>QLOH01000539.1:0-717063 GCA_026901365.1 Sesbania bispinosa
GAAACTCAACTAAAAAGAAAGGGTAGCTATAAAAGAGGAAACACTAGTTTTACAACTAGGAACAAGGAAACCCTAAAAGAAGATAAGGGAAAGAGCCAAGAGAAGGAGGAACCTAAGGTTCCTAGGGTTACTTCTAACCCCACTCCTTCTACTAAAAAGGAAGAGCCCTCTACCTCCACAAGAAACATCAAATGTTTCAAGTGTGATGGCAAGGGACACATAGCTTCCCAATGCCCAAATAGGAGGGCAATGTTGGTTAAAGAGAATGGAGAATACACTAGTGCAAGTGAGAATGAACAAAGTGAAGATGAGGAAAAAGAAACTAGTGAAGAAGAGAATGAAATTAAGAAAGAAGTATATAGGACCGAGGGTAAACTTTGCATGGTGAGAAGGTCCCTAGGAAATCAAATAATAAGAGAAGAAGAACAAAGGCAAACTGTCTTCCACACTAGATGCATGATAGAGGGACGAATTTGCTCCCTAATTGTGGATAGTGGAAGTTGTACCAACATAGCTAGTGAGAGAATGGTAGAAAAACTTGGATTATCTACCACACCCCACCCCAGACCATATAAGTTATCTTGGATATGTGATGATGGGGAAAGGGAAGTAAATAGGCAAACTCTCATCTTTATTTCCATAGGTGATTATGATGACAATGTACTTTGTGATGTTGTACCTATGGATGCCACACATATTCTTTTGGGTCGACCTTGGCAATTTGATAAGAGGGCCATTCATGATGGTTACTCTAATCAAATCTCTTTTAAACAAGATGGAACTAAAATCACTTTGATGCCAATGTCCATCCAAGAAATATGTGAGGATCAAGCTCACATGAAGAGACAAATAGAGCTTGAAAGAATTAAAAAGCTTAAGATAGAGAGTGAGGATAAAAGGAAAAGGAAAGAAGAAGCTTCAAAAATAATGGTAGAAAAGGTGAAAACCAAGGAAAAACAAAAAAATAAAAGGGAAGCAATGCTCTTGCTTCATCAATTTAAAACTGCTGACCTTGATTGTTTTGCAGGAATACAAGAAAGGGAGTTGCTGGATAAAGATGGAGGGAGTAGCTACACTACAAGGGAGTTTCCTCCACCTTTTTCTCCTTTTTCTTCTTCATCTTCTTCTTCTACTTCACCTCTTTCTTTTACTAAAGCTCCCTACATGATTCCCAAGTATTATTGTTATGAGCATTAGAGATTATATGCTTGGGAATAATGAGCCTTGTTTCTTTGTTGATTAGGTTACGCAAGGATGTCCATATTGAGGCCTTAGCTTGGATTCACTAATCCCAAAGGGAAGTCTCCACCTTCCTTCTATGTCATCCATCTCCTTCTATTCTTTTCTACCCCTGATTTTTCTTCCTCCTTTTCAGATTTGAGGGCAAATGCTTTTTAAGGGGGAGGGGATGATGACATCCTAACAGCTGACAGCTAATGGCTTACTTGGAGCTGCTTGAAGTGCTTGGGGCTGAGCCAAGCATGAGCCTTCCTTCATGAGGGTCAACTCTGGGTCAACTCTTGACCATTGACCAAAGTCAAAGTCAACATACAAGACTCATGTAATTAGGATTATTGATGACGTAATTAGGACCATAGGATTAGATGATGTAATTAGGACCATAGGATTTTATGATGTAATTGGGGCCATAGGATCTATTAGGGGCGCCCATGTCATGTAAGTGGGTTTAATGGCTAAATTAGTGACTTAGCTACATGGGTTAGAGGGTCATGGGATCAATTCCCATGTAGGATGAATTTTAATTCATCTTTTCCATTTTATGGAGAGTGGGGCGCATAAGTGAGTGGATTAGTGGCTAAAAGCTTAGCTTAGCTTAATGCCTTAGGTGAGTGGGTTCAAATCCCACCTTGGATGAGTATTCACTCATCTTTTATTTTCTTTTCTTATTATTCTCTTTTCCTTGAAGTCCCACATCGCCCAAGATGGCCACCCCCTCCCCCTCCTTTTCCTATATAAAGGAACTCTCCCTCATGTAACAAGACAACTTGAATTTTGAAGTAAAGGCATTATGCCCATTTTTCTCCTCTTTGTGAGTTGAGAATCTCCTCCGTTGTGAGTTGAGTGTGCTTGGTGGTTGTTGCTTAAACCATGGATGAGTCTTATCTAATTCTCCTGAATTAGTGGCGACTGGCGATTGATCTTATCTGCTGCAAGAAAGGACTTGCATCAGTGGCGATCTTCCACTTCTATCCTCTCCATTTTTCCTTCATTTTCCTTCACTTTCTTTCATTTTCCACGTGAATATAGCTGCTGTTCCAGCACCTATATTTGCATTTTAATTGCTTAATTTTGGTTCTAATTGGTTTGCTTTGCTCAATTCTAGATCCTTGGCAATTCCTGTCATCATATTATATCCCAAATTTGGCATAGTGATTGCATATATTAAGAGATATTTTATTGTATGTAATATATTTATTAATTGTATGAACTATTTTCTTTTGAACATTGTTATATGATCATTTCATGATTATATTTAACTTATATATCGGGCTAACCCGGTCCTGTCCTACTCAGACCCGGTCTTACTTAGACCCGCACATCATCGGATCTCTTCGGGTCTATGAACGGGTTCGGGTCCATAGAATTGGCCCGATCAAAAATTAGGACCGGGTTAGGGACAGGTGAAACTCGTCCCATGAACACCCCTAATTTGTGGGCTCTAGCTCCTCTTCCTTAATTTTTTGTTTTTACATTTGAACACTTTCATTTTTTTTCTTGCTTTTTATTAAACTTTTATTTTTTAATTATTATGTTAAAATACTTTCTTTTATTATCCTTTGTTGTTTTATTATATAAAAACACATTAAAAAATGTAATAAATGTATTGTTTTACATTAAATTTATTTTTTTCTAATATATCATTTATCTCTCTATTTTATTCATTAATGTTTTTATTTTTATATTATCTCCCTTATCAATTCTATTAATCTATTTGCTCCATTCATATTAATTTGTTCCATTACGTAAAAACACAGATTAAGAAATACAATATGTGTGTATTGATTTACATTAAATTTAAAGTATTTTTTTATAATATATCATTTATCTATTATATTCATTAATGTTTTTACCTATTATTGCTATTATCTTTTTTTCTTTTTTATCAAACTTTAATTTTATTATTATTATTATAAAACAACTCTCTCATTATCTATACATGTTTTATCTGTTTCATTATGTAAAAACACACATTAATAAATACAATAAAAGCCTTGATTAATATTAAATTTAAAATATTTTTTTAATATATCATTTATCTGTCTATTTTATTCATTAATGTTTTTACTTATATATTATCTCTCTTATCTATTCTATTAATCAATTTACTCTGTTTCTATTATAGCATGTTTGTTTTAAATTCTGGTTCAACAAAACCATGGTTTTGAAAATTGATTTTAAATCACTTTCGTCCATACTTCGTAAAGCGTGCAGTATCCATCTCAATCATTCATTTCTAGAATCAATTCTACTCAACTGTAAACCAAACAGACCATTAATTGGTTTCATTACATAAAAACGCAAATTAAAAAATACAATAAATATGTTGATTTATATTAAATTTAAAGTTATTTTCTAATATATCATTTATCTCTCTATTTTATCCATCAATGTTTTTACTTATTATCACTCTATCACCTCAAAAATTCTGCATATTGAAAAGGTAATTAAATAGTTTATATATTCATATATATATGTACTACATAATTTGTGAGTAGTAATTAATGTTTCAATTCTATGAAGAAAAAAGAACCATAGATAGATTAGATAATTTGTGAGTAGTATATCAATGTTTCTATTCTAACAAGGAAAAACAAATGCAGGCAAGAGGGGTAGTATATCCTTCACTAGAACCTAAGCATGTGTCTTGTTTTATTGTCACCGAGGATATATATAGGTGCACTAATTACAAATTACTAGTATGCTTAAAACAGTTTTGTACAGCATAGGTGCACTAATTATTACGCAAAATCAATTGATGTGCTGAAAGCTAAACGTTAAGAGACTTGTGCTCTAAGCATAATTTGTTTGGTTTCTCAAATAAAGATGTAATAAGCATTTGAAGCCAATTTATTATTAAGATTGTCATGTAGTTTAAGGGGTGTATTAATTTAGGATTTTAAAAAACTTTTTTAAGCTGAAAAAAGTATGCAGATTTTTAAATAATTAGTTGCAGGGAGTTTCTTATCAACATATATAAATAAAAACCGCTTTTATAGACAAGTTCTCTGGCCAAATTAAATAACCATAGATTAGATAGATTGCTGTGACTAGACTAATATATATGTCATAACATTGATTTTATTTTCTTATAAATGGTACATAGTTGTCAATTCAGCATCAATGATATTGATGAACAAATGGGACAAAATCGAACCAAACATAACAGAACATAATTTAATAGGACAAAAAATGTTTTATTTATTGTGTTTGGTAACTACAGAACAGAACATGATGATATGTGTTCAATTACATATATATCTTTATCCTTAAGTATTGAAAAATTTAATATGGGGTGTTGGACGATGGTAGTATGGGGTGTATATAGGGCGGCAGCGGCGGTGGTGGCAGTGGCAGGGGTTGTGACGGCGGCAGCGGTGGTGTAGTGGCGGTGGTGGTGGTGGTGGTGGCAACGAATGGTGGTGTAGAGTGTCAAGCGACAATGATTGTGGTAAAAAGTGTTAGGTGGTAGTGGTGGTGATGGCGATGGCAATTGCAGTGGTGGTGGCGGTGGCGGCAACGACGATGGTGGTGGTAAAATGTGTTAGGTGGTGGCGGCGGCGAAAGTGGTGGCAGTTGCGATGGTGGGGTGGCAGGGTGATAGCGGTGGCGGTGTAGGTGTCAGGCGACAATGGTGATGGTAAAATGTGTTAGATGACAGTGGGTGAAGTAGTAGCCTATGCTTCTAGGCAATTGAAAATTCATGAGAGAAACTACCCTACCCATGACTTAGAATTAGCAGCTGTAGTGTTTGTGTTGAAGATTTGGAGACATTACCTGTATGGTTCCCGATTTGAGGTTTTTAGTGACCATAAGAGCCTTAGGTATCTGTTTGACCAGAAAGAGCTGAACATGAGGCAGAGGAGGTGGTTAGAGTTTCTTAAGGATTATGATTTCAAGTTAAGTTACCATCCCGGTAAGGCCAATGTAGTGGTTGATGCCTTGAGTAGGAAGTCTATCCATGTTAGTTCCTTGATGATTTGAGAGATGGATCTTTTAACCCAGTTTAGAGATCTAAGTTTGACTTGTGAAGTAACATCTTCCAGTGTGAGGTTAGGGATGACTAGAGTAAGTAATGATTTGCTGAAGGATATTAGTAAGGCCCAGTTAGAGGATCCATTTTTGGTTAGTAGGCGAGAGGCTATAGAAGGGGGTAGTGGTGGAGAGTTAGTGATTGGTACTGATGGGGTCGTGAGGTTTGGAGATAGAGTGTGTGTGCCTAGTGAACCTAGCATTAAGAGATTAGTACTAGAAGGAGGGCATAGAAGTAAGCTTAGTTTGCACCCAGGATCCAATAAGATGTATCAGGATTTGAAGAAAGTATTTTGGTGGCCTAGGATGAAGAGGGACATAGAGGAGTTCGTGAGTGCTTGTTTAGTGTGCCAGAAGGCTAAGGAGAGCATAAAAAACCTTCAGGATTGCTCCAACCCTTAAGTATACCTGAGTGGAAGTGGGATAGTATCTCTATGGACTTTGTAGTTGCCTTGCCTAAGACTGTGAAGGGACATGACTCAATTTGGGTTATTGTTGATAGGTTAACTAAGAGTGCCCATTTCCTTCCCATCAACATTAAGTATTCTTTAGAGAAGTTGGCTCAGTTGTACATCAATGAGATTGTGAGATTGCATGGCATACCATCTAGTATAGTCTCAGATAGAGATCCCAGGTTTACCTCTAGATTTTGGGAGAGTTTACAGCAGGCCTTGGGGACCCAGCTTAGGCTTAACTCAGCTTATCACCCTCAGACTGATGGTCAGACCGAGAGAACCATTCAATCCTTAGAGGATTTGCTCAGAGCCTGTGTGTTAGACCAAGGGGGTAGTTGGGATAGCTTTTTACCTTTGATAGAGTTCACCTATAACAATAGTTTTCACTCTAGCATAGGTATGGCGCCTTATGAAGCATTGTATGGTAGGAGATGTAGAACCCCTTTATGTTGGTGTGAGCCGGGTGAGAGTCTTGCATTAGGACCTGAGATAGTGCAGCAGACCACTGATAAGGTTAGGATAATCCAGGAGAGGATGAGGACAGCCCAGAGTAGGCAGAAGAGCTATGCTGATAAGAGAAGGAAGGAGTTAGATTTCAAAGAAGGGGATCATGTATTCCTGAAAAGTCACTCCGTGGACTGGGGTTGGTAGAGCATTAAAGTCTAGAAAGCTTACACCTCGATTTATTGGTCCTTACCAAATCCTTAAAAGAGTCGGCAATGTTGCCTACCAAATCGCTTTGCCTCCACATTTGTCTAATCTTCATAACGTTTTCCACATTTCTCAACTCCGGAAATACGTTCACGATCCTTTGCATGTGATTGAGTCGGATCATCTCGAGGTTAAGGAAAACCTAACAGTGGAAACCATGCCGGTGAGAGTGGAGGATCGGAGGGTGAAACAACTTCGAGGTAAAGAGATTCCTTTAGTTAAGGTAATATGGGGAGGACCTACACCCGAGAGTGCCACTTGGGAACTCGAAGAGAAGATGAAGGAGTCTTATCCAGAATTGTTCGCTTCAGGTAAAATTCGAGGACGAATTTTCTTTTAGGAGGGGAGAGTTGTAACGTCCTAAATTTTATTAGGATAAATATTAATTAAATTAAAGAGACTAATTTAGAAAATAATTAATTTAATGGGAAATAAATAATAGGAGTGTTATTATTATTAGTTTTGTTTCGTAAAGGTAATTTTAATTGAAAAGAGAATAAGGGGGTGAGAGTGGGCCCAAGCCCATTAAGCGTTTAAGTATTTAAATAGGGAAATGGTACCAATTCACCCTAATCCTTATTTTTCAAATCGTCGGAGAACGAAGAGCCAAGGAGGGGAGAAACTACATCTCAAGAGGAGATTGCTGCGTGATCGAGAATCAAGAACCAAGAATCAAGATTGTTGCAGTTTGATCTTCGCTTAAGGTACGGTGGGGAAGAGGGTGCTGCTTGTATATGCATGTAGGGGTGAATGGGTAGTGAGAATAACCTTTAAAGATTAATAATTGAAATCAATATGTGAATATGTGTTGTTTTGTGATGAAAACTATGAATTGTTGATTGTTCTATGATTCTTGATGAATCTTGAGTGGATTGAATGAAAATAATGAGAACCGTGAAAATGGGTTAAACAAGGGTTTAGAGATAAGGAACCATAATTGATTAGATGTTAAATTTATTGGAAATTATAGGAATGATTGTTGATTTTAGTGAATTTAATTGGTAAAAACGAGTTTAATTGAATTAGGAACTTGAGGAATTAAGTAGGGATTGAAGAAGAGGGTAGAGGAAAGTCATTCCCGTTTTTACACAGAGCTGTGAATGTAAAATAGCGACTGCGGATTCGTTCACCGTTGGATCGAGCTGAAATTTTAACAGATGGTTCGGAACACCTGATTCTTCATTCTGAACGGTTGGATCGTTGATACGAGGTCTAGGTTAGGATATATTTAGTTCGCACTAGAGGAAAGTTATTCCCGTTCTTAGATATAGCTGCGACTGTAAAACAGTGACTGCAGATTTGTTAACCGTTGGATCGGGCTGAAATTTTAACAGCTGGTTTGGAACACCCGGATTTTCATTCTGAACGGTTGGATCATTGATATGAAGTCTAGGTTGAGAGATATTTAGTTCGCACTGTAGCTGTAGATTTGGGGTTTTTATTGATGAAATTGAGTTGGATGTTTATTGTTTTGTGGATTGCTTGATTAATTAGATGTTTAGAGTATAATGATTGTGGATGCTTTAGGATGATGATGATTAATGATATTTGATGATGAATATGATGATGTATATGATGATTGATGATGAATATGATGAGGTATAATGATGATATTGATGATGAGTGTGATAATAATGATGTTAATGACGATAATGTATGTCACTTTATGATAATGATGTTGATGATGATAGTGTATGTCACTTGATGATGATGTTAATGATGTATGATGATGATGTTGATGATGAGTGTGTGTCACTTGAGTATAAAGATGATGTTTAATAATGAGTGTATGTCACTTGATGATGATGTTAATGATGCATGATGATGATGTTGATGATGAGTGTGTGTCACTTGATTATAAAGATGATGTTTAATAATGAGTGTATGTCACTTGATGATGATGTTAATGACGTATGATGATGATGTTGATGATGAGTGTGTGTCACTTGATTATAAAGATGATGTTTAATAATGAGTGTATGTCACTTGATGATGATGTTAATGATGTATGATGATGTGAATGATGATAAGTGTAGATCACTTTATTATGATGATGTTTGATGATGAGCATATGAGTGAATGATGATGATGATGATAAGTGTAGATCACTTTATTATGATGATGTTTGATGATGAGCATATGAGTGAATGATGATGATGATAAGTGTATATCACTTTATAATGATGATGTTTGATGATGAGCATGTTAATGCATGATAATGATGATTTATGATGATGGTGTATGTCACCTTTTGATGATGATGTTATCTAAGTTGTGCGGGCCCATAGAGGGGGTACAACTTAGGAGAGATGCATTGAGCATATGTGATGAGACCTGAATTGTGCGAGCCCATAGAGGGGGTACAATTCGGGAGGTGAACTGAGTTGTGCGGGCCCATAGAGGGGGTACAACTCAGGGGATCAAGATGGGGCGTTCGATGCACGGGCCCATAGAGGGGGTGCAACCTAGGAGTGATTGTACGGGCCCATAGAGGGGGTACAACCTAGGGTTGAATGTCGTTGTGCGGGCCCATAGAGGAGGTACAACCTATCGGATAGTGTGTGGTAACACCGGTAGACCACCTTGGTACTAACTAGAGTGATTGACGAGGTGCGCCCATTGTGTGGAGTTCCAAGTCATGATCTTTGGGTAGATGATGAGAGGAGTATTGATGTTTGATGATAATGAGTATGACGATATATGAATGATGTCTGATGATAATGAGTATGATGATATATGAATGATGTTTGATGATAATGAGTATGACGATATATGAATGATGTCTGATGATAATGGGTATGATGATATATGAATGATGTCTGATGATAATGAGTATGATGATATATGAATGATGTTTGATGATAATGAGTATGATGATATATGAATGATGATATGATGGTAATGAGTATGATGATATATGAATGATGTCTGATGATAATGAATATGATGATATATGGATGATGTTATGATGATAATGAGTATGATGATATATGAATGAGATTATGATGATGATGAGCTTGGTGAATGTATAATGGATAGATTTATGTGTTGTGAATAGGAATGAGAGCATGACATGTATATGTTGATATAGAAGATTGATTATATGTTGAGTTTTAGATGAATGTTATTGATTGGTGATTTTAATATATTGATGGTATGATGTAATGATGTTGTGGGTGAGGATGGGTATTCTCTATGTGTATGTATGGGTAGTATTCCTTTTCCTCACCGTATTCTGTGGATATATTTTACAGGTATTGATGAGGACACAACTGGTGTCGATTATGAATAAAAAGGTATGCTCTGATAGATGTGACATCAGGGTGTGCTTGGGGGTTTTACCATGTTTCTAGATTAGGAGTATCTTTATGAACTTCTGGATGCCTTGTATGGCAAGAGATTATTAATTGTTTTTATTTCTAAGGAGATTTCCGTTGTTTATAATTGATTTATATTTGGAGTTTGAGTTGATTTAATAAAGTTGTTTTCAAACTATGAGATTTATCATAAGAGTGATTGTGAACCTTTTTACCTAACATGGGACTTTCCCTTTTCTAAACTGTAATTTCTTTAATATATAAGAGTATGGGGTAGAAGGGTGTCACAGCAATCACCACAAACCCTGATATTCTTCATAATGCGTATGGTGTGGATCTAGGAGAAGTATTCAGAAGAGTAAACGCAAGAGCCAGCTTCTCACTATGATACTGTAAATTTAATTCCTTCTCTTGTTGGTCCACATACAGAATCACATAGTTAGAATCAGGAACATAGCTAGCCAAATCTCTTTAATTTTCTGATTTAGCTCCTTCCACATTCTATGGACCTCAATTCTGTGGATGAGAAATGTCATTTGCCAGAAAATACATGTACAGAATTCTCAATCTCAACCCAACTATATGCAACCCAACTATATGCTGGTTCCTTCTTCAACCCACTATTTTTCATTATTTTTCTGATTTTTGCAACATCCCTTCCACCTAGCAGAGGCATATATACTGGCAAGCAATTTATGTGTCCCTGAATAAAAACCCGTTGAATTCATTTTAGATATTCTTTATGTAGTCTATATATTTTTCATCATGTTCAACAATAATAATATAAACATTTTTTATAAGGCTATTATTAAAAATTTAATATAACACCAATCGAGAAAATTCATTAAACAAATATTATTGTTATTTTATTATTTATTTCAAATTTTATAAAACAGTAAACCATATATAGAAATTAAATGAGTCGTGATAAAAAATAGTTTTTATAAAAAAAATGTCTTAAATTTTTTTTTAAAGAATTTCTTTGAAATTTTATTCTATATTATTTAATATTATATAAGAATAAAAGTATGGTTTTTTTTAATAAAGATTTTTTATCTATTGATTTTTATTTTATATTATATTATATTGTATAGGGTATATATGGTAGCATTGCATAAGTTAAAAAAATTATTGTTTCTGCATTATAGAACATATGTACTTTTTTATATGAATAATGATTAACATTTACATGTATATTGTATAAAAGTATATATTAAAAATAATTTTAAATAAAAATAATTATTAATAAAATGTTATGAATATATAATGACTCAAATTATTAAAATCAATATAATAATATTTATTTTCTCTAATTTTAAGTCCAAGCCTCCACTAATTATAAGTATTAACAAATAAAATGAAATACTTATATATTGTAATATATATTTAAATGATATGAAATATTAGTTCATATTTGTTGACCTTAATAGAAAGTGGTAACTTTTATTGTCTAAACTTATTTCTAGTAGTAAAAGCTAAACAAATTAATATATTTATAAATGAGAAAAAAATTTGATTTCTATTACATGGAATGTAAAAATATATTCATTATATTTTATACAAAAAAAGTTGGAACTATTTTACTCGCATGTGTGTAAAATATCAAATATTTATCATTTGAAAATAATAATTTAAACTAAATATGATCACAATTTAAATAGAAATTTCTGGATAATTCAGTCAAGGAAGTAAATTAATTTATTTTAATAGTTTCTTTTAATTTTATTTTGTGAAGTTAATATAAACATTTAAAAAATATTTTTCTAAAAATAGATAAAGAAAGATTCTCACATCAATATAATCTACAATAATGTATAATAAATAATTAAACTATATATTTATTAGAGTTGTTTTACATTAATAGAAAGGACTAATTAAGGAGATGAAAAGATGAAAATTTTTATTGTTAATTGAGTTATGCATTTAAGAGAACAATTTGATAGGCAATATGATAATTATTATATCCATTTAATACAATTTTCAAATGAATTTTACTATATATAATTATGAGTTAACTCTAGCCACATCCCCAGACCCAAAAAGCAAAAAACAAAAATCAGATAACAAGAAATTGATGCAGAGTCGTGCGGCCACAACCAAACTTCAAACAGATTATGACAAATCTTATAGGATCAAAACTGACTCCATTAACACAGTCCTTTTGAGAACTATTTGATCACCAGTTCAGGTAAGAAAAAAAATCAGAACACATAAACAAGAGTTTTAATTACAAACTAAGCAGCAAAGGTATATCATGTAAACACCCCTAACCTCACTAACCCAGAAATCCAGCGGCGACTAACCTTAGAGATGAACAACGCGTCTGAAGAGAAATGCAAAAGCAATTCGATGGACAACTCCAATTCGCATGCAAGTGACAGAGAGACGGTGGCTGTGAAGAGGTGCGCCACACAACTTGTCTTCACACAATTGCCTATCGATCCTATTGACCTTTTTGGACATAACCTAACCCTAGGACTGATTAGGACTGAATAGCAAGCAAAAATTGAGACTTCAATTTTTTAAAATTACAAAATAGGGGGGCCGCACAAACCGTCTAATGTGAGTAAAAAAAAATTATGTAAGTTACATCCTTCATGGAAGGATGAATAATAGTTTGCGCCATAAAAGAATACAAAGATGCAACGTGAAAGTAAAGGGGAAAAATTAAAGAAAGAAAATGGTGCAGTGGGAAAATGTTAGAAGGTGGGTACCAAGGGTATCATACGATGTTAAAATCCATAGTTCAAAGAAAAAATAAAAATAGAGTAAACAAGAAAATTTGAAATTGTATTGATAATAGGAGTATAGACTTATATATATAGTCAATGTAATAAACTAATTTCTAACTAATCCAACTAATCTTTAACTAGCAGTTTATATCTCTAACAATTGGATTAATTTCAAGAGCACATTAATTGTAAGAAAATTATTCCTAAAAATAATTAATTTATTTGACGAATAAATTATTCCAAGGGCCCCAGAATTGAAATCTTCATTTTTGTTTTCCACTTCTTGTTAATGGCTGAGCATAGATCTACGGCATCAAATTTACCCGTCAGTTCTACTACCATATCATTGACATCCACCGTATAAATTTTAAATTTTCTTGGGACATGATAAATGAAAAAAAAAAAAAAATAGGGTTAGGAATCGATCAGAATAACAAAATTTGAAATTAAAGTTGTGGGTTTGTATATTATAGTTTGTAAAATAAATTTTGAATGAGTTTTAGTTTGTAAACTTGGTTAAAATAAAAGTTAATTAATTTGTGAAATTTTGTACATTCTACCAAAGTCATTAAAAAAATTATAACTTTAAAATAGTTTTTGTCATATGATAAATCACTTACACTTTTTATGTCACATCACTAAAAGTGCAAGTTTATACAAATAATAAATATTAAAAAAGAGAGAAAAATAATGATATTATTTACTTTCCACTTATATGTATCTTAGCTAAAGTTACAAATTTTAATTATCTATTTATAGTAATTTATTACGACCAATTTAATAAATTTTGTAACTAATTAAAGAGTAACCTAAACCCCTTTATCTAATTGGAAAGAGATAAGCTAGATATAGTTCAAATTAAATCAGATTATTAAATTAAATTAAATCAGCTGTAACATTTTATCTAATTGGAAAGACATACTCATATTATATATATATATATATATAATACCGTTGATTTACTGGATTTCGTCCTTTTATCAAAATAAATAAATAAATACCATTGATTTCATTTCATTTATATTTTGAATTAACCTTGTCTATGAATATGATTGTTTTAATTTTGGTCATATTAATCCTTGTTTTTCAAATACAAACATAGACTTTTTGACCGTATAGGGGTAAAAAAAAAAGTTAATTCTCGAAATAATGTGGCCTGAAAAGAAATTGCTTTGTCTGGGGTAGTGGTGTCAAAGTTAGGCCAAGGCGCTTGGCCCATTTGCGCCTCCCGTAAAGAACTTTACGTAAAGCGTCTAAGGCAAGAGCGGCTCACGTTTGGTAATAGAAAAAAAAAATAAAAGAGTGGGTTTTTGTTTGTGGTAGTAGGGCGCAGGGTAGGGGGAATATGTGCAGGGGAGGAGGGGGATAGGGGTGCAAGGTAGGAGGGGGATAGGGGTGCAGGGGAAGGCAGAGGCGTGCGTTGACCAACGTAGGGGAGGGTGACATGTTGAAGGGAAGCGCCTGACCCTTAGGCGCCACATGTGCATGGCGTAAGGCGCTGGAGGGTCAAGCTTCTTTAGTGCTCCCCACGCGCTGACAAGACCAATCAATGACAAGTTGTCTCGCGTGAGATTCGGGAATCTCTCCCTTGGGAAGGCGCGAGGAGCAGGGACGCGTGAGATTCATGGGAATCTCTTGAAGGCTCTTTTTGACCGAAAATCTGGTGAAAATTTCACCCCTTGCATCTATATATAGGTACGCATGTGTAGTGTAGTGTGGTAATGTTAGTTAATTGAGTTTTGAGAGATTGAGTGAGTATTCTGAAGCTTTGTTTATTTTGAATCATTTTGTATTGCAATGGCTTGTGAAAGAGTTATTCATCCTAGTCCAAAAGATAAATCACTATTGCGTCTACAAGATGTCCATGTTTCTGAGTGCATTTGGAACGGTGAAAATGATAGAGTGTTACATGTTAGGCGAGCGGGCGACCGAAAAATGTGTGGTGAGCTCATTCCTCCTCAAATTATACCTCTTCTAAGGCAGTCCGGGTTTTATGGTGTGTTTCAACTTGATTTTTTTCAAGTTGAGCATACATTAATATCGGCTCTGGTAGAACGTTGGAGACCCGAGACTCATACTTTTCACATGCCATCGGGGGAGTGCACCATTAGTATGTAGGATGTTGCCATACAAATGCACCATTAGTTCATTGACGTTCATTGTGTTCACGATAAGATAATGAATCTGGTGAATTCGCCGTAAATGACGGGGGCATTGTTGAGTCTCAAAAATATCATAAGGTTGTTTATAGACAACTAGATTCCCAAAGTTTTAATGGTTGACAAATTTGACTTAAATTACTTATCATAGATACACACATGCTTTAATGTTTCATCTATGATTTCAGCAAGAGTCACTATGAGCCTACATAAAAAGACTAAGTGTTGAAGTTGTCTGAAGAAGCAGAACTCGTCTGAAGAGTTGAAGCTGTCTGAAGTAGTTCAACCCGTCTGAAGTATCAGTGCCGTCTGAAGTTTCACTTATGCCGTGGCACCCTCTGCTGAAGCTTGTGAAGACTTTTCTGAACCTCTGCTGCACGTACCTTTTCAAACACGTTTATAGCAAGGAACAACGAGACCTTTCCTGGTGATTTTTGAATTTCATACACCACTGAGGAAATCTCTGCAACGCAGTCTCTGCAACAACATTTGCAGCAGCCTTATAGCAAGAGAAACCTTGCACCGTGTCAGAAACATCAGAGCTCTCAGAAGCATGTCTCACAACGGATTAAATAGCATTTAATGCTATCTCTAAACGGTGGTATTTCGACGGATTGAAGTTTGGGTATAAATACCCCTCCATGAAGACCATTATATAGAGAGAGAAGCGAAAAAGAAAAAATTAAGTATACAAGAAAGCCCAGAGAAACATCACGCTGCAAGTTTTTACTCTATAACAACTCTCTGATAAAATTCGTTGTACACATTTGTATATCCTGAGCATACCTCAGATTTTATTGTACATTGTATTGGTTTGAGCTTCAAACTCGTATAGTTTAAAAGCTTAAACTCCTTTCTTTGTAAACCTTGTTTAGAGCCTGGAGAGGCTTGGTTGATAAAAGAATACTTGGTTGTAGAGCCTGGAGAGGCTTGGTTGATAAAAGAATACTTGGTTGTAGAGCCTGGAGAGGCTTGGTTGATAAAAGAATACTTGGTTGTAGAGCCTGGAGAGGCTTGGTTGATAAAAGAATACTTGGTTGTAGAGCCTGGAGAGGCTTGGTTGACAAAAGAATACTTAGGTTTAGAGCCTGAAGAGGCTTGACTGTAAAAGAATACTTGTAATCTTGAAAGATTAAAAGAAAATCCAAGTTCTAGTTGGCATTGGGACTGGACGTAGCTCACAGTGGTAGTGAGTGAACCAGGATAAATTCCTTGGCTAAGTTTTCTTACCCTTATCTCTTGTCAATTCTTTTTATACTAATCAAGGGGTTAGAGTAATTAATCTGATATTTTATAAAGGCATAAAAACATCTTTTAAAATCAGTATTTTTAGGCCGTCTGAAAACTTCAGACAGTCCTTTAAGAGCCTGTCTGAAATCGTGTTTTTAACACCTGTTTGCGAAAAGCTTTCTAAAATATTCAGAAACACTATTCAACCCCCCTTCTAGTGTTTCCCTGTGTTCCTACAGTTGGTACCAGAGCTCTACTCAGGGTTGAAGCACCTAACAAGTGTTTGAGGACTGAAAGATCCAAATGGAAGCTTCTAACAGCAACAGGCAATACATCACAGAAGGAGCCTCTATGACAAGACCCCCAGCATTCAATGGAGTGGATTACCACTACTGGAGAGATCGTATGAAGTTGTTCATTGAGAGAAACAACATTGATGTTTGGGAGGTGGTCACTGATGGAGACTATGTGCCTATGCAAAATGGTTTGCCTATACCTAAGACTGAATGGACCCTGGAGCAGAAGACTAGAGTCCAGATGAACGCTAAAGCCAAACTCTATCTGATATGTTCCTTGAATAAATCAGAATATGAGAAGGTCCATGGATGCACTTCTGCCAAGGAGATTTGGGATACTCTTGCAGCAGCCCATGAAGGGACTGAAACTGTCAAGCAATCCAAAATCAGCATGCTTATACATCAGTATGAGATGTTTAAGATGGAAGAAACTGAAACTATTGACCAAATGTTTGGGAGGTTTCAGACCATAACCAATGGACTCAGGTCCTTAGGAAGAACCTATGAATCTGGAGACAACAACAGAAAGATTCTAAGAAGTCTACCTAAGTCCTGGAGACCCAAAGTCACTGCCATTCAAGAGGCAAGAGATTTGAACTCTCTGAGAATGGAAGAACTGTTGGGATCTCTCAAAGTCCATGAACTTGAGCTTGGAGAAGATGACAACAAGAAGAAGTCTCTAGCTCTAAACTCCAAGGTCAAACAGTCTAGGCATGGCAGCATGAAGGCTATGCAAGCTGAGGACACTTCAGAAGCAGATGAAGATTCTGAAGACAGCTCAGAAGATGAAAATGATCTTGCTCTTTTAAGCAGAAAGATCAAGAGAATGTTGCAGAACAGAGGAAAGTTCAGAAAGAACCAACCGTCATCATCCAAATCAGGTAAGACAGGTAAAGAGTCTAACTCTGATAAATTACTTGCTTTGAATGTAAGCAACCAGGACATATGAAGGCTGATTGTCCAAGACTGAAGAAAAACAACTTCAAGAAGAAGTTTTTCAAAAAGAAGAAAAGTCTTATGGCAACATGGGAAGACCTTGATGAATCAACCTCAGAAGAAGAAGAAGAAGACACTTCAGAAGAGGCAAATCTGTGTCTCATGGCTAGTCTACCATCCTCAGACAGCTCTAAAGCTGAGGTATTTTCTCTTACTCTACAAGAGATGTATGATGATCTGGTGGAAAGTTCTCAAGAACTTTTCCAAGAGTATAAGAATCTATCCAAAGCCCACACAGAAATGTGTAACAAATATGAGGCACTTGAGATAGAACATATTATGCTCAAAGAAAAAGTTCTTGAGACTAAAAACTGCAGTTCACAAGCTGTGTCTGAAGAAAATGAGAAACTTCAGAAGCAGGTTGTGGAACTGACAAAAGATCTGGCCAAATTTGTCAAATGAACTAAAAATCTGAATATAATGCTTGGAAATCAAAGGCATTCCCTTGACAAAACTGGACTAGGCTTTTGTGATCATAACTTGTCTGAACCTCCTACTGTCTTAAATTTTTCTAAAAAGAAGGTTACTGGGTGTTCTCACTGTGGTAAGCCTGGACACAATGAGGCTCAGTGCAAACACAAGAAAAAGATAAGGCCCAAAGCTAACAAGAAAGGACCCAAAAGAATATGGGTACCTAAAAACTTAATTATTCCTGTTGCAGATGTGTTTAACAGAACAAAGGAGACCCCACAAATGGTACCTGGACAGTGGGTGCTCGCGACACATGACAGGAGAAAGGTCTTTGTTCCAAAACCTTAGACCTAGAGCTGGTGGAGTGGTCACCTTTGGTGGAAATCAGCAAGGGAAGATCATTAGAATAGGGACTGTAGGTATATCTCCTTCATCCCTTATTAAAAATGTACTCCTAGTGGAGGGACTACAACATAATTTACTGAGCATAAGTCAATTATGTGACAGTGGTTATGTGGTATCCTTTACTAAGGAAGGATGCATAGTCAAAGACTCCTCTGAGCAAATCCTCTTTACTGCTAAGAGACACAGCAATGTGTACAAAATTGATCTAGAGGATCTAGCAAGTCAAAATGTAAAGTGTTTCATTTCTGTTGAAGATGAAAAACAGATTTGGCATCAAAGACTTGGGCATGCCAGCTTGAGATTAATCTCAAGATTAGAAAAACACAATCTTGTTAAAGGATTGCCCAAGCTTTCATACAAATCTGACATTTTATGTGAAAGCTGTCTGAAAGGGAAACAAACAAGACACTCTTTTAAGAGTAAAGATGTTGTTTCAACTAGCAGACCACTAGAACTTTTACACATTGACTTGTTTGGTCCTATTAGAACAGAAAGTCTTAGTGGTAAGAAATATGGTTTGGTCATTGTTGATGACTATTCTAGATTTACTTGGGTGTTATTCCTAAGAAGCAAGGATGAGACTTTTAGGAATTTCACAATATTCTGCAAGAAGGTACAGAATGAGAAAGGATTCTGTATTTCTGTTATCAGAAGTGATCATGGTGGGGAGTTTGAGAATGCAAACTTTCAAATGTTCTGTGATGAGAATGGC
Source organism: Sesbania bispinosa (assembly GCA_026901365.1). NCBI lineage: Eukaryota > Viridiplantae > Streptophyta > Magnoliopsida > Fabales > Fabaceae > Sesbania > Sesbania bispinosa. The sequence goes on from QLOH01000539.1 coordinate 18,696, forward strand.
ATCTCACACAATTTCTTTGTGGCTAGAACACCTCAACAGAATGGGGTTGTTGAGAGAAAGAACAGAAGTTTGCAAGAGATGGAAAGGACCATGCTCAACTCATGCAGCTTACCAAGAACCTTCTGGGCAGAAGCTGTTAGCACAGCATGTTACCTTCAAAACAGAATATTGGTAAGACCAATTCTTAAAAAGACTGCCTATGAACTGTGGAAAGGAAGAAAACCCAACATATCATATTTCCACACCTTTGGATGTGAATGTTTTATACTCAACACCAAGGATGATCTTGGAAAATTTGATGCAAAGTCTGATAAAGGATTTTTCATTGGATATTCTAAAACATCTAAAGCCTATAGAGTGTATAACTCTAGAACTTTAACTGTTGAAGAAACTATTCATGTTAAATTCAATGATAACAAAGAGACTGATAGAGAACTATCAGATCTAGAGGATGATTTTGCAGGAATAGAGCTGAATGACCACAGCAGCTCGAAGGATGAGCAACTTTCTGAAGTACCTACTGTTACTAAACCTCTTCAGACAAATGTTGAGTCTCAGACAGATCAAACAGATGTGATACCTCCTCAGAAACCTGATTGGAAATACAAATCACATCATCCTAAAGAGCAAATCATTGGAAGCACTTCAGAAGGAGTTAAGACAAGATCAAAATTCAAGATTCTGAATTCTCTTGCTCTCCTATCTGAAATAGAGCCAAGGAACATTGATGAAGCTCTGCATGATGAAGGGTGGATCCTAGCCATGCAAGAAGAGCTGAATCAGTTTGCTAGGAGTGATGTCTGGACCCTTGTTCCTAAACCCCATGGGAAAACTATTATTGGAACCAAATGGGTGTTCAGAAACAAGCTGTCTGAAGAAGGCAAGGTAGTCAGAAACAAGGCAAGATTAGTTGCTCAAGGATACAACCAGCAAGAAGGTATTGATTTCACTGAAACCTTTGCCCCAGTGGCCAGGTTAGAAGCAATTAGAATTCTTTTATCTTATGTTGTAAATAATGGCATCAAGCTATATCAAATGGATGTTAAAAGTGCCTTCCTCAATGGTCTCATTGAAGAAGAAGTCTTTGTTAGACAACCCCCTGGTTTTGAAGATATTGCCTTTCCTGAACATGTTTTCAAACTCAAAAAGGCTCTCTATGGTCTGAAACAAGCCCCAAGAGCTTGGTATGACAGATTGAGCAGTTTTCTAATCTCAAATGGTTTTGAAAGAGGAAAAGTGGACACAACTCTTTTTAGAAAACAGTCTAACAAAGATCTTATACTTGTTCAGATATATGTTGATGACATTATTTTTGGTTCAACTGACTCTTCATTATGCAAGGAGTTTTCAGAGTTAATGCAATCAGAATTTGAAATGAGTTTAATGGGTGAACTAAAATTTTTCTTAGGACTTCAGATTAAGCAAGATTCTGACTGTATATGGATCCATCAAGAAAAATATACAAAGGAAATGCTTAAGAAGTTTAACTTACATGATTGCAAACCCATGTCAACTCCAATGCATCCCTCTGCATCTTTAAATAAAGATGAGAAGGAAGAACCAGTGAATCAAACTTTGTATAGAGGAATGATTGGATCATTACTATATCTAACAGCAAGCAGACCTGACATAATGTTCAGTGTATGTATGTGTGCTAGATTTCAATCTGATCCAAGGAGTACTCACTACAAAGCTGTAAAAAGAATTTTCAGATATCTTAAAGGTACTACTAATCTTGGTCTGTGCTATAAGAAAAGTAAGGATTGCAGGTTAATAGGTTACTGTGATGCTGATTTTGCTGGAGACAGAATTGAAAGAAAAAGCACTAGTGGTGGATGTCATTTCTTTGGAGAAAATATGATTAGCTGGTCAAGCAAAAGGCAAAGTACAATTGCCTTATCAACAGCTGAAGCAGAATACATCTCAGCAGCCAGTTGTTTCTCATAACTGTTATGGGTGAAGTATCAGTTAGAAGATTTTAACATTACTATATCTGCTATACCTGTTTTGTGTGATAATACAAGTGCTATTAATTTGTCTAAAAATCCCATTCAACATTCTAGAGCTAAACATATAGAAATAAAACATCATTTCATTAGAGACTATGTTCAGAAAGGTATTTTTGATATTCAGTTTATTGATACAGAGCATCAATGGGCTGATATATTCACAAAACCTCTGACTGAAGATAGATTTAAGTTCATTAGAAATAATCTAAACATACATGCATTTTGAATGTGTGTGATCTGATCTGTCAACAATGATGCATCTGAAATTTCAGCTTGTCTGAAACAAGTGACTTGTCTGAAATTTTGGGTTGTCTGAAATCCATATGGGTGTCTGAAATCTGTCACTTGTCTGAAGTAATCAAATGACATGGCTTTATGAGACGGTTTAATTCCACTTATTTTGTCTCTTCCACTTCGCACGTTTTCCTATGTCTGCGCAGCCAGTACATGCCATCATTGCTTTATGGATCTATAAATACAGAAGCTAGTGGGTCACAGAATTTCACCGTTCACTATTCTGTAGTCATCTCTTGAGATCCTTCTTCTACAAGCAATTCTTTTTCTCTCTCAAGTTCTTCAGAAAACTCTCCAATGGCCCCTAAGAAATCTGCTGGAAGCAACATCGTGAAGACTAAGGGTGTAGTTCTGGAGGATCTTCAATCTCTGGGAATGGACTTGTTTGCTGAGTTCGATGCAGCTGGGTGGACTCCGTATTTCAATCACAACTTGACACAGTGGCATGAGCAAAGTGTGCTGGATTTCTGGGCTACTGCCAGAGGAATACCCAATCCTCAGGGTATCTACACTAGCATCAAGGCCACAGTACGTGGTGTTCCTGTCTTTGTTGATGAAGATATCCTTGCTCACATCTGTGAGGTCAGGACTGAAGGAGTTGTATTCACTCCTGGCTGGGAAGCAAGAAATGGAGGACAAAAGCAGTTCACAGAGTTTCTGTATGGTACCTCTGAACCAGTAAGCTTGGATGCAAAGCATATGTCAGACAAGGCTAGGGTTTTGCATGCCATCTTAGGGTGCTCTATAATCCCTAAGAATGGAAGCAGAAACCATGTTTCTGAGTTGGAGAGATTTTGTCTGATTCACCTACTGCAGAAGAAGAAGGTGAACCTCCCCAACATCATAATGTACCACATGCAGAAGCGTCTCAGAGACTCTGCTGGGAGCTTCCCTCACAATACCATCATCACCAAGATCTTGCTACATTTCAAAGTCCCCATTGAGAGGCTTTTGATCGCCTTTCACAACCTGTGTTTGGTGAATCAAACCTCAAGAGCATGGGAGTGAAGCTGACTCCAAGACCTCCCTCTCCGTCCATGAAGGAGAGCCTTCTTCTTGAGAAAGCTGCAAGAAGGAAGACAACAATGGAAGTTCTTGAGAATGAACTCAGAGGAGACATAAGGAGGCATGAGTTCAAGCCATCAAAACCCTCTCCTCAGGCAAAATTGAAGAAGCTACCCGTAAGAAGTGCTTCTAAGGTAGCATCTGCATCTGTGCAAAGTCAGGTGTCTGAACCTGTTCAGAAGGCATCACAAAGGCCATCTGAAATTGTGGGTCAGATGTCTGAACCTGTACAGACTCCACAGCCTACCTCTGAAATGGAAGGACAGGCTCAAGAGGCAGATGAAACTGATGCAGTTGTAGCTGAGCCATTGGCTGCATGCCCATCTGATCCTGAACTCATTCAGGTGGCAGCATTGGCTAATGCTCTGGAGCAGGAGGAGCTGGAGAAGAAAGCAGAACAAGAGAAGACTGATAGAGCTATTGCTATTGCTTCACAATTGGCCTATGCTGAAGATGATAGGCAAGCAACCATAGCTGAGGGAGCAAAGAAAAGGAAGAGGTCAAGTGCACCTCAGAGAAGGAGAACCAAAAGCAAGCTACTTCAGACTGCACCTGAACCTAGGGTGACTAGAAGTATTGCCTCTCAGCTGATAGCAGAAGATGAAGCTGAGAAGTATCAAAATTTTGTTAAAGCTCAACGGTATTTTAAAAGGAAAAGAGAAGAAAAACAAGCACAAAGGGAGAAGGAAGAAGCAAAGGCAAAAGAATCTGAGGTAACCAAGCCTCCCTACAAGAGAATTAAGGTGAGATTTGATAATGTAACTCCTTCACCACCCTCCTCACCAGAAAAACAAACACCTCATCAACTCTCACAACCTTCACCACAACCTTCACCAAAACCCTATCACCTGAAAAACAACCATCACCACCCCCACAAACAGAAGACCTACCCTCTGAACCTTCCAACCCTCTGAACCTACCTCACCACAACCTTCAGAGAATCAACTCTTTGAGCCTACCTTACCTTCCCCACAAACCCATGACCTTGCTCTGATACCACTCTTACCTTCATCACCTCCACCACCTACACCTTCTCTGGAAGAAGAGCTCTCTGCTGAAAAAGAGCAAGTGCTTGCTGATGCTCTACAGTTATCTCTCCTTCCTTCTGATCCCTGCTCACTGCCCAAGTTTAGCACCCTGTCTGAAGAGCTACAGTATTTCAGATCAGCACCTGCTGTATCCTTGCATCATGGCTTAATCAGGAAAACTGCTGCTGAAGTTAGGAATCAATACAGTGCTCTTTCAGGTGGATTAGAAAAGATCAGGAAGGGTGTCCCTCCTGCACACATTTGGGCTCCCATCAATCCATTCTCAAATGATTCCCTTAGGCTGAATAATGATGAATGGAGCTTTGTGAGGCAGCTGAACACTGAGTCTGAGCTGTTTCAGAGGGATCTCCACAAGGGAGTTGGGATGAGAGGCTACAGGCCACCTAGAACTTGTTCAATCAGGCCAACCACTAAAATCTTGGTGAAACCTGATAGAATAGTTCCTAGGTATCCCTTACAGGAAGAGAAATTCAAAGGAGCTAAAATCTATTCAAAGAAAAACTCACCTCTGTCTGAAGTGATGAGTCCATCAGAGTGGGAATCTTTACCAGAATTCATCAGAAACCAAGGAGGAGGCCTGGATCATCTACTTCAAGATTGGATGTGGTCCTCTTAATGGAAGATCAGAGAAGATGCTGGATCTTCTTCGGGATCAACTGGTCCTGATGCTGATTCTGATGTTGGACTTGGAAAGTCAACCAATGTCAAATATCACTATATGAGAGATCACTTCCCCCCACCTGCTGAATCTTTCAATGAAGATTGGGTTCTGCCGAATCCTATTGGCACCTTCTTTTTCCTTGTGTTCAGCCCATCTGAATACAGATTGCAGCCAGGATTTGGAGTGCTTAGATTTGTTTGCCCCTACATCCAGCTCATCTTCTATGAATCTGAGCAAGACTTGATTGAGGAAAATCTGAAGTTGAAGTCCAAAGTGAAGAAACTTGAAAAGAAGTGTGCTGATCAAGAGCAGAAGACTAAGCATCTAATTGCTCAACAAGAGCAGATTCTTCAAGAACAACAGCTTATCAGATCTGGTCAGCAAGACTTGAAAACCTCAGTGGAAGCCGCAATAAACAAGGCCAAGGACGACTTGATTTCCTTTCTGACTGAGGCCTTGCTGAAGAAGAAAGATTAAAATTGTTAATTTTAGCCATTGTCTTTTGCTTATTTTCATGTTTATGGCAAGTGTCTGATTGTTTGTTTCTTTATCTGCACATTCCCTAAATACAATCAGTGGCTTATCTCATAATTTTTTAGTTGATTGTTAATGCCATGATATCGGTTTTATCTTAAATTATTGCTCTGTTACTGTTTTGCTCTAATACTCCCTTTTGATTGATGACAAAAGGGGGAGTATGAAAATCTACAAAATCTGAATCTGAAGTGATTACAGGTCTCAGGGGGAGTACAAATGTTTTTCCTGAGAAATCTGAACAAATGAGTGAAATATACCTTAAACAGATCCTGTTAAAGGATATTTCTATCTCAGGGGGAGCTTTCTTATTCTTAAAAAAAAAACTGATTACAGATTTGTATATTTTAACCAAATTTGTCATCACTAAAAAGGGGGAGAATGTTGAGTCTCAAAAATATCATAAGGTTGTTTATAGACAACTAGATTCCCAAAGTTTTAATGGTTGACAAATTTGACTTAAATTACTTATCATAGATACACACATGCTTTAATGCTTCATCTATGATTTCAACAAGAGTCACTATGAGCCTACATAAAAAGACTAAGTGTTGAAGTTGTCTGAAGAAGCAAAACTTGTCTGAAGAGTTGAAGTTGTCTGAAGTAGTTCAACCCGTCTGAAGTATCAGTGCCGTCTGAAGTCTCACTTATGACGTGGCACCCTCTGCTGAAGCTTGTGAAGACTTTTCTGAACCTCTGCTGCACGTACCTTTTCAAACACGTTTATAGAAAGGAACACAGAGACCTTTCCTGGTGATTTTTGAATTTCATACACCACTGAGGAAATCTCTGCAACGCAGTCTCTGCAGCAACATTTGCAGCAGCCTTATAGCAAGAGAAACCTTGCACCGTGTCAAAAACATCAGAGCTCTCAGAAGCATGTCTCACAACGGATTAAATAGCATTTAATGCTATCTCTAAACGGTGGTATTTCAACGGATTGAAGTTTGGGTATAAATACCCCTCCATGAAGACCATTATATAGAGAGAGAAGCGAAAAAGAAAAAATTAAGTATACAAGAAAGCCCAGAGAAACATCACGCTGCAAGTTTTTACTCTATAACAACTCTCTGATAAAATTCGCTATACACATTTGTATATCCTGAGCATACCTCAGATTTTATTGTACATTGTATTGGTTTGAGCTTCAAACTCGTATAGTTTAAAAGCTTAAACTCCTTTCTTTGTAAACCTTGTTTAGAGCCTGGAGAGGCTTGGTTGATAAAAGAATACTTGGTTGTAGAGCCTGGAGAGGCTTGGTTGATAAAAGAATACTTGGTTGTAGAGCCTGGAGAGGCTTGGTTGATAAAAGAATACTTGGTTGTAGAGCCTGGAGAGGCTTGGTTGACAAAAGAATACTTAGGTGTAGAGCCTGAAGAGGCTTGACTGTAAAAGAATACTTGTAATCTTGAAAGATTAAAAGAAAATCCAAGTGCTAGTTGGCATTGGGACTGGACGTAGCTCACAGTGGTAGTGAGTGAACCAGGATAAATTCCTTGGCTAAGTTTTCTTACCCTTATCTCTTGTCAATTCTTTTTATACTAATCAAGGGGTTAGAGTAATTAATCTGATATTTTATAAAGGCACAAAAACATCTTTTAAAATCAGTATTTTTAGGCCGTCTGAAAACTTCAGACAGTCCTTTAAGAGCCTGTCTGAAATCGTGTTTTTAACACCTGTTTGCGAAAAGCTTTCTAAAATATTCAGAAACACTATTCAACCCCCCTTCTAGTGTTTCCCTGTGTTCCTACAGGCATGACATGATCAGTATTTGCATCAAAGTCTCCCTCAACATCTGTATCAGATGAATCCCCCTCAGGGACTTCGGCTTCCTCATTCAAATCGTCATTATCCTCGCACCCCATGTTCATATCCATGTTTAAAAAGACTTCATTTTGTTCACCTTCAGGTTCCGCATTGTTGACATCCTCCTCGACCGTTACACCTCCAGATTGGTGTATGCATTGATCTTCAATCCCCAATGACAGTTGAGTACCCAATTGAAAATGTTGTATAGGTAATGATGAACTGCCAACATTGTCAATGTCTGCATATAATTCAAGCACTGTCATCAACGACTGCTGCTCAAAAGCTTGGACCATACATTCCACATCTTCACCGTCACATATTCGAAGACCTGTATATTTTGTTGGATTTTGTGATACTAAAAATCTACACGTCAAACTAGAAACAATTTCATTAGATGAAAGATTTAATTTTTTAAAAATCTTTCTTTTCAACAAATCAAAACTGATTCCACGTTTTATCTGAATAGATCTCTTTTCACCTTCAAACATTATACCCTGAACGCCTTCATATTTTCTACCACTCCAATAAACAAAAGTAATAATTTGACTCATTTTTCAAATATCAAAATACAAACACAAATTAAACCAATACAAACAACTAAGAATTGTAATATGAGCACACACAAAGTAACGTTGCTATCTAATAAATTCTCTCATATATGGCACAACTCTATTTATACACTCAATTCCATTACTATGGCACGGTATGATGCACTCAAACGAATATATTCTCGCGAATATATTCGCTGAATTCGCTTCGGCGAATATATTCGTGGCAGGGGTTGGGGGATTGATGGATAAGTTGGAAGCGCTTGGCAGAAAGACGCCACATGTAAGGCGCTACCACCTCCAGCGACTCTACATGGCAGAGCATGTAGAGCTATACCCTCTGGCGCCTTGTATGTAAAGAGCTAGACCCTTTAGCGTCTCCCATATAAAGCGCTACACCCTTAAGCGCCTCCCACCAATCTCCCTCATGTATGGCGCTTTCTCCATTGGCGCCTTGTTCCAATCCTTGCCACGCTGTCATTCTTCACCCCAGACAAGGTAAATATTTTTCTTACCACATTATTGTGGTAATTTTTATTTATTTTTGCACTAGTACGGTCAAAAAGCCTACAAACATATATACAAAAGTGTGTGTAAATAAAAAAAAAAAGTAAATCAAATCAAATATACCTGATTTCTTGTTCCTAGGTATGAAGTCATCATCGAAGAACCTCTTGACTTCGGCTTTTTTCTCCTCGGGGAATCCTAGCTTCAATAATAACTTGACATTCTATCGTATACAATATATATATATATATATATAGGATGCAGCATTTGGAATTCGAAACGCGCCCGTACTGTTATTATCTTTAAATTTTTGCATAATAATTTGTTTAATGGCTATATATTATTTTTAAATTCAATCAATTTTTATAAAACCAAGAAAAATGGCTATATATTTTTTTATAATGGATTATATGTTAACAATCAGAAAGTATTGATGTACCGCAAACGGTAGTACATTATTTGTATACTGTTTACGGTTAGGCCTTGATTTGTGTTTTACCTTGTATTTTTATTTTTTTTAATTCTTTTCATAGTTCATTGCAAACTGTGGTACACATGATCATATGTACCGCTGTTTGCGGTACCTCAATCACGGCTCCTTAACAATAGAGGGCAAAAACCCTGTAATATAAAAGTACAGAAAGTCAGAGTACAACAACCAATACCACTAAAAGCCATGTTATTTGTTTTTTTTTTTCTTTGGGAAATCTTCTACTGGTATATTTTTGGGTTTAATCGGGTTGGGGGTGATGGTTTGGTATAGCCCTACCAAAAGTGACGATTATTTGAGTCTCTGATTTTATAGGTAAAATTCGTATAGGGTCACAGTCCACTTCAATTGCGACCAACTACTATTATATAACGTTAGAAACCTAGAAAATATATTTTAAAAGACCAAAAAGTCTTAATAAATTCTAATTGTAATCATTAATTAATGGGGCGATAAAGTGTGTGCATATATTAAAAAAAAAAAAACAAACCGGAGGAGGCCGCTTCTCTTTCTTGAGATTCTTGATGCAACGAAACATACTTAAGATATGACTTCTTTGTTGAATACTTTTTGAGTGTGTTATTTGTGCGTCCAATATATATAGTTTGACAAGGAGAGCATTATATGATGCGTAGGCTTTCCATCAACATTAAAATTTACGCATGAGTGTGTTGTAGTATTTTTGTAAAATAATCTTTATGATTGATTTTTTTATTAATGTTATAATTAATTAGATATAATATAGCTTATTGTAATATTTTAGAAACGTGGGGATAAATATTTGAATTGATTTGATAAGGAATAGTTATAGCTTGTTTGAATTGATAACGTTGAAATTCTTATGTGTAACATTTATAACGTCGATATATTTTTTTGGTTACAATGGAAAGAAAAGGAAACAAAATGAAAAAAAAAATAAAGACAATCACACCAAGTCTTCATCCAGCAAAGGAAGAAGCTCATCCGGCGGAGAATTCCAAAAAGCAAAAGCTTGATCCATAGAATGACCTTTCTTTGCCAAACAGTCAGCAACCAAATTTGCTTCTCGAAGCACATGAGCAAAGTGCACCTCCCATCCACTTGACAGCAAACTCTAGATCTCTTGGATTGAGGACCTGTAGGTAGTCAACGGAGGGGAATAATGGAGATGAATTAAATGTATTGCCTCCAGGCTATCAGACTCACACACCACCCTTTTCCAACCCATATCCCAAGCTAAAGAGAGACCTTTGATAATAGCATTTAACTCAACTTGAAGAACAGAGCCACAACCTTCTTTGCTTGAGAAACCACCCAACCAAATGCCACCAGTAGCCATCAATTTGGAGTGCCTCAAAAAACTTCCGTCGACATTAAGCTTAATGAAGCCAGAATCTGGAGCAGTCCACCACAAGTGACAAGAAGCTTCACTCTCCGCGGAGTCTAAATCAAATTCTGTCTCCATAAGGAGGGTATTACGAATAACAAAGTTTGCATCCCATTTGTCAGTACAGAACACAAAGTTGTTCCGCCAACGCCAAATCCACCAAACGCCGGACAGAAAAAGAGAGCCCTTGGTACCCCTACTGATCTTCTGCAACCAAAGACTCACATTATCTAAGAAGAAAAATGGTAAATCTAACAAACCCAATCTGCGCCACACATTTAAAGAAGTTGGACAATCACGAAGGCAATGAAGGATGGTTTCTTCTTGAGTCCCACACCTAGGACAAAGGGGGGAGGAGGTAATATGTCTATGAAATAAGACCGACTGAGTTGCCAAGGATCTGTGCAGGACCAGCCACATTAGCCATTTAATTTTCTCTGGAGCATTAACCATCCACAACCATCTCCAAGCACCAGCTCTAGGTACTGTCCCCTGCTGTTCTTGCAGCCACCTATATCCCGCACTGGCAGAATAAGAACAATCGCTACTGCAACACCAACTCCAACTATCCAGCTCGTCAGTTGTACTAGCAGGGACAGGAATAGTTTGAATAACATCAAGAATAGCTTCCGGAACTAAGGTATACAGACCAGAAAAATCCCAACAGCCATTAGGCCACAAGTCTTTTACACATTTAAGAGTATCAGAAATATGAACAAAAGGAACTTGGTTACACAAGGGTCCTAGGCCAGTCCAATCCTCATCCCAAACAGCAGTATCCCCTCTACCAAAATTCATCTTGACCCCCTGATGGAGAGAGTCTTTAGCTTTGATTATGCTCCTCCAAACAATTGATGCCGAGGGAGAGGCTTTAGCAAAAAGAATAGATTTAGAGTTTAAGTATTTGTGACTAAGAACCTTAACCCAAAAGCACTCCTTATCAATTAAAATCTTCCACATCAACTTGCCAAGGAGAGCAGTATTGGTACATCTAGCTTCTCTGACAGCTAGGCCACCCAATTTCTTGGGAAGAATAACATGGTCCCAACCAACAAGATGGACAGAATTATCATTAGCAGAGTTCGACCACAGAAAGTCACGGACACTGTTGTTATAGTCTCGCAAACACTACTAGGAAGCCACAAACATTGCATCGTATAAACTGGCAAAGAGGTTAAAACTGATTTGGCAAGACAAGTTTTACATGCCCGATTAAGGAGGGAACTCTTCCAACCTGCCAAACGATGCTTTATCTTATCAAGGATTGGATTAAACAGCTCTTTATGTGCACGACCATTCACAAGTTGGAAGCCCAAGTACCGACCCAAATCAGAAACACATCTAATAGAGGAGATCGCAGACAGGGAAGTCTTCCTGCAGTTAGCAACCATCTTGGAGCACATCATTTTTGACTTATCCGGGTTCACTTTCATACCCGAAGCATTACAAAACTCCGCCAGAGTATCCGTAACCACCTTAACTTGAGAGTTATTAGCTTTGCAAAAGAGAAGTACATCGTCAGCAAAGAATAAATGAGAAATACCTGGGCCATTTTTGGATAGATGGATGGGATTCCACTGTCCATTAGTCACTTTCTGATGGATTGAAAGCGCAAGCCTTTCCATGCAAAGCACGAACAAATAGGGGGACATAGGATCTCCCTGTCGGAGACCTCTAGAAGGGGAAAAGCTATCCAATTTCTCACCGTTCCAAAGAATAGAGAGCCTGGAGGATTTCACACACCACATAACTAAGTCCACAATTGATTGGGGGAAGCCAAACAAGACTAAGGTTTCCTCGAGGAACTCCCAGCTGAGGCGATCGTAAGCTTTTTCCAAATCGATTTTAAAAGCAACAATGCCAGTCTTAGCCTTAGAGCAATGCATGTGGTGGACAATTTCCTGAGCAAGAATATAATTGTCTGAAGAGCTTCTCCCTGGGACAAAACTGCTCTGGAGAGGGCCAATTAGAGCATCCAGAAACGGCCTTAAGCGTTGCACCAAGACCTTAGTGATTAATTTGTAAACAACGTTACAAAGGCTAATCGGGCGAAAATCCTTTAGAGCTAGAGGTTGATCAATCTTGGGAATGAGGACAATAAGAGTTTCCACAAGACTTTCATGCGATCTACCATTCTGAAAGGCTTGCTGAACAAGATTACAGACATCATCACCTACAATGTTCCAGTATTTCTTAAAGAAGATTGGCTGGAAACCGTCGAGCCCAGGTGCCTTGTAGGATCCCATACTCTTCAGCGCCTTATGCACCTCATCCTTGCTTACGACTGCTGTGAGAGCATTCAGACCAGCTGCACTAATCTGGGGCACTAAGGAAGTAGTAAAATGGTGATGGCCGAATGGAGTAGATCCACCAAAAAGATTCTGGTAAAATCTCAAAGTAGAAGTGCGCATGCCTTCTTCCTCACATCACCAAGAGCCATCGTCTAATCTTAAACCATGAATTATGTTCCTCTTTCTCCTAATCACAGTTTGAGTATGAAAGAATTTAGTATTGCGGTCTCCGAATCGAACCCAATTCTCATGGGACTTTTGATACCAAAACAACTCCTCCCTTCTAAGCCAGAGAGCATATTCTCTTTGAAGTTTTTTCTCCAGGGCAAGTAAATTGAGACAATCATTGTTCTCCCAACTTCTTTGAACACCACGGAGCCTTCCTTCCACCCGCCTCTTCTCTCGAAAAATATTTCCAAACTTAGATTTGTTGAAATTAATTGAATCATTCCGCACATGAGAGATAGAACAGGGAACATTCCCCTTGCCCTGGCACCAAGCTTCTTTAACCACCTCCAAGTACTCACTATGGGAACACCAAGCTGCCTGAAAACGGAACGGTCTCTCACCAATCTTAGGTTTCGGTTTGTTGAATCTAAGAAGTAAAGGAGAATGATCGGAATGGTGCCGACAAAGATGTTCAACATAAGCCTCAGGGAAGCGAAGGCGCCAATTTAAATTAGCAAGAGCCCTGTCCAAACGCTTAGCCAAAGGAGGGGAACCCAAAGCATTACGAAACCAAGAAAAAAGGCCCCCCCCCACAACCTAAATCAATTAGAGAGCAGTCATCAATACACAAATTAAATTTCTCCGCTCTGTTAGTAAGAAATTGCCCCCCTCTGACTTCTGCAGCTTTAGAGACCTCATTGAAGTCTCCCAAAAGAACCCAGGGGCTGTTAATGTTCATATGCACACTACGAATGTGATTCCACAACATCTCCCGCCCAGAGGGAACAGGACTGGCATAAACGGCGTTGCCTATCCAGCTATTTAATCCTTTGTAACAACGGAAGGTCACCATTTGGGGGAACATATCCACAACTTCCAGGCTGAAATCCACTTGCTGATCCTTAAGAACCCACACACCTCCTGAATGGTTTTGAGCTTCCATAAGGCCAGCTAACTCAAAGCCCAACTTGGTCCAAAAACTTTCTTCTAAACTGAATTGACAATGCGTTTCGAATAGAAAACAAAGGGAAGGGCGATAAGAAGAAATGAGTTGCTTGATATAACGTTTCCCTCTGCTACTCCTGGATCCTCGAACATTCCAAGCTAAAATGGATAAATCTGTAAAACACTTCATAACAACTTTAATAAAGTGAGGAGCTCCAAGCCCAAAAGCAAGCTAACCCGGTGCCCCATCCTGGGACCCAACTTCCTCATCACAATCTTGAAATGTTTCCATGGAGTTATCATTATTCTCCTTCATAATTGGGTCTGGGGGTTTTTTGGGCCATTGGGCCCCATTTCCCACATTCACTTTATGGGTTGCATCCACGCTCTCAGGTTCCTGATCCATAAAGGAAAAACGATTTGGTGATATTCGAATGATAGGACGAGAAGTTCGCGTCCCATCCGCCCACTTGGTCACGCTAGAGGGGTCCACGTGCATTTTATTAAGAAGAGTTGGTGAGCATTTAGGCAAATCCGGGATAGGTAGGGGAACCTTAGTGGAGACAGTGGGGGTCCCAGAAGAAGAACTAGGCCCGACAACATCTTTTCTTGGTCGCTTTCGAACCCAAATTTTTGGGTTAGTTGGCAAGTTCTCTGAATCCTTGATAATGATTGGTTTGCCTTTATTTCGTTCCTTTTCATTAGCCGATTCCTTGATTTCCTCAGTACGCAATCGTTGGAATCTGTTAGAGATTTTATCCACAGTTGCCTCACTTTTAGATTGCCCCTTTTTGGGTAACTGATTTTGGCCTTTCCGTACTTTTGTCACAGTAATCCAATCCCCATAAAGAGGGGAATCAATAGAGATATAAGCCGGATTTGTGGTATTATTTTCCCTTGGAACGTTGGCAGCCGTAGGATTGGAGATTGGGGGCCCAGTAGGGTTTGGAGCAACATTGTCAGCGCCGTCATGACTCTGTCCTGCCTCTTTGACCTGAGTCTTCGTACACTTACGCGTACGGTGGCCATAGCAACCACACTGAGCACAAATCAGATGTAGACCTTCATACTCAACTCTATACCAGTGACCATCTAGCCAAACACGACCAACCACTGGTTGAGTCAAATCAACCTCAACACAAACTCTGGCAAAGCGCCCTCTTGTCACATTTAGAGTATTAGAATCAACCTTGATAGGTTGTCCTACTACTACGGCTAACGCTAAAAGGACACTTTCATCATAATAATGGAGACCCAAACTAGGAAAACGAATCCATGCCATGGTTGTTTCAATCTTGCATTCTGAAGCAACAAACTCCGGAGTCCAACCTCTAACTGATAAATAGTGATCGAAGATCATCCAGGGGCCACCATTGATGGCCTTCGAACGATCATCCTCCAAATCAAACTTAACCATGAAGAACCCATATCCGACATCCATAATATCCATACCACCCACAGGTTTCCATAACGTACGTAATCTGTCCCTCATCACCATGTAACCAACCTGCTTTCCCAATAACTTCACAATGAGCGCATCCTCCCAAGGCCGGTACAAATCACTACGAACACTGGAATCCATATAGCACTTAGGCATGAGCCTATTACCATCCTGAAGCTCGATTCGGAATAATTTCTTTGCAATTAAATCCCTTACTCCCCGCTGCGGAGGAATACACTTTCCCGCTAGAACCTTATCTCTGAAAGACATTTTCGTTGAAGCTCCATCGGCCGCCTGACCTCCACCTTCATCTGGCGGTTTAGGGGGGCAGGGTTTTCTTTTCTCTGGGCAGAGAAAATCATGCTCTCCATTCTTTTTAGTTGAAGGTCTCTTTGATTTATAACGTCGATATATGTTAAATGAGTAATTAATACCATATTTAAATTTATTTGTAAAAGAATTAATGATGCATATGAATGTCCATCAGATTTAATCTGATTTAATATGACTTTACCTATTTCCTTTAATAAATTTTAAAATATAAAATTATGTTTGGACTTGCAAATTGAACATATAAAGAATGAAAAAATAAAAAATTTATTCATGTGAGATTTTCTTTTAATTTATTAAAAAATTAATATTTAAGATGAGTTGATTTTTTTGTTAGTCAGGTTCATTTTATCATTAATACATATTACGCGAAAAAATGTATATTTTTATTTAATTAAAAATAAATTTATAATAAATTAACATTTTTAATATTAAAAAAATAATATATTTTTTAAAAAAATCAATTTTAAATTCGAATAATATGTTATATTTTACTATTAAAATAAATTTTACATTATTATTATTTTTTGATGCAAACATTATTATGTGATAATAACATATAATAAAAAAATTAAAAGAAAAAGATAAGAATAAAGATTTATTTATCAAAAAAGATTGAAACAAAAAATAATAAGATAAAATTTTGAATTTTAATAAATTTCAATATTTAATATATACATTTATTAGCATTTAAAAATTCAAATAGAAAGATGGAGAAAATTAGTATTAATGATTGAAAAGAAGAATCTCACTCTCACAAGTGTGAGTGAAATTCACCATTCAATGAGAGAAAGAGAGAGAATTTCAAAAATCATTGAGAGGGAGAGTAGAGTGAGTATCTCACTCTCCAAGATGAGGTCTCAAAATTATAATAATATAATAATAATAAAGAGTTGATGAGAAAAAATAAATTTTCTCTATTGTTACAAGATTTTGAGATATTATATATATGATATATTATATTCCATGCATGATCATTTTCAATCAGTGATAATTATTATCATTACTATTATTGTTAGAGGAATTAAATGGAAAAGAATATTTGATATGTAGATGTGGATTTGTGTATTTCTTTAAGATATGGATTTTATTTCTGATATATTTCTTATATGGTTAAATTAGTAAGTGGGATAATTCATGATCCTATATAATGTTACCTTAGAAATATTGCATGATCAGCTACATTAATATTTTGTTATTGGAAATATATATTTTAAATTATTATATTATACTTGTGTGATATATTCAGATTAATTTGATATATAATAAGATAAATGATTTCCTTCAAGGAGTTTAATTAATAATATTATCATTATTTTTCAAGGTTTATATCACAATAATTATTATGTGTGATGTATAAAACTAGTGTGTCACCCGTGCTAAGCACGGGGAAGTTATATCATTATGTGGCAGTAGTTGCTATTTGTGGCGGTGTATTGACATCCCCTCTCCATTAAAGATGTGTTTCCATATGGCTAAGTAATGATGATTTTGCATGAATAATTATTATGTTGTCTCAATGCTAAGCTGGATGACAATACACGGACATAAGACAACAATATATTTAGAGGTCCAACATTGATAGAGAGCAGGGTAGATCATAGACATTAACATGGAGAGTAAGGTTATAAAAGTGGGGAGATGTTTAGAAAGGCGAGAGCTAACTGCTAACATTCGAACTAAGTGAAAGAGGGATACCGGTAGGTGATGTGTTCCATGTTCATGCACATGACCTTGCTAAATAGATTTTCCTCGGGGGGGGGGGGGGGATTTATTTTTCCAAGCACAAATCTCAACCTGGATGAGCAGAAGATTTTATGCGCTGAATGAGGATTAGTATAAGTTAATGTGGGAAATTAACATTCAATTTTTGGAGTAAAAATTGGTTTTCATATTAAACTATTGTAGCAATAACACCATGAATAGAACCATAACATTAATATCCTCTAACATGTCACGACATGATTTGTGAAGCATTCCATAACATTAAGAGTCAGAGAATCAACTGAGCATTGTCAGTTGCATCGAATACCTCAATTTTGAGCTTGTATCTACAAAAATGAGAAAATAATAAAGGGCTTCATGTCTCTAACCTGTTCCAAAGTAAGCCTCTAAAACCCACAAACTAACTAAAGACAATTTAACAAAAGTAAGGAGCAAAAAATCTCCGGGTGAGATCAAAGACATAACAATCACAATCCTCACAGAACGGGACCCATCATCATATGTAACAGATTTCATGCAGGAACACGCCATGTACCACTAAAAGCCATCTTGGATAACTTGGTAAACTGCAGCCTGAATTACAAAGCATCCATCCTACAAAAACAATAGAAGGTTGACTGGTAAACTAAGGAGCACTTCCCAATTAGAAGGCAAACATAACTGACAACGACAAACGAAATTAGAGAAAAGCGAATGCACTATGCAAAATTGGGCACACCTCATCCATCTGTTGTAGTTGAGCCACAGACTTCTTAGGATACAATTTCGGAAAATTCATCTTTCACGGAAACAGGCTTGCTTCTTTCAGTTATAGTTCAAATCTCAACTCCAATTTCAATCTCGTGAACAACTAAACTGGACAATATTTTAAAAGATAAAGTCAGAAGCAGCAGCCAATGTTTAGGATAAAAAAATGGAACACATACCCTTCCTTGAACTCAATAGCTTAAGCTGTGTTTGGGTTGCAATAAACTTTGGAGGCGTTCATAACAATTTAGATGCCAACTTCTCATGTGAATCAATTAGGAAATATGTAATAGACTAAAGAAGAATTAGACATTGGGTTTATTTGTATCTAATCTAACACTAATTGATCTGTAATGATGTTAATTACCCACCCTTGTACAGATTAACCTTCGCCAACTGTATTATAAGCATAGGTAGTCCAGATCGAGGGAGGGAAAGAAAACCAGTAACCATATCAATCATGTCTCCGAACAGCGCCAACCTAACTAACTAAATTTGAGAAAATGTCGTAACACAGTCTTAAATTTGAGGCTCATGAAAAAGATGATGGTCAGGTAAGGAAATGAAGAGAAATCAAGACGTTGTAGTTCAAACTAACTAAATTAAAGTGGCTGAGAATGCATACATCTTATCAACTAAATAAATCAGCATCAGTCGTGTCTGCCTCCCCTCCTTGTTCAAATTGATCTCCTCTGAGACTGCACTAACCATTCCCATGAAATCTGTCCAACAAAGGCAACGAACTTCCCCCCTGAATGAAGTTAACAACAACAAAGTTAGCATGCTAATGGAAAAAAATTATTGAATGGGAATCAAAGTAACAGGGAGTAAAAGTTCAACCTCCTCATCAACAAAAACCATTTGATTGGCATACGATTGATGAGGGGTGGCCACAGAAGACATATTCCAAACTCTCACAAGTTTCACTCGCAGCCTCCAATTTTCCCGACGCCCACACAAGATTTGGATGGAGTGGAAATGCCCTGGCACCAAAGCTATTTTTAGATACTTTGGGTTTTTTATCAGTATTTGCCTAATCGAAAAAACCCACGTATCAACTACCACCAACACATGCATATATTTATACCTTTGCCTTGAAACCCAAGACCATCTGAAATCCCTCCTAAATTACGTTTGAATTTTGAATTAAGCAGAAAAGGAAAGTTGTTAAGGTTAAGATAGATAAATTAATATGTGAAGAATCAAATGCCAAATCACAAAATGAAGAGATTCTAGCAAGAAATTCAATTTAATATTATGTAAGACAAACATGAAAGCTATTGTGATAATAAATATTAAAGTTATCAAATTTAAGATTGGGTAAATTTGATTTAAGGACTACATGATTCAATGCCAGCAACATGCGTTCACCAAAAGCCATACATCATAAATAATAGGTCTGAGATGGGGTAAATATCCAACCTGAATACTGAAAGTGTATTTGAATGACGAAAAAATCAGTTTCAGTTTTTCTAATCAGTGTCAGTTTTTCAAAGTCTCAGGCTTCAAGCTAGCTTAAAAATTGAAGTACCCTCTAGCAGTAAAGAATGGAGTCAGTAAAGAGAGATTGATTCACTTGACCATGGCAGTGTAAGTGTTCATTCCAAGTCCCATAAATGACCATATATATTCTCTGATGCGAACTAAGGAGAGATGGCAAAGAAAAAAACTTTTCTATAGTAGGCTAACTCACATGGGATGGTTTTCTTCAGGAAGAGGAGACGAAAACACAAATGAGGCCTATAACAACCTAATTCCTTTGGTAAAAAGAGGGACAAAAACATTGGATGCATACTTGTAAAGAGCTAACAAATATAGCAAGACATGACTTATTTTGCACATATAGAGCTAAACAAAGACATGGAATGTAACGTTAAAAAGCAGGCACTCAGGCTCTATAATGTTGCACTAGTAGGTATTGTATAAATGAGATACCTTCATAATATAATATGGAAAAAAAAGGAAGGAAAGAGATTTGACAATTAAATATAGTGAATATTTTTTTAAGCTAATTCAATATAGTGAATATTGATTGTAATTTATAATAAGGGAACGACAATAAATTGTGCATATAGACTGGATATGACTATAAGCCAAAGTTGTTATATTGAAACAAATTAACAAAAAGATTGTGTACATAGACTGAATATGGTTATTAGACAAAGCTGTTATATTGAAAAAAATTAACAAACACATTGTGCACATAGACTGAAAGATTAATAACTTCTTTTATAAAATAAAAGATGAAGAATACATTCTGGAAAAATCAAACCAAGAGATTTGACAATTAAGGAAAGAGTTGTCCCCTACAAATTTGACAGTCCTAATCAACAACTGAAGGAAAGAAAATAAAGGAAAAAGACATTGCAATATAATTGTAATTGAAAGATGAAGTTTATTGACAAAAAATCTCACGTCAGAAAATTACATATTATAATTACATATTATAAGCATGGAAATGAACAATAATAATTCCAATACAAAATGAAGAGAAAATTTGAAGACACTTGGAAGCTTGATAAAACAGAACTTGACTAACAATGTCTAATTACATCAATTACCACAATACACAAAATCAATCAAAGGGATGAAGCAACGGAAGTATAAACAACCTAAACCTAAAAAAAATGAGTCTCTCACTCTCCTAAATGGGGTTTTTTTCTTGTTAAACAGAGTTGGCAATGATGCTTCATAAAAGGATGATTGCAACATTATGCTAAAAGTCACACATGCTGGTTTGAGGAACAGAGAACATTTTTTTACCTCTGGAATTGACACAACCTTTTAGATTTCCCAGCCAAAGCTTGCACATGTTCCGATTGATGAAGCTCTTTCAAGAAGTCCCAGTTGAAGAAGCTCTATCAAGAAGCAAAAGCTTGCACACCACCAAATCCTCCCACAAGAGTCTTGCTGGTTCAAGCCAAGAGAGTAAAATCAGTGAGTGGAAAAATAATCAACTTGCACACCACCAATCATGGAAAAAAAATAGTGCATTGACAAAAAATCAATTCACAGGATATGAATGGAGCAATTTTTTATTCTCATCCATGGAAAAAAATAAATGATATCAATTTGATTATAAGATCAAAATGGGAAAAGTAAAAAATAAAAACAGAGAGAACATAAATTATAAGGAGTATTAAAATGTAAAAAAGAGAAGAAAAGGAAGAAAGACGCGGAGAGAGCATCCTAGATTCCTAGTTGTAGAAGAAAAAAGGAGAAGAAAGAAAGGAAATGAGATGGATGAGAATGGGGGCGAGCAGAGTGTAGTAACAGAAAGGACTGGGAAAAAGTTTTTGAAAAAAAAAATTGGGGGAGTGAGAGAAAGGACATGGAAAAATGTGATATTTTTTCTTTGAAAAAAAGCAACTGGGGGCACACTGGGCACAAAGAAGTACGAGTACGGGAAACCAAAAGGTGGTGGCACACTGCACAAACAATCCATAATATTTTTTTAAGTTTGATTGATTGATAATTTAAGATTGATGTCTATACGCGTAACCATTATATATATTTATATATTTTCTAATTCCTTTATCATGCCTAATTGGTACCACTCCGGTCTCAAGTATAAGCAACTCAAAATTTAATTTTGCTAGTCTCAAATATAAGCAAAATCTAATTACCATCACCCTATTAAATGTTGGTATTCCCACAATATCCTTATTTAATTTACATTTATTTTTAATGATCCACTTTGCAATAAATATTAAGAAGGATAGTTTAATAAATGTTGTTCGCTTTTTATGTGAGTTTGAGAAAATTTAATAAGCTCAACTAATATTTTTAATTAGCGTGAATTAGTTATTTTTTGCTTATATTTGAGACCAGAGTAGTATATGTTTATTCCCCTTAAATAAGTTCTCGAGTTCGAGTTTTGCAGATAGAAAAAATCTCAATTGGGAGAGTTAGCTAGCTCCATTATGATGTGGATGTTCCTAACTCGAACAAAATTACCTCCCGTACAGGATACTTGTGGCTTAAACAAAAAATATATTGTTAATTCTTTTCTTATCTATTTATCTCATTATATGAAAACACACAAATTAGTAATTATAATATATATAAATTAATATTAAATTTAATTTATCATTTTTTTCTTGATATACCCTTCATTATTTTCTCCCCCTTAGTATCTCTCTTATTAAGGAGAAAAGTAGGAATTATAAAAAAAAATGAAGGAAATTAGAAAAATATAATTAATACTCTCTTCTTTATATATTGCTAATTTATTTCATATTTATTTATCTTATTACATGTATACACAAAATTTAAAAATATAATATATGTATAGATTTATATTAAATTTATCATTTTTTTCTAAGATATATATAATTTATCTCTTTATCCTGTTCATTTTTTCCCTCTTATTTATCTCTCTTTTTAAGGGAAAAAGTAGAAAATGTAATTAGTACTCTTTTCTTTGTATATTGCTAATTCGCTTCCTATTTATTTATGTCATTACATGAAAACACACAGATTAAGAAATATATTATATCTATAGATTTATATTAAATTTATCGTGTTTTTTCCTTAATATATCATTTATCTCTTTATCTTGTTCATTATTTTTCCCCATGTTATCTCTCTTATTAAGGAGAAAAGTTAAAAAAATGTCATTAATACTCTCTTCTTTATATATTTCCAATTCCTTTTATATTTATTTTTTTGGTTTAACTACGGGTATCCTCCACCGAAAACAATCTTGTTCGAGCAGGGAACATCCACATCATGGTGGGGCTAGCTTTCTCAGCGGGGATTTTTTCCATCCACCATACTCGAAATCGAGACCCTGCTTAAGGGAAATCAAACATGTACCACTTGAACCAACCCTCGTTGATACCTTTTATATTTATTTATCTCATTTCCAAAACATATAGATTAAAAAATGTAATATATGTATAGATTTATATTAAATATATACATATATTATGTATATATGTAATTTTTTATGAAATGTATAAAAGCATATTTTTTAAAAAAAGTGCCGCATCCATTGAGGATAAATAAATCTCATCTCCTAATTATTTGTACTTCCTCTTGTATTGATGGAATCTATTAAAATAATAATGATTAATCCATGAATAGTGCAAAAATTATTTTTAAACTTGCTGGATTGTAAAGGTTAAGATTATGAATGATCACTTTTCAAATGATATTTATTGGCATATAGTACTTATTATTATTTTGATTGAATATTTTATAATGATAATGAAACCAATTTGTCAAATTTGTACATGTGTATAGTTTTCTATTATGTCTAGACAATGTTAAAGATTTCCATTGACGGGATGTAGTGTGCATTTTTTTTTTGTATTTGTCAATAAAAATGAGTATAATTCATTATATAATGAGTCATTTGTCAAATTAATATATTTTGCTCAAAATAATTTGAGATATTATATTATGTTTTGACTAAATTTTATAGTTAGAGAAATTTACTGTGATAGGATATTGGAATAACCCACGTCATATAGGGTTGTATGTTAATTGTTTTAAATTATTATTACGAACTTCTAGATAGTTATTGATAATGTATGATGATTCTAATAATACGAGTAAGTGAATGATGCAATTGCATATCCCTGTTAGTATTGCTTTACTCTTCATTAAATCTATAACATGCCCTTTTGACATATCCTAGGGGATGCCAAATGGCTAGAATTTAATAAGAGAATGTATGATGAGGTATATATACGTGAAATAAGTTCTAATTGTACGGTGTTATGTTTTTATTATTATTATTATTATTATTATTATTATTATTATTATTATTATTATGTGTTGTCAAGGATGATAGTCCGTGAGACATACGAAGAATGTCCCTCGCTCGAGCGAGGGAGACAAAACTCAAATCCCCCCATTTTCTGCTACACTCGCTCAAGTGAGACCACCCTCGCTTGAGCGAGACTGTCTGATCCTAAATTCTTCCTTTCTTCACTCTTACTCCCTTCTCCCCTATTTTCCTAGTGTATTAATCTCTATCCTTACTTATTTGATTTATAAAATTAATTAGAATTTTGGGATGTTACAAACAAAATTACACAATAATTGTGTCTTATATTCTAACAAGTCTCATAGAAACTTATTAAGTTTCAAGGCTATCCTAAAAAATGGATACCATATACATAGAGACAACAAATGATGACAATGTTGAATATCTATACATAACGAGAATTATGCTAGATAAAAAAATGTGTATTGACAAAATTTCCTTCATTTTCCTTTCGAGTTGTACTTCACCTATGTTAGTACAATTGAAACAAATTCTATAGTAAAGCATGATAAAATTATTATTTGGCATGAACAGTTGAGCCGTCTCGTTTCAATTATGATGCGAAAATGATTGAAAATTCATATGGGCATCTTATGAAGAGCCAACAGATTCTCCAGTGCAACAATTTTTCATGTGTTGCTTATTCACAATGAAAAATTATTATTTGACTATTACCAACAAAGATGTGAAGTGAATCTCTCTCCTTTTTGGAATGTATACAAGGTAATATTCGTTGACTAATGCACCAATCATGTGGACCATTTAGATATTTTATGATTTTAATTGATGCATCAACTAGACGGCCACATGTTTGTTTACTGTCAACTTGCAACCATGAGTTTGCAAGATTATTTGCTCAACTAATTTGTTTAAGAGCTCAATCAAGAGAATACAGCTTGATAATGTAGGTGAATTTATGTATGTCTATTGGAATTGATGTTGAACATCTTGTAGCATATGTTCATGCACAAAATGATCTTGCATATTCATTTATTAATTGAAAGACAATTACTAATGAGATCAAAACTTCCAATTTCTACTTGGGGACATGCAATATTGCATGTTGCAACACTTATTCACATCAGGCCAATAACTTATCATAAGTCATCCCCTTTGCAAATAGTTTTTAATCAAGAACCTAATACTTCCTATCTAAGAATTTTTTTTATGTGCATTATATGTTCTTATCTCTCCACCACAATGCACTGAGATGAGACCTCAAAGAAGGTTGGGAATATATATATATATATATTGGCTATAGATATTCCCGTCTTTCATAAAATATATTGAACAACTGTCGGGAGATTTATCCGCGGCTTGATTTGTCGATTGCCATTTTGATGAATATGTTTTCCCAATATTAGGGGAGAAAATAAGTAGTTGGGCAAGGAAATCAGTTGGAATGAATTATCCTTATCCATCTTTATCCTCGAACAAAACAATATGAACTGGAAGTTCAAAGGATAATTCATCTCCAAAGTTTAGCTAACTAACTATCGAATGTATTCACAAACCCAAAAGGATGTACCGGTTGCTAATGCTCCAATAAAAAATATATGTCTCTGTTGGATAATCTACAATTGAAAATGAGTCTGAAGCACGCCACACCTTAAGCGTGACAGACCTGTTGACTCCAAAGATAAAAATATCCTTAAAAAGGAAAAGGAGCTAAGAATCTAGATGGCTGAATTGATGATACACAGACTCCAAAAGAGAGTACTCGGACATAATTAATATTTCAGTTCCAGGAGGAACTCAGGTACCTAAAATTGATGAAAATAAAGAGATCTCAATTATCTCCTGAATGGAATAGATTGGAATTGACATGACGTCAACGTTGACAATAATTTTGCATTTAAAAAAGCGCTTGTTTTAACACTACAAGAAAATTGGTTATTAGACGCGACCAATTAGCGACGGCCTAAGGCCGACACAAATAGCGACAGCCGGGCCATCACAAAGCCGACGCTAAACAATTTTATGTTTTATTTTGATTTAGTAATTAGTCAAAAAAATATAGCAACAGCTTGACCGTCGCTAGCTTCGATGAAGGTAGCAACGACCTGGTCGTCACTAAGCTAAAAAAAGTTATTTGTGACGGCTTCCTTTATATTCGCGACGATTCATTTGTCGCTAATTGAAAATTGAATCTAGCGATGGTCGGGTCTAGGGGTGGCAATTGGACCTGAACCCAATGGGTACCCGCAAAAATTACCCACAATGGGTAGGGTAATTACTCACCAAATAGGTCTGGGTATGGGTAATTACCCGCACTTTTTAATGGGTACGGGTGCGGGTCCGGGTACTATGGTACCTTACCCTACCCATACCGGCACTTATATAATATATATAATTAATGTAATTTATATTCGTTTGATTAATTTAATATATATATGTTTATATTATTAATTACTATTTTTTCCAAAAAAAAATTAATGTTAATATATATTATAATCACAAAAAATTAATATATATATTACTAATTTAATTAACTTAAATGTTATAATTTTGTCCTAAACAATAAAATAGCAAAACATGAACTAATTTCCATTTCCCCTCCCATTGTTTTAATCTCTCATTCACTTCCACGTACCATAGTTGTTTTATAGGTTAAACTTGGATGATCTATGGATTAATTTTCATTTATTTTTTAATTAATTTTCATTTTGTAATCAATTTATTATTTTTATTGTTGACAAAAGTGCAGGTAATGTGATAGCCGGATGGGTGTAGGATCTAGAATTGAGCAAAACCAACCGATTAGAATCAATTAAGAGCAATTAAAATGCGAAAATTAGTGGCTGGGCAGCAGCTAATTCACGCAAGAAAATGAAAGAAAATGAGAGAAAATGAAAGAAAAAGTGGAGAGGAAGAAATGGGAAGGACGCCACTGAAGCAATAATCCACTTGCAGCAGATAAGTCCAATGCCAGACGCCACTAATTCAGGAGAATTAGATAAGTCTCAGTATGGTTTGAGCAACAACCACCAAGCCTCACTCAACTCACAAAGGGAGGAGAAACTTTGGCATAATGCCTTTACTTCAAAATTCAATGTGTCTTACAAGAGGAGAGGACTCCTATTTATAGGAAAAGAGGGGGAGAGGGGCGGATTTTTAGGGGCATAAAAAAGAAAGAAAATAAAAGGTGAGTGAAAACACTCCTAAGTGGGTTTTGAACCCATGACCCCCAAGGTTTATGGCTAAGCTAAGTCTTAAGCCAATAAACCTCTCAAAATGGCGCCCACTCATGTAGGAAAATACAAGATGAGTCAAATTTCTATCCTATGTGGGAATAGAACCCATGACCTCCTAAGCCTTATAGCAAGGCAACCTACTAGCCAATAAACCCACTATAAATAGCGCCCAAGTAGGAGGAATTAAAAGAAAATTATAATTAATAAAAAGAAAATATAAGAGAGTCCTAATTAAGGGCGGTCCATAGGACAAGGGTCCTATCCAGGGTCAAGGTGTCCTTCTGTAGGGTAGTGACCTTTTATTTGTAGGACACTAATTTCTCCAACTCTTCCTTGCTTGAAGCTCAGGCTTGAAGTTGGTGCATATCCTTCAATGTAGGTCTTGCAGGTCCAAGCTTCTAGCAGTGTGCCATCATTCCCTCCCCCTTGAAAAGGATTTGACCTCAAATCTGAAAATTCAAAAAGAAGCCTTAAGAGTAATGAACTGGGTAGAAGAGGGGGATGGATGACAAAATTTAGGAAGTAAGAAGATACTTCCCTTAGCCCTTGGAGAGTAGAGTTAGAGGTCCACAAGTTGAACATCTTCCTTGAGCCTAGACAACAAGAAGAAGACCCATAAGTATTATTCCAAAGCAAGCAAAGTGAAGGCTCATAACAAAAATACTTGGGGATCATAAAGATTGGCAAAAGAAAAACATAGGAGATAAACAAGAGGAATTTGAGATAAGGGTTAGAAAACTCCCTTAATGAAGATTGAGCCCTCTTGTCTACGTACTTTGTGGATTTAGATCCTGGATCAAAGACTAATCTTTTGAAGCCCTCCCTTGCAAATAAGAGAAGTAAGTGGTCATGGAGAAGGCTTAGGAAATAAATTCCACATAAGTACAAAATGTGTTTCAATGTGCAACATTCATCAAAATATTCTACACTATGTTCCCAAATAAATGCACAAGTGAAACTATGTGGCATGAATGTTTTAATATTTTTCATTAACATCCCAACATTTTTATTGAACATAACACATGCATCTTGAGTATGATTGTCAAAAGGGTAGTGTATATGTTCATGCCATGAGGTATTCATGCAAGTTTGTTCACCAGGCATATCCATTCTAATGCACTCACCCAAGTAATATGACACATTTCGCATATTATCATATGTATTCATGTAAGATGAATCATTAAAAGAATCACTTTGAGCAAGCACACTATGAAGCATATCATCATGTAAGGTGGATGTCAAACAAGTTTTCTCATATGTGATAGCTTCATCCAAATTTTTATCCTTTTTACAAACTAGTTCAAGAGCATAATACACATCTTTATATGAAGCAATTATTTGAGGACCAAAATGTGTATTCAACTTATAAACCCAAACCAAAGGTGCATGCATATTCAATCCAACTTTGTTATCATTCCTATCATGCAATCTAATTTGATCAAAGGAATTGACTAAACATGCATCTCTAGTAAGTTTCATGGTACTCTTAAACTTAGTTGCCTTTTCTAAACATGCAATAGATTTCAAAGCATCATCAACATTGTTTATTTCTTTCAAACATGTAATGCTTTGAGGCATATAATTGTGCATAGAAGAAGGCATTTCATGCATAAAGAAAGTTAGTTTAGGAAACTCCTTTTCAACTGCTTGAGTTGTCCTTTTTGCAATACTAGGAATGTTTGTCATCAACCTATTCATGCTTTCACTAGAAGAGTTAGCATTCAAATGATCACAAGATAAACATGCTTTCTCTTCTTGCATTCTTAATTCTTCCTCACTTTCTCTTTTAAGTGTCTCTTCTTTCTCTTTTTCTAATTGTTCTCTTTTCTCTTTTTCTATTAACCTCTTAAGTGTGGTTTGATCTTCTTTTATTTCACTAGAGGTCATAGGCATTAAGGTGAATTTAACCCCTTGGTGGCGGAACCTATAGGTGTTGGAATACCCATCATGCTTCACCCTTCTCTCATATTGCCATGGTCTTCCTAAAAGGATGTGAGAGGCTTCTAAGGGTATGACATCAAAGGTTATTTCATCTTGGTAATCCCCAATCTTGAACCTTAAGCTCACTTGCCTATCCACCATAAATTCTTCCTCATCACTCACCCATTGAAGTGTATAAGGTTCTGGATGTGGGGTAGTAGGTAAGTTTAGCTTGTTAACTAACCTAAGGCTAGCTAAGTTGCTACTACTTCCTCCATCTATGATCACTAAACATACCTTATCTTCAATTTGGCACCTAGTGTGGAATAGGTTCTCTCTTTGGCTCTCTTCTTCACCCAAAGGTGTTTCTAAGGCTTTCCTAAACAACATGGTTGCCCTTTCCCCTTGCCTCCTTCCTTCCATTCTCCTAAGTTGATTTTATGTTAAAAACTTTTAAGGACCTTTCCACTCAACTAAGTGTTTACACTCAATGGAATGTTAACACTCGTGTATGTCACTCTTTTTGGGCTTTTTCTATAATGATACTCTCTTGCCTCTTCTACTCGGTTGGAGGTTGATTAGAAGTTGCAAAGACCAACGTGAGTCTAAGTCTTAACCCTTACCCAAATAGAAGCGCACTAACAAAGAAAAATACCTACTGGAAGAAGATTGGAAAAATCCTAAGACAAAAAAAAAGAATTGATATGACAAACAAGAAAAGCTGGCACTCAAACAAGCTTATACACAAGAGCAGACAACAAACAAGACAAGACGGAAGAAATTTCAAAGAGAATTGTTTTTGGGGATTTTTGAAAAGGAGTTGCCAAAATTGTCGTTTTTAAGAAAAACAGCAAATATAACTCAATTACGGTATACAGGGAAATGAAACAGAAAATTACAGTAAAACTGTCACTGTATTGTTGGGATACTTCTTTGTTTTTGTTTTTCCATTTTTTTGAATTTTTTTGAATTTTTTTTTTGAATTTTGACTCTTTTTTGGGTGTCTTTGACTTTTTCTTCCTTTTTGTTGACTTTTGCACCCTTTTTTTGCTTTTCACACCTCTTTTTCTATTTTGGCACGTACGTACCTTTTGTATTTTTCTTGTCTTTTCTTTCTTTTTTTGTCTTTTTCCCCAACAGAAAATTACAGAAATTTGTACACAATGAAAAGAAAATTAACTGTACCTACTGTAATATTTTTGGAATTTTCTGACAGCAAACTGGTCCAAGTGGCCCAGAAAAGCAAAAATAATGAATAAACTGATTTCTAAAAACTGTAAAAACGTAATGGCAACTTGATTTCAAAAATGGCCAAAAAAATTGCTTAGCACTTCCTTGTTGATTATACAAAACCGGTATGGTCATAGAAACGCGCTTGGTTCAATTTTAAGATTGGAATTAAAATTTGAAGGAAAATCAACAATTAGAATTTGTTGATCTTCTTCCAATACTATGAACCAAAAAAGATCCTATAGGTGAGCGTTTTGTACAATCAAACAGGGAAAGTCCAAGGTAGAGATAGCAGTCAATCCAAATTTACAATCAGAATGCCAATCAAACAAACATAACAAGAGTAGGAAATTGAACAACACAAGAGCCCAAAAATGCGCAAAAATGGCAAAAATAATAAGGAAAAATTGCGCAAAAATAAATGGCAAGAAATTAAAGGGGGAAACTGAAATTAAAAGGATGGGGAGGACAGAAATGTTAGAACCACAGGAAACACTAGAAGGGGGGGTTGAATAGTGTTTTAAGCTTTTTGATAGTTTTTGGAAATCTTTAATTTAAATCATGAGGATGAGCAACGTTCAAAACAAATCTTAAGATCAGAGATAGTTAAAACGTGCAGAAGATAAGAAAAACAGAGTTTCTTCTAAAGCTTAAGATTGTTTTAAACAGAGGCTTCTCAAAGTATCTTCTGAAGATTATTACAAAGAGTATTTTCAGAACTGTTTCTGAAATACTTCAGACGACTAGAGGTTGTCTGAAGTCTGTTCCTGATTTCTGAACTGATCTCTTTCAGACTTGCTTCAGAGAATTTATTTCAGAAGTTCTTCAAGGAACATTCTTTGTAAAGCTCCAAAAGATATAAGAGCCATCTCATGTTTTATACATATGAAAGGTCATTTTATTGAAATATTTGTGTTAAGTTTATTATAGAAAATACTTTTCAAACTCCAACATAAATATGAAAACTGGAAGTAAAGAGATTAAAGAAAAACTTAGGCATAGAGATTTCAAACATGCTTTTAAAGAGTCTGTCTGAAGTTTTTTTAGACGACTGGTAAAAACTAATTCTAAAAGATGTTTTGTGCCCTTTTTAAAATATCAGATTAACTAATCTGACCTCTTGATTTGTATAAAAAGAATTAATAAGAGATAAGGGTAAGAGAACTTAGGCAAGGAATTTATCCTGGTTCACCCACAAACCCGTGAGCTACATCCAGTCCCAGAGGCAAACCACCGTTGGATTTTCCACTATCTGAATCCACAGATACAAGTATTGTTCACAGCCTCTTCAGGCCAACACAAGTGTTATTTTGTTTTCAACTGCCTCTCCAAGCAACATATGCAGTATTCTTTCTCAGTCTAGCCTCTCCAGGCTCTGCAACTCAGTATTCTTTCTTCCACCAAGCCTCTGCAGGCTCTCTGACACTTATTCAAGTGTAGAGTATTCTTTCTTCCACCAAGCCTCTCCAGGCTCTCAGACACATAAAGTGTTTTTAAATGAAACTAAGTTTAAGTTTCCACGAAACATAAACTTAATCTTTTCCTGTACTAGAGGTTAACTGAGTACTACTCAGAATACAATGAAAGAATTCTAAGTACAAGGTTAAGACAGTGATAGAAGTGTATAAGTTTGAGTACAATCCCTGTCTCTGATAAGAGGAATAACATCCTCTGAGAATTGGCTAGGTAGATGCTGACTTTAAGCTCCAGCCTTGTTCTCCAGCCATTGGTTTCCATGGGTTACATTCTCACCCGTATCATTGGAAAAACCAAGGCATACTTGCAGCTTCAAACCATTCTTGGTTCATATGAGATTAAGCACAGCCTGGTAGGTTGTTCAACTGAACAACTACAATTTTGACTAGCATAGTTGATTCAAGTAAGTGTGGTCAACACTGATAGGATTTTCTGATGCATCTTGATCAACTGATTGAACCAAGTGAATGAGTTCAACATCTTCAAATTCTTCCTTGAGGCTATTTATATGTTCTGTTGGAATATAGCCGTTTGAAGATGATTCATAATACCGTTGAGATGTTGATGATGTGGCTCATATAGCCGTTATGTAATGGTGTCTCAAACGGTTGCTTCTTCTTTAGCAGATATGTGTTCAGACAGTCTTGTTCTGACACTTCTGTAGATGAGCTCTTTAGAGAAATTTTCTTGATATTGTTTTGCATGTTCTCTCTCTTGATATCCTTTTACTTTTCTTCAGCTGACTTCTGATTTTCTCTGCTTTTCTTAGGAGTGTATATGAGGAGGTATCCGTTGGATTTGTCCTCTTGCTTATTTTGTATACGCTCCTTTTCTGTTTGCTTCCTGACACCATTTCTCCTTTCTTCTTTGAGTGAGGTGTCTTTTTCAATGGTTGTTTCTTGCAGATGATAAAGTATGTTTGAATTAAAATATGTGATTCAAACATTTCTCTTTGTTGCTTCTGTTTAGTCTCCTGAGCTTTTCTTGTGCTTTCTTTTGAATTGGTGATGATGATATTTCCGTTGTGATACCACCCTTTAGAGAAAGCATTGAATGCTATTCAATCCATCGTGAGACACGCTTCTGGGTGTCTTCATAATTCTGACAGAGTACAACGTTGGTGCTGCTATAAAGCTGCCATCGTTGTTGCTGCAATTTCTGCGTTGCAGAGATTTCCTCAGTGGTGTATGAAATTCAAAATCACCAGGAAAGGTCTCTGTATTTCTTGCCATAATCGTGTTTGAAAAGGTACATGCAGCAGAGGTTCAGAAAAGTCTTCACAAACTTCAGCATAGGGTGCCACGTCATAAGTGAGACTTCAGACAGGTTGAACTACTTCAGACAGCTCCAACTCTTCAGACGAGTCCTGCTTCTTCAGACAGCTTTGTTTCTTCAGAAGGCTTACTTGCTTCAGACAGCTTCTTTTCTTCAGAAGACTTCCTTGTTTCAGACAGCTTCTTTTCTTCAGAAGGCTTCCTTGCTTCAGACAGCTTCTTTTCTTCAGAATGCTTTATGTTGTCTTCATATGGTCTTCACGTCTTCAGACAGCTTCTTTATCCTTGATCCTGCATTTGTTCTTCTGATCCTAATCTTCTGATTATTATTTCATCCTGAAACACAATCAACAAACCAATACCTTTCTCAGTAGAATCTGTTTATATAATCTTATTTGTTAATCATTAAAACTACAGGGTATTAAGTCTTTGAGTCAAGTTTGAATGCTCAAACTGATTAATAGACTTCACAATCTCCCCCTTTTTAATGATGACAAATAAGATATGTATAACTTACAAAATGTTTTAAGGAAAGATGGGTAAGTATATAAAAGTCTCCCCCTATCTATAATACTCCCCCTGAGAAGAACATTTATTCTTTTAGTTTGTTAAATGTTGCACATTGTTATCATTATTCTAACAAGATTAGATATGGTTAACTTATCTTTTGGAAACTAGATGTTAATCTTTCAGATACCAATTGTGTTAGTCTTTTTAGACACCAATTATTATTGTTTGTTATTGAAAACTAATATTACCATATTTTATTTACTTATCACAGATACTGATTGTTAGTCCCTTTTAAATCATTACTGATTGTTAGTCCCTTTTAAATCATTTGTGAGTTAAATATTTCTCCCCCTTTTGTCATTAATTAAAAAGGTTCATGGTTTCATATAGTTGAGTTTTGTGAGTGAATAGTTCATTTATTGTTGTTATTTTTCAGATACCGAAGATCAAGAAATGAATATCAATTGTTAGAAAAATACAGTAACTTCTTATACCAAATAAATGATACAACCATTGATAAACAAAACTGAAATAAACACAGAAATACACAAGTTTAAATTTTCTCAAAACATTTGATAAATACAAAAAGCAGGTTTTCACAAAAAGGAAAGAGGTTACATTCCAAAAATAGAATGCATCCATTCATTGCTTCCTCCGGAGATTCCTTCGAAGGCCTGAGGCATAGCCTTATAGACTTCATCTCCTTCAAAGCTATCACCACTCCTTATGCTGCAGAAGCTTCAGGAGTTGCCTCAGAGCCCCAGACTTCATCCCAACCGTGCCGTGCTGCACGCCTTTTCCTTCTAGCCCCTGGGACAATGGAGGTGCATCATGTAAGACTGTGTCTCGATCATTAGTCACCACCTTACTTCCAAGAACCACTTTGTCAGTAGTTCTTCTAATAAGATTGACTATTCTGGGATCACCCAGTGATCTTCCAGTCCACCTGTGATGCAGCAAGATCACCATGGTCCAAGTATAGAGAAACGGGTTTTCAGATGAACCCTTTCCCTTACTCTTCATTCCATACATCATCCAAGAGGACTTGATCTTTGCCTCAACATGTTTCAGAGGTCCTTCTTCTGTTTTCCTTTGCTTCTTCATCATCCTTTTGGAAGCCACTTACTCAGAACCTTAGACAAAGCTATAGAGGAGCTTTGAAGATGTGAGTTTGTGTGAAGGGCTCTAGTGAATTTATAGGACTTTGAAGCAAGGGTAAAATAGAGAAGTAAGGAAAATGAATCCATTGGATTGTTGTTCACGCGATGTATATGGGCTCAGATAGCTTTTGATGATGGCAGTTTCAAATCTTGAAAGTATCGAAACGTGCATCATTGATTGGTCATAGATGAAGCTCTATAGGAAACTGAGTCATTAGCATGGATAAAGTAAGTTTTGGAAAACGTTTAAAGACTTTTAAGAAGAGAAAAAAAACGTATTGAAGATATTACTTTTTCGAAACACTTTTAAGAACAGAAAGGAAAAAAT
This sequence comes from Sesbania bispinosa, assembly GCA_026901365.1. Lineage (NCBI taxonomy): Eukaryota > Viridiplantae > Streptophyta > Magnoliopsida > Fabales > Fabaceae > Sesbania > Sesbania bispinosa. The sequence continues at coordinate 53,543 of QLOH01000539.1, forward strand.
AAAATGGAATATGTGAGAAAACATTTAAGAAAAGAAATGTTTGAAAACAGATCTTTATGGTATCAAATCAGAGGATTTTATGATTATTATTATTTGAGAAGCTTTTAATATGTTGAGTCTTTTATGTTATTAATTAAAGTTTTAAGGTGAAGTGATGTTACCATTAGATTTCCTCATTATTCTCTAGATGGAAGAAAGCTTTTCTGGCATTGTACCTTACTTTGAAGATTTTCTTCTTGTGCGGTCACTTGATGTCTGCAAATCCTCCTTTTAGTCTTTTGTCTTTTTGTGCTTCAGAGAATCTTTGAACAATCATCTTAACCTGTCCCTCAAAGATTGAAATAGACTTTAATAACTTGAGTTTACATTACTTTAACATTTCTGACCCACAATTTCAGGGGATTCACCGAGACCCTTCTGAACAGGTTCAGAAAGTAGAAATGTTACTAAGTCAAAATTATCTTTTCAAGCGTAGAGGTAGGCTTAGTGCTTTGTGTATCACTTGTCTTAACATTTCTGACCCATAATTTCAGTAAGTTCATTGTGAACTGTCTGAACAGGTTCAGACAATGGAGATGATATCACACTTAGACATTCTTGTTGCCTTGATTCATCTTTTTTACACATGGCATTTTCTCCGGTTGATCTTCTTTTAGCTTATTTTCAGAAACCTGTTTTCTGAAACATGCACATCCTGAAAATACCTTTCAGTAGCATATGATATTACTTGATAGAATTAGTTAATCATTAAAACAAGTGTCTTAGGTTAATAGTTTCAATTTTATTATATTTCAGCAAGAACTTATATAAATTTTAATTTTGTCCTTATCTTATTCAGTTAATTGATTTTATCTTTTAGTTGTACTAATTAAAGAAGTGTGTTAAGTTAATGATTCATTTAAGCATACATAGTTATAAGAGAAACAGTATAAACAGTTATAGATCACACAAAATGTATCAAGAATGGAACAAAGCAGAATACTAATTATTACTATTAGCAAACGAAAATTAAGAGAGAAATGAAAAGACACAAGAGAATCATTGATCATCAGATAGGTTCTCAGTAATCATCAACATTCTTCTTTTCAGTTCAGAGCCCCTTTCTTAAGCTTCTTCTCAGCAGCTCTCAATCTTCTTGTGAGCCTGGAAATTTTGCTATTTGCCTTCTTCTGATGATTTGCACCCTACATCACCCCTTTTCCTTTTTCGAGACTTTAAGTGGGTATCTTCAGTTCCATCTTCATTGCGTATAGCAAAAAGAGAAGGAATCACCACTTGATTCTCAGGAGCTTCTTCTCTTTTGATAAGAGTCCGGTCTAACTCAGCATACACAGCCGGAGTGAAGAAGTCAGGAGGTGGTTGGTCAAAGAGACTTTTCATAGGAAATTCCTTGTGCAATAGAATTTTCATGATTAGGGTGTTATGAGGATAGAGATTCTCATTGCCAATCTCATCTCTGTACATCATCTGATACAGCAGCACCCAAGGAAGGTTGACTTCCTTTTGACAGCAGGAGTCCCAATACAAACCGTTCCATCATGCTTATAGTCAAATTGTTTCTTCCTCTGGGAAGAATGCAGCAGTTTAGTACAGCAAGGAGGGCTCTGGGTGTGCTCAGAAGTTGAGAGGGTCTGAAAGGAGCAATCCTTCTTCTTCCAAACAGATGTTGGTCTAGAACAAAAGTTCCACCATGGAGAGATTCCCATCTTTGGAAGTATTTTTCTCCTCTGTCAGGAACACCTATGACTTCAACAATAAGTTGGGTATTCACAATCAGTGACCTTCCCATTACTTTCGTTTCAATCCCAGTTCTGTTAGGTTCAGATATGACTTTGATGTTTTCCCAGAACTCCATTACACTTTTCTCATGCCATGGAGAGGAAATGTTGCTGAAGAAGGGAGTCCATCCAGCAACATCAAAATATTCAGAAACCTTGTAATCTGCCTCATCGAATTCTGATAGATTTATCATCTTACATGGGATGATCTTCTCATCAGAAACTGAGAGAGCGGAGTTACTTGGTAATCCTGAAGTATTTGCCATGAGTACAATAGGGCAGTTGATCTGTCTGAGATGAGAGTGCTTTGGCCTTTTGGGGAAAGGATTTGATTTGAGTGTAATTTCAATGTTGATAATCCAATCCTTTTATATAGGTAGGAGATCGTGCTTCAAGCATTGATGAAGTGGCGGTTGGGTACTGAGCCGGTGTGGGAAATAGTGCATCGTGCCGATTGAGAGAAACCGTTTAATGATTCAATGATTCACATCGTGCCGTTTAAAAAAAATTAACAATTATGACTAACATACACGACTCTTCATCTATTTTACAGATTGCATGCAGCAATTAATGATCACACATACATTCATGCATGCAGTGCAGATAATTTACACACAAAACAAGTAATACGCATACATATATAGGCCATTTATTATGCAGCAATTTATTTTCACACAAGTACACTTATGTAATAATAATTTCAATAAAACAAAACATTCAGCAAATAAGCAGTTATATTTTAAACTTAGATTTAAACAAAGATAGGAAAGGTGTTACCCGGTTGGGATCTAGAGATAGATACACTTTCCTTTTCCAGCTATATCCTTCTGAAAGATGCCTTGTATGAGTAATGAGTTTTAAGGAAGTGATTTTATTTTCTCATTATCATTCTTCAGAGTTGCTTCAGCTTGGTGAGATTTCCATCTTCTGAGGATCTACTCCTTCTGCATTTGTTAGATGCTCAACCCGAAGGTGAGCTCTAATACCAATTGTTAGAACCACAGGAAACACTAGAAGGGGGGTTGAATAGTGTTTTAAGCTTTTTGATAGTTTTTGGAAATCTTTAATTTAAATCATGAGGATGAGCAACGTTCAAAACAAATCTTAAGATCAGAGATAGTTAAAACGTGCAGAAGATAAGAAAAACAGAGTTTCTTCTAAAGCTTAAGATTGTTTTAAACAGAGGCTTCTCAAAGTATCTTCTGAAGATTATTACAAAGAGTATTTTCAGAACTGTTTCTGAAATACTTCAGACGACTAGAGGTTGTCTGAAGTCTGTTCCTGATTTCTGAACTGATCTCTTTCAGACTTGCTTCAGAGAATTTATTTCAGAAGTTCTTCAAGGAACATTCTTTGTAAAGCTCCAAAAGATATAAGAGCCATCTCATGTTTTATACATATGAAAGGTCATTTTATTGAAATATTTATGTTAAGTTTATTATAGAAAATACTTTTCAAACTCCAACATAAATATGAAAACTGGAAGTAAAGAGATTAAAGAAAAACTTAGGCATAGAGATTTCAAACATGCTTTTAAAGAGGCTGTCTGAAGTTTTTTTAGACGACTGGTAAAAACTAATTTTAAAAGATGTTTTGTGCCCTTTTTAAAATATCAGATTAACTAATCTGACCTCTTGATTTGTATAAAAAGAATTAATAAGAGATAAGGGTAAGAGAACTTAGGCAAGGAATTTATCCTGGTTCACCCACAAACCCGTGAGCTACATCCAGTCCCAGAGGCAAACCACCACTGGATTTTCCACTATCTGAATCCACAGATACAAGTATTGTTCACAGCCTCTTCAGGCCAACACAAGTGTTATTTTGTTTTCAACTGCCTCTCCAAGCAACATATGCAGTATTCTTTCTCAGTCTAGCCTCTCCAGGCTCTGCAACTCAGTATTCTTTCTTCCACCAAGCCTCTGCAGGCTCTCTGACACTTATTCAAGTGTAGAGTATTCTTTCTTCCACCAAGCCTCTCCAGGCTCTCAGACACATAAAGTGTTTTTAAATGAAACTAAGTTTAAGTTTCCACGAAACATAAACTTAATCTTTTCCTGTACTAGAGGTTAACTGAGTACTACTCAGAATACAATGAAAGAATTCTAAGTACAAGGTTAAGACAGTGATAGAAGTGTATAAGTTTGAGTACAATCCCTGTCTCTGATAAGAGGAATAACATCCTCTGAGAATTGGCTAGGTAGATGCTGACTTTAAGCTCCAGCCTTGTTCTCCAGCCATTGGTTTCCATGGGTTACATTCTCACCCGTATCATTGGAAAAAACCAAGGCATACTTGCAGCTTCAAACCATTCTTGGTTCATATGAGATTAAGCACAGCCTGGTAGGTTGTTCAACTGAACAACTACAATTTTGACTAGCATAGTTGATTCAAGTAAGTGTGGTCAACACTGATAGGATTTTCTGATGCATCTTGATCAACTGATTGAACCAAGTGAATGAGTTCAACATCTTCAAATTCTTCCTTGAGGCTATTTATATGTTCTGTTGGAATATAGCCGTTTGAAGATGATTCATAATACCGTTGAGATGTTGATGATGTGGCTCATATAGCCGTTATGTAATGGTGTCTCAAACGGTTGCTTCTTCTTTAGCAGATATGTGTTCAGACAGTCTTGTTCTGACACTTCTGTAGATGAGCTCTTTAGAGAAATTTTCTTGATATTGTTTTGCATGTTCTCTCTCTTGATATCCTTTTACTTTTCTTCAGCTGACTTCTGATTTTCTCTGCTTTTCTTAGGAGTGTATATGAGGAGGTATCCGTTGGATTTGTCCTCTTGCTTATTTTGTATACGCTCCTTTTCTGTTTGCTTCCTGACACCATTTCTCCTTTCTTCTGAGTGAGGTGTCTTTTTCAATGGTTGTTTCTTGCAGATGATAAAGTATGTTTGAATTAAAATATGTGATTCAAACATTTCTCTTTGTTGCTTCTGTTTAGTCTCCTGAGCTTTTCTTGTGCTTTCTTTTGAATTGGTGATGATGATATTTCCGTTATGATACCACCCTTTAGAGAAAGCATTGAATGCTATTCAATCCATCGTGAGACACGCTTCTGGGTGTCTTCATAATTCTGACAGAGTACAACGTTGGTGCTGCTATAAAGCTGCCATCGTTGTTGCTGCAATTTCTGCGTTGCAGAGATTTCCTCAGTGGTGTATGAAATTCAAAATCACCAGGAAAGGTCTCTGTATTTCTTGCCATAATCGTGTTTGAAAATGTACATGCAGCAGAGGTTCAGAAAAGTCTTCACAAACTTCAGCATAGGGTGCCACGTCATAAGTGAGACTTCAGACAGCACTGATACTTCAGACAGGTGGAACTACTTCAGACAGCTACAACTCTTCAGACGAGTCCTGCTTCTTCAGACAGCTTCGTTTCTTCAGAAGGCTTCCTTGCTTCAGACAGCTTCTTTTCTTCAGAAGACTTCCTTGCTTCAGACAGCTTCTTTTCTTCAGAAGGCTTCCTTGCTTCAGACAGCTTCTTTTCTTCAGAATGCTTTATGTTGTCTTCATATGGTCTTCACGTCTTCAGACAGCTTCTTTATCCTTGATCCTGCATTTGTTCTTCTGATCCTAATCTTCTGATTATTATTTCATCTTGAAACACAATCAACAAACCAATACCTTTCTCAGTAGAATCTGTTTATATAATCTTATTTGTTAATCATTAAAAGTACAGGGTATTAAGTCTTTGAGTCAAGTTTGAATGCTCAAACTGATTAATAGACTTCACAAGAAATGTAAATGGCAGAAAGTAGAAGGGGATGGCAGAAGGTAAAAGGATGGGGAGAGCAGAAATGTAAAGGGGGAAGCGAAAATTAAAAGGATGGGGAGGACTGAAAGTAAATGACTGAAAGTAAAGGGGGAAGCGGAAATTAAAAGGATAGGGAGAGCATAAATGTAAATGGCAGAATGTAAAGGGGAGAGCAGAAATTAAAAGGATGGGGAGAAGCGGAAATTAAATGGCGGAAAATTAAATGCGGAAAGTAAAGAAATGAATATGGGGGATGAACAATTAATGGTGAAGGGGAGAAATGTAGGTGAACGATCTTTGGAAAAATGAAGACAACAATGCCTCCTCTTACCACACTTCACCACAAACAAGCAGTTATATCAAGCAATTTGCAAGAATTACTCAAGAACAAGTATGAGCAATTAAAGAGGCATTTAAACAAACACCTAGGGGGTGGGAATTAGCAGGCCAAAACAGCCCCCAAACTAGCAAGAATTCAAGCAAATCAATCAAGACAGACAAGTGCTGATCGCAGCAGAAAGGCACCTCGGGCCCGGGAAACAGTCCAAGTCCAAATTACAATTGAAAAGAGGGATGGAATTACACTAAAATGATGAAAATTCTGCACTAAATAGGTGCAGTAAACCCACGCCAAACAGCCCCAATTTTGCTCCAAATTTGCTCAAATTCAACAAGCTCTTATGACCAATTGATAGTCGGATGGGTGTAGGATCTAGAATTGAGCAAAACCAACCGATTAGAATCAATTAAGAGCAATTAAAATGCGAAAATTAGTGGCTGGGCAGCAGCTAATTCACGCAAGAAAATGAAATAAAATGAGAGAAAATGAAAGAAAAAGTGGAGAGGAAGAAATGGGAAGGACGCCACTGAAGCAATAATCCACTTGCAGCAGATAAGTCCAATGCCAGACGCCACTAATTCAGGAGAATTAGATAAGTCTCAGTATGGTTTGAGCAACAACCACCAAGCCTCACTCAACTCTCAAAGGGAGGAGAAACTTTGGCATAATGCCTTTACTTCAAAATTCAATGTGTCTTACAAGAGGAGAGGACTCCTATTTATAGGAAAAGAGGGGGAGAGGGGCGGATTTTTAGGGGCATAAAAAAGAAAGAAAATAAAAGGTGAGTGAAAACACTCCTAAGTGGGTTTTGAACCCATTACCCCCAAGGTTTATGGCTAAGCTAAGTCTTAAGCCAATAAACCTCTCAAAATGGCGCCCACTCATGTAGGAAAATACAAGATGAGTCAAATTTCTATCCTATGTGGAAATAGAACCCATGACCTCCTAAGCCTTATAGAAAGGCAACCTACTAGCCAATAAACCCACTAAAAATAGCGCCCAAGTAGGAGGAATTAAAAGAAAATTACAATTAATAAAAAGAAAATATAAGAGAGTCCTAATTAAGGGCGGTCCATAGGACAAGGGTCCTATCCAGGGTCAAGTTGTCCTTCTGTAGGGTAGTGACCTTTATTTTGTAGGGTAGTGACACTTTATTTGTAGGACACTAATTTCTCCAACTCTTCCTTGCTTGAAGCTCAGGCTTGAAGTTGGTGCATATCCTTCAATGTAGGTCTTGCAGGTCCAAGCTTCTAGCAGTGTGCCATCATAATGGGTACGGGTACTTGAGTACCCGACGGGTGAGGGTACGAGTATTAGAATCACTACCCACACGGGTATGGGGACGGGTACTATAGTACCCTACCCAGACCCTACCCATTGCCATCCCTAGCCGGGTCGTCGCAAAAGTTGTCGGTAATTTGAAAATTTATACGTGAGCATAATTTAAAAATTAACTTATAGCGATGGCCATGATTGACCATAGCGTCCACCTGGTCGTCGCTATTTAAAAATAAAATTAGTGACAGCTAGGTCATCGCTAAAGCTGACGCTAATTCTGAAACATATACGAGACCGACTTCCCCTTTCTTCTTTCTCCGACCGCCGCGGCCTCCACCGTCACAAGCTCTCCCTCACTGTCCCTCAAGCTCTCCCTCTCCTTCAACCTCTCCCTCTCCCTAAACTATTCAATTTCATCGATTATTTTTGCGAGACAACCCATTTTTAGGGGAAAGGGGAGGAGGACGGCAACCAACCACCGTGGGAGGACAGTGTGATCAAGCTCCACCGTGGGCATCCAATTGGTACTGTATTCACCCCTATGTGTGATGAAACTGATGTAATTTGTATTTCTCTGTGTATGGTTTGAATTGTTTGTTAGTGGAGATCTGAGATCAATAGGTGAGAACCTATGAAGGGTGTTGGTTGTGTGCTGATAAATAGAATTATGCATGTGTTTGTGTTGTGATATGTGAAAATGTTATGCTGAAATTATATAATTGTTGAATTATAGACAAATGGATCGTAGATGAATGTATAATTGGATTGATTCTTCTAGGAGATTGAGTCATGAGTATATTGATGGGGTTTCAAAATTTGTTAACAATGATATGGAACAACATTCGTTTATGTCTAAAGGAGGGATTATGTGTCCATGTGTGAATTGTAATTATGAGAAGATTCTGAGACCACCATTAGTCAGAGCTCATTTGTTGAAGTTTGGATTTAAACCAAACTATTGGGTATGGACTGAACGCGGAGAAGAAGGGTCTGATAATGTTGAGTTGGGGGATGATGATAATAATAGTGTTGAATATATGAGTTATGAACCTCAGTTTGCCTCAGTGACTCAGATGGTGTGTGACGCATTTAGGCCAATACATGATGAAACACATGATAATGATTATGAGCCACCTAACCCAGATGCCCAATGGTTTTATGATATGTTATTATCTGCAAATCAGTCAATCTATGATGGAGTAACTAAATCTATGTTATCAATAGCTGTGAGGCTATTAGCAGCTATAACTAACTGTCATGTTACTGAAAAGTGATTGGATTATTTTACGCAAATGCTAGTTGACGTAGCTCCAAAACCTAACAGCATTCCAAAAAACTATTATCAAGCAACGAAATTGGTGTCTAAGTTAGGTTTGAAGGTTGAAAAATTTGATTGTTGTAGGAATGAGTGCATGTTGTATTACAAGGATGATAAACATTTAATTGAATGCAAGTTTTGTAATGCTCCAAGGTTTGTTCCTCGTAAGGTTGGGAAAGGAAGATACAAAGATGTTCCGGTGAAGAGGATGTTCTATTTGCCAATTATTCCAAGGTTGCAGTGATTGTATGCGTCATTAGAGTCTGCTGCACAAATGCAATGACATTATGAGAATAATAATGATTCTGGTTTATTGCATCATCCACTGGACGGGAAGCATGGAAATACTTTGATAATATGTATCCTGATTTTGAAAATGAGCCAAGAAATGTAAGATTGGTGTTATGTTCCGATGGGTTTACACCTTACATTTAAGCTTTGACGTCACCATATTCATGTTGGTGTGTAATTGTTACACCATATAATCTCCCCCAAGAAATGAGCATGACCAAGCCATATATGTTTTTGACTTGTCTATACCCGGTCCAACTAACCCAAAATCAAACATAGATGTGTTTCTGCAGCCTTTGATTGATGATCTCCAACAGTTGTGGAGGCATGGTGTTTTGACATATGATATTTCCACGAAACAAAACTTTCTAATGTGTGCATGTTTGATGTGGACTATCAATGATTTTCCGGCATATGGAATGTTATCTGGATGGTAAACAAAGGGTAAATTAGCATGTCCATACTGTATGGAAGACACAAAAGCTTTTACGTTGCGGCATGGTGGAAAAAACTCATGGTTTGATTGTCATAATAGATTCTTGCAAAGTGATCACCCTTTCAGAAAGAGTAAAAGAGGGTTTACGAGAAACAAGGTTGAGCATAATGGACCACCTTGTATTCTGACAGGGCCTCAAATTTAGGGATTTGTGGAAGACTTTCCAAAGGTGACAGATGGTAATTGTTCCAAACTATCAGGGTATGGATAGTTTCATAATTGGGTTAAACGCAATATATTTTGGGATCTTCCATATTGGAAGGACAACTTGTTAAGGCATAATCTTGATGTCATGCATATAGAGAAAATTTCTTTGATAATGTCTTTAACACTGTCATGAATGTTTCGGGTAAAACCAAGGACAATGTAAAGGCAAGGATGGACATGTATGTGTTTTGTGCGCGAGGTGACTTGGAGTTTATTGACTTGGGTAATGGATAGTTGGGAAAACCAAAGACAAACTACAATTTAGAACCAGAAGATGCAAGACTGGTTTGTAAATGGATTTCAGAATTGAAAATGTTGGATAGTTATGCCTGAAATCTTGCAAAATGTGCAGAATCGATATGAACCAATAATTTAACCTATCCCTGAATCAATGGTTGATGATGAATCTGAGAATGAAAACATCCCATAAAATGGGGATAAAGAAGATGGGTGGGATGATAATGAAGATGAAGAGGATGATGAAGATAAAGAATATGAAAATGATGGTGACGACCAACGACGACGCTATGATGTGATGATCGTGGATCTAGTGTCGGCCTTTTGCGACGGCCAGGCCGTCGCTACCCAGCGTCGGCCATAAATCGTCGTCGATGTTGTATTAACAACGAGCGTTTTAGCGACGATGTGTTGGCTGACGCTAGGCCGTCACTAAATATGAAATGGCGACGGTTTTAAATCTGTAACACAAAAGAACGATTTTCCTGTAGTTTAAATGATAGTGAGGATCATGAACCAAAATGAGTTAAAGAACATAGGCAAAGAAATGATTGGCAAATGTGAAAAGTTGCAATTGATTGAGAAATAATTAAACTTACTTGCAAAAGGAAAAGTTTTGGATCTATAGCCCGCACACCTGAAGGTGTAAAGCCAGTTGGATACAAATGAGTTTACGTACGAAAACAATATGAGAAAAGTGAAAAAGTGCGGTATAAAGTATGACTTGTTGCCAAAGTTTTTTCACAAAGACCTAGCATTGATTTTGAATAAATATATTCACTTGTGGTGAATGTGAGTATTTCTCAGTCCTGCAGTACATGAAAATATCGATTTACATTTAATGGATATTATCACAACCCATTTGTATGGCTCACTTGAAAATAATATTTATATGAAACTCCCCGAAGCATATAATTTGATGGAAATATATAGTTCAAGTTCTCGAGAAAGTTATTCAATTAAATTGAATAAATCATTTTATGGACTAAAGTAATATGGGCATATGTGGGATCATTGCTTCAATGAATATTTGTTGAAAGAGAGATATAAGAATGATCCTTCTTTTCATGCATTTTTATAAAAAAATATGGCAAATAGTATGTCATAATTGTTGTTTACATTATTGGAACTCCTAAAGTGCTTCCAAATGCTATAAATTTCTTAAAGCACGAATTTGAGATGAAGGATCTCGGAAAGACAAAGGTTTGTCTTGGATTACAACTAGTATATTTAAAAGATGCAATTTTAATGCATCAAGAAGCATATACAACAAAGATGTTGAAACAGTTCTATATGGACAAATCACATCCATTATGCACTCCAAATGCTACCATATCTTAGTGCAATTGGTGCACTAATGTATCTTGCTAGTCATACATGACCTAATATATAATTTATTGTTAATTTATTTTCAAGATATAGTTCTTCATCTACAAGAAGACATTAGAATGTGATTAAGAATATATTCCCTACCTTAAAGGTACAATGGATGTGGGTTTATTCTTCTCAAATAGACCAAAGTCAAACCTGGTTGGTTATGTAGAATGCAAGTTATTTTGTTCGACCCTCATAATGATCAATCAGATATATGTTTACAAGTGATGGTACAATCATTACATGGAAATCCATGAAACAAACTTTAACAGCCACATCATCTAATCATGTTGAAAATTTATCATTACATAAGGCAAGTCGAGAATGCTTTTGGTTGAAATATGTACTTCAATATGTGCAAGAAACTACTGGTTTGTCTTCCGGAAAATTGACTCTGACGATCTTATTCGAAGATAATGTTTCATGTATTTCCCAATTGAAAGAAGGGTGCCTTAAAGAAGATAAAACAAAACACATTTCACCAAAATTAGTTTTAACTCAGGATCTTCAAAACAATGGTGATATGTATGTTAAACAAATCCATTCATGTGAAAATCTAGCATATCATTTTACAAAGTCATTGCCAACTAAAGTTTTTGAGCAACTAGTATAGAAGATTTGTCTTTGTCATCTTAGACATGATTGTCAAAATGAGGGGGAGACATAAATACGTTATGCACTCTTTTTTCCTTCGCCATAGTTTTGTCCCATTGGGTTTTCCTGGAAAGGTTTTTATTGAGGCAGTTTATAATATTGTATTAAATAATTATGTACTTTTTTCTTTCACTAGATTTTTGACCTAGTAAGATTTTAACGAGGCACATTCTGAAATAATATAAATCCAAGGGGGAATATTATGAATAATTAAGATATAGTGGATGTCCATCGGATTTAGTCTGATTTATTATGACTTTACCTATTCCCTTTAATAGAAATAATGATCTTGAGAACATATTGTATAATTGTAGGTTACTTAGTTTCCTTAATTGTAGGTTACTTAGTTTCCTCTATTAACTCTCATTCACTTGTACAAATACCCCTTCTGTGAATGGAATAAGACACAACTACTTTTGGTCTCTTCTTCTGATCTTCTCTTTCTCTCTACTTTCTACTTTTTATATATTCATAGAGTTAATTTTATAACAATTTATATATTTATAAGCCGTTACAATATTTTATAATATCTCTAATTGGACTATAAGAGATAGTCAAATGACATAATGAAGATCGTCTTTTTACACTCTAAACAATCATAGAATAATTTCGGGCATTAGAAAGGTGTTGGGTGGAGGAACTCTGACTCTTATCATGTGCAGGAAAAAGAAACTAAATTGGTGATAGCTTGGTTGTTGTATCCTGGAGGTGACGCTTCAAGACCTACTTCACCGTTGGAGGAGGAAATCTCCCGTGGTGGCATGAATCACCTTAAAGAAAGCAAAAATGCGCCTCATCCCACTATCATTGTTATTTTTAATTGTTATTGTAATTTCTTATTTCTTTTTCCTTCATTTTTTGTATTTTTTCTAACAATTTTAAGGTGATTCTTATATTAAAAAATAGAGAACGTGGTGGAGAATACATAAGAGTTCCAAATGATTGTCCAAGAAGTGAGGTTTGAAGGTATTACAGTTGAAGATAACTTGCTCAAGGCTACCATTATTGATAAACTTCCTCAATCATGGAATAGGTTTCATAAAGATTTACGCCAAATAAAAGGAGACATCATTGATGAGTTTAGTTACTCGAATTCATGTGGAAGACGAAGCAAGGAGTCAAGGTGCTCTATGCACACAAAATGGAAGCAACAATTATGTCACTAAGGTCAATTCTCTTGGTTCTCATAATAACTTTTCTAAAGGACAAATTTTGAGCAATAATTCTCAATTAAAGCCTAAGAAAAAAGATTTTAAAACAAAAAGAATCAATTTCCTTATAAGAAAGGGAACTTCACCCAAAAGAATATACCAATCCTTAGAGTGGCCAAATTTCAAATGAGGCATGTTTTGTATGTGGTAAAATTGGCCATGTTGCTAGAAATTGTAGATTCTGGAAACGTGGGCCTATTTCACAAGCCAACATGACCGAAGAGAAATTTGTGGCTCTGATAACTAAGAATAATTTTTTTGAGAACTCTAAGAGATGGTGGGCTGATTCAGGTGCTACTAGGCATGTCTGCTATGACAAAGATTGGTTCAAAAAAATGTATTCCATATGAAACTCCAAAAGACGTAATGCTTAGTGATTCTCATACTACTAAGATTTTGGGTGAAGGTGAGGTAGAGCTTAAATTTACTTCTGAACGAATTCTGAAATTGACTAACGTGCTTTTTTTTACGATGACTAACGCGCTTTATACACCTCATATGAGAAAGAATCTTATATCTTTTCTTCTAAATAAGGCTGGTTTTAAGCAAGTTATAGAATCCGATAATTATATTATTTCTAAGAATGAAGTTTTTGTGGGGAAAGATTATGCATGTGGCGGAATGTTTAAGTTAAATATTGTGATGAATGAAGATGTTTTGGTTTCTGTTTATATGCTTTCTTCTTTAAATTTTTGGCATGAACGTCTTTGTTATATAAATGATAAATATTTCTTGAGAATGAGTAATTTAGGACTTATTCCTAAACTTCATAAAAGTTTTGAAAAATGTGAAATTTGTAGCAAAACTAAGATTACGAAAAAATCATAAAAATGTCATAAGAAATTTTGAAATTTTAAATGTAATTCATTCTGATATTTGTGAGTTTGATGGAATTTTGACACGTGGTGGTAATAGATATTTTATTACGTTTATAGATGATTTTACTAAATTTACGTATGTTTATTTGATGAAACATAAAAGTGAAGCTTTTGAAAAGTTTAAAATATATTTAAAAGAGGTTAAAAATAATTTTGGAAGAAAAATAAAATGTTTACATAGTGATAGAGGAGGAGAATATATTTCTTTTGAGTATGATTCTTATATTTAGTCTTTAGGGGTTGTTCATGAAATTACTCATCCTTACTCTTCACGATCTTATGGAGTTGCTAAAAGAAAAAATAGAACTTTAATTAATTTAACTAATTTTATGCTTGTTCATACTCATATACCTTTTCAATTTTGGGGTGAAGCGATTTTATCTGCAAATTATGTGCTTTATAGAATATCTCATAGGAGTTCTAATAAGACTCCATATGAACTATGGAGTGGTCATAAATCTAATCTAAATTATTTTAGAATTTGCTATTGTTTGACTTACATAAAAATTATTGATCCTAAAAGAAGTAAATTAAGTGTACAAGCTTCAACTTGTGTATTTATTGGATATTCTCTTAATAGTTGAACTTATAGATTCTTTGATCTTGATAACAATTTTGTGATTGAGCCTGTTAATTTTATTTTTCATGAAAATATATTTCCTTTTAAAATAGAAAATAGTGGGGATAAAGGAAATGAAATTTCTGATGAACCTAGCTATTCTACTTCATTACAAGTTGAAAATCAAAGTGAAGTTTTACCAAGAAGAAGTAAAAGAACTAGAATTGAAAAAGAATTTGATCCTGATTCTTTTAGTTTATAACGTTGAAAATACAATTACATTTTAGAAAGCTTTAGCATCGACTTGGCTCATCTTTATAGAAAGAAGTAATTAATGGTGAAATGGAATCTATTTATTATAATATATTAAATCTGAATTGCAACATGTAGCATTGACACCTTAGCTATCATTTTGCCACATCAACAAATTGGCTTATGTGTCACTTCTATATATTCAATGTCTTTTCATCTTTTCAATATTAATGTGAGTTTTGTTAGTTATATTTTTATATTTATTTTTTATTATCGATAATTTATTACATTCTTTACCATTGATTATAAGACAATTGACACATGATTTTAATTCAATATCTTAATTGTCATTCAATCATAAAAATATCAATCTCTTTAATTGGTTGTATTTATAAGGTAGTGGCAAAGTTGTTAGCCAACAGATTGCGTAGGGTGATTACCAGTATCATATCAGATTGTCAGTCAACATTTATACAAAGAAGATTTATTCTTGATGGCATTTTGATTGCAAATGAAATTGTAGAGGAGCTTAAAAGAAAGAAAAGAAGCAGTCAATTATTTAAAGTGGACTTTGAAAAGGCCTATGATTCAGTTAATTGGGCTTTTTTACAGTATGTTATGGAGAGGATGGGGTTTCCGTATAGGTGGAGATCATGGATAGCAGAATGTCTGAGCACTGCTAGGATTTCTATTTTGTTGAATGGGAGTCCTTCTGGAGAGTTTGGTGTTGGGAGGGGATTAAGGCAAGGGGATCCTCTAGCTCCTTTTTTATTCCTCATTGTTGTTGAGGGTTTCCACGCTATAATGAGTAAAGCAGTTGACTCTCAGGTATTTCTTGGCAATAAGACTGGTAAAGACTCGGTGTTAGTGTCTCATTTGCAATATGCAGATGACACTATAATTCTTGGGGAGGTTTCTATGCTTAATATTTGGGCTATTAAAGCTATTCTACAACTTTTTGAGTTGGTGTCAGGCCTTAAAGTCAATTTTCATAAAAGTAACCTTTATGGGGTAAATGTTGACAGGAGGATGTTGGATGTATGGCACTATTTTTAAATTGTAAAGTGGGTTCCTTACCTTTTGTGTATTTGGGTCTTCCTATTGGTGCAAATCCAAGAAAGTTGAATACTTGGGAACCGGTGATCAATAAGGTGAAAAAAGGCTATCTAAGTGGAAAAGCAAAAATTTATCCTTTGGTGGCAGGAGTGTCCTCTTGAAATCTGTTCTCCATTCCATCCCGATCTACTTTCTTTCTTTCTTCAAGGCGCCAAAATGTACTATTTCTAAACTTGAATCTTTATTTAGGATTTTTTTGTGGGGTGGAAGTGAAGAGCATAGTAAGATCCCTTGGGTAGCGTGGGAGGATGTGTGTAGAAGCAAGAGGCATGGAGGGTTGGGAATTAGAGACCTACGAGCTTTTAATTTCGCTTTGTTAGGTAAATGGAGATGGAGGTTGTTAGTTGACAAAAATAGGTTGTGGAATAAGGTGTTAGTTTCTATCTATGGTGAAGACATACTAAGGGGGAATTATAAGGTGCAGAAATGATCAATTTGGTGGGCTGACTTGTGGAGTATTGATAAGGAGGTGAGAATTAAAGATGATTGGTTCTATAATAGTTGTGAAAAGATAATAGGAGATGGGTGTAATTTTTACTTTTGGTTGGAACCGTGGTGTGGACCGATAGCTTTTTGTGAAAATATAAAAGACTTTTCTCAATTGCCAATAATGAAAAAGCCTTGGTTTCTGACTTGGTAGCATGGAGGGATGGGTCTAGGGAGTGGATTTGGAGTTGGAGAAGACCTCTTTTTCAATGGGAGCTTGAACAATTAGATATGTTGTTAGCAGACATTGATTCTTTGTCCTTACAACCCAACAAGTTGGACTCTTGGAGGTGGAATGTTACTAATGATGGTGTTTATTCTGTGCGATCAACTTATCAATTGGTGGTTAATGAAGATATTTATGCAGATTTGCCTTTATACAGGTTTATTTGGTCAAAATTCTTGCCATAAAAAATTTCTGGTTTTGTTTGGAGAGTAATGTTAAATAGAATTCCATCCAAACACAATTTGATCCAAAGGAAGATATTATTGCCTTCCGGTGGGTCTTGTGTGTGGTGTGGGCATGAGTTAGAGACAGTTTCTCATTTGTTCTTTGAATGCTATTTTGCTTATTGCGTGTGGATGGCGTGTTTAAACTGGTTTGGATTAACCTCTGCTCTTCATAATTGTTCTCATTTTCATTTGGATAATTTTTTGGGGTTTGTAATTTGCTCAAGTGAGAACAAATTGCGATGGTCAACGGTTTGGATGGCTGTTATTTGGTCACT
Source organism: Sesbania bispinosa (assembly GCA_026901365.1). Taxonomy (NCBI): domain Eukaryota; kingdom Viridiplantae; phylum Streptophyta; class Magnoliopsida; order Fabales; family Fabaceae; genus Sesbania; species Sesbania bispinosa. The sequence continues at coordinate 70,519 of QLOH01000539.1, forward strand.
TTGAATTGCTAGAAATGAGGTTGTTTTTTCAGATAGGACTATGTTGGAAGGTGATCTGCTTGAGTTAATCAAAGTCCGATCATGGAATTAGTTGAAGGCTAATGATACTTCGTTTCTTTATTCTTTCTCAATCTTGGGTTGCTGCTCCTTTTGCTTGCTTAAATTTTATTTCCTAGTCTGTTTGGATCTCTCATGCAACTATTCTAGTTTTCCGGTTATTAAGTTGTTGAAGCCCCTGGGTAGATCTGGTTCTGCAGTAGTTCTGTATCACGTTCTTGGATGTGAAGGGCAGCTCAATTCTTTCTTTCGGCTGCAACAGTGTTAATTCTTGGTCATGTTTCCAACCTGCGGTTAAATTTGCATTGCTTTTCTTTTGATATATGTTCATTGTCATGTGGTCAGCTGTTGCATTTGTTTAATTGGAGATTTGGTTTTAGAATTTTAGATGATGACTTGATGACCAGGGAGGTCAATTTCAATTCATTTGTATTAGCTTCAAGACGTGGTGCTTTTTTTAGGTGGAGTAGATATTCCTTAGTTTATCTTGGAATTGTTTTGTAATTGATGTTATTTTATACTTCTCAGAGGTGGTATTTTTGTAATGGGTTGGAGTACCCCTTTACTCCATTTTAATTAAATTTCTTAGCTTATAAAAAAAATCAATCATAAAAATATAATTTCAATTCAACCAAAATAATATATTACTCATAATTTTTCAATTCAATACTACTCACAAGTCATAACTCTTAATATTATTCTTACTTACAAATACTTTAACTAAAAAATAAAAATAATAAAATAAAAAATGCATCAAAACTAGTGAATCTTTTGAGTATTATTATATTACAATATGCTTTGCATATATTATATTTACCCAAAATATAGTTAATTTCTTTTTTCATTTTAATATAACAAACTCAACATTCTAATAGCTATATTTTATTGTATGCATAATTCTATACCAAATTAATATATAACTCTTAAATTTTCTATTCAATACTACTCATAACTCCTAACATTAAAAGAATGATTCTTACTTACAACTACTTTAACCAAAAATTGAAAAAATAAATAGTAAAAAAATAGCATCAAAATTCAACAAATATTTTTTTTGCGTAATATAATATTACAATATGCTTTGCACATATTATATCTATAAAAAAAATACTTAACTTCTTTTTTTCATTATAATATAACAAGCTCAACTATTATAATTTTAAGATGTAAAATTTATTGTATGCATATTTCTATATACATATTAATATATTAAAATTAACCCGCTGCAACACACGGGGTTATAATCTAGTGCACACTTAAAACGGGAAAATGATGTTTTTTTTTTTATAACATTCGGGGCCAAAGGCCCAAACAAACAACCAGAACAACTAACCAGGTCTAGCTAATCTAGGGAAACCAACTCCTCTAATATCCTCACAAAGGAAAGGGACTAAAGAGGAAAGAGGGGAATCTAACAAATGTAACCCCAAAGGTAAACTATGACCAAGACTAACTAAATGGTCAGCACAATGATGAGATAAAAAGAATGAGGGGTTCTCATACAAAATCTTCTTAATACTACTAATAATGTCAAAACAATGATGAGAACTCTTGCAGTTGCTGTTAATAAGTTGGAGAGTAATCTTTGAGTCAGTATTGATGATTAGATTGTGAATATTTATCTGTAGAGCAAGCTTTAATCCATGCAGTAGACCCCACAATTCTGCTTTGACAGATGAGCAGACACCCAAGTTGCAATAGAAACCTCCAACATAGTCACCATTAGTATTCCTAATTAGACCTCCACAACTAGCAAGATGGTTATCCTTCAAAACAGACCCATCCACATTAAGTTTGTGGAAGTTTTGGGGAGGGCTGGACCAATTAACAAGGATTTCATTTTTATAAATGCTTTGAGATATTGGCCAAGGAGCAGCAAGTGAGGAAATAACCCTGCGAGCATGGCTAATGATGTGGAAGAAAAGGTTGCTGGCAGTTCAGTTTTTCTGTTAAAAATCAAATCATTCATATCCTTCCATATCATCCAAACTGTTACTGGAAAGACAAAGGACAAGGAGTATCAGCAACTGAAAAGGATGAGTTCAACAGGTTATTCCTCACCCATTGATGCAGACCCATATTGAAGAAGTTTGCCTAATCATTTGGATCAATGAGGGATTCCCATAATTCTTTAACTTCATCACAATCTCTAAGTGTATGCATGGTTGTTTCAGAGTTGTTTCCACATCTAGGACAAGTTTCATTGGAAGCCATACCCCTCCTCAATCTCTCTGAGTTTGTTAATAGAAGACCATGAAATAATTTCCAAATGAAGGAAGAAATCCGAGGAGGACCTTGCCAAGCCCAATTTTTTTTGAAAATAAGATCAGAGGTCTGAGTTCCATCAGATAAACCCAATAAATAATTATAGGCACTTTTAATTGTGAATTCTCCAGAAGAGGAAAAAAGCCAGGCAATGGTGTCTGGATCAGCATCTATCTCAGGAGGTTTTATACTGGCTAAAGCAGCTAAGCCAGGTAATAGCAGATAGTAATGCAGTTGTTGTAACTGTTAGGAGTTAGTTAATTTTGTTTTCTGTTTAGTCAGTTAGTTTCTGTTATCTGTTAAGTCAGTTTGTTTTCCATCCTTTACCTATATATTGCTGTATCTTCAAAGCTTTTATCAATCAGTAAGAACTTTATTTTCTCATTTCAATTTCTTCTTATGGTATTAGAGCTCTCATAAGAGAGCTCTGCTGCGCAATACTCTTCCCTTTCATGGAGCCTGAAATATACACCTTGCAGAATGTTCAAGATCCTTCATGTCCACTCTATATCCATCCAAATGAAAGCCCCTCTATAATTCTAGTTTCACCTCCGCTGTTAGAATCGAATTACCACAGCTGGTCAAGATCCATGCAGATGAGCTTGCTTACCAAGAACAAATTGGGTTTTATCGATGGCACAATTCTTGAGCCAGTAACAAACGACCCAGTATATCCTTTTTGGAAACGATGCAATATCTTGGTGCTTATTGGCTGATAAAATCTATGAATGCAGAGATAGCATAGTCGATCTTATGGAGAGACAAAGCCTTTGATGTTTGGAAAGAATTAAGAGAGAGATTCTCTCAAGCAAACCTGTTTAGAATTTCATAAATTCAAGAAGAAATTTACAGCCTTAAACAAGGTGAAGCCTCGGTCAGTAAGTTTTTCACTATCATGAAGATTTTATGGGATGAATTAGATGTTCTTAAACCAATCCCTTCTTGCACATGTAATTCAAATTGCACTTGTGGAGTTTTGCAAAAGATAAAAGATGATAGGAACACAGACTATGTCGTTGGATTTCTCAGAGGTTTAAGTGATCAATTCTCTGGAGTAAGATTACAAATCATGCTAATGGATCCGTTGCCTGGTGTTAATAAGGTGTTTGCAATGGTAGCTCAACAAGAAAGACAGTTTGCAGGAGAAAACGTCACTGCGGGAGTGAAAATTCTTCTAAATACTACTGATGTCGGAGTACAAGAATCAAAGAAATATGGAGAGCAATGGAACAAGAAATTTCAGCCAAAGAAGGTATGTTCTTTTTGTGGAAAAACTGGTCACATTGTTGATGTTTGCTACAAGAAGCATAGATTCCCTCCTGGATTCAAATTCAAGAATCCAACATATCAACAGAAATCTGCTCACATGGTGACAGTAGATGAGGATAATGATGAATCTGACATGACACAGCAAGCTGCTGATGAGCCAAAGTTCCACTTCATAGCTGAACAGTATCAAAATTTGTTGGCTCTTCTTCCACAGAAAGATCATCCGGGAATAAGAATCAATTCTTGCACACAACCAGCATCAAGTATGGAGGGCAATTCTTGCATACAGCAAGCAAATATTCCAACATATAATGGTAATTTCACTTCAACACAGTGGATCTTGGACACTGGTGCCACAGACCATATATGCATCTCCATGGTGCATTTTTCTTCTTATAGGAAGATTTCTCCAATCCAAGTCCACTTACCAGATGGCAGCCATCTCACTGCCAATTGTATGGGGACAATTCATTTTTCATCTAATCTGATTTTAGTGGATGTTCTTTACTTACCAAAATTCCACTATAATCTGATTTCAGTTACTAAACTCACTAAAAGTCTTGGTTGCCAGCTGACTTTTTCTCTTGATCTCTGTTTGATACAGGATATCAATGCCTTGAAGATGATTGGTGTAGCTGAGGTAGAAAGTGGACTGTACATCCTTAAAGAACCTTCCCCACCTATTCTTGTCATCAATTCTGTGTGTACAAAATCTGTTTTGTGTAACTCAGCCACTTTAAATGATAATTTGTGGCATTTTCTGTAACACCCTCATCTCGTGACGGGTATTACTCGACTAACTCGGTTGAGATTTTGCTAATCGCTCATTTAGGAAGTGAGGGAAATTGGTGATTTTTTTTTTAAATTATAATTGGGATGGAACTAGAAGAAACATATCAGTACAACAAATATCATTTCACTACTATTCCAAATTACAACAAAAGTAATATACATTTAAATTGGGGTTTTAGCATAATACATTACAGAAGAAGTGAACTTTCTATTTGACTACACCCTATCTATATAGGATACTGTTGCTCATGTACACCCCTAAACACTACCATTTGACTCAACAAGATCCGATTTGACCTAAACACCATGCCTATCTTCAGCACAACGCACATTCTTCTAGAGTCCATGTTTCTTTAGGTACCAAAAGAATGACAGACAACGAAAAAGAAAGACAAGGGGGTGAGAACACTTTACATGAACTCACTTAACGCAGGATATAATGACTAAAGTAAGCAGATATGGGAATTCACACAATTCATACAACAATAAACCCAATCATTCACATAGAGGGTCACAATATCATAAAATTATGTGATATGCTCATGCAATGCAAGTAACCATGTCATTTACTAAGGATTTCAAACGACTACCATGTATCATGCAATGCATGAGGGCCCGGGAAAATCACCACCACAGTGCACACAACAACTGCACGACCTATATGTACAACGTATCAGGAGTTAGAGTCTGTACTAGTCTCGGTACTAAGAGCCTTGCTCATATATTTTTTTTTGGCCGATTTTTCTTTTGTGATCCTTCCAGACAATCTCAACTGACCCCGAAACCTTGAGAGTGACAGACATAGTCAAGTTTTAATCCCCTGAACTCGACAGTAGGTAGCTAGCCTACATCCCCTGATATTCAGTCTATGAACTCAACTATCCTCAGGGCTGGCGTCCCTTTCAGGACCCGTTGGAGTTCTTTGCAAAACCCAGTGCACCCTTCCCAACCAGTTTCACACCGTACCAACGTGTCACTGCCATATTAGGTCGTAAGGTTCCCAACCTTAGATATCATCAATGCTTTATGATGCATGTCATACATTCAATGCTTCTCAGCATACACAGTCCTTACAGGCAAAGCCCATTGAATCCTTCCACGTAACCACTCCCCGCGGCACAACACTGATTCAATGTCTTTCCTTTGCAAGGAAAACCAAACAATGCTTTCTCAGCACACATAGTCCTTACCGACAAAGTCCATTGAATCCTTCCACGTAACCACTCCCCGCAGCACGACACCGATTCAATGACTTTCCTTCACAAGGAGAACCAAACCCCATCTCGGGTTAATCCACACTCTCTTGCTAGGCTTCTCAAGTCTTGTGCAAGAAGAGTGTGTTCGTTATAAGCTTTTAAGATAAGTTGTATTCATTTGTCTTTAAGACTAATGATCACTTTCACTTAAGTCCTATAGCTTACTAAGGCTTATGGTTGTGTCTTATGAATAGTACTACACATCTTAGTTCATCTTATGTATATGATTAGGGTTAAGTCTAAAAGTATCTTCCTTAGGCATTACTTTATCTTAATTGAGTTTATCCTTCCTTAATAAGGGTTTAGTATGTTTAACCATCCTTAATTAACCAATTAGGGTTAGGTTTGATCCCTAATTATACCTTAATTAAGGTTAATCTTCCTTAATTAGGCGGTGATTAAGGCTAATCTTTCCTAATTAAGTCTCAATCTTTACTTAAGATCCTAATTAACTCTTAATTATCCCTTAATCTCTTCCTTAATTTTGGATTAAGCTTTTAATTACACTTGATTAAGGTCAATCATAATTAATTAGTCCTTAACCATCATTAAGTCTTAATCATATTATTAACACCTCATTAATGATTAATGATTAAGATTAGGGTTAATCTTCATTAGGGTTAATTAAAGTTAATCTTAATCAATTTTTCCTTGATTGATCAACTTAAGGGTGACCACTATTACGCATCTTTTTGGTGGGGGATGTAACTTATATCCGTGTTTTCACCTGGGATGGAAGGTTTAAATGGCCCTTTCATTGCAATATTTTATAAAATAATAAGATTCACTTTTTGTTGTTTAGTCCTTCTGTTGGTTTTAGAAAAACTATTAAAGTGCAAGCCATTTAGTCATTTCGTAAAAGCATAAGACAGAAAGAAACGTGTCATCTTAATTTTTTTATTAAAAAATTATATTTATGCACTAAAAATGTGAGCACTAAAGGACAAATGAATAACAATGCATATACCTTTGTAATAAAATTCCTATAATTAAAATCATTTTCCAAGACAATGGCCAGTATATAAAAGAGTTTTATATAAATTCTGGCCATTATTATAATGAATTTTTTGGTGAAAAAATATTTAAAAATCACGTATAAAAAGGTGAAATGTATAACAAATCAGCAAAAATACTTTTTAACACACATTCGGCTGTATCAAAACATGAAAACCTTTGTAATGTGCTTCGAACTCATTTACTTGGGGAACAATTGTTGTATTAGTGAAGAAAAAAAAGGAATCATTTGAGGTGATTAGGTGAGGTTCCCAATGTCAAAAAATACCGGGATTTTGTATGTAGCTTTAGGATACTCTGAAGGTGTTTTCTATAAATTTTGGTCCTTTTTCTCCATCTATGTTAATTATAATGAATTTTTTTATTAAAGAATAGTTAAAAATCAATTATAAATAGCATATAAGCTAAAACAAATATGGAAAAAATATTTTTGGCACACCTTACATCCTTTAAATTAATTTCATTAATTTAGGATAATTCAAATCCAAAAGTAATGTTTGCTATGTAATGACAAGTGACACAATTGTAATTAATAATGTTATAGTTTTAATTTTTTTCCCGAAATATCCTTAATATTAAATAATTAAAATAGTGGCAAAATTACTTTTAATTAAATCCATCATTAAAATTGTAATTCATTCTCCACTAAATGGTCATTGAAACACATCCACTATCATGGAAAACATGTGAGTAGTAGACAATAAATTAATGATATAAAAGTAATTTCATAATTAATACAATTCAAAATAGTACTATGTTTCTTATATTTAGGATCAAACAAAAACATTTTTTATCTCTTATAAATAGGACCAGAGCTACATGACATATATAAATAGTCAGTTAAACACTTTTTATTAATTAAATTAATTATAAATTTCTAAAATGTTAAATTACAAATATTTGTATCTTTTATTTAATTTATTTATATGGTAACTAAAATAAATTTATCAATTAATTTTAATTTTTAAAATATTTTTAATTTATCAACTAATTTTAATTTTTTAAATAAATTTATCTATGTAATGCACATATATTTCGTTAGTTTAATTTCAAAATTGAAAAATAAAGAAATAACAGAAATCAATATAAAAAATTATACATGACAAAAATCATTGTTAAAATAATTTTCTATTAACTAAATTAACTATACAATTTTCTAAATGAACATAATTTCAAATACATATATTTTTCACGGTTGAATTTTTTTATTATCATTAAAATGATTTTATTGATAAGATTAATTTTTATAGTTATTTTAGGTTGGTGTCAGACTTATTTACTATCTAAGTTCAAAAAAAAAAATTGTCCAAGCATAAACACTAAACAGGACGTAGTTAGTACAATTTTTCGTAACCGATTTTTATTTTTTATTTTTGATAAAAAATCCAAGTACAATGTTTTGGGACCAATATTTTGTGAAGTTTAACTAAAACTAAAAGAGGGACTAATCTGAAATTTTCTAAATATGAATAGATGTATGGGTAACTTGAAGAAGTTGGACAGATCCTCACCGTTCACATATTTATTAACAAATCCAACGGTTCCTATTGTAGGGTTGTAACCTACAACCCTAAAAATAGGGATGTATAATAGAACCCACCCAACTTAAGTGAATTGGATTAGTGGGCTTACTTAACTAAAATTTGAGTCTTGATCTTTATGGGTAGGATTAGAGTTGAAGCCCAACACTAATCCAAGCTCAATGTTCATTCATTATTTTTGTTTGGCCTTATGGTGAGTTTTATGAGTTTTTTTTAAGATATTGAGCCTAAACTAGAGGCCCAATGGTTACGTAACCCATAAGGGTCCATTTTATCAAGTTACCATCAAGTAACATGAGTTTTATGGTGACTTTAACATAGGTGTATCTTTTTATTTATCATTTTACAATGGAAGTTATCATCTTTTACCTTTACTTTGCTACTTCAAGTTTTAACTTTTAACATATTGGGCTACTAGGGCCCATAAACATGCCAACACCATTTCCATCAACTTTTCAAGATCAAACTCATCCACATCAAGAACATCAAGAACGCTAATGAACATTTAAGGATATTCAAGAACACCATCAATTTCACCAAAATTCAATAAATTCCCAAAAATTGTGAAATTCAAGTATGATGTACTACAATCACCACAAACCAATATTTTCATGTTATTTCATCCAAACATACTAATCTTCATAGAAAAGTTTATACTTTTAAACATAGTCAAAAAGTTTCATTTTCATGATCAAATCAAGCAAACAAATTTTTTAACTTCAAATAACAACTTGCATGTTCTTAAAATCATCATATCAACACATTTCAACCATCAAACAAATTTTCAAAACATGAATGCACACCCAAGAGAGCTTGGCCGAACCATATTTCAAGAAAAATAGGTTCCAACATCAAAATAATAGCTTGCATGTGCTCATAATTATCATATCAACACATTTCAACCATCAAACAATTTTTATCAACATGCGACCACATCCAAACAAGCTTGGTCGAACCATTTCTCAAGGGAAATAGGTTCCAACATTCATTTTCATGGTAAGAAAAAGGGAGAGAGAGAAAGGGTCAAGGGTCACCCTTTACTCTAGCCACCAATCCTACTAGAGTTCAAGGTTCTCCCCCCTTTCCTAAGGAAATCCAAGCTCTTCAACAATGGAGGATGAACTTGAGAAACTTCCACCAACTCAAATGATTTTCCCCTCTTTGTGTTCCTTGTGATCTTCCAAGCAAACTTCTCCAAAGGATGAAGGCTAAAATTTTTGAGTTAAAGGTTCAAAAATGAAACCTTTAACAAAGTGTGAAAAGGAAAGAAAATGGAGAGGAGAGGAAGAGAAACTCACGGCTGTTTGGAGAAGAATGAAGAGAGAAAATATTGCTTTTGCATGTGGTAAGGTGGAATTGACTACATGTAAGGTGATGTATGATGATGTGTTTCTTTTTCTCACTTTTTTTGACTTTGGAAGTGTGTAAAACAAGTCATGTGCCTTCTCCCTCACATGTACACGGTTTTTGAGATGGTTTTAGGTGAGGGATTTTGTTGAAATGTTGGAAAAATTCAGATTTGAATCAAGAGCATTTTGGTCATTTCCAAAAAGTATAGGGGTAAAAAGGTAATTTCGCACCAAAATTCCCAAAAATTCTAGAAAAATTCCTATAATTGTTCTAACCTATTTTAAGCCTAAAAATGTAATTAGAACTCAGTTCTCACTTAAATTCTCTTATTTCCCAATTTTCCCAGTTCACACACACAAACAGCCAAATTTCAACAAGAGCAAACAGATAGAAAAATTGTGGTGTTACACACAAAAATTCTATAAAGTTATAAATAAATTTTTAATCCACTTTTAAGGTCCAAAGTATATTTTCCATATTATTCCACGAATTTTTCATATGTTGGTTAGGGTTACACTGCTAACCAGGGGCTTTTTGGTCTTTTTGCCCAAAAGTGCCAGAAAAATTCTAAATTAATTTCTAAAATATAATAAGACTATCTTGACTAAAAATATAGGTCGCCTTAAGTTTTAGATATTTTTCATAATTAAATTTATATTTTCTTTAACTGTACAATTACTAAGGGTATTTAGGTCATTTTCCCAAACTCCTCTTTAGGAAAAATTATTTAAAATTATGGTTGGATAGTTCCAAAAATCTAAATTTGATTGTTTATCAATAGTTCCTAAATATCTCATAATTTTTATTTCTAAACTTTCTCTATCTTATATATATACTGGTAGGGGAAATTGTGGGTGTCACATTTTCGCTCAGGCCATCCTTCTGTAGACAAGCTTTGTTCATTAAATAAACAATTTTCCTTCATCTCTTGGAATAAGAATTCTGTGTGTGATGTCTGTTATCTGGCAAAGCAAAAACGATTACCCTTTCCTTTGAGCACAACAAAATCCACTCATATTTTTCAACTTATCCATGCTGACATTTGGGGACCCGTATCTACAAGATCCTTACATGGCCATGCTTATTTCCTTACCATCATTGATGATTATTCAAGACACACATGGATTTATTTGCTGAAAAATAAGTCAGAAGTCAGACCTTTATTGAAGGCATTTCACTCTATGATTCACACACAGTTTGGGGTACTTATCAAGTCCATCCGAACTGATAATGGTCAAGAATTTGCATATCATGAGTTTTATGCTGACAAAGGAATAGTCCATCAGACTAGTTGTGTTCAAACCCTCCAACAAAACTCCATTGTAGAAAGAAAGCACCAACACCTTCTTAACATCACCAGAGCACTATTGTTCCAATCCAACCTACCCAAGTCTTTTTGGTCTTATGCCGTTGCTCACTCAGCCTATCTCATAAACAGATTACTCACACCTGTCTTGCAAAACTCCACCCCCTATGAAAAATTATATGGCCAGCCACCTGATTTCTCTAACCTCAGAGTTTTTTTATCCCTTTGTTTTGCCACCACTTTACCAGCTCATAGAAGAAAACTTGATCCAAGGTCAAGAAAGTGTGTGTTTCTTGGATACAAGAAAGGAGTGAAAGGTTTTCAATTATTCGATCTACAAAACAAAGAAATTTTCCTATCTCGAGATGTTATATTCCATGAAAACATTTTTTCCATTTCATACAGCTACTCACACTTTACCAGATTTAGCTTCTTCTCCCACTGATCCTTGTTTGCCTACTACAATCAACCCTACCATGGATTACACACCTATCTCTCCATCATTTCAACCTGATCCTACCTCCTCAATGCCTGAGCCAATAATTCAGCCATCTAGACACTCTATCAGAACCAGAAAACCTCCCTCCTACCTTCAAGATTACCATTGTAGTCTCACTTCCTCCACTGCTGCATCTAATCATCAACAAGGACAACATATCAGGTATCCTCTTTCCTCTGTAATCTCTTATCATAATCTGTCTCCAAAATACAAGAGCTTTACTTTTAATATGTCTTCCACATGTGAACCCAAGAGTTATTTTGATGCTGTTAAACATGAGTGTTGGAGACAAGCCATGCAGAATGAAATTGATGCTCTACAAAGGAACCACACTTGGGACTTGGTTGATTTGCCTCATAACAAGACCCCTATTGGTTGCAAATGGGTGTATAAGATCAAATATAAGCCTGATGGGTCAGTGGACAGGTATAAGGCACGACTGGTAGCTAAAGGCTATACTCAAGTTGAAGGAATTGATTTCCTGGATACTTTTTCTCCCGTGGCTAAAATGACTACATTGAGGTTAATACTTGCTTTGGCTTCCTCTCAAGGCTGGTTTTTACATCAACTAGATGTTGATAATGCACTAGGCAACCTATTTGTCACTTAACATGATATATCAACACCAACTCAACAAAAGTTAGAACTTTAAACTAAAGTGTTGGATAGATATAATGTCAGGGACTAAAATGAGGTTTATTACAAGTTATGGACTAAAGTGCAGTGTCCTAAAAGTCAAGGACTGATCTACAAGTTTACTCAAATATCATACAAATAAAATGTTAAGATTATAAATCAAAAGCATGTCAGTAAATTATCATTAACTAAATGAAAAATTATTAATGAAATGGTCAATTTAAAATAAAATATAAATATTTTGAATTTTATGATATTGTTTCATAACCTTTCCTAGAAAATCAAACTGTATTTTGTTTCTCTTTTCAAGCCTTGCTATTCCATCCCCATATATATATATATATATGTGTGTGTGTGTGTGTGGTTTAAATTAAATTAGTATAAGTTATACCAAGTCCTACATTATTGATAACTTTAAATTTAATGTGATTTTAATAATCCAACCGTTATATTTATTTACCATCTTGATTATTAGTGTCAAATTTCATAAAATTTGAATATCAATAAATTGATAATCAAATGGTTGTTTTTTTTTCATATATTTCAAATGTATATATGACGTTAATCTTGAGACATCTCAATGACATATTAAATAATTTTGAATTAATATAAAATTATATATATATAATCTATATGACAGTAACTTTCAATCCAACGGTGGATTATTTAATACAATGATCTATTTTAAAGTTACTCAACGATGTAAGACTTGGTGTAACTTACACTGGTATAAGTTGAATCCTCCCCTCTCTCTCTATATATATATATTAAAAATTTCTTTCCTAACTACTCCCACCCCTTCCCTTCACCCCACCGGCCACGGTAATCCCCTGCCACTTCCCTCTTCTCCCGGCCAATTTTTTAATTTGGCTTCCACGACATGTGTATGGCCATACATGTATATTGTTTAGAAATGACTTCTAGACTATATTTTTTTTTTTTTTTTTTGCAAAAACGGGGTGGGGGAAGAGAAAAGAGGGAAAGGGATTACAGTGGTTGGAGGTGGTGATGACCATGGGTGATGGGGTGAAGGAGAAGAAATGAGAGTAATTAAGAAAATATTTTAAAAAAAACATATTTGGGGTAGGAATAGCAAAGCCCCTCATTTCACTAGGGTGAGTATATGTCTCGAAGGTGCAATTTTGGCCGAACTGATTTTTATTCAACCACTACTGACAAATTCGATGAAAACATTATTTGACAAACCCGATATCATATGATATTACCTTTGATAGGGAAGAAAAAAAAATAGAAAACCAAGACAATTCATCTTAAATTGATTGCGAAAAACTCCAACGGGACAATGTAAAGGTGCAAAAATATATATATAAAAAAAGAAAACCCAAAGATATTAGTACTAAATTTCTATGCCCCTTTTATCAGGTTGAGGGCATCAGCCTCTGTGGGAAGAGCCGGAATTGCCCCCTTTTTAGTGGTTGTAATAGCTCCACATGCATTTGCAAACTTGAGCACCTCCCTTAACCTTGGTTCGTCCTGCAATTTACAACATGTGAAAATAAATCAATGACTAAAAGTTAGGGAAAATGGCGGGGTTCTTAAGTCTTAACATAGTACTATCACATTTTACAAAAACTTTAGATTAGGAAATCACTATTAAAACAATACACTTGAATATGCACAACAAAAACTTCATTTTCAAATCATTAATTATAAAATGAAGAAGTGAGCTAATTTGACGGTTTATTAAGGCGTAGATAAGCACTCACTTCAAGTATGGATTGATCATCGACAATCTTGGACAATAGAGCACCAACAAAGGAATCACCAGCGCCAGTTGTATCAATTGTATTGACATGGAAAGCTTCTACTGATCCATGGAAATTCTGGTTTGTGCAGAAAAGGAGAAAAATTATTACAAACAGATAGAGTAATCAGTCATTTAACATACATTCTGCAACAAAATATTTCAATTTAGGTAAAGTATAAATGACATAGTATACTCACATGACCAAAATAAAATCTAAATGCAGAAAGGAAGAAGATAAGTTTATTAGCATACGTAGCAAGTTATTTACTATCAGAAGTTGATTGAGGCCATGGTAGGCCACAGCACAAGGATGAATATATCATACAGGCTCAAGCAGATGAAAACACATAGGCTACAGGCTACAGCAGAATTAGTAACTTCCACCCCTTGGTGAACAGACATAATACAATATATTTTTCAATATAACTCTTATTGAGCCTCGGTGGAATACTGGAATTCGAATTCGTACCTTTAGGAAAAATAAAATGGAACAAAGAAAAACAAAAACAAAACAGTTTTATACATAGAAAAAAAATGAGGAAAAGTCAAGTGCTAAACAGAACAACGCATTGTACCAAGAATTTGCACACATTTAAAAGACAGCCTACCCATTATTGCCAACTAACCAAGCATCTATAATAGAGTCTACTGCATTGGACAGAAGCTAGGAGTGAAAAATTTGATGAGCCAACAAAATATACAACAGAATTATGGTTAAAAGAATAGGTAAAATTGAAGAGTAGATTTTCACCTTAGTATAGTATCTGGAACCATGTTCACCAAGAGTAACAAGGAGTAACTTCAAATTGGGGTGCCACAGTGAGAGAGCAGAAGCATCATCAATTTTGTCACTCCCAGTTAGGAATTCCAGCTCCACATCACTGACCTTAATAACATCAGCCTTGTCCCATATACTGAGTATTTGCTGACGGGCTTCCTCTGGCGAGGGCCACAAGGGTAGCCGGAGGTTTGGATCATAGGAGAGCAGGCACCCTGCCTCCTTGGCAACTTCCATTGCCTTGAGGTGTGCAGATCTGCATGGCTCCACGATCAAGCTTATCGATCCATAATGGAACACTTTTGCCTGACAAGTCAATTTGCATTTCAATTACTCCACATGAAAAGTAAAAAATACCAAGCCCACCATTAAGAAGACCAGTTACAAGTTTTGGCTATGGTTATTCCTTCTACTACTAGAAATTTTCAACCACATCAAAAACAAAAAAGTACGATAAGACTTTGCTCATGAGTCATGAATACTCTCATGGAAAAGACTGATAAATAATAATTCATTTTCTTTTTCAACATATGCACGTGCTTGATAGGCTGTCAATTGTAAACTGTGGTCCTTGGTTTGCAAGCTAAGATAAAGTAACAGTTAACTCATCCGCTACAGACTTGTGTATTCATACAAAACTTCATGCAACACTTTTTTTTTTTCTTTTCATCACACATCATTCATTATATTTAACACTTTTTTCCCCTCTTTATCACTATTCATCACTATCACTCATTACATTTAACACTTCTTTTTCTATTCTATCACTCTTTTAATTGTACAACTACAAAATGTTATATAAAATAATTGTACAACAAATATATTAAATTTAAATTCACATAAACTACTTTCCCTCTCTATGTCTTGAACTACTTTTTCTAGCAAGATGTCTCACATTTTATTTTTATCTATTTTTTTAACACATTTTATTCCTATTAAATATATTATTATTATTATTATTATCTAAATTGATCTATGTCATACATTTTTATAATAACAACAATGATTTATAAACACCTAAAAAATTTTGCACTTATTTGACACTTCTCATTTCTTTTTACATTATTCTCTTTCTATTACATTATTGGCTAGTTTGGATTCAATTTTTCCCATAAGTTGAAATTACTCTTTTTAATTATTTTTTTTTAAATCTCTCTCATTTAACTTCTTTATAAGTAATTAATTTCAGCTTATGAGAGAAGTTGAATTCATTTTACCTCATTGATTTATTTTATTTTTTCTCCTATAAGTTTTCATTTAGGGAAAATTATCCAAATTGGATTATTTACCACATTCATCACTTGTCTCTCTAATCTCCCTATCTCTCTCTAAATGCAGACACCAAATATGTATCTATCAATCATTAATAACTCCTATGATAAATATCAAAACCTATTATAATTATTAATTTAGAATTTATGAATTTATATTTTAACATTTTATATCAAAATAATAATTTATATTGATTTACCTAATTTATTTTCATACTTTTTTCTTATATTTATAAAATTAAAAAATATACATATATTTAGTAGTTAATAAACAAATAGTAAACTCCAAGCTGTGATTCACTAGTGGGCAACTAACCTGAGATTCTCTGTCATCCTCCAGATTCAAGTTATTTTTGGAAATAAAAACAAAACACGATATTTTGGTCATACTGGACCAATAATTCAGCACAACAAAACAAAACTATTTTCCCCCTCTATAAAAACCATTTGGAAACAAAAGCTAAATCCCTATCCTTTCTTATTTAATACAATAAAATAAAATAAAATAAAATAAAATAAAATAAGACGATGGATAAAAGCCACAAGCGCGTGACGTGAGAGTATGTCAAAACATGGCCCATGGCTGTTGGTTGTTGAGAGGAAGCCAACAACCACAGGTCAAAGTAGATGACAACAGCAAGAGCTTCGTTACCCTTTCCACCCAAGGAGGATCAAAGCCCAATCTCGACCTACAGCTCGGGGAACATTGGATTTAAAATAAAAAAAAAAATTAAGATAAATAATCATAAAAAATATAAAAATTTCTGAAGGTTTCCGTTTGAAGATCCGATCCAGTGTGTAATAGTGGGACCCGACCCGCATTGCCCCACCTTGATCAAAGTGTCAACCATAGCAAGAACAGGGAAAACACGTGAGACACGTCACGTGACAAAACACCAACCCTACCAGCTTTTGTGATCATGATTATGGGCTAGAAAAAAGGAAAAATTATTTTTTTTAATTTAAAAAAACCTATTTGCTGCGTTATGTTCGGGTATCCTAGATCTACTACCAATGGACCCCACAGCACTCAAGCTGATACGCACACGAGTGTCACGCGCGCGTGAAACAGAAAAAGAAAAACTACGGTTTCAAATTTTCCGGGAAAACGGAGAATTTTGGCAAGAAAGTTGAGAGAGTGAGATATCGCTTACAGATCTGATGAGTTCAAGATTGAGATCTTCCGGCGTGAGGAGCATATCGGCGCTGGGATTTCTGTAGAACATGAATTCACGCTCGCCGTCAGCGCGTAGGGTGACGAAGGCGAGTGCGGTGCGCGCGCCCTGGTCGAAGTTGATGCCGTCTGCTCTGACGTTGTTCTCCTTCAAGATCCCAGCGAGCATGTGACCGAACTCGTCGTCGCCGAGTTTGCCGATGAAGGCGGCCTTGCCGCCGAGCCTGGAGACGGCGATGGCGACGTTGGCGGGGGCGCCGCCGGGGGCCTTAAGGAAGCCGGGAGCCTCGGCGAGAGAAACACCGGAGACGGTGGGGACGAAGTCGATGAGCATCTCGCCGAAGCTGACTATGAGACCGTTGCCGGTGGCGGGGAGGGCACTGTTGGAGGCCATGGTTTTGTGCGCCGTGAAAGAAAAGAGTAAATTGAATTACAGAAGGAGAGGAATATTGATAGAAAAGAGAGATTTAGGAGCTGATTAGGAGGAGTTTATATAGAGAGAGTGAGAAGGATTAGGATAAGAAAAACAATCAAATGGATTCATTAATCTTCAAAATTTGGTGATAACTCGTCGGATTTTGGTTTTTCAAAATTTTTGATCTGTTTAATGCTGTTAGAATTTAGATAAGACCGTGAGGGTTATTTTTTAATATATTTTATTGAATTAAATGAAGGAAAATATTAATGATAGACATAGTTAAGATATGGATTTTTTTTTGTTAATTACATGTATCCCCTATTATTAGAGGATAATCTTTTTCGGGGCTTAGACACGTGGAAGGCTCCACCCCTAAGAGTGTTTTTAATGGGCATAGAGAGCTTTTTCCATAATCTCAGTCTGCGTACATTAAATGATTCAGCTATTTATTATATTAAAAATATAAACAGCATAAAATATATATTAAAAGAATAAATCATTTAATGTATTTTTTAAAATAATTACAAAATTTTAATAATGAGTATTTTAAATTTTTATGCTAATTCATGTTAGTTATTGGGTTTGCAAAGTTAAGTAATTTTGATAAATTAATTGGGTAATAATTTTTAAAAAGACCCTTATACAAATCCACAATCCAGTAAGTATCATAAATTAAAATTTTTTTAAGAGTTTAATCAACATATACTATTAATATAAAAAAATATAAATTATTCAATAATTTACTGTCACATCATTTAATTAATGTATATAATATTTTATATGTCATTAAATTTAATAAATAATAATAATACGACATTATCCCATTGGTTAATTGTGTGAATATTTTTTTATACTGACATTATATCTATTAAACTTATTTTTTAACATTACAAACATAAGTATAATAATTTAGTAAAATATGAATTTATTGTTATTTTATTTTTTCTAAAAAATTAAATTTAAGTTGATTTCATCACTAATTTTATTATTACATTCTAAAGTTTTGGTGTTGCATTCTCCAACTAGAACAAATATTTATGAAGAGTTATTGACACCATGAATGTTTTTTTTTTTTTTTTTACCGTGTAATTGAATCCAAATGTACTAATTCATTCTAAATTTCTCCCGACAAAATTTAAAATGGTATTAGCCGAAGTTTTTTCTAAATTTTGGACCTCTTGAATATTCATCATTTTCATCCAAGTAATTCAATATATGATATACATCCATTTTATTTTATTGTGGTAACTATACATGAATATATTTTTCAGAAGTTGTTTCATTTGAATTTATTAAGAAATAGAGTTTTCATTTCAAAATTTTCATGTGTTTATAATGGATGATCTTTTTTTTAGTCTTCTAATCTAACTTCATTTTTTTTAGGAGACAAAATGAAAAATTAAAGAATATTTGTAACATCCTTAATTTCAAGACCTTTAGGATTTTGCCCATTGGAAGCATAATCTCATGAGTTAGGAAATTAAAGCGGAACAATTTTAATATCGGAGACATAATAATCCAACAAGTATGATCTCATACATGGTTTCAAAGAAACTTGTCCTGGAAAACACAATATCTACATATATACATAACACCAGGGTGACCAAAAGAACCAAGTGTACAGGTGACTCATATTCACAAACTTTAAACAAAGACTAAAAGAAATCCTAGAACTATACATGTTTAACATTTCAAACAAAGGAACAAAAAGGGGTCTTCTGCCTAATAGGTGTAAGTCAACTCCTTATCAAGCTTAGAACATCGTCCACCTGCTAATGATCTAAACAAAAATCCACAAAAGTGGTGAGACTCTTGTGTCAGTGAGCAAAACAGTGCAAAACATTTCAATTTATATACATATAGGCCTAATTAAACAAAGACTAAAAGAAATCCTAGAACTATACATTTTTAACATTTCAAACAAAAGAACAAAAAGGGGTCTTCCGCCTAATAGGTGTAAGTCAACTCCTTATCAAGCTTAGAACATCGTCCACCTGCTAATGATCTAAACAAAAATCCACAAAAGTGGTGAGACTCTTATGTCAGTGAGCAAAACAGTGCCAAACATTTCAATTTATATACATATAGGCCTAAATTAACAACATACAACAATTTCAAGATAACACTATAATTCCTACTTAAAATTCAACGATCCTAACATAATCATAAACTGTTTTACCCCACAGAAGGGTTCTTTTCACTTGACATGCAGTTAGACTGAGCTCAGACTACAAGGGGTATCCCCCTTGGGGACATTAAGTCACCACCAATACCTGACGGCCGAAGCCAAATTTTTAACATAATGGTCCTTGACCCGTAACGGCCATAGCCTTAACATAATACATAAGTTTCTTGATTTACATAACATTTCAATTATAACCGATTCAAAAACGACTATAGAACTCGACGAAACTTACAATTAATTCCTACACTAGGTTTCATATATTATTTGGCCCTAATTTCACCATTATCATCTCAATTATAATCAAAAGGCTATATAAGTACCAAATACATGCATTAGAATGGGAATTGAAAGCCGTAGGGTTCATGCAATATTCACAATCAAGGGAAAGAGGTGTGTGGGTGGTGAGTTTTACTGACCTAAGAGAAGAATAGGGATGGAATATTGAGGATTGATGCCCAAGAGTGTGGTGACTCCTTGCCTTTGATTCCTTCTTCAAGCCCTTAGAAACTTCTTCTCTCTAGGAATCCTCTCCTCCTCTCTCTAGGTTTTAGAAATGTGTTTTTGACAATGACAAAAGATCAGATTCAACTATGCTGAAAAACTGTTTTAATGAGTTCTAGCTTAAGCTAAATATTCTAGCCTGGGCTAGAAAGTTGGTTGTATGATGTCAGACCATTTTAGCTTAAGCTAAACATTTCTCGCCTAAGCTAAAAATGTCCAGAGAGCACAATAAAACTGCCCTGATTCTCGCTTAGGCTAGATGGATCTCGTCTAAGCTAAACTTGTAGAAACTGAAAGTGTAATCTTTCCTGCATATCTAGCTTAAGCTAGCCCATTCTAGCCTAAGCTAGAATACTGATTTTTTATTTTTAAGCTTCTTTACCTTAATTACATTTCCAAACTTTCCTAACTATTTTCCTTACTTCCTTAACACTTAATTAATCTTCTAAATCATACTTTAAACACAGAAATCCCTAAATTCCGGATGTTACATTTCTACCCCCTAAAAAGAAATTTTGTCCCCAAAATTGCCAAAACAACAAAAGGAATCTAATATGGCCTAAGTTTCATTCTTGTAGGTTACCTGATATGTTAAGTTCCGGATAGAGCTTAGAAACATCTTCCTCTTTCTCCCAAGTGGCTTCCTCTTCAGTTTGACCTTCCCAAATTACCTTAACCAGTGGAATTGACTTGTTCCTCAATGTTTTGACACTTCGGTCCACAATCCGTGCGGGTTTGGTAGAAGTTGTTAAATTCTCCCTCAATTGTATTGACTCAGAATTAATGATGTGTGAAGGGTCATGAATGTATTTTCTGAGTTGAGACACATGAAACACATCATGGAGATTGGATAACTGAGGAGGTAAGGCTAATCTGTAAGCTACCAGACTGACTCTCTGAAGTATTTGAAAAGGACCAATGAAACGAGGACTCAGTTTTTTGGCCCTGATAGCCCTCCCTACACCTGTGACCGAGGTGACTTTAAGAAATACATGATCTCCTACCTCAAATTCTAGATCTTTTCTTCTCTTATCAGCATAACTTTTCTGCTTATTTTGAGCAATCCTGAGTTTCTCCCTAATGTCCTTGATTTTGTCCGAGGTCTCTCGGACCAACTCTGGTCCCAAAAGAGTCCTCTCACCCACCTCAAACCAGCACAAAGGTGATTTACACCTCCTACCATAGAGTGCCTCAAAAGGAGCCATGCCAATGCTATTATGAAAACTATTGTTGTAAGAGAACTCTATCAGGGGCAAATACTTGTCCCAACCTCCCCCATTCTCTAAAACACATGCACGAAGCATATCTTCCAGGATATCTTGTCTGAAACTACCTCCCTTAGGGACACACACCCTTCCTTGGAAGAGTAGCATCCCATCTTCCGACTTGGAGAATCCTGGCTGGCCAAGCCTGGACTGGAGCTCTGGGTCCGAACTCTGAGCCTCCCTAATCTGAGATCTCATCCCACTGGTCACGTCTAGTTGGTGCAAACTTAAATGGTCCCTACCAATTTCTACATTTAGCCTCAGGTCTCTAAACTTCTCTATCAACTCTAACTCACGAATCATCATCAAAGATGCATGAAGAGACTTCCTGCTAAGGGTGTCGGCCACTACATTGGCCTTACCCGGGTGATACTTTAACTCAAAATCATAATCCTTAAGAAATTTTATCCACCTCCTCTGCCTCATATTTAACTCCTTTTGATCAAAAAGATATTTGAGGCTCTTATGATCACTAAACACATCAAATCTCACTCCAAAAAGATGATCCCTCCAAATTTTGAGGGCAAACACCACAACTGCTAGTTCTAGGTCATGGGTGGGATAATTTTCCTCATGTGGTCTAAGCTGCCTAGACGTATACACCACTACTCTTTCTTCCTGCATCAGCACACAACCGAGTCCTTTCCCGGAAGCGTCAATGTAAACCTCAAAGGTTTTCAATGGATCAGGTAACACTAGCACAGGAGCAGAAGTCAAACGATTCTTAAGCTCCAGGAAACTCTTCTCACACTTTTCGTCCCACACAAAGGCTTGTCCCTTACGGGTTAACCTGGTGAGGGGCAAAACAAGCTGAGAAAACCCCTTAATAAATCTCCGATAATACCCTGCCAACCC
Source organism: Sesbania bispinosa (assembly GCA_026901365.1). NCBI lineage: Eukaryota > Viridiplantae > Streptophyta > Magnoliopsida > Fabales > Fabaceae > Sesbania > Sesbania bispinosa. The sequence goes on from QLOH01000539.1 coordinate 92,719, forward strand.
TAGAAAGCTTCTAATCTCAGTGATGGTTTTGGGTCGTTCCCACTCTAAAATCGCTTCTATCTTAGTAGAGTCTACTGAAACTCCTTCATGGGAGACAACATGACCTAGAAAATGCACCTTGTCTAACCAAAACTCACACTTCTCGGGATTTGCAAAGAGATTCTTTTCCCTCAGAATTCCCAGAACTATCCTAAGGTGCTGCTCATGATCACTTAAAGTTTGAGAATAGATAAGAATGTCATCAATAAACACAACAACAAACTTATCCAAAAGGGCTGGAAGATCCGGTTCATGTAATCCATGAACACTGCAGGGGCATTGGTTAAGCCAAAAGGCATCACTAAATATTCGTAGTGTCCATATCTGGTTCTAAAGGCAGTTTTGGGTATATCCTCACCCTTAATTTTGATCTGATGGTACCCTGACCTCAAGTCTATCTTGGAGAATACTGATGCCCCTCTAAGTTGATCTAGCAAGTCATCTATTCTAGGCAAGGGGTATTCATTCTTAATGGTTGCCTTATTTAACTGCCTAAAGTCCACACACAGTCTCATACTCCCATTCTTTTTCTTAACCAAAAGTACAGGCGCTCCCCAAGGTGACACACTAGGTCTAATGAATTTCTTCTCTATTAATCCCTCTAGTTGTGTCTTAGGTTCATTGAATTCTAAGGGTGACATCCTATAAGGGGCTTTGGATATGGGTGCGGTACCTGGAACCAAATCTATGGAGAACTCAATCTCTCTATCTGGAGGTAAGGTGGTGATCTCACTGGGAAAAACATCCGGATACTCCTTGACCACTGCCATGTTGTCTAGGTTGAAGACTCTATCTAAAGTTGAGGATAACATTAAGAGGAAACAGTCACTCCCGTCACTGAGACTTTTGACGACTTGGGTAATATTAGACAACAGGAAGTGTGGCCGCTCCCTCGGAGGAAGAGGAAGAGGCGGAAAAACAACGATCTTGTTACAACAATCCAGCATGAATTAGTGTTTGGATAACCAATCCATGTCGAGTATTACATCGATTCCTACAAGTGGTAAGTATATGAGATCGACCTCTGATGGGTTTCTGGCAAGCGAACAAAAAATCCAACAGTATAATAGTAAGAAAGATATCGTATCCACAGGGAATGTTCAATTCACGTATACTCGTGATCTATTTATCAAGGGAAATAACGGATTTATGAGAGTATTTGTGCGGAAATTGTAAATAGCAAATAAATAATCAATTAAATTAGAAAGGAAGAGTTAGAGACACTTTACTTGGATTAGGATTGAACTTCATATCATCACACCCTTTGTGCATGTAAAAACTATTTATTATTTTAGGTTTACTCTATAATACTGTAGACAAACTATATTGCTTATGACCCCGAGTTACCAGGCGCCACTCACACTCAAAGATAATCCATGCGGGCTCTCCCAAGCGACAGACTTACCCTCGGCTTATTTTGTTCTCTTTATTCCGTTTGTAAAAGAACTAATTGATAAACGCGGCCTAATCCCGTAGACGCACCTTCATTAGAGTACTCATACTACCCATCACTCATCAGGATACATCCATGTGTCAGTCCTGGATTGACAATCAACTAATCCTTTGCTATCGATACTAAGGCCTAATCCTGTAAACGCCTTTCGCTAGAGTACTGCCACTACCCATCGCTCATTAGTAACGCTCATGTGTCGGTCACAAAGTACCGAGTCCTCTTATTCAATCAGAGTTTGGGTTTCTTCAGAATCCGCCTCCCCATCCTCAATCCTAGTCGAAACTAGCCTATAACTCCGACGCAAGCGCGAAAGTTAGGAATTAAGCATAGAATAAGATTACCAATATTATAGACAGAGAGCTCAGAAATAATAAAATAGAGTTTACATACACTTGGGGATAGAATCAATTACATTCAATCCTAATGGAGAGTTAACTACACAAGGTAGCCATACAAACCACCGAAGATGCTGTCACCATCTTCAATCCTTGTAAAGCGCTCCTCCTCTCCTACTCTAAAATTAGAACTGGTGCATTATCACTGAAATAAGACTGAATTACAATAATCGTGCACACCTTGATCTGGTGCAATGAGGTCCTATTTATAGGCTAAGGAAAGACAAAGAAAATTGGGGAGAAATCTATCTAAAACGGCAACAGGGAACAAATCTGCGTGACCTGCGCTACACCGCAGGCTGCAGCGCAGGTTCCAGAGAGCTGCGCTTCACCCTCCGCTACAGCACAGGTTGAAGCGTAGAAAACGTCCTGCAGCTTCAAACTTTCTCTTTTTATCTTGATCTCTCCCCGAGACTAATTTTGGTTGATTTGTCTTTCCTTGTTTCCCTTTTCTTGATGAAATCCTTGCATTTATTAAGCATCTTTGATTTATTTGGGAAGGTTGTCTGCAGAATCCTTGTTTGATTGGCAGTGATCTCCTCATTGGTTGCCCCACAGAAGATACAAAGTCTGATATCTTCTGGGTGATGACTCGTGAGACATCGATAACGGCGACGGTGAGGATAGTGTAGATGAGGTGGGACATGGGCATAACTACATCAGAAACATGCCCGGTGGGATGAATGTTGGCCAGTATCAGCACTGTCCACATCTGAGCTATGCTCCTCATATCCTTCCTGTAGATCCTAGTTGCCTCCTGATATGCATTCCTTTCAAAGGAACGCCCTAGTAAGCATAGCAGCTGAGCAGTCTCAATGTCAAGGGGATCATTGCCATGAAGCCCCACAGCATTCATCAGCTCGTGGTATTGGCACACCACGAGGTCTCTGTCCTCCTCTCTGGGATGTCCTAAAAGTGCATTGATTGCATCGCAATCAAATCTAATACATGTCCTCGAACATGGGACTCCCTCCTGCAGTTAACTTCGTGGTCTCCGATGGCGTTAGCATAGAACTCCCTGACAATGTCTGGATCGAAGTAGTTGTCAGGGCGGCTGAGGCGGTCCCAACGCCTCCTGTGAATCTCAGCAGAAAACTCCTCATATTCCCCCTCCTAGAGGATGACTGGTCGCTCCAGGATGAACTTGCAGTCAGCAATGTCAGTGTATGCTTCAAAGGACTTGAGGTCCTTGAAGCGATGAGGGTCGAATTCAGGTTCCCTCTGGGGGCTTCCTCTTGGCACCCCCTGTGCCCCTCCCAGAAGAACTAGCACCACTGACATTCTTTGTGCGAACCATCTGTAAAGCAAAAGCAACTCAAAATTATTTATGCATCATAATATTTAATTGCTCATAATTATGAAATAAATGGCCAATAAATTTCAATAATTAGAAAAATCAATTAACCAAATAAATGTGCTTAAAAATTTTGATTTTAAATATTACCCAATATTTTCCAATTAATTAATTAAGACATACTAAAGTGATCAGTTAAAGCAGGTCCTAAACAATTCTAAACAGGCAAAGTGAGAATCAAACTCATGCTCAAAAATCATGTCATTAGTAACATGCAATATTTCACAATCATTTATGTATGGGCATGCAAAAATATTAGAGCAATTAATTAAGCATACATGCACCAACAAAATAATTTGCAGGAATCATTGAGCACTCAAAACTACCACCTGAGCAAACATGAATAACTCACAAAGAATCCTAACCACATGCAATCTAATTTTAAAGCACTATGAACAATTATTTCTTTCCTAAAGGTTCCTAGAGTCCTAAGATTCCTATCCTAAGGTTATGCTCAAATAAAATCAAAATCAAAATTTCAATCGGTTAAAAAGAAAGAAAACTATAAAAACATACCTAGTATAAGCTCAGAAACTGAAAATGAAGGCTATATGAGTGAGAAAAGGCAAAGCAAAGGTTAGGAATATAAGAGAAAACGCAAAGGAACGGAACGAAAGGAAGTTCAAAATGAACTCCTTCGTTCAAATTTCATAACTTAAAGTCCCGCTACCTGCGCTATAGCGCAGAGTGGAGCGTGTACTGCTTCAAGAGTTGAAGCATTCCGCTGCGCTTCACCCTGCGCTACAGCATAGGGTGAAGCGCAAAAGTCAGAGAGTCAGGTTTTTAATTTTAATTCTGCGCTTCACTTACGCTACAACGCAGGTTGAATCGCAGATCTGCAGTATTCTCTCTGCTTTTGCTACTCCTAACTGGTTCCATGCATTCCCTTAAAATTTAGATCCTTCATTTTAAAAATCTCCTATTTAAACAGGTAAATCCTAAAACTAAAAATTACCAAAGTGAAAATTAAATGAAAATTTAAAACTTACAAGGAACTGGGTTGCCTCCCAGGAAGCGCTTGTTTAACGTCTTTTAGCTCGACGCCTGGTTACTCAACCCTTTCATGGTGGCCTCAAGTGGAGGATGATGTTTGACTCCATACCAGTTCTTCCTTTGCGCTCCCATCCTCCATGCCAACTTTTGAGTCTTCCATCACTGTCACTGTCTTCCTTAGTATCAGATGTTGATCTCCTTCTCCTCTTAAATTTGAACTCCCATATTGACTCTGGATGCTTTATCCTCATCCTAGGCTTCCTCAGAAATTCGGAGCCTGGCAACTTTGCTGGATCTTTGGAAATAGCATCAGTTTGTTGTACTTTGGGCATACCTCTATGAAACGTAATACTTTCATTTCTCGAGCTCAATTTATATTTTCCTCGATCAACATCAATGATCATCTTAGCAGCTTTCATGAAGGGTCTTCCTAAAATTAGGGGGACTTCAGTATCCTCTTCTTCTGTCTCTACAATGTAGAAATCTACAACATATGCAAATTTATCCACTTTGATTTGAATATCCTCTACTATCCCATGAAGGCATTGAGCAGATTTATTTGCAAGAAGTAACTTCACATTTGCAGGCTTGACCTTCACATTACTCTACTTGTTAAAATACGATAGCGGCATCAAATTGATGCTCGCTCCAAGATCTAATAAAGCATGAGTATGAGGTATATTACCAATAAAGATGGGTATAGTAAACCTACCTGAGTCAAGTGACTTACTTGTGATGTAGACCTTTTCTTTATGATCTTTTTCTTCCTCTTGTAATGCCTCTTCTTCATCTTTATGAACAATTGCTTTGAGTAGTTCTTCCTGTGGAAGTTGTTCTTTAGAGATGATTGCACTACATCCTGCTTCCAGTTCTACAGTCTCTTCTGGGAATTTCCTCTTCTTGGTCAGCACATCTTTCATGAATTTGGCATATGTGGGCATTAGTTCTATGGCTTCTATTAAAGAAATGTTGATCTGAAGCCTTTTCATTATATCCATGAATCTGATAAATTCCCTATCACGACTCTTTTTGGTAGGATTCTTGGGGTATGGTAGCTCTCGGTGATGAAGCTCTGGTGGAAGTTCCTTTCTCTTGTTTTTGATTCAATCTTGTATTCTGATTCATCTTTCTCTTTACTTTCTTTATCAGCTACAATCTCTTGTTCCTTCCTTTCTAAGACTTCTTTTTCCGCTACCAAGTTATCACCAATACCTTTTCCTATTTCTTTGCCGCTTCTAATGGATATTGAGTTGCAAAACTCCTGCTGTGCAGAAAATTGCCTCCTTACTTGCTCCACTTGAGTTGCCAGGTTTCTAAATGTTGTCTCTATGGTTCTTTGACTGACATTCATATCTTGTATGAGTCTATCGAGCTTCTCCTCAATTCTTGAACTTATGTCATGTATTGTGGCCCCTCTATCTTGGCTTCATCCAGAATTGTTGGAGAAATTATCTTGCCTTTCCTGGTCTCCCTCATAGTTGACCAGTTCTTCTTGAATATCCTCATAGGATCAGTGACCATTGGGGTGGTCGCCTCCACAAAAGTCACAAATCAACTATTGGGCTTGACAAAGTTGAGATTGCACTGCTTGCAGTTGTTGAGGAAGTGCTTTCAATTGCTCTGTGAGTGCCTCTAGTTGTCGTTTAATGAGCTTGTTCTCGGCTAAGAGAGCATCACTTTGATTGAGTTCTAGAACCCCTTTCTTTGATGATTGAGCAGGCTGTCTTCCACTTTGAGCTTGTTGATCGTTTTGTGCAAAACTATTAATGATAGCTATTGCTCGATCAGCATCTACGGATAAGATAGTACCTCCCGCTGTAGCATTTATAAATGACTTTGAATCTGACCGGAGTCCCTTGCAGAATATGTTGAGTTGGGCTATGTCGTCATAGCCATGATTGGGACATTTGTGCAACAAAGACTTGTATCTCTCCCATGCTTCACATAGTGGCTCATCTATCCCTTGTCTGAATGTAGAAATATCTTTTTTGGCTTGAATATGTTTCTCTAGTGGGAAGAATCTTGTTAAAAATTTTTCCTCAACCACACCCCAACTGGTCATACTTTGATTTGGGTATGATTGCAGCCATTCCTTAGCCTTACCTATTAAAGAAAAAGAAAACAATCGTAAGTAAACAGATTCAAAATTACCTTCCTCGAAACCCATAGTACCAATCAATTCATAAAAATTAGAAAGATGAGCATTTAGATTTTCATGATCCAATCCAGCAAATTGATGTACACTAATGAGGTTGAGGTGTGCAGTCTTCAACTCCAAAGCTCTTGTAACATAATGCTTGAGAAATGACGTGGTCCTTGATGGGAGATATAATCTCCTAGCGTCCCTCTTGGACGTTCCTCTGCCATGTTTTTGGGTTCCTCAACAATTGTCCTTCTTCTCCTTCTCGAGTTTCTACCTCTATTCTTTTGCGACGTCCTTTCTATTTCCGGGTCAAACTGTAATTGATTGGGAGACGCCTGACCTCTCAGAAGCATAAACAAGAAACTTTGAAAAAGGTAAGTGTTGAAGAGAATTTAATAAAAATAGAAAAACAATAAAATTCCTAATATAATAATAGGTCCTAAGAGTAATAAGAATAATAAACAAATAAAAAAAATCCTAAAATAAAAACTTGATAACTAGACCGCCATGGTTTACACGAATTGGAAACCGTTCCCCGGCAACGACGCCAAAAATACTTTATGGGTTTCTGGCAAGCGAACCAAAAATCCAGTAGTATAATAGTAAGAAAGATATCGTATCCACAGGGGATGGTCAATTCACGTATACTCGTGATCTATTTATCAAGGGAAAATAACGGATTTATGAGAGTATTTTTGCAGAAATTGTAAATAGCAAATAAATAATCAATTGAATTAGAAAGGAAGAGTTAGAGACACTTACTTGGATTAGGATTGAACTTCATATCATCACACCCTTTGCGCATGTAAAAACTATTTATTATTTTAGGTTTACTCTATAGTACTGTAGACAAACTATATTGCTTATGACCCCGAGTTACCAGGCGCGACTCACACTCAGATAATCCATGCGGGCTCTCCCAAGCGACAGACTTACCCTCAGCTTCTTTTGTTCTCTTTATTCCGTTTGTAAAAGAACTAATTGATAAACGAGGCCTAATCCTGTAGACACACCTTCATTAGAGTACTCACACTACCCATCACTCATCAGGATACATCCATGTGTCAGTCCTGGATTGACAAACTAATTCTTTGCTATCGATACTAAGGCCTAATCCTGTAAACGCCCTTCTCTAGAGTACTGCCACTACCCATCGCTCATTAGTAATGCTCATGTGTCGGTCACAAAGTACCGAGTCCTCTTATTCAATCAGAGTTTGGGTTTCTTCAGAATCCGCTCCCCCATCCTCAATCCTAGTCGAAACTAGCCTATAACTCCGGAGCAAGCGCGAAAGTTAGGAATTAAGCACAGAATAAGATTACCAATATTATAGATAGAAAGCTCAAAAATAATAAAATAGAGTTTACATACACTTGGGGATAGAATCAATTACATTCAATCCTAATGGAGAGTTAACTACACAAGGTAGCCATACAAACCACCGAAGATGCTGTCACCATCTTCAATCCTTGTGAAGTGCTCCTCCTCTCCTACTCTAAAATTAGAACTGGTGCATTATCACTGAAATAAGACTGAATTACGATAATCGTGCACACCTTGATCTGGTGTAATGAGGTCCTATTTATAGGCTAAGGAAAGACAAAGAAAATTGGGGAGAAATCTATCTAAAACGGCAACAAGGAATAAATCTGCGTGACCTGCACTTCAAGTTGCGCTACAGTGCAGGCTGCATCGCAGGTTCCAGAGAGCTTGGCTTCACCCTGCGCTACAGCGCAGGTTGAAGCGCAGAAAGAGTCCTGCAGCTTCAAACTTTCTCTTTTTATCTTGATCTCTCCCCGAGATTGGTTTTGTGATACCAGGAAAGGTGTAGGATCTAGAATTGAGCAAAACCAACCGATCAGAATCACAATTAAGCAATTAATTGCGAAATATAGGTGCTGGAACAACAACTATATTCACGCAAGAAAGTGAAAGAAAATGATAGAAAATGAAAGAAAAAGTGGAGAGGAAGAAATGAGAAGGACGCCACTGAAGCAAGAATCCTCCTGCAGCAGATAAGTCCAATGCCAGACGCCACTAATTCAGGAGAATTAGATAAGTTTCAGTATGGTTTGAGCAACAACCACTAAGCCTCACTCAACTCATAATGGGAGGAGAAAATTTGGCATAATGCCTTTACTTCAAAATTCAATGTGTCAAATACAAGAGGAGAAGACTCCTTTATATAGGAGTGGAGGGGGAAGGGGGCGGATTTTTAGGAGAATAAAATGGGAGAAAAATAAAAGATGAGTGAAAACACTCCTAAGTGGGTTTTGAACCCAAGACCCCAAAGGTTTATGGCTAAGCTAAGTCTTAAGCCATTAAACCTCTAAAATGCGCCTCACTCATGTAAGAAAATTACAAGATGAAAGAAATTCTATCCTAGGTGGGAATAGAACCCCTGACTCCCTAAGCCTTATAGTAAGGCAACCTACTAACCAATAAACCCATACAATTAGCACCCAACTTGGATGAAATAAAAGGAAAATACAAAAATAAAAAGAAAATACAAGAGAGTCCTAATTAAGGGTGGTCCATAGGACAAGGGTCCTATCCAGGGTCAAGGTGTCCTTCTGTAGGGTAGTGACCCTTATTTTGTAGGGTAGTGACCCTTATTTGTAGGACACTAATTTCTCCAACTTTTCCTTGCTTGGAGCTGAGGCTTGCAGTTGGTGCATATCCTCCAGTGTAGGTCTTGCAGGTCCAAGCTTCTAGCAGAGTGCCATCATTCCCTCCCCCTTGAAAAGGATTTGACCTCAAATCCTTCGCTTTTGGACAGTAGAGTCAGAGATCCACAAGTTGAACATCTTCCTTGAGCCTAGACAATAAGAAGAAGAGCCATAAGTATTATTCCAAAGCAAGCAAAGTGAAGGCTCATAACATAAATACTTGGGGATCATAAAGATTAGCAAAAGAAAAACATAGGAGATGAACAAGAGGTATTTGAGATAAGGGTTAGAAAACTCCCTCAATGAAGATTGAACCATCTTGTCCATGTACTCTACAGATTTAGATCCTGGATCAAAGACTAATATTTTGAAGCCCTCCTTTGCAAATAATACAAGTAAATGGTCATGGAGAAAGCTTAGGAAATAAATTCCACTCGAGTACAAAAAGTGTTTCAATGTGCGATATCCATGAAAGTATTCTATACTATGTTCCCAAATAAAAGCACATGTGAAACTATGTGGCATGAATGTCTTAATATTTTTCAATAACATCCCAACATTTTTATTGAACATAACACATGCATCTTGAATATGATTGTCAAAAGGGTAGTGTATATGTTCATGCCATGAGGTATTCATGAAAGTTTGTTCATCAGTCATATCCATTTTAATGCTCTCACTCAAGTAATATGACACCTTTTGCATATTATCATATGTGTTCATGTAAGGTGAAACATCAAAAGAATCACATTGAGCAAGCACACTATGAAGCATATCATCATGTGAAATGGATGTCAAACAAGTTTTCTCATATGTGATAGCTTCATCCAAATTTTTATCCACCTTACTAACTAGTTCAAGAGCATAATACACATCTTTATATGAAACAATTATTTTAGGTCCAAAATGTGTATGAACAGTATAAATACAAACCAAAGGTGCATGCATATTCAATCCAACTTTGATATCATTCCTATCATGCAATCTAAATTGATTAAAGGAATTGACTAAACATGCATCTCTAGAAAGTTTCATGGTACTCTTAAACTTTGTTGATTTTTCTAAACATGCAATAGGTTTCAAAGCATTATCAAAATTGTTTATTTCTTTCAAACATGTAATGCTTTGTGGCATAAAATTGTGCATAGAAAGAAGCATTTCATCCATAAAGAAAGTAAGTTTAGGAAACTCCCTTTCAATAACTTGAATTGTACTCTTTGCAACACTAGAAGTATTTCCCATCAACCTATTCATGCTTTCACTCGAAGAGTTAGCATTCAAATGATCACAAGATAAACATACTTTCTCTTCTTGCACTCTAAATTCTTTTTCCTTATTTTCTCTTTTAAGTTTTTCTTCTTTCTCTTTTTCTATTTGTTCTCTTTTCTTTTGTTCTATTAACCTCTTAAGTTGGATTTGGTCTTCCTTAACTTCTCTTGAGTTCATATGCATGAGTGTGAATTTTATTCCTTGGTGGCGGAACCTATAGGTATTGGCAAACCCATCATATTTTACCCTTCTCTCATATTGCCATGGTCTTCCTAAAAGGATGTGAGAGGCTTCTAAGGGTACAACATCAAAGGTCATTTCATCTTGGTAATCCCCAATTTTGAACCTTAAGCTCACTTGCCTATCCACCATAAATTCTTCCTCATCACTCACCCATTGAAGTGTATAAGGTTCTGGATGTGGGGTAGTAGGTAAGTTTAGCTTGTTAACTAACCTAAGGCTAGCTAAGTTGCTACTACTTCCTCCATCTATGATCACTAAACAAACCCTATCTTCAATATGGCACCTAGTGTGGAATAGGTTCTCTCTTTGGCTCTCTTCTTCACCCAAAGGTGTTTCTAAGGCTTTCCTAAACAACATGGTTGCCCTTTCCCCTTGCCTCCTTCCTTCCATTCTCCTAAGTTGATTTCATGTTAAAACTTTTAAGGACCTTTTTCACTCAACTAAGTGTTTACACTTAATGGAATGCAACACTCGTGTATGTCACTCTTTTTTGGCTTTTTCTCTAATGAGACTCTCTTGCCTCTTCTATTCGGTTGGAGGTTGATTAGAAGTTGCAAAGACCATCGTGAGTCTAAGTCTTAACCCTTACCGAAAATAAAAGCGCACTAACAAAGAAAAATACCTACTGGAAGAAGATTGGAAAATCCTAAGACAAAACAAGGAATTGATATGACAAACAAGAGAAGTTGGCACTCAAACAAGCTTATATACAAGAGCAGACAACAAACAAGACAAGAAGGAAGAAATTGCAGAGGGAATTGTTTTTGGTGATTTTTGAAAAAGAGTTGCCAAAATTGTCGTTTTTAAGAAAAACAACAAATACAACTCAATTACGGTATACAGGGAAATGAAACAGAAAAATTACAGTAAAAATGTCACTGTATTGTTGGGATACTTCTTTGTTTTTGTTTTTCTATTTTTCTGATTTTTTTTTTGAATTTTTTACTCTTTTTGGGTGTCTTTTGACTTTTGTTCCTTGTTGTTGACTTTTGCACCCTTTTTGTTTTTTACACCTCTTTTTCTATTTTTGGCACGTACGTACTTTTTGTATTTTTCTTTCCTTTTCTTTCTTTTTTCGTCTTTTTCCCCAACAGAAAATTACAGAAATTTGTACACAATGAAAAGAAAGTATATTGTACCTACTGTAATATTTTTGGAATTTTCTGACAGCAAACTGGTCCAAGTGGCCCAAAAAAGCAAAAATAATGAATAAACTGATTTCTAAAAACTGTAAAAAACGTGATGGCAACTTGATTTCAAAAATGGCCAAAAAAATTGCTTAGCACTTCCTTGTTGATTATACAAAACCGGTATGGTCATAGAAACGCGCTTGGTTCAATTTTAAGATTGGAATTAAAATTTGAAGGAAAATCAACAATTAGAATTTGTTGATCTTCTTCCAATACTATGAACCAAAAAAGATCCTATAGGTGAGCGTTTTGCACAATCAAACAGGGAAAGTCCAAGATAGAGATAACAGTCAATCCAAATTTGCAATCAGAATGCCAATCAAACAGACATAACAAGAGTAGGAAATTGAACAACACAAGAGCCCAAAAATGCGCATAAAATGGCAAAAATAATAAGGAAAAATTGCGCAAAATTAAATGGCAAGAAATTAAAGGGGGAAACTGAAATTAAAAGGATGGGGAGGACAAAAATGTAAATGGCAGAAAGTAAAAGGATGGGGAGAGCAGAAATGTAAAGGGGGAAGCGGAAATTAAAAGGATGGGGAGAGCAGAAATGTAAATGGCAGAATGTAAAGGGGAGAGCAGAAATTAAAAGGATGGGGAGAAGCGGAAATTAAATGGCGGAAAATTAAAAGTGGAAAGTAAGGAGATGAATATGGGGGAATGACAATTAATGGTGATGGGAGAAAATGTAGGTGAACAATCTTTGGAAAAATGAAGACAACAATGCCTCCTCTTACCACACTTCACCAACAAACAAACAATTTATAGCAATTAATTGTGAAAATCACTCAAGAACAAGTATGAGCAATTAAGAGGCATTTAAACAAACACCTAGGGGGTGGGAATTAGCGGCCCAAACAGCCCCCAAACTAGAAAGAAATCAAGCAATTCAATCAAGATAGACAAGTGCTGATAGCAGCAGAAAGGCACCTCGGGCCCGGGAAACAGTCCAAGTCCAAATTACAATTGAAAAGAGCGATGGAATTACACTAAAATGATGAAAATTCTGCACAAAATAGGTGCAGTTTTGCGCGCCCAAACAACCCCAATTCAGCTCCAAAATTGCTCAAATTTAACAAGCTATGATGACCAATTGATAGCAGGAAAGATGTAGGATCTAGAATTGAGCAAAACCAACCGATCAGAATCACAATTAAGCAATTAATTGCGAAATATAGGTGCTGGAACAGCAGCTATATTCACGCAAGAAAGTGAAAGAAAATGATAGAAAATGAAAGAAAAAGTGGAGAGGAAGAAATGAGAAGGACGCCACTGAAGCAAGAATCCTCCTGCAACAGATAAGTCCAATGCCAGACGCCACTAATTCAGGAGAATTAGATAAGTCTCAGTATGGTTTGAGCAACAACCACCAAGCCTCACTCAACTCACAATGGGAGGAAAAAATTTGGCATAATGCCTTTACTTCAAAATTCAATGTGTCAAATATAAGAGGAGAAGACTCCTTTATATAGGAGTGGAGGGGGAAGGGGGCGGATTTTTAGGAGAATAAAATGGGAGAAAAACAAAAGATGAGTGAAAACACTCCTAAGTGGGTTTTGAACCCAAGACCCCAAAGGTTTATGGCTAAGCTAAGTCTTAAGCCATTAAACCTCTAAAATGCGCCCCACTCATGTAAAAAAATTACAAGATGAAAGAAATTCTATCCTAGGTGGGAATAGAACCCATGACTCCCTAAGCCTTATAGTAAGGCAACCTACTAACCAATAAACCCATACAATTAGCACCCAACTAGGATGAAATAAAAGGAAAATACAAAAATAAAAAGAAAATACAAGAGAGTCCTAATTAAGGGTGGTCCATAGGACAAGGGTCCTATCCAGGGTCAAGGTGTCCTTCTGTAGGGTAGTGACCCTTATTTTGTAGGGTAGTGACCTTTATTTGTAGGACACTAATTTCTCCAACTTTTCCTTGCTTGAAGCTGAGGCTTGCAGTTAGTGCATATCCTCCAGTGTAGGTCTTGCAGGTCCAGGCTTCTAGCAGAGTGCCATCATTTTGGTTGATTTGTCATTCCTTGTTTCCCTTTTCTTGATGAAATCCTTGCATTTATTGAGCATCTTTGATTTATTTGGGAAGGTTGTCTGCAGAATCCTTGTTTGATTGGCATTGATCTCCTCATTGATTGCCTCAAATCTTCTTCAAATCTTTATTAAATGTCTTCAATCAAACTCAAATCTTGCAGATATCTCCCTCATTTAATGTTATCTTTCCTTCAAATCAAATATTTGCAATATCCTACAAAAATCAGCAATATTTCTATCAAAATAGCATCAAATTCAAATCTCATATTAATAAATACAATTTATCTAATATTTAATAAAAAGGGATTAAACTGGGGCAAAAATACCATTTTATCCTTGATAAGTGAACTAAAAAGTGCTCTTATTTATCATATAATTTTCACTTATCAACCTCGAAAACTCTCTCTTGCACAATAACAAAACAACCTAAACAAACCAAAGAGGTGGAAATTGTCTCCTTAGCCGAAGTGGTAACATTTAGGAGGTAAGGTAAAGAGGTGACATGAAAATCTAATACCTTCACACAATCATTAGCAATAAACGAGTGGGTTGCTCCAGAGTCAAACAATACAATCAAGAGTTTACCATTTAAGTAGCACGTACCTCGCATCAGATTGTCGACTTTTTCTGTCTTCTCCCCACTGAGGGTAAAGACTCTTCTAGTGGTTTGGGATTTGGGCTGGTTCTTCATCTTCAGGCATTCCTTCTTCATGTGTCCCGGTTCCTTGCAGTAAAAACACCTTTGTTGTCCAAACAGACACTCTCCCTTATGAAGCTTCTCTCATTTGTGACACGTAGGCATCTCTCTCGGCTTTTGAGTAGGACGGAATTGAAAAATGGGGTTACCCTGAAACTTAGGTTTTGAGTCTTTCCCTTGAACGTGATCCTCCACCTTCCGCTTGCCCTTAGGATCCGAGAGCTTAGGTGCCTCGACCTCCTTTAGATGTTCCTCAGCTAGGAGACACTTATTAACCAGGGTGGGGAAATCCCTGATCTCTAAGGTTCCCACAGCTCTCCTGACTTCTGGCTTAAGGCCTTGCTCCAGTTGTCTACATTTCCATTCCTCGTCGGGGTGGACTTGAAGGAAATGAGAATATTTGGATAACTCTTCAAACCTTGCCACATACTGAACCACTGATAGGCTCCCCTGCTTGAATTGCAGAAATTCTGTCTCTTTCTATCTCCTCACGTTGGCGGGAAAGTATTTATCAAGAAAAGAATCTCCAATTGTTCCCAAGTGATGGGAACCCCTGGTGTGCTGAGAAGAGCACTAGCTCCGTGCCACCAGTCTTCAGCCTCGCCTCGAAGCATGTACGAAGCAAAAGACACTTTCAGTTCCTCTGAACATCTCATAACCCCAAAGATCCTATTTAGATCCTTGAGCCATTTAGTAGCAGCCTCCAGATCAAAAGCACCGGTGAACGGAGTAGGACAATGCTTCCGAAACTCCGTGAGTCCTTGTACAAATGGATCAACCACGGGAGGTGGAGGTGGTGTCTCTGTTTGCACGCGACGAAGTTCTTGAAGCATGGAAGCATTGGCAGCAGCTTGATCCCGATTGGAATTGACCTGATCCCCCATAATGCGAGTGAGCATTTGGAGTGCTGCGGCCACTGGATCCGGATTTTCATCAGGAGTAATAATAGGAGGTGTTGGAGATCTTGGCCTAGTACGGGGTCTACCTCTTCTGCCTCGAGCCATTAACGTCTATACATAAGTTACAAAACATAGAGTTGATCTTGGACTAGTACGGGGTCTACCTCTCCTACCTCTCCCTGAGTTACACTCGCCTCTCACTAGGCTTGTGCACCTCAAGTACAATCACCTCCCTGAGTTACACTCTCCTCTCACTAGGCTTGTGCACCTCAAGTACAATCACCTCCCTGAGTTACACTCGCCTCTCAATAGGCTTGTGCACCTCAAGTACAATCACCTCCCTGAGTTACACTCGCCTCTCACTAGGCTTGTGTACCTCAAGTACAACATCATATATGCTCACGCATCATCAACGTCATAAGATCAATTACATCATCATCATCATTATTATTATTATCATCATAACATCATCATTAATCATCCTCATCATAAATCATCATAAACATCATTATTCATCATCATCACAAAACATCATAAGCATCATTAATCATCATCAATCACCCCCCATAAGGTTATACACAACATCATCATCATCATAATAAACATCCATTCATCAAAGGTATAATCATATCATCAAAGTCACACCAAAATCAAGTATAACAATCATCATCAAACACTAGGATCTCAAAATCCACACTGGTAATCGATTACCAATCTCCAATAATCGATTACCTGCAAGCAAAGCCTCTGGTAATCGATTACAATCCCTTTGTAATCGATTACCTGCAAGCAAACACACTAGTAATCGATTACAGTATTCCTGTAATCGATTACCTGCGAACAAACAGCCCTCCCAGTCTGCCCAGAAACCTTGGTAATCGATTACAGACATCTGTAATCGATTACCCGCGACGCAGATCGCAGTTCTCGCGATTTTTATCACCTCTAAACCTCTTTATTCAATCTCTAACCAATCCTTTTTGTTAAACAATCATTCATATGCGTTTATATCCATAAAACTCAGTAAAAACACCAATCGTTTCACAGATTATACAGTTAATCCATCAAAACCCCAAATCATCAAACCCCTAATTACCCCTTTTCATTATTCTCAATATCCTCTTCAATTTTACCCAAGAATTCATCAAGATTCATCAAATCAATCATCAATCAATAGTTTTCATCATCCATTCTCAATATAACATATATTAATACGAATTTAAAGTCTTAAGTTACTACCCAAGCACCCCCACATGCACATACAAGTGGCACCCTCTCCCCCACCGTACCTTGAAGTGAAGATCGAACAACAAGGAAGATTCTGTCTTGGTTCTTGATTATTACTTTGCAGCAACCTCCTCTTGAGACTTGGTTTCTCCCTTCCTTAGCGTTTCGCTCTCTGACGATTTGACGAATTAGGATTAGGGTGAACTGATAACCCCTCCTTACTAAAATGCCTATATGGGCTTGGGCCCATCCTCAACCCCCTTATCTTCTTTTTAAATTTGAACTAGCTTTATGGATAAAACTACTCATAATATTCATTCTATTATTCATTTATTTATTTCCTCTACTTTATTAATTTAATTTAATTTTATTTTACTTAATAAAATTCAGGATGTTACACAAGGGGTATCCCCCTTGGGGACATTAAGTCGCCACAAATACCTGACGGCCGAAGCCAAATTTTTAACATAATGGTCCTTGACCCGTAACAGCCATAGCCTTAACATAATACATAAGTTTCTTGATTTACATAACATTTCAATTATAACCGATTCAAAAGTGACTATCGAACTCGACGAAACTTACAATTAATTCCTACACTAGGTTTCATATATTATTTGGCCCTAATTTCACCATTATCATCTCAATTATAATCAAAAGGATATATAAGTACCAAATACATGCATTAGAATGGGAATTGAAAGCGTCAGGGTTCATGCAAGATTCACAATCAAGGGAAAGAGGTGTGTGGGTGGTGAGTTTTACTCACCTAAGAGAAGAATGGGGATGAAATTGAGGATTGATGCCCAAGAGTGTGGTGATTCCTTGCCTTTGATTCCTTCTTCAAGTCCTTAGAAACTTCTTCTCTCTAGAAATCCTCTCCTCCTCTCTCTAGGTTTTAGAAGTGTGTTTTTGACTATGACAAAAGATCAGATTCACTATGCTGAAAAACTGTTTTAATGAGTTCTAGCTTAAGCTAAATATTCTAGCCCGGGCTAGAAAGTTGGTTGTATGCTATCAGACCATTTTAGCTTAAGCTAAACATTTCTCGCCTAAGCTAAAAATGTCCAGAGAGCACACTAAACCTGCCCTGATTCTCACTTAGGCTAGATGGATCTCGCCTAAGCTAAACTTGCACAAACTGAAAGTGTAACCTTTTCTGCATATCTAGCTTAAGCTAGCGCATTCTAGCCTAAGCTAAAATACTAATTTTTTATTTTTAAGCTTCTTTACCTTAATTACATTTCCAAACTTTCCTAACTATTTTCGTTACTTCCTTAACACTTAATTAACCTTCTAAATCCTACCTTAAACACAGAAATCCCTAAATAGAGTCTTGCATGTGACAAGTCGCATGTTTGAACTCTAACTCATATTCTTGGGGTGAGGTAAATGCAAATGCTCTCTGAGCTCAGAGACTTTCCTTACCTTGGATTAAAGCATAATCCCCATCCTCTAATTTTTTAATAAAAATATTATTTAATTCTAAAAAAGAATACTATTCTATAATTATATTTTGACATATAAATAATAGTGGTCCCTTATTAACAAATTAGTTACCGGTGTGTTCATATTTCCAAACCTAGAGGAGAAAGCCACGTAAAAAAACATATATTTCTGCATATCATGTCTTGCATTGTGTTACAATGATTGTGTTATGTTTGATCACTTGAAAGGAAATCTTCATAAGATCTTGCAATTATGAAGTTTGTTGAAGCAGTTCAGTTAAATGTTACACAAGTTCAACCGATTGCACACTGGATGATGAATCTACATTATTTGGTGAATTAAATTTGTGTTCACAGGGTGTTTGTAAATATTTTTCTTTGAAGAAAATTTTGAGTTGTTTTGGCTTTTTTTATTATAAGCTTTTGTCCATGATAGTTAAGTGTTGTTGGTTATGGGTTTCTGTCATGGATGGTTAAGCATTAAAATTTTGTTTAGCTTCTACCTTTGTCTGGCGGTTAAGAAATATGTCTGCTTCTATTAAGTGGTTAAGCCTTGTGTTAAGATTTATGCTTAATGGTTAAGCTTTGAGACTTTGCTTTTTGGCATGTGTCTAGTGGTTTAGCATCATGTTTGGTTTCTGCTCTTTATGGTTACACTTTGTAGCTTATTCCTTATGGTGGGTCAGACCGAGTTTTATGGATTGAACACGGGTGCCTTGTCTTGATGATGTTGCGTGAGACCATTAAGCCAAATTTTCTCTTTAATTAAATTGTGCGATTTTCTCTCTCTCTCTCTCTATATATATATATACACTACAAATTATAAGCATGTCAAGTTGTATCTACGAAACCATAAACACTTTTTTTTTTTCAAATTTTGACCTTCTTTTTAAAACTTTGACAAAATTATATTTAATAGGGTAAAATATATTAAATAAATTTATTTTTAATTTAATTATTTTCTTACTTTTCTATTTAACTTTATGAAATTCATATCAAAATCATTTTATTCTTATTTGGTAAATAATTTTGTCTATCCTTATCATTTGTGTCTTTTATTCTTTATACTCCTTAAAATTTTTAATATAAAATTTATATAATCTATATATACTGGTTTAACCGATTCAACCTATGATTCATTGGTTCGACCAGTGACCCATTAACCTAGTATTTCGACCGAGTCAATGACCGATCCGAATTTTATAACTTTGCCGCTATTAATAATGCAAATGATGGGGACCACCAAACTAATGACCAACATGTAGTTAGTGATCCAAAGGAAGTCATGGCCCTAGTCGTATTCTCTGGACTACTAAGGTATCTAAATAACACCTTAGAAGGAGACAAGGATTGGTAACATTACTCATAGTCACTTTGAGCTAATTCACTTTAAGCTAATTCAATGTCACTCTAAAACATGTTAATTTTTCATAATAGGTGATTCCAGAAAATGGTGGGAAAAGATTATTTTTCCTAGGTGCAAGAGAACATTCTAATGAAGCTACCCAAACTTGAAGTCCAATGATGGAATCTACTTTGGAATAACCAAATTTCCAATCACTGTAAGCTAGACCAGGGGGTGGTATTAATTTCAAGGATGAAGATCTTCAAGAAGGAGATGCCCTAAGGTTCTGGAAGTTGGAGGGTGTAATCTTCATTGGGATTGTACTCACTCGTGAGATGGAATAGCTATCATTTACAAATTAAGATGTTGACGTTGCTGGAAAACTTTATTCTGCTACCTTTTAATATGCCTATGATGTGTCTATTGTCATTTGGGATGTATAATCTTTGATAAGTGTTAAATTAATGTAAATTTCATATTTAATTTTAATACTTATTAAGGGCAAAATGGTAAATTTATACCCCAATTTATCCCCTTTTGGCTAAATGTGCGATTCTTGTAATTATTTAAATCAAAATTGAATTTGATGCTATTTTAATAAAGATTCTGTTGATTTTTGCAGATAAAAGATTTAAATTCAAATCCAATCTCAAGATAGCAGCAATTAAGGATAGAATCAGCTCAAGCTAGCAACAAATAAGGATAGGATCTGCACAAGATAAGCTTAAAAAGGAGGGGAATCAGGAAAGCAGACGTGGAGGTCTGCGCTCCACTTGCGCTGCTGTTTCCTGCGCTGAGCGCAGGAACACGGAAACCTAATTTTTAATGGGCCAAAGCAAGGTTTCAACAGGCTTTCCAAAGCTCTATTTAAAGGACCTTCCGCAAGATAGAAAGTGAGGAGACGACAGAGCAGATCTGGAGCTAGAGAAAAGTGTGACAGTTTCTCTATCGGTTTGTAATGGCTACCATGAGTAGCTAAGCTCTCCCGTAGGATTGAATGTAGTCGATTCAAACCCCTATTGTATTTGGATTCTCTTTGTTATCTATGAATCTCTATTTTTATAATATATTGGTGTTTTTACTCTGTTCTTAATGCTTAGCTTCCGCCTTTGTGCCGGAGTTATGATAAGTTTTTATGGGGCGCACTGGAAGGTGGTTTTGTAAAATCAGGAGCGAGTTCTTGGGAGCCTAGAAATATGGGTCTTGAATTCTGATTTGGGTAAGATCACTCTGTAGGTTAAATGCCTAGGAATAGGGTTTAATTTATGGATAGCTATTAACAACTGATCTTAATGCTAGGATTAATTTGTTAAATCGCCAAGGAATTGGGATTTAGGGAGTTAGTTCTAAGGATTTCATAGTTGAGGAATCTTTATGAATGATATTTATTTGGGCTTCAATAATTATAATTTTAAATTCTTAGATTTCATTGGTTTCCAAATACAAGAAGGGTGCGATAGACGAAGTTCAATCCTAGTTCCAGTAATTTGCTCAACCTCATCTCACTCGCTTATTTACTATTGCAATCTACACAACCAACCCTCTCTCCGGACTTGATAAGTGTGACCATTAGAATTTACATTGTACCGTTCCCTGTGGATACGACAACCCCTTTTACTTACTATTATACTGCTGGGATTTTGGTACGCTTGCCAAGATTTCAACAAGTATTTTTGGCGTCGTTGCCGGGGAACGATGTCTCAATTTAAATTCTTGGGAGGTCTATCCTATCAAGCTGTATATATTTTAATTTTTACTTTTATTTTAGGAATTTTAGTTTTTATTTTTTAGGATTTTTAGGAATATTTTATTTTATTTTATTTTTATTATTTTCTTCTCTCACCCTTGTGCAAGCTTCTTGATTTATGCTCTTGCGAGGACAGGTGTCTCAAAATCAATTGATATTTGATCCAGAAATAGAAAGGATATCTAGAAGGAATAGGAGTAGAAACAGGAGGAGAAGACAAGGAAGAAATCAAGTAGAAAATAAAAAGATGGCTGAAGAAGTACCACCAATGCCACAAAGAAGAGTCTTAGGAGACTATGTCATGCACCAAGGGCCTCGATATTTTCAAGCATAGTTGTACCTGTTGTAACATCCTAAAATTTGTAGGACAAATAAAATAAAATAAAAGGAAGAAATAATAGTATTATTATTATCTTTAATTTTTATTAATCAGAAATCATTTTAATTAATTAATTAATAAGGGGGATGGGTGGGTTGGAGTAGGCCCAGCCCAATTAGATGTTTAAATAGGGGAAGAGTTATCTATTTCACCCCATTAGTTTTCAAACGTCAGATAACCAAACCCTAGGAGAGGAGAGAAGCGACTCCACAAGGAGAAGGTGTTGCAAGGTAGATCATCAAGGGAGGTCAGCCATTCATTGTCGATCGTCATCTCTAAGGTACGGGGGGAAACGGTGCTGCTTATGCGTGTATGTTGGGGTGCTTGGGTAGTGAGGGCAACCATAAGACCCTCTAAGACTTTTAAATTCGAATTTGTTATGTGCATCATGTGTTGTATGATGAAAATTTGTTTGCTTTGATGTTTAAACGTGATAATCTTGATGAATCTTGATGAATTGGGTGATGGTAGCGAGAATAGCGAAAAGGCATAAATAAGGGTTGATTGATGAGGAACCATAATGGATTAGATGTGTTAATTTGTAGTAAAAATTGATGTTTTCGTTGAATTTGTTCGGTAAAAACGTGTCGAATTGAAGTATTAACATTGAGGATTGATTAGGGGTTGAAGAAAAGGGTTTAAAGGGGGTAAAAATCGCAAGAACAACGTTCTCGAGTCGTCGATAATCGATTACAGGGTTTTCTGGGCAGCGTTGAGTGAGTTTGGGTTGCTGGTAATCGATTACAAGGGGTCTGTAATCGATTACCAGAGAGTTGAGTTGCTGGTAATCGATTACAGCTGTGTGGTAATCGATTACCAGGCTTTGACAACTTTCTTGCCTGGAAAAGAATGTGTCGGTTAAGGGTGCAAGTGAGCTCGTAATACTATCATATAGCATATCAAACTGAAGCCCCGGATCTTAACTTTCTAACAGAAGTGGAATTATCTTAATTGGACACCTAAAACTCTAGATATTTCCAAATTAGTGCACCAAGGTCATTAAGCTTAAAACTTGAAGATTCCAAAATTAAGTAACGGTCTCTGGTAATCGATTACAACTATGTGGTAATCGATTACTAGGACAAAAATGAGTATGAGAGTGTTGTTTAAGTGGTGTTGTGATCCTTTAATTATTTGTTGATAATTATGTGAATTATTTTTGGAATTGATAGATTAATTGGATGTATAAAGTGTATAGATTGTGGCATGAGTATGGTGGCATAAGAATCTTATGTGATGTTCTATGTCCATAATATTGTGATGATGATGTATTGAGCATAGATATTGATAAGTGTCATGAACGTTTCTTAAATTGATAAATGTTATATGAAAGGGTGCTGCTTATGCGCGTATGTTGGGGTGCTTGGGTAGTGAGGGCAACCATAAGACCCTCTAAGACTTTTAAATTCGAATTTGTTATGTGCATCATGTGCTGTATGATGAAAATCTGTTTGCTTTGATGTTTAAACGTGATAATCTTGATGAATTGGGTGATGGAAGCGAGAATAGCGAAAAGGGATAAATAAGGGTTGATTGATGAGGAACCATAATGGATTAGATGTGTTAATTTGTAGTAAAAATTGATGTTTTTATTGAATTTGTTCGGTAAAAACGTGTCGGATTGAAGTATTAAAAATGAGGATTGATTAGGGGTTGAAGAAAAAGGGTTTAAAGGGGGTAAAAATCGCAAGAACAACGTTCTCGAGTCGTCGGTAATCGATTACAGCAGTCCGTAATCGATTACAGGGTTTTCTAGGCAGCGTTGAGTGAGTTTGGGTTTCTAGTAATCGATTACAAGGGGTTTGTAATCGATTACAAGAGAGTTGAGTTGTTGGTAATCGATTACAGCTGTGTGGTAATCGATTACCAGGCTTTGACAACTTTCTTGCCTGGAAAAGAATGTGTCGATTAAGGGTGCAAGTGAGCTCGGAATACTATTATATAGCATATCAAACTGAAGCCCCGGATCTTAACTTTCTAATAGAAGTGGAATTATCTTAATTGGACCCCTAAAACTCTAGATATTTCCAAATTAGTGCACCAAGGTCATTAAGCTTAAAACTTGAAGATTGCAAAATTGAGTAACGGTCTCTGGTAATCGATTACAACTGTGTGGTAATCGATTACTAGGACAAAAATGAGTATGAGAGTGTTGTTTAACTGGTGTTGTGATCCTTTAATTATTTGTTGATAATTATGTGAATTATTTGTGGAATTGATAGATTAATTGGATGTGTAAAGTGTATAGATTGTGGCATGAGTATGGTGGCGTAAGAATCTTATGTGATGTTCTATGTCTATAATATTGTGATAATGATATATTGAGCATAGAGATTGTATGAGATATGTGAATTGATGATGATGCATTGTGCATAGAGATTATGTGAGAGATATGATGTATGATGATAATTGCATTGAGCGTAATCTTATGAGGTGTGATACATGAGATGCACGGGCCCATAGAGGGGGTGCAGTGACCATGATGGGGACATTCTCTGCACGAGCCCAAGAGAGGGTTGTTGTGCAACCTATCGGCCAAGAGAGGGCATTTAACGGTAGAGCCATCATTGCGGGGCGGATGTCTCTGCACGAGCCCAATAGAGGGGTGTTGTGCAACCTATCGGCCAAGAGAGGGCATTTAACATCATTGGTAACAACTAGGGAGATTGATGAGGTGCGCCCATTGTGCGGAGTTCCAAGTCATGATCCTTAGGAAGAGTTTTGGTGTGCATGAGCATAGAGTGAGCATACATTGCATTTTATGATGGTGTTGAAATGTGAATTTATATTATGAGTGTTATGTGTTGAGTGTGGAGAGTGTGTCCTTGATGATTTGTGAAGTGTGACTTATATAATTGTGATGAGTTAATATGTTGAATAATAAGAGTATGAGATGAAATGATTGATGATGATTATGTGATGAAATTAATGGATATGACTATGTGTTGGGTGGGGATAGGGTAGTCTTCTGCGTGCATGTATGAGTTGGTGTTCTTTTCCTCACCGTACTCTCTGTGGTTATTTTATAGGTGATGAAGATGGCACTTAATGTGCCGATTATTGAAATGGTGGGGTCTCACTCTGATACTTGTGACATTCAGGGCTTAGTATTAGGAGTTTACTTTTATTCATGTTATTGAGTAGAGATAGATGAAAACTATTTTAAGTGCCTTGCATGGCCAAGTGAGATTTTTAAGATGTTGATATTTTGATGTTTAGCTTTTGGAAATCGTTGAATTTACTTTCCATTTAAATCGAGTTGTCTTTGAGTTAAATGGCGTTTTAAAAGAGAGAAATGTGAACCTTTTTACCCGATGTAGGTTACAACTTTTCTTTATATTTCGATTTATTGATTGTATTAGAGATTGGGGTAGAAAGGTGTCACACCTGTTACTGCTAAATCTTTGGAGATGAAGCCCGCATATTTGAGTCTCATTAGTGCCCATCAATTCACAGGATTGGATCATGAAGATCCACATACTCATCTTTCTACTTTTTATGAATTGATTGGTACCATGAGTTTTGAGGAAGGTGATTTGGAATCTGTTTACTTACATTTATTTCCTTTCTCTTTAATAAGTAAGGCTAAGGAATGGCTGAAATCACATCCTAATCAAAGTCTGACTAGTTGGAGCATTGTGGAGGACAAATTCTTGAAAAGATTCTTTCCACCATCTCGCTATATTCAAGCCAAGTCAGATATCTCTGAAGTTGAAATTCTAATCACAAGAAGGGGGTTTGAATTGTGATCTTTTAAAATTTCTGCAATTTCTTCTAATACTATTTCTGCTCAAGTAATTCTTGGCTGAGTATTAGAAGATGAAACTCAAATGGAAAGTAACTTGTGTATGCTGAAATAATGATTCCTTTGAAGGAATTCTTTTATAAATGCAACTTATTTAGGTATTAGGTAATTTTCTAAAATAGTCTTATGCTCATGAAAATAAATCTGAAATCTGAAATGAGAGGGAAAGGATAAGAAGATTGCACCAGTAGATTTTTATACTGGTTCACCTCTTCCAACCTGAGGCTACGTCCAGTCCCTACCTTTCTGTAGGATTTTTCTTACTCAATACTTACTTTTACAAATTCCTTGGGTACATACTACCACTAGTATTCTTATGCAGCCTCTTCAGGCTCTTTTACACACTTATTCTTGAACCTTTACAGATGCTACAGCTTCTTCTGCAGACTGTGCAGGTTCAAAAAGGATTTTCAGAGTTTCTTCTGCAACTTTTTTTAGCTCAAATAGCTCACTACAAGTATGCAACAACTTACTGTAACAATATTACATTTTCTCAAGAGGCACAAACATTCATAAAGCCTTCTTGAGAAGTTACAGAAGATATATGTAGTGATGAAATAAAAATAAGGCTCAAAATAATTATTAATGTAGCACAGAAGGAAGATGATGAGCCAACTCTCTCTTTTTTCACTTGTGAAAGCTAAATATCAATTTAGAAAGAGAGAATTTTTCCAGAAGGTAGAGATGGTAATTATGCAATCTAATGCCTTCTTCTGCACTTCTGTGTGCTCTCCTTGAGGGATTGAGTTCCTTTTACAGGAAAATACAGGTTCTAGACGTTGGAAACAGCTTGTGCATCTCCAACTATGAGAAAGGAGGTGTCCCTTTCAAGGAGAAGATTGAATCACTGCAGGTGCAGGCTGGCATAGTCAAAGACAATTGTCCTTTGACTGATTGTTTCTTCTGGAGAGCATTTCCTCTGCAGATTTTTATTCCTTCTGAAATTTATCCCTCAACCCTTTGAAGAAGGTTATTCTAGGCATTTTAAATTGAGGAAATAAAAATAAAAAATATTTTGAATACTTGCAGAATAGAGAAAATAAAACTTCCAAGAGACAGATTCTTCTGCAAACATTCTGACAGTGAATCTTCCTTCTAATTATACTGTTTAAGTGTTATGTCTTTCTTCTGATCATATCTCATTGATATAGAAGGCTTCAAATAACTGTTAATTATCATCTTTTCTTAATTTTAGCACCTTGCTGCTTCTGTCAAATGAATTTGTTTGTGTGACAATTGTTATACTTCTTCTCAGGATGTGAAACTCAAAATAGAATGTGCTGGTGTTTCTTCTCAACTGCTTTCTTGCTTTCTTTGAAATCATATATTCTGATAAGCTTCAAAGTTTAATTTTTGATCTGAATCTTCAAAGTTCCAAAGGGCTTACTGATGACATCTTCTAAAGAGTCCTTTATCTTTATCTTCTTGAACATACTCAATTGAAATCATTAGTTTCATAATCAGAATTTTACTAACTTAACTTTGAGAGGTTATCATTATTAAAACCTTTTCGGAGGATTTTTGGATCTTACAATCTCCACATTCAGGCAAGGAGCATATGAACCATTATGTGAAGCCTGGGAGAGATTCAAATCCTTTCTGCGGAAGTGTCCCAACCATGGTCTGGAGGATATTGCCCAACTGAACATCTTTTGCAATGGACTCACACCCGATACAAAGATGCTCATAGATGCTGCAATAGGAGGAACAATTATGACAGTTGATGTAGAGCGTGCCATTACAATAATTGATAATTTTGCACTGAATGATCAGCAAGCTCAATATGGGAGACATCTAGTTCAGAAGAAGGGGATGCTAGAGCTAAATAGCATTAATGCACTTTTAGCTGAAAATAAGCTCATCTCTCGACAGTTAGAGGCACTTACCAAGAGAATGGATGCACTTCCTTAGCAGTTGCATGTAGTACAGTCACATCGAAACCCAACCCCACAATTAACTTGTGATTTTATTGGAGGAGACCATCCTAATGGTCACTGTTCTTTCCAAGATAATCAGGAGGAGCAAGTCAACTATATGGGCAATCAAGGAAGGTCAGGTAATTTTTCCAACAACAATTAATTTTCAAATAATTATTCACAGGGTTGGAGAAACAATCAGAACAACAATTCTATATGGAGACAAGATGCTGGAAATTCCAATAGACAAACCCCTTACCAGTAACAACAACAACAGAGCTACAATCCAACAAATGACAGGTTGTCAAAATTGGATGAGAAGATGGATGCATTTATACCATCTTTTGAAGCTTATAAGAAGACTACAGATGCAACTCTCAGACTTGTAGAGACACAAGTTGGCCAGTTAGCAAAGGACATAGCAGAGCACAATAGAGGATAATTCACTGCCAACACCCAAACCAATCCCAAGGAGCAATGCAATACAGTTACTACTAAAGGTAACACATCAGAGGAAAGCGGTTTGGAAGAATATGCATCATGTGAAGAGTTACATATAGAAGAGATTGTACAGGAAGATCACCAATCAAAAGAAGTCCTAGAGGAAGTTAAAGAAGAAGCAGAGAAGTCAGAAGGGGTCTACAGCTCAGAAAAATCATTAGACCCACGCAGATTCACAGTATCAGTCACTGTTGGTACTCAGCCAGTCACAAAAGCCTTGCTAGATCTTGGAGCAAGCATCAATTTGATGTCGCTGTCATTTTTAAAAAGAATGGGAATTTCAAAGGTCAAGCCTGCAAATGTAGCTCTACAACTTGCAAACAAGTCTACTCAATACCCATATGGGATAGTTGAAGATTTTCCTTTAAGAGTGGACAAGTTTGTACGTTTTGCAGACTTCTTTATTGCTGATATGGAGGAGGATACTGATGTCCCCTTGATTTTAGGAAGACCGTTCATGAAATCTGCAAAACTGATAATTGATGTTGATCGGGGAAAATTCAAACTCACCTCTCAAGATGAGAGTATAATCTTCCATTTAGACAGATGAACTCCCCACCAAGCTGAACCACCAGATCAATTGAAGTTAGATCCTAATGATAGGATCGACTTATTCTGAACCACAGCTGCAGAGAGTGAGAAGAAAAGAAATTTCCTGTCAAAATGTTCCTGAGCACAGGAAGAAAGAGGTTCCCAATATTTTGAGGGAACCAATAAGAAGAAGGAAGCAGCTGCAGGAATCCATGATGGAATTCCACTTCAAGAAGAGAAAAAGATCAATATTCAATGAATAAGAAGACAGTGAAGAAACTGATGATATGACAAAAAGATGGTGTGAAGGATGGATCAAGACAACAGGAGGAGGATCAGCTGAATCTACCATTATCCTCCAATTGAAACCACCATGAGTAAAGCAGGCGTCAAGCTATTGACATTAAACGAGCGCTTCCTGGGAGGCAACCCAGTGTTTTATTTAATTTTAGTCTTTGTTTTTCCATTTGCGTGTTTAGGTTAGTTTATTTTATTTTATTTTTATGCCTGTTTAGTTTAGAAATTGAAGGAAGAGGGTCAATAAAAATGTGGAAAAGAAACATGAACACTTTGAAATTTGGGAAGCAGTAGAAAATAAAAATTGCATTATGTTTTCTGCGCTTCACTTGCGCTGAGCGTAGGAGAAGCGCAGAAATTCAATTTCAATTATGTTTTATGCGCTTCACCTGCGCTGAGCATGGGTGAAGCGCAGCTACTCGCTCGAGGGAAAATTGAAACATGCGTTCCACCTGCGCTAAGCACAAGTGGCGCACAGTTGCCCTCTCCAACATAAATTCAAAATATGGAGTAGGGGAAGGTCATTTTTCACCTTCCCCCTGTTTGTTCAGACGCTTTCTCTGTTTCCCTTTACCTTCCTTTCACCCTTTTTCACTCAAAAGCCTTATCCTTTCATCTTTCTATTGGTATTCCAGGTATGTTTTTAAGGTTTTGAAAAGATTTTACCGATTAAAATCCTTAGTTCTCTGTTTGGTTAGGTAAACCTTAGGGTAGAAAACTTAGGCTTTTAGAATCACGTGCTTTTAGGATTAATTGTCAATGAAGCCTTTGTATAACATGTTGAGGTGTGATTATATGAGTGGTGGTAATTTTTGAAATGCTCAGTGAGTTTTTGCAAATTATTCTATTTGGTAAATTAGTGCTTTGACTTTGTAAAAATTTTGCATTAGCCATTGCATGAATAATTGTGCATTATTGCATGTTTGAAAAGCATGTTGTTTGAGCATAATACTATGTGCCATTAAATGCCCTATTTTTATTAGGACTTACTTTAATTGATCACTTTAGCATGTTCTTAAAACTTAATAAAATGGCATTGGGCAATGTGGTAATCAAGTTTATTAATTAGATAGGTGCATGTTGTCATTATACAAATTTTTCTGAATCATCCTGTTTGATTACATAATCTTGTGTGAATGAACCTTACAATGCATGATAACCAATCACTCTGATTTTTGAATTTGCTTGATTTCCATGCATGGCTTGTATAATGCACTGATCATGAGTGGTAAGTTTTCTTAGCTGTATTGGAGTAATTCTGGTTCTATTTTATCTTGCAAATGGCTCGTACCAAGGTCACTGGCACTTCTGGTACCTCCAGGAGGGGCAAGGGTGACAAGAGAGCTAGGGATGTGTCCTATTTTGACCCACTGAAGTTCAAGAGTCTAGCAACTTCAGAAGCATACAGTTCTCTGATGAACTATAATTTCATCCTGGAACGTCCAATTGCACTCCAGCTGGCGAATTTGATGATTTCAACAGAGAGATCACTAGGAGGCAGTGAAGGCGTCTAGCTGAGCCTGACCAATACTTTGACCCGGAGTTGGTCAGAGAGTTTTATGCCAACGCCATTATAGACCATGGTGTTGACGTGCAGAGACGGTCATATGTCCGTGGCCAATGGGTATCTTATGATCACGATGCGATCAACACTTTCTTGGGTGGACCAAGGCCAGATGATGAGAGAATGATGGCTTGCCAGTATCATGAACTGGTAAATGAAGTTGGAGTCAATGGCAATGATGTTTTGGACACTAGGACTGCTGAGTGTCTGTGCTTGAGGGGACGCACCTTTGAGAGGAACGCTTACAGGAAGGCAGCCAGGATCTACAGGACTGACCTGCGAGACATATCTAAGATATGGACGGTCTTAGTGTTGGCTAATATCCAGCCAACCAACCATGTATCAGACATCACCATGAAGACCGCTCATCTCATATACTATATCCTGACTGGACAAGGCATCGACATTGCCAAGGTGATATCTCATAAGATATTCGTGACGGTATCATCTATGGTACGGCGGAGTGCGCAGTCCAAGATCAGCTTAGGATTCTCTTCTCTCATCACTGCCGTATGCAGATCTCAGGGGATTGAGGTGTTCCCCATTGAGCATATTAAGACCCCTATGACTAAGGGGTACATTGAGGCTAACTGCATCCCTGATGAGGAGGATTTGGAGCCAGAGTAGCCACCACCACCACAGCCACCACAGCAACAGCAGCCACCACCAGCTGATGGACACATTCCTTTTTGGGTGGAGCATTTGTTTCATCAGAACTCCACCCTCTACAGAGGTTTAGTTCATCTCCAGGACTACTGGTACCAGATCAGGCCAGACCCCTACCCTGGCATGCACCCAGACCAGTTCAGAGATTATTTGCAGTGGCCTAGGGACAGGCCTATTCCTCCAGGAGGAGGCAGAGCAGCTGGTGGTAGAGATGGACATGATGAGGACATGCAGGACCGAGAGGACGAGGATTGATTTTGGTGTTTTCTTTTCTTTTTCCTTTTCATTTTTCATTTTTTCTCTTTTATTTTTCTTTGGATCTGTACTGTATCTGATATTACTGACCTATCATTTCTATGCAGTGTGGATCCCAATATGTTTATTGTTGTGTAGGATTTATTTTTAGGAATTTAGGAAATAGGGATTTAAGGAATTTAATTTCAAATTCTTAAAGCTAGGCAATCTAACTAACTGAATTAGGAAAGTGAAAGGAATTTTGTGATTGAATCCATAATCAGTTAGGATTAGGATATTATGCAGGAAGATATATCAGGGTAGTTAATTAATTTCAATAAGTGATTTCATCAAGGAAATTAGCCAAAAAGCCGGTGAGTTGTGAGACCAAACACTTCTTCTGAGAGTTTTCACCGTTGTTTGTCAACTGCTATTGATTGAGTTTTTGGATTTTATTCTGTGCATGAAAATCATGGAAGTGACAAAGGCAAACTTGTATTTATAAAATTATTGCTCAGTGCTAAAAAAGCCAACCCTTGAAAAATTTTCCAATTTTTTTTGTAACCCATTTGAGCCTTAATGTTTCTTTTCTTATATACCTCAGCCAAATTGATATCAATATCCTGTCCTTTATACACTTGGGATAGAGAGCATAAGTGCAGTTCTGATAAAGTGGGTAGTTAATTGGAAAAATACAAAGAGCAGGCACGAGAAAGCAAAGTGAGTCACTCCCTCGAGAATATAAAAGAAAAATAAAAAGTGAATGAAAAAGGGGAGTGCACCACCAATCAAAAAGAAGAGGCCAGCTGAATGATGCAAATCAAGAATGCAATGAAGAATTAAGAGAAAGTTCATGAAAAAGAAATATCCAATTATGCTCTTTATTCTAGTGTTTCTTTGCATATCCAGAAAAACCATGAGTTCTTAATAGCCCAGCCTCATTACAACCCAAGAAAGACCTTTTGATCCATGATCTACCATGTGCATGATTATTAACCAGAAACGACTATCAATTTTAGTTGTTCAACTGCTGTGAAAAATTGAGGGAAACAGTTACTCGTGAGCATGAGAGAATTTCTTGATTTATCACTTATTGTTTTGGTTATTGCTTTTGAAAAAGTTTGAATGTATTTTTATCCTGTTCTGATTGAGTATTGGAAACACCACTTAATTTTAATTATCAATCTGAAATTTGGTAAGTGACAACTGCCTAGCAAAGAGATGATGAAATTATTTCCTTATTACTGAGAACTACGAATGGGGATTGAATTCATTTGATTGTAGAAGGTTCTCTTGCTTGAGGACAAGCAAGAAGCTAAGTTGGGGGGAATTTGATAAGTGTTAAATTAATGTAAATTTCATATTTAATTTTAATACTTATTAAGGGCAAAATGGTAAATTTATACCCCGATTTATCCCTTTTCAGCTAAATGTGCAATTCTTGTAATTATTTAAATCAAAATTGAATTTGATGCAATTTTGATAAAGACTCTGTTGATTTTTGCAGATAAAAGATTTAAATTCAAATCCAATCTCAAGATAGCAGCAATTAAGGATAGAATCAGCTCAAGATAGCAACAAATAAGGATAGGATCTGCACAAGATAAGCTTAAAAGGGAGGGGAATCAGGAAAGCAGGCGCGGAGGTCTGCGCTCCACCTGCGTTGAACGCAAGTGGAGCGCAAAATTAGAATTTCAACATTGTTTCCTGCGCTTCATCTGTGTTGAGCGCAGGAACACGAAAACCTAATATCTAATGGGCCAAAGCAAGGTTTCAACAGGCTTTCCAAAGCTCTATTTAAAGGACCTTCAGCAAGATAGAAAGTGAGGAGACGGCAGAGCAGATTTGGAGCTAGAGAAAAGTGTGACAATTTCTCCATCGGTTTGTAATGGCTACCATGAGTAGCTAAACTCTCCCATAGGATTGAATGTAGTCGATTCAAACCCCTATTGTATTTGGATTCTCTTTGTTATCTATGAACCTCTTTTTATAATATATTGGTGTTTTTACTCTGTTCTTAATGCTTAGCTTCTGCCTTTGTGCCGGAGTTATGATATGGTTTTATGGGGTGCACCGGAAGGTGATTTTGTAAAATCAGGAGCAAGTTCTTAGGAGCCTAGAAATAGGGATCTTGAATTCTGATTTGGGTAAGATCACTCTATAGATTAAATGCCTAGGAATAGTGTTTAATTTATGGATAGCTATTAACAACTGATCTTAATGCTAGGATTAATTTGTTAAATCGCCAAGGAATTGAGATTTAGGGAGTTAGTTCTAAGGATTTCATAGTTGAGGAATCTTTATGAATGATATTTATTTGGGCTTCAATAATTATAATTATAAATTCTTAGATTTCATTGGTTTCCACATACAAGAAGGGTGCGATAGACAAAGTTCAATCCTAGTTCCAGTAATTTGCTCAACCTCATTTCACTCGTTTATTTACTATTGCAATCTACACAACCAACCCTCTCTCCGTACTTGATAAGTGTGACCATTAGAATTTACATTGTACCGTTCCCTTTGGATACGACAACCCCTTTTACTTACTATTATACTGTTGGGATTTTGGTACGCTTGCCAAGATTTCAACAATCTTCTAAACTACTACTGCTAATGTACTTTCTCCTGTCATATAGGAACAATACCATCAACATAGGCAATCAACTTTATGATGAATTTAGCTTCTCTTATCGTGCGAACACATACTTCATGATAATTCTAATTTGGCTTATTTCATCTTCATATCAGATAAAGGCACGTTGATTTTAACCAAAAACAAAGGCCACGACTAGTACTTAACTATTCTTAATCATTTACTTTGAATAGGTGAAAATCATATAATTTTCTCTCTAAAAAAGAGAGAGAATGGAAAATTACATAATGAAAGAAAAAGAGCAAGAAAGAAAAGGGAAAGAGAAAAGGGGAAGAGGTGGAGGCAGAGGTGAGGTGAGGTAGGGGAGAGGGAGAGGGAGAGGGATAAAGGGACTTGTTAAAAACACTAGTTGAGGGACTTGGCTGAGGGGGAGAAGAAAAGGAGGGAGGAGGACACAAGCACCAACTTAGAGAGAGACTGAAAAGGGGAAAACGTGGATGTAGGGAAGGATGGAGGCGAAGGTGAGCTGGGGAGAGGGACTTGCTAAGAAACTGAGTTGAGAGACTTGGTTGGGGGGAGGACACAAGCTCCAACTCCTGCAAATAGAAACAAATAAATCACTCACACAAACGCACAAAAACTTCGCGAGCATATGTAGGTAAAAACAATAAAAAATAAGAACAATATAAAGGGACTAACTTGCAAATATAACGATTTCATTAAAGGGGAAAGGTCACCGATTGTTAACCTACAAACCCTAACCTCACGATTAAATGATAAGTGATCCAATGACTATTATCAAAGGGTGTAATTGACACTCCAAATTCAAAGGGTGCAAGTTAAATGGAACCTTATTAATAACTTTTTACTTGATATTTCGTTATCTTTAAT
Source organism: Sesbania bispinosa (assembly GCA_026901365.1). Lineage (NCBI taxonomy): Eukaryota > Viridiplantae > Streptophyta > Magnoliopsida > Fabales > Fabaceae > Sesbania > Sesbania bispinosa. Next base: position 127,252 of record QLOH01000539.1, read on the forward strand.
CGTTAAATTACGTTATAGGGGAAAATAACTACAAATTATATTTAAATTGGACAGATTATGCTTAATCTATAGTTATACAATCCTATAGGTATTTTAATATTTTTTTCACTATTCATTCAATTTATTATAATATTTTATTAGTTATTTTTTTTATTATTGTTACTACTTTTTGTTATCAAAAGTCGTGTCATCTTTATACAGATAAGCACATATAAATTTATTGATATTAATATCGAAGTTTAGATGTGGTATTATAACAAAATATGTTGATTTACATCTATCTATAATCTATCTATAATTATACAATCCTATAGGTATTTTAATATTTTTTCACTATTCATTCAATTTATTACAATATTTTATTAGTTGTTTTTTTTATTATTGTTACTACTTTTTGTTATCAAAAGTCGTGTCATCTTTTTTATTTAAAGTAAAATTGTTTAAGATGCAAACATTGATACAGATAAGCACATATAAATTTGTTGAGATTAATATCGAAGTTTGGATGTGGTATTATAACAAAATATGTTGATTTACATCTATCTATAATCTATAATTATACAATCCTATAGGTATTTTAATATTTTTTTCACTATTTATTCAATTTATTACAATATTTTTAGTTTTTTTTCTATTATTGTTATTACTTTTTTTTATCAAAAGTCGTGTCATCTTTTTTATTTAAAGTAAAGTTGTTTAAGATGTAGACATTGATACAGATAAGCACATATAAATTTGTTGAGATTAATATCGATGTTTGGATGTGGTATTATAACAAAATATGTTGATTTACATCTATCTATAATCTATAATCTATAATTATACAACCCTATAGGTATTTTAATATTTTTTTACTATTCATTCAATTTATTACAATATCTTATGAGTTGTTTTTTTTATTATTGTTATTACTTTTTGTTATAAAAAATCGTGTCATCCTTTTATTTAAAGTTAAATTGTTTAAGATGCAGACATTGATACAGATAAGCACTGATAAATTTGTTGAGATTAATATCGTAGTTTGGATATGGTATTATAACAAAATATGTTGATTTACATCTATCTATGATCTATAATTATACAATCCTATAGGTATTTTAAATTTTTTTTCACTATTCATTCAATTTATTATAAGGCTTAAATAACTTTTTAGTCCCTGTAAAATATATGGTTTTTGCTTTTGGTCCTTAAAAAATTATTTTTATTCTTTTGCTCCTCATTAAATTCAGAAACTTTGAAAAATGTCCTTATTGTCACTTGTCATGCATCCAACCATGCCACATAAGTAATCATGTTGAGGTGGCATATGATGTGGCGTGTCTAGATGTATGACATATCATCAAAAAATTATAATAAGGACAATTTTCAAAATTTTCAAATTTTATGAGGACCAAAAGAATAAAAATATTTTTATAAGGACCAAAAGCAAAAACCGAATATTTTACAAGGACCAAAAGGATGTGGTGATATAATAAAATGTGTTGATTTACATCAACTTTATTGTGTATTTTCTTAATATTTTATTTACATTAAAATTATTTAATTTGTAGATATTGATACACATGAGTACAAATATATTTGTTAAGATTGATACTAAAGTTTGGATGTGGTAATATAATAAAATGTGTTGATTTACATCAAATTTATTATGTATTTTCCTAATATATTATTTAGGGTGTTCATTGGTTTGGTTCAATCCGACGAACCCGATAAACCATAAATCCTACCGAACCAATCTGATTGGTTTGGATTTTTTAGCTAAATCAGGTTGGATCTGAACCGAACCAATCAAACCCGTAATTGATTGGTTCTGGTATGTAACGGATTAAAGATACTGGATCTGTTACCCGAACCAAATCAAACCACCCTAAATAAAAAAAATTGTTCTAAAATAAAAAAATTAGAAGAGATGAGAGATTAATCATCAACATACACATGAGTACAAATTTATTTGTTGAGATATTATTTAGGGTTTAGGGTTTGCTACATGGAACAATGATTGTTAATATGGTAGAGTGTTTGATAAATACAAATTATACACATTAATCATCCTTCAAATTTAACCTTTTAATGCATTTTTTATTCTTAATTAACAAGTCATAAGCATATTATGCCAATTCAGGTTCATATTGGACTCAATTACATTTTTCAGCATTAAACTGTTTTCGTATTTCAAGCATAACTTGAGTTATAGACATCTAAAAATTATGTTCTTTATATTATCGTAAAGATAAAAGAAAGCCCTACAACTTTGATGACGAACCCAAAAGCTAAATCGGATGGCTAGTGAGTCGAAATGGGCTTGGAAGGCCGAATAGTCAGCATCATATGGAAACCTGACCAGCACTCAATGATTGGGCCATAACTTGGGCTAGAAAACTCCTTTTGGGCTCAACCTAGCGGCATTTGAAAGCTAAGATCCAGAGCTTGATTTCATATGAAGAAAACTCTCTTGATTCTTCCATATTGAGGATGATATGCTTGGTGCAAGTAGGAGACAAGTAGGTGAATGATAGCTAGAGTAGGTGAATAATTCAAAGTAATGGACAAATGCATTAGGTAATTGATCAATAAGTCCATTTGTGGACAAAAAATGCTTAGTCATGGCTGAGTGATCATATTTGGAATGGCATCTTTTCCCCTCCTATAAATAGGAGGGCTTGCTAGGGAGAAGAGCATCCAAGTTGTAGTAGAAATTACTAAGAGTTTCATTTACTTTTGTTCATCTTTTTGTAAAGTCTTCATGGAAGGCTAAGTTTTTATTTAATTCAAGGAGTCAAGCTTATTTTCATGTTGGTTTTGAGGTTTGATCTTCATTTACATGCTGATTGAATTACATCTACCATGCTTTTCTACTCCACTTGCTTCAATTCCATATTTCATTTATCAAAGCTTGATTGGTTAACATGTTTTGGTTATGAAATTTTTTATTGATGTATGTTGTACTCTTGATTGGTTAATCATCATTCAGCGATTGAAAAGCATAGAGTAAGCAATTAAATTGAAGGTGTTCATTTAATTATTTACTTTAATTGGGTTCCATTTATAAAATTGATTTGGATCTAACATAAGATTTTATAGTTATTTACTTCAATTGGGTTCCATTTAATCAATTGAATTCTGGAAATTATTTCAGTAGTGAATATGGGATCATTGTAGGGTTTCCACATGATTCTAAGTTGATAGATTTAATCTCTTGAATGCATGTTATTAATAACCAATGATTTACCATGAAAATAGCCTCTGAATTCCTTGGATTGATATTGTCTTGAATTTATTCAACCTTTGCTTTTAACTTGATCTTTTATTTTCTTCAGTTTATTCCAACCAATCAAACCCCCCCAAAGAAGGATTAATTTGAGTGGATCTTCAGGGTTCGACCTGATTTATACCATTCTACTACAAATAGTTTGTAGATCGGAGAATTATAATTATAATTTTGTGCAGGTTCGACAACTGTCAAAATTTTGGCGCCGTTGCCAGGGATCCACTTGATAGTATCCTTTTATTTTTTATTGTGATTTTTTTAGTTCTTTTGTTTTCTTGTGTTTTCCTAGTTTATGACTAGATCTTCTACTTCAAAATTAATTGAATTTGATCCAGAAATTGAAAGAACTTTACACAGATCTAAGAGAAAATTATTTGCTCAAGTTAAACAACCTGTTGATATAAATCAATTTGAACAAATGGCTAACAATGTGCAGGATAGAACTTTGAGGGAGTTGGTTGCTCCTGATGTTACATACCAACCTTTGTGCATCCAATATCCAAACTTGGATGTTGATTTTGAACTTAAATCTGGTTTAATTCACTTGCTTCCTAAATTTCATGGTCTTGCAAGAGAAGATCCACACAAACATCTAAAAGAGTTTGAAGTGGTTTGCTCCTCCATGAAACCTCAAGGAGTTGTTAAGGAACACATCAAATTGAGAGCTTTTCCTTTTTCACTTACAGATGTTGCTAAAGATTGGTTGTTTTATCATCCTGCAGGTTCTATAACATGTTGGAATGACATGAAGAAGGTATTCTTGGAGAAATACTTCCCTGCTTCAAGAACTGGTGCTATCAGAAAGGAAATTTGCGGAATTAGGCAAATGACTAGAGAGACTCTATACGAGTACTGGGAGAGATTTTTAAAGTTGTGTGCCAGCTGTCCACACCACCAAATAAGCGATCAACTTTTAATCCAATACTTTTATGAAGGATTATTGCCTATGGAAAGAACCATGATCGATGCAGCAAGTGGTGGTGCATTAATGAACAAAAGCATCCATGAAGCAAGAAGCCTTATCTCTACCATGGCTTCCAACACCCAACAATTTGGGACCAGAATCACGCCAACTCAGACAGTGAACGAAATTCAAGTGTCACAGGTAGAACAACAAAGGCTGCAGAATAGATTTGATGAGCTAACATCCTTAGTGAGACAAGTGGCAGTAGCTCAGCAACAACCTTCTCAAACACAACAACTACTTTTGCAAGCACCGGAAAAGGTATATGGTATCTGTAATTGCTCATCTCATCCAACTGATGTTTGCCTTAGCATTCAAGCAGGTGAATCTGTTGCTGTAACTGGAGCTTTCCATGGGAGATCACAACAACAAAAACGTTATGATCCTTACTCAAATACATATAATCTTGGATGGAGAGATCATCCCAATTTGAGGTGGGGTAACAATACAAGACCATAACCCCAACAACAGTTTCAGCATAATGCAGGTACTAGTAGACCATATTACCAGAAACCTGTGAGACATCAAATGCATCAATAAAATGTTGCAGCTCAACAGCCTTCACAACCTAACTCTGAACCTTCACTAGAAGATCTTGTGAAGCAAATGGCTGCAACAAATCTGCAATTCCAGCAAAGGACGGAGGCTACCATTCAAAATTTAGAAATTCAAATTGGACAACTTGCCTCTTCACTAAATGAGATGCAATCTAAAGGTTCTGATAAGTTTCCTGCTCAACCAATGGTGAATCCTAATGGCAATGCAATTTCCCTTCGATCTGGAAGGGTGACGGATGAGTCAAACATACAGAAAGCTGCTGTTGGGATTTGATTTTCAATTATTTCGAATTCCACAAGTGACAAGGGTATGATGCTATTTCGAATTTACAGAAGAGGTAACATCACCTCATTTCGAATTTTGATAATAAGTCTGTTAACTTAGAGAAAAATTCTTGATTGAAGTCAAGGCAAAAAGACTTTAGGAATTCGAAAAGAAGACAAGTGTAAATTCAAGAATTAATACATTGCAAGTATTTCAAAAGGCAAGTGATAGTTCTTTTATTCATGATCCAAATTCGAATCACATTAGTTCGAATACATTGGAAATATATTAGAAAGGAAGCTATCCTAAGTGCCCAATACATTAGAAAGGAAACTATCCTAAGTTATAATGAGTCCTTGACTCATTCTTCCACACCCGTTTCTTTTCTTCCTCCCCCACAGGCTTTGATAGAGCCAAGGCAAAGGAGAATATGTTTCCCAATTTGTTGAACCACCTTCGACCTGGGGAAGAAATCAAGGTCAGCATGGGAAAACAATAATATATTCATTTATTATATAAATGAACCTATATTTGGCTATTACGTACAATCCAAAAGAAAACCTTCAAAGAGAAAGGTTGGAAAAGTCAATAGCTTTGGCTATTTCGTCAATCCCATAAAAAATGGAAGCATTCCAGATTGGATTGTATGCAATAGCCAAAGGGATTAACTTTTTCATTTTCTTTGAAGAGATTCTTTAAGAGAATTTAGAAAAAAAGGAAGAAGAAAGAATGAAGAATTGTGAAAGGATTGTGCAAAAGTATTCTTATTTATAGAAGTGAAAAGGTTCTAATGTCATTAATAAGACCATTTTAACGTCCAATGAGAAGAAATCTCATAATGAGATTAAGTGAAGTAGAATGGACGGTGGCCGGTGGTCTTCATGACCTTTGAATTAGCCAAATAAAGCTTGACACGTGACGAAGGGAAGAGTGTAGTCAAAATCTCGAAAAGAGAAAAACTCATTAAGTTCAAGTGTCAAGAAAAAACTAAGTCTTAAATTTAAGGATCTTCTCGAATCCATGAAGTCAAAATTCCAAAAAGAAGATTTCGAGAAAACAGAAAGAAGATTTCGAGAAATCAGAAAGCAAGAATTCGAAGACAAGATATCTGAAGATTTAGAAGATTTCTGAAGAAATTAAAAGGAAGTTCAAAAAGTCAGAAGACAAAAAGAAGACAGTTATTGAAGATCAGAAACGACTTTCTGGTTAGCAGAAGACGTGGCAAGCATGCACGCTGCCAGCACATAGGGCTAGATGATGTGTCATATGTACATTAGTTAGCCGTTAGGATTAGGAAACTATAAATAGGTGAACTCTTGATGTAATAAGGGTTGACAATTCATTACACTCATACCCTTAAACACCTTCACGTCCGATCACACTGTGACTAACAGGTTTATAAGGATTGACTGTATGTGATGAACCCATCCACTTTTATCTTTATGCAACTTTTTTCTTTCAATTCATTTACTTTCTGCGATTTACATTCTGTATTCTTCAATTCATGCACTTTTATCTCTTTGCTTTGAATTCTGTATTCTTACAGACATTCTGAAACTGTGATTTTCTTTAAGTTTAAAAGAACTCAAGTGAAAATTTAGAACTTTTGATAAAATTTTGAATCAAGTGGTTCTAATTCTTAGTGAAAGATAAGTTTTTGATAGAATTCTGAATCAAACTCTTTGAAACTTATCATTTTCAGATTTCTGAAACTTAGCATTTGATTTGGTGAAATTCTGTACCAAACAACCATTTTTTTAGAAAACTTGAACTTTTGAAAGTATTTTATAAATCAGAAACACCATAAATCTACTTTTAAAGAGTCCCGTAAAAGGATCTGATTCTAATCCCCAGATTGTTCGTAGAATCAAAGTGATTAAAATTTAATTTTCGAAATTAGATTTTTTCACCACAAGCAAATTGGCACGCCCGGTGGGACAAATTTGCCAAAAGTAGTGTGTGTCGTGATTTTTTTTAAAAAAAATTGTTCTTGCATGTGTTTGAGAAGTGGAAGAACAATATCTGTTCAAATGGCTAATAGTTCAAGACAAACCGGAACTGGAAACAACAATAAGGATATAACAACCAATGCTACGAATTCTAAGAATTCACCATCCCAAAGAAATGAGTCTGTGAATAACAATGAGAATGGAGTGAATGGAAATAGTAGTGTTAACAGAGAACAATCAAAACTACTACTACTACTATGCCAGAACAGCCTGTAGTAAGTCAAATTGGTTCTACTATCCCTATACCCAATTTTGTTTCTATGTCTCAAAATGGACAACTAGTTTATGGGTTGCCATATGGATTCGTCCCAAATTCTGGGACAGCCCACCAACTATGTCAACAGTAGGTCCTACAGTAACTCGTGGACCCATTTTTAATCCCTTTGTTAGAAGTTCTTCTTCATCTATTACAAATTCTACGTTGCAAACTTTAAGGCGACAAATGGATGAAAGTAATCATGAAATGGTAAATATGTTGACAAGACAAATGGCCACAGTGTTTGATCCACTAGTACAAACAGAAAATACTAATTGTAATTTGTTGGCTAGGCAAATGGAAAGGATTGCGGATGTTTTTGGAGCACCCATTGATCCTATAGTAAGACAAGTGGCTAATATGAATTCCCCTGTGAATCAAGGGGATCAAAATAATCAAATACCAAATCCTGTTAATCCTGTCGAAAATAGGGAAGAAAACACTCCTAGAATTATCCTGAATAGAAGTCAGAATGCTGATGAAATACTCGAAAGGATAAGAGCAAATAACTTAGGGGGCAACAAAATGTTGTTGGAATTGTTGAACAAGTCCTAAATAGACATGGGTTTAATGTAGGATTTGCGAATCATCCTTATGTAGTGTCTCCTTTTACCCAGATGGTATTGCAAATTGAATTGCCAAGGGGATGGAAAGTTCCCAAATTTACCAAATTTTCTGGAGAAGTAGGAGAATCTACTGTCGAACACATTGCTAGATATCAAATCGAAGCAGGTGAGTTGGCAAATAATGAAGAGTTGAAAATGAAATATTTTCCTAGTTCTTTAACCAAGAATGCTTTCACTTGGTTTACAACTCTTTCCCCGAATTCTATTCATTCATGGAATTAATTAGAAAGAAGTTTTCATGAACAGTTCTTTAGAGGGGAAACAAAAGTTACTCTTATGGATTTAGTGAACATTAAAAGATTTTCAAATGAATCCATAGACGATTATTTGAATAGATTCAGGCAAATGAAAGCAAGGTGTTTTACCCAAATTCCTGAATATGAGTTAGTCCAAATGGCTGCTGGAGGGTTGGTTTATTCAATTCGAAAGAAATTGATTAATCAACAACTTAGAGATATGACCCAATTGGCTGATAAGGTTAGGCAAATTGAACATCTTAAGAAAGAAAAGAGAGATTTCGAAAACCTGAAAAGACTTTTCGAAAAGATAAAATAGCATATTTGGAAGTATCTGATGATAGTGATTTCGAATATGACATAGAGGATAATGATGTTCATGTGGCAGAACTTAAGCCCGGACCTCCTTATGTTTGTCAACCATCTTATGCTCAAGTGGTGAAAAAGAAGCCTTCATTCCAAGTTATCGGAGGTTTTGATGAGAATGAAGATGATTTATTAACAGAAAATTTCGAAACTGGATTTGCAGATGGTCTGGATGACATCTGTGCATTTGTTTCTGTATTACCTGCTGAGTATGCTGAGGAACTTGAAAAAGACTTAGAAGATGAAGACTTTGAGGAAGATGATATAGGTGAGGATCCAATATGTTTATACTTACATTGGTAAACAGATTTTCCAGAATACGTCTGCAGTATTCGAAAAACCAACTGAGGATATGCAACTTCATATGAAGCCTTTGTTCATTAGGGCGTTAGTTGGAGATGTAAGTATTGGAAAGGTCCTCGTAGATTCTAGTGCAGCAGTAAATCTGATGCCGAAATTTATGATGAAAAATTTGATGAAAACTAAGTTCGATCTGATGCCTCATCAGATGATTATTACTGATTTCAGTGGGAAGACTTCGAAATCAGAAGGAGTCTTATGTTTAGAGTTAACAGTGGGAACCATCATGAGACCCACTATGTTTGTTGTAGTTGATTCGAAAGCAAACTATAACTTACTTCTTGGAAGAGAGTGGATCCATGGTGTAGGTGTTGTTCCATCTTCAATGCATCAGAGACTTTGCATGTGGACTAAAGAAGGTGTACCCATTTACGTTGATGGGGACAAAAACTATTTTAAAGTCGAAGGGGATGCTGTGGATGTGAGGAGTACTGAAAAGAAGGTTATGAAGACAAGACCATATGAAGTGATTGATAAGTATATGTTGGTGCCTACAAAAATACCTTATTCACTAAGATTGAATCCAAATTGTTGGTTTATGTTACAATGTGATGTTGGCCCTTTCGAGGCCACAGAAATTGCTGAATGGTCAGACCCATAATAGATTCAAGCTTTTGGGCTCGAATTTCGGCCTATGTGGCCGAAAAGAAGGTAGAGGCGGCTCTCGAAGCCGAATCTAATCGAAATAAACAAAATAAAGAGATAACGACCCTTAAGGCCGAATGGCAAGAAGTTAGAATAGTCATTGAGGAGAAAATAGAAGAAGAAATCTCATCAGCAACGAAAGGTAAAATTTTTGAAGATGTTTCTGAGGAAAATAGAAATTCTGAAGAGGTTTCTGAAGGAAGTAGAGATTCTGAAAAGAAGTATCTTAAGGAAATGCTAAAAAAGGTTGAAACATATGTTCAAGAGACACAAGGGTTTGAGTTCGAAAGGTTAAATTGCATCTATGATGACTCTCCTTTGGGTTTTGAAGGTATTCTGTCTCAAGGCATTAAGAAAATGGAAGCTCAAGACCCTTTAGAGGAAATAAACTTGGGAACGGAGAATGAGAAAAGACCCACGTTTATAAGTCAGAATCTCGAAGGAGATTTCAAGAAGAAAATCATTGACTTGTTGAAAGAGTATAAAGATTTTTTTGCCTGGGATTATCATGAAATGCTTAGTTTGAGTCGAGAACTGGTGGAGCATAGACTTCCAACTTTTCCAGAAAAAGCGACCAGTAAAACAGGCTCCAAGAGGATTTGCTCCAGAAATAGTTTCAAAAATTAAAGAAGAAATAGAGCGTCTTCTAAAGGCTAAGTTCATTCGAACTGCCATGTATGTAGATTGGATTTCTAACATTGTTCCTGTTATTAAGAAAAATGGAACTTTAAGAGTTTGCATTGATTTTAGAGATCTTAATGATGCAACTCCTAAAGATGAATATCCAATGCCAGTTGCTGATATGTTAATAGATTCGGCAGTAGGAAATGAGCTTTTAAGTATGTTAGATGGGTATTCAGGTTATAATCAAATTTTTATTGCTGAAGAGGATGTTTCGAAAACAGCTTTTCGATGTCCTGGGGCAATAGGCACTTATGAATGGGTTATGATGCCCTTTGGTTTAAAAAATGTTGGTGCCACTTATCAAAGAGCCATGAATTCAATTTTTCATGATTAATAGGAAACTTTATGCAAGTTTATATTGATGATGTTGTGGTTAAGTCTGAATCGAAAGACTTCCATTTAGATCATTTAAGATAAGCTTTCGAGAAATGAGAAAGCATGGTTTGAAAATGAATCCTATTAAATGTGCTTTTGGTGTATTTGCAGGAAATTTTTTAGGATTTCTTGTACACAAGAAAGGTGTTGAGATTGATAAAAACAAAGCTAAGGCTATTCTTGAAGCATTTCCACCTACTACCAAGAAGCAATTGCAATCTTTTCTTGGAAAAGTGAATTTCCTTCGTAGGTTCATCTCGAATCTATCAGGAAAGACAAGGGTGTTTTCCCCTTTATTGAAATTGAAGAAAGAAGAAAACTTCAAATGGGAAGATGAACATCAAAGAGTCTTCGAGGAAATCAAGAAATATTTGACAAATCCTCCAATTATGACTCCTCCTTTGCCAGGAAAACCTTTGAAGTTATATATTTCTGCTTCAGAAGCCATAATTGGAAGTATATTGGCTCAAAAGGACGAAATGGCGTAGAAAGAGTTGTTTACTATTTGAGTAGAGTCCTTAATGATGCAGAAACTAGATACTGTGCTATAGAAAAGTTGTGTTTATGTTTGTACTTTTCTTTGTACTAAACTTAAATATTACATCAAACCCCATGATGTATTGTGATTTCTCACTTTGATGTAATAAAGCACATGTTGTTTGAAACCTATATTGCACAGTAGAGTTGGAAAATGGGCGTTAGCATTGACTGATTTTTCATTAAATTTGTCCCATTAAAAGAAATGAAAGGACAAGTTGTTGCAGATTTCTTAGTTGATCATCCCCCAATTCCAGTTGAGGAGTCAATATATGTAGGCTTAGAGCCTTGGAAACTATATTTTGATGGATCCAAACATAAGAATGGATCAGGGATTGGAATTCTACTAATTTCACCCAAAGGATTCCCATCTCGAATGATGTTTGAAATAAAACATCCTTGTTCAAATAATGTAGTAGAGTATGAAGCTCTTATTGCTCGTCTCGAATTCTAGTTACCATGAATTCGAGAAATGTTCATATTAAGGAGATTCTCAATTAGTTATCAAACAGGTAACTAAGGAATATAAATGTTTAGATCCAAAATTGGCTAAGTATTTGGTTCAGGCCAATAAACTTCTGGAAATGTTTGATGAAGTAAAATTGAACATATTCCAAGAGGTCAGAACTTCGAAGCCAATGAATTGGCTCAATAGCTTCAGGATATAGAATTTTCAATTGGAACTCTCAGAAAAATTAGTGATATTCAAAAGAGGCTTCCAATGAAGGAATTTGATATCCATAATATAAATCTTCTAGATCAGAATGATTGGAGAAGAGAAATTGTGAATCTGATACAAATCCTTCCCTGATAAATAAAAAACACTTGAAATATAAGATTCTGAACTACTGTGTTTTAGGTGAAGAGCTTTATAAGAAAGCTATTGATGGGAATTTACTTTGATGTTTAGGAGAAACTGAAGCATACTTAGCTTTGGTCGAAGTACATAAAGGTGCTTGTGGAGCTCACCAAGCAGGAAAGAAAATGGAATGGATTTTGAAAAGAAAATTATTCTTTTGGCCTTCAATGGCCAAAGATTGTCACAATTTCGCTAAGTCTTGTGAAGATTGTCAAAAGCATAGAAATGTGCAACAAGTTCCAGCAAGTGAGTTGCATTCAATAATAAACCTTGGCCTTTCAGAGGATGGCTTTAGATTTGATTGGAATGATTCACCCAGCTTCTTTGAGAAACCATAAGTTTATTATAGTAGGAGTTGATTATTTTACTAAGTGGGTAGAAACAATTCCTTTAAGGGAGGTTTCTCAAGAAGATATCATTCGTTTTATTGAAGAAAATATCATATTTCGATTTGGCTTACCAGAAACCATTACCACAGATCAAGGAACGATGTTTACTGGGAGAAAAATGGTTAGGTTTGCTGAATCGAAAGGGATAAAATTACTTTCTTCTACTCCTTATTATGCACAAGCCAATGGTCAAGTTGAAGCAGTTAATAAAATTATTATGCTTTGATTAAAAGACATATTGGGAAAAGGCCCAGAAATTGGCATGAAACATTGAATCAAGTTTTGTGGGCCTATAGAAATTCACCAAGAGAGGCTACTCGAACTACCCCTTATAAGTTGGTTTATGGTCACGATGCTATAGTACCAATTGAGGTAAATTTACAATCAATGAGGTTCAAAGACAGTTTGAGTTACCTTCTCAAGATTATTGGAATTTGATGTTTGATGAATTAAACCAACTTGGTGAAGAGAGATTGGTTGCTCTTGAAAATATAATTAGGCAAAAAGAACAAATTACTCGTTGTTATAATAGAAGAGTTAAGAAAAAGAGTTCCAAGTTGGTGATTATGTTTGGAAGTTAATTCTGCCAATTGATAAAAAGTCTAAGAAGTTTGGTAAATGGCTACCTAATTGGGAGGGACCTTTCGAAATTGAGAAAGTGTTTTCTAATAAGGCATATTCAATTCGAGAGTTAGTTGGTGATATGCGCATAATGTCAATAAATGGAAAATACTTAAAAGAATACAAACCAAACTTGCAGGAAATTAGAATTGTGCATTAATAGAGACATATTGTTTAAAAGAAAATGTGAATTCGAGCCCATGCTCGAAATAAAGAGTCAAATAAAAGAAACAAGAAGAAAGTTAAGAATAGGCTAAAAAGGAGCTTCGCTTTTCAGTTTAGCGAAATTATGCATGAGGTCCTCATAATATATCTTCTCGAATCTATGAAGTCAAAATTCCAGAAAGAAGATTTCGAGAAAACAGAAAGAAGATTTCGAGAAATCAGAAAGCAAGAATTCGAGAAACAGGAACAGAGAATTCGAAGACAAGATATCTGAATATTTAGAAGATTTCTGAAGAAATCAGAAGGAAGTTCAAAAAGTCAGAAGACAAAAGGAAGACAGTTATTGAAGATCAGAAATGGTTTTCTGGTTAGCAGAAGACGTGGCAAGCATGCACGCTGCCAGCACATAGGGCTAGATGATGTGTCATATGTACATTAGTTAGCCGTTAGGATTAGGAAACTATAAATAGATGAACTCTTGATGTAATAAGGGTTGGAAATTCATTACACTCATACCCTTAAACACCTTCACGTCCGATCACACTGTGACTAACAGGTTTACAAGGATTGACTGTATGTGATGAACCCATCCACTTTTATCTTTATGCAACTTTTTTCTTTCAATTCATTTACTTTCTGCGATTTACATTCTGTATTCTTCATTCCATGCACATTTATCTCTTTGCTTTGAATTCTGTATTCTTACAGACATTCTGAAACTGTGATTTTCTTTAAGTTTAAAAAAACTCAAGTGAAAATTTAGAACTTTTGATAAAATTTTGAATCAAGTGGTTCTAATTCTTAGTGAAAGATAAGTTTTTGATAGAATTCTGAATCAAACTCTTTGAAACTTATTCGGATTTCTGAAACTTAGCATTTGATTTAGTGAATTCTGTACCAAACAACCATTTTTTTAGAAAACTTGAACTTTTGAAAGTATTTTATAAATCAGAAACACCATAAATCTACTTTTAAAGAGTCCCGTAAAAGGATCTGATTCTAATCCCCAGATTGTTCGTAGAATCAAAGTGATTAAAATTTAATTTTCAAATTAGATTTTTTCACCACAAACAGCTGCTAAAAAACCAAGACTTCATTCAAACAATGCACCGGATGATACAAAGTACAACCATTGGATCATGCAGAAGGAGCAAAGCCATTAGATGATGATGCATCTTTTCAAAATTCTGAGAAAGTATGCAGCAGAATGTACCACTACCATTTCCTCAAAGAGCTGCAAAATCCAGGAAGGTAGATGAGATGGAGAAGGAGATCTTGGAAACCTTTAGGAAAGTGGAAGTCAATATTCCATTTCTGGAGGCAATCAAGCAAATTCCAAGATATGCTAAGTTTCTCAAAGACTTGTGCACTCACAAAAGAAGGCTGAAGGGTGATGAAAAGATTAGTATGGGGCAAAAGGTTTCAGCCATCATTCAACAAATGCCCACAAAGTGCCAAAGATCCAGGGACGTTACTATCCCCTTTCATAATTGGCAATTGTAAATTTGAAAATGCTTTGTTAGATTTAGGTGATTCAATTAATGTTATGCCTATGTCTATCTTTAACTCTCTTGCCATTGACCTTTGCAGAGTACAGGTGTTGTCATCCAACTAGCTAATAGGAGTAATGCATACCCTGCTGGACTTATTGAGGATGTCCTTGTTAAAGTAATGATTTGATTTTCCTGCAGATTTCCAATAAGGCTCCGATTATTCTAGGGAGACCATTCCTTAAGACAGCTATAACAAAGATTGATGTCCATGCAGGAACTCTTTCCATGGAGTTTGAAGATGATATTGTCAGATTTAATATATTTGATTGCTATGAAGCATCCCATGGAGGAGCACTCTATTTTTCATATTGAGTTACTAGATGATCTGGTTGATGATACCTATTCTGAGCTGTTTAATGAAGATTTCCCTTCTTTTGCTGATTTACGTTATGTTTACACCTGTAACAATTGTGTAGATTCTATATTATGTCCTGTTTATGCTGAGATTGATATTTACTTACAGGAGGATTTTCATGATGCAGGTAGTATACATCATGATTGATGGTGTACCTGCTGATTCAACAGAGCTAGAAGGTAATGATTGATTGAATTGGATGTTGTTGAGTTACAGGTTTGCAGATGTAATTCCATCCACCAGGACACCTCCCTCAATTGAGCAAACACCTACATTAGAGCTCAAACAACTCCAAAGCATTTGAAGTATGCTTATTTAGAGCAGAATGAAAAGTTACCCTGTGATTATTTCAACAAGTCCTTCAGGCTGAGCAAGAGAAGAACGGTTGTTGCAAGTCTAAGGAAGCATAAAGGGCAATTGGATGGACCTTAGCTGATATTTCCTGGTATAGCCCTTCTATGTGCATGCATAGGATCTTACTTGAAGATGAGCTAAACCCATAAGGCAAGCATAAGACGTCTAAACCCTCTTAATTTTGGATGTTGTGAAGAAGGAGGTGACCAAGCTTTACAAAGCCGGCATTGTGAGAGCCGGAGGCTGATGAGGGCGGGGAGTGATCGCCGATGCAAGAGGCACGGACAAGGAGCGGCTCCTGGCAGGCTTCTAAGCAAGAAGGGACACATGGATGAACCGAGCCCACACCCGAATGAGAGGGATCTAGAGACTGTGCAGGTATGGGACTGCACAGTTGAAAATAGCTTAAAGGAAATTGTTGGGGAGAACTATACCAAAGATGCATCTTCTTTTCGGAAGCCCATAACATAAGAACTCCATAGTTAAGCGTGCTTGGCTTGGAGCAATTCTGGGATGGGTGACCTTCTGGGAAGTTTCCCGGAAAGTGTGCAAGTGAGGACAAAGCATACTGGAAAGACTCGTGTTGGTTTGTGGGGACCCTCATCACTCCTGCAAGCGGCTCGGGGGCGTTACAAATGGTATCAGAGCCGAGCCTCTCCCAATACGGTGTGGTTCGGGGACGAACCAGGCGGAAGCTGGTGGGCATGTGAGAGCCGGAGGCTGATGAGGGTGGGGAGTGATCGCCGGTGCAAAGAGGCACGGACAAGGAGCGGCTCCTGGCAGGCTTCTAAGCAAGAAGGGACAATGGATGAACCGAGCCCACACCCGAATGAGAGGGATCTAGAGACTATGCAGGTATGGGACTGCACAGTTGAAAATAGCTTAAAGGAAATTGTTGGGGAGAACTATACCAACAAGATGCATCTTCTTTTCGGAAGCCCATAACATAAGAACTCCATAGTTAAGCGTGCTTGGCTTGGAGCGATTCTGGGATGGGTGACCTTCTGGGAAGTTTCCCGGAAAGTGTGCAAGTGAGGACAAAGCATACTGGAAAGACTCGTGTTGGTTTGTGGGGACCCTCATCACTCCTGCAAGCGGCTCGGGGGCGTTACAAATGGTATCAGAGCCGAGCCTCTCCCAATACGGTGTGGTTCGGGGACAAACCAGGCGGAAGCTGGTGGGCATGTGAGAGCCGGAGGCTGATGAGGGTGGGGAGTGATCGCCGGTGCAAAGAGGCACGGACAAGGAGCGGCTCCTGGCATGCTTCTAAGCAAGAAGGGACACATGGATGAACCGAGCCCACACCCGAATGAGAGGGATCTAGAGACTATGCAGGTATGAGACTGCACAGTTGAAAATAGCTTAAAGGAAATTGTTGGGGAGAACTATACCAACAAGATGCATCTTCTTTTCGGAAGCCCATAACATAAGAACTCCATAATTAAGCGTGCTTGGCTTGGAGCAATTTTGGGATGGGTGACCTTCTGGGAAGTTTCCCGGAAAGTGTGCAAGTGAGGACAAAGCATACTGGAAAGACTCGTGTTGGTTTGTGGGGACCCTCATCACTCCTGCAAGCGGCTCGGGGGCGTTATCCTATATCTGACAGTCATTGGGTAAGTCCGGTCCAAATGGTCCCGAAGAAGACTGGCCTTACAGTAGTGAAGAATGACAAGAATGAGCTTATTCCTACCAGAGTGCAAAACAGTTGGAGAGTTTGTATTGATTATAGGAAACTTAACCAAGCAAATAGAAAGGATCATTTCCCTTTGCCTTTTATTGATCAAATGCTTGAGCGTTTAGCTAGGAAATCTCATTATTGTTTTCTTGATGGCTTTTCAGGTTATTTCCAGATTCACATTGCACTAGAGGACCAGGAAAAGACCACATTCACCTGCCCCTTTGGAACTTTTGCCTATAGGAGGACGCCATTCGGCCTATGTAATGCCCCTGGTACCTTCCAGCGGTGCATGGTTAGTATCTTTGCTGACTTCCTTGAAAAGTGCATGAAGGTGTTCATGGACGATTTCATTGTGTATGGTTCTTCGTTTGAAACCTGTTTAGATAGTTTAGATAAGGTTTTACATAGATGCATTGAAACTAACCTTGTTCTTAATTTTGAGAAATGTCACTTTATGGTTGACCGGGGTATAGTGTTAGGACATGTAATTTCAAAGAAGGGTATAGAAGTGGTTCCTGCCAAGATTGATGTAATTTCTAGTTTACCTTACCCATTGCATTCACGAGATTAGATCATTTCTTGGTCATGCAGGTTTCTACAGACGCTTCATCAAAGACTTCAGCAAGATAGCCCTTCCACTTTCTAACTTGCTACAAAAAGATGTTGATTTTAACTTTGATGACAAGTGTAAGGAGGCTTTTGATCAACTCAAGAAATCATTGACCACAACTCCAATTATCAAGCCACTAGTTTGGACACTCCCTTTTGAGATCATATGTGATACATCCAATTATGTTGTAGGAGCTGTCCTTGCACAAAGAGTTGGAAAATTTCTTCATGTCATATATTATGCTTCTAGAACTTTAGATGCTGCACAAGCTAACTATACTACCACTGAGAAAGAATTATTAGCTATTGTTTTTGCACTTGACAAATTCAGATCATATTTGCTTAATTCTAAAGTGGTTGTTTTTACTGACCATGCAGCATTGAAGTTCCTATTGAAGAAACCAGATGCAAAACCAAGGTTAATTAGATGGATGTTGCTACTTCAAGAGTTTGATTTGGAGATTAGGGACAAGAGCGGTGCAGAAACATGGTAGCTTATCATTTAAGCAAATTGAGAAAGCACCTGACTCCCTCCTTATTCATGATTCTTTTCCTGATGAACAGCTTTTGGAGCTGCGTGACACCACCCCCTGGTTTGCTGATTTAGTTAATTACTTGGTTGCATCCGTTTTGCCTGCACATGCATCTAGGGCACAAATAGATAAACTTAAAAGTGATTCTAAATATTATGGATGGGAAGATCCCTACCTGTGGAAATTTTGCATCGATCAAGTCATTAGGCGTTGTGTGCCAGATCATGAGTTTAATTCCATTCTAGATTTTTGCCATACATTTGCATGTGGTGGGCACTTTGGACCTCAACGTACTGCTAGAAAGGTTTTGAACTCTAGTTTGTATTGGCCTAACTTGTTTCGTGATGCTTATAGGTATTGTAATAATTGTGAACAATGCCAAAGAATGGGCAACATATCACGTAGAAATGAGATGCCTCAACAACCATTGTTG
Organism: Sesbania bispinosa; assembly: GCA_026901365.1. Taxonomy (NCBI): domain Eukaryota; kingdom Viridiplantae; phylum Streptophyta; class Magnoliopsida; order Fabales; family Fabaceae; genus Sesbania; species Sesbania bispinosa. Next base: position 145,949 of record QLOH01000539.1, read on the forward strand.
TTCTGTGAGGTGTTTGATGTTTGGGGCATTGACTTCATGGGACCTTTCCCTAACTCTTTTGGTTTCAATTTTATTTTATTGGTTGTGGATTATGTTTCTAAATGGGTAGAAACAAAAGCCACACGCACTGATGACTCTCATGTTGTGATTGACTTTGTCAGGTCTAACCTTTTTAGCAGGTTTGGAATTCCAAGGGCAATCAATCAGTGATCAAGGATCTCATTTCTGCAATAGGAACATGGCATCCTTGTTGAAGAAATATGGGGTGATGCACAAGATGTCTACACCATATCATCCTCAAACAAATGGTCAAGCTGAAGTATCCAACAGGGAACTCAAACAAATTCTAGAGAAAACAGTCCAACCGAATAGGAAAGACTGGAGCAAAAGGCTTGATGATGCTTTATGGGCTTACATAACAGTTTATAAAACTCCTATAGGGATGTCCCCTTAACGGATAGTCTTTGGCAAAACATGCCATCTACTGGTAGAGATTGAGCACAAAGCATATTAGGCTATTAAGCAATGCAATTTGAACTTGGATAAAGTTGGAATGCATAGAAAGCTTTAATTGCAAGAACTTGAAGAAATTCGGTTAGAAGCGTATGAGAGTTCCAGAATTTACAAGGAAAAGACTAAAGCATTCCATGACAAGATGATAACAAGAAAGAGTTCATTGTTGGACAAAAAGTGCTCTTATATAATTCTCGTCTTAAGCTGATGCCTGGTAAGTTACGTTCTAGATGGTTAGGTCCATTTGTGGTTACTAATGTTTTTCCTTATGGTGCAGTAGAGATCACAGATGAGACAACCAAAAGGTCTTCAAGGTAAATGGACATCGGCTTAAGCCCTTCTATGAGGGTTTTCAAGAGCATACGGTGGAAGAGGTGCACTTGCACAAAGCCACCTACTTGGCTTGACTTAAAATAGAAATTTCTCTTCCCAATTTTTTTTCTATTTTTTCTTGAGTTATTGTTGTTACTGATATGTGTTTTTCATTTTGTTGATTATGTGTGGAGAGTTTTCTAGAGTTTTCATTATTTTTATCTTATTATTGTGTTTGTTGTGCAATGCTTCGATTTGTTTTCCTTAACTATTATATACAGAACAATCCACTCTTGCACTAAACAACTTTGCTAGACAGAAAGAATGGAGGAAACCCTCTCCAAGCTCAGAGTCAGGTTCCCTACTCTCCCTCAAGACGATCTCAGGAAAATTTACTGATGTAGACTTGAAAGGCTAAGAGTACTGATGCGCTTAGGCCTTCCTGAGGATGTACGCTGGATCATCGAGGCCAAGGTATGCTTAGCAGGTGAATTTCAAGATTCATTTGCTAGACATTTTTCAGGAATGGGTAGGAGTTCTTTTTCTAAAAAAAGAAGAGCAAAAAGAATGCAAGTTTGTTATAAGTGTGAATGATGGAATTGTAACTCGAGATGTAAGAATGTCGGAATGACTTCTATAAATCGAGAAGATAAAATTAAATTCATTAAGGATGGACTGAGTAAGGAGTCTTTGGATAACATTAGCCAGGCTCTTGAGACGCATCCTAGTGGACAGGTTCAAATGGTTCTTCTTGATTAGCTGAAATTATTCCGAAGGGAGAAGGAACAATATGTCTTGGGAATCTGACTCTAAAGACCCTGTTTGCCAGTTTATAAGAAAATTGGATGGGAAGCAAATCCCCGACTCATAGAAGGCGTTCAAGCCGTTACTGGACGTAAAACCAGAGGAAGATGTGAGCCAAAATCACAACTACTGTTCATAGCATGTGCATCTTTTCAGTTGTATCTTTTTGACTTTATAATTCACACTTGTCTTTAATTTGTTTTGAGTTTCTTTTCAGCTGATTCTTTTTGACTTTATAATTCATGCGTATTTTGTTTATCCTTACTTGTCTTTTCATCGACTAACACTTAATAAAAAAAATTAAAAATATAAAAAAAGAAAAAAAATCTGACAATTTGATTTTGTACCGGTTATTTCATCTTTATAAATTCCCACTATCACAAATGATTGGTACAACAAAATGTCTTCCTTTAAAGAAACTGCAGGACCATCTACACACAGATTCCACAGTATGTGTCTTTGGTGGAACCAATCTCAGAAAGGATGAAGCATTTGGCATGCAGCTTATGACCTTGGTAAAACATTGGCTACTAGAAAGATCAATGTGTGTATGGAGGGGGAGTACAAGGCCTGAAGGGTTGTACAGCAGGAAGGCAATCACAAGAGGGAGCCAAGTTTGGGGTGTGCTGCTTAATGGATGGTAATAACCAGAAGACCGCAAACCTTACCCTAGGTACCGTACTGAGGGTTTTCAACAATGCAGGAAGTATGGCACAAATGCTATACAAATCTGATGCATTTATTGCATTACCTGGTGGTCTCGGAACCTTAGAAGATATCTTCATTGTTGTGTCTTGGGCCAATTCTAACTTCCACCAAAAGCCATTAGGGTTCTTAAATGTTAATGTTTATAATGGTTTGTTGTTTCTGGAAGTTTTCAACAGGCTAGCATCAAGGATTCATACCTCAAGGACTGCAAAGAATCATGGCATGCTCTCAAATGCTAACGAACTTCTGAACAATAAGCAGAACCTTTCACTTGGACCTTATGCATCAGGAACAGCAGTGTGGACAAGAATAACAAAGATGATGGAAGGAAGGAAGGTCCTGATACCACTCTCCGGTTGTAACTTTCCTTTCTCTTAAAGTTGTGCTTGTATAGTTTTCATATTAAATATCAATTTAAAAAAAATCACCAATCAATAAAGACATTAGGGACATGTCTTGATTAGGTTGGGGGGAGGGAAAAGAGGGCCGTTTTTTAAAAAAAAAAATAATAGGATGGCAGAGTAAGGAGTTATGTTTAACTCTTGATACGCATCTCGTTAGTTTAAAAAAAAAAAAGAATTTGGTTTTTGTTTAAGCTTTCCAGTAAAGTTAACAAGTGTAAACAAAATAGAAAAAAATGTGATTTTAAGATTTTATAACATGATTGAATTGATTCCTAGCATCTGAAATTTGGGTTTGGCAACAAAGATTTGAATTGAATGGATCAATTTTGATAGTTATAGCCGTGAGGATTTGGACTTGTGACAAATTAAACTTTCTTTCTTGTGTGATTTTCACCCATGGAATTTGTTACTTAAGAACTTGCTTTGATCTTTTTGAAAACTCTTGCATCGTGCACTCATGAACAAAAAATGATTGAGGCAAATTTTCTTTCACTTGAATAAATTACCCAGTTAAATAGCATATACTTATTTCCTTTGAATACCCTTTAGCCTATGTTGTCTTCTCTCGTTCCATATTTAAGTTAAAAACCAAACTTTTACTAACCTTATAGATAGAAGTGAGTATGGATTATCATAAGAATGGATTCTTGAACAAGTGTGGGGGAATGTTAATTATGTGTGGTGCTACATACTAGTGCTTCTTTGTTATGTAAAAAAAACTAAAAAAAAAAAAGAAAAAAAAAAGAAGATATGCAAAAGAATGAAGAATCCAAATGATTGAATGATGTACTTAAACTTCAATGTTTAATTTCATATGTATCTATCACACTTGTTACTTGGATTCATTCTCCAAACTTCTTTTACTCTCTTTGGTTTAACTTGTCATATTTGTTTGTACCTCTCCATAATTGTCACTCCATTAGTACCCTAATAAAGACCTCTTGATTTGTGGATGTATGTGTAATTTTCAGTGGATAAGTAAGTAGAAGATAAGCAAGCTTATGATAGTGCAATTTTCATGGGTCGAATTTGAGAGAAACACAGACCTTTTAAACACTTGAGAGATTGAGAGTACTTCCTGCGAGGTTCTATCAATTTGAATCCACTATTTTCAATTGAAGTTTCCTTTCTATTTTGAGATTCATAAAGATAAGAATTCATAAATGTTAAGATGTCTTGTAATCACCTCTAGCTCATGTTTTCGTTACATTTCACTAATTTCATTGGAAAGCACCTCTTTGAGTCAATAATTTATGCTTGTTTCCAATTTTGCCTGGGACGTGCAAAAGGTAAGTGTGGGGGAATTTGATAAATAAAAATAATACACATTAATCATCCCTCAAATTTAACATTTTAATGCATTTTTATTCTTAATTAACAAGTCATAAGCATATTATGCCAATTCAGGTTCATATTGGGCTCAATTACATTTTTTAGCATTAAACTGTTTTCGTATTTCAAGCATAACTTGAGTTATAGACATATAAAAATTATGTTCTTTATAGTTTAGGAAATAAAAAAGAAAGCCCTAAAACTTTGATGAAGAACCCAAAAGCTAAATCGGATGGCTAGTGAGTCGAAATGGGCTTGGAAGACAGAATAGTCAGCATCATATGGAAACCTGACCAGCACTCAATGATCGGGCCATAACTTGGGCTAGAAAACTTCTTTTGTGCTCAACCTAGCGGCATTTGAAAGCTAAGATCCAGAGCTTGATTTCATATGAAGACAACTCTCTTGGATTCTTGCAGATTGAGATGTTATGCTCGGTGCAAGGGAGACAAGTAGGTGAATTATAGCTAGAGTAGGTGAATAATTCAAAGTAATGGACAAATGCATTAGGTAATTGATCAATAAGTCCATTTGTGGACAAAACATGCTTAGTCATGGTTGAGTGATCATGTTTGGAATGAAATCTTTTCCCCTCCTATAAATAGGAGGGCTTGCTAGGGAGAAGAGCATCCAAGTTGTTGTAGAAATTAATAAGAGTTTCATTACTTTTGTTCATCTTTTTGTAAAGTCTTCATGGAAGGCTAAGTTTTTATTCAATTCAAGGAGTCAAGCTTATTTTCATCTTGGTTTTGAGGTTGATCTTCATTTACATGCTGATTGAATTACATCTACCATGTTTTTCTACTCCACTTGCTTCAATTCCATATTTCATTTATCAAAGCTTGATTGGTTAACATGTTTTGGTTGTGAAATTTGTTATGATGTATGTTGTACTCTTGATTGGTTAATCATCATACAACGATTGAAAAGCATAGAGTAAGCAATTAAATTGAAGGTGTTCATTTAATTATCTACTTCAATTGGGTTCCGTTTATAAAATTGATTTGGATCTAACATAAGATTTTATGGTTATTTGATCTTGTTAATCTTAATCAATTGAATTCTGGAAATTATTTCAGTAGTGAATATGGGATCATTGTAGGGTTTCCACATGATTCTAAGTTGATAGAATTAATCTCTTGAATGCATGTTATTAATAACCAATGATTTACCATGAAAATAGCCTCTGAATTCCTTAGATTGATATTGTCTTGAATTTATTCAACCTTTGCTTTTAACTTGATCTTTTATTTCTTCAATTTATTCCAATCAATCAACCCCCCCCCCAAAGAATGATTAATTTGAGTGGATCTTCAGGGTTCGACCCGATTTATACCATTCTAATACAGTAGTTTGCAGATCGGAGAATTATAATTATAATTTTGTGCAGGTTCGACAACTGTCAGTATTTTGATACTTTATCTTTATATATCAATATAAAGAAAAATAAAATAACAAAACAATACATAGAGTCAGTAACTCGGATTCCTACATTTAGCCTTATAATGTGATATAATGATGATATCCTTTTAAAGTCTTACTGGTGTCACATTGACTAAAGCAAACCCAGTGGATATACACAATTTTACTACAAGCTTCACTAGATCCTATATATTACCACCTGAGTTCCCTATAACCTATATCATTTAATTAGATTGTGTTTCTACTATCACACCATCCGCATATACACAAATTCAATTTAAAAAATCAATATTCTCACCATTCTATCGAAAATCAATTTCTTAAGTGATCCCCGTGCATTGCACTGGTTATACACTAGTTTAATAAATAAGGATGGAAAATACTACTAAACGTATAAAATAAGGGGGTAAAGTGCATTTGGCCCTTGAAAAAAAAGTTAATTGATGAATTAAACTTACACTAAAAGATTTACCCTATACAATAAAATGATGCTACAATTACACACATGAACTATAGAACAAATAATAAATGGAAATACTTGAAATATTACTTTTTTGTAGCAAGATTATTTAAACTTAACAAGTTAAGAATTTAATTACCATGCATTATCAATGTAAAAAAGTTTTACACCGACATCTAATAACATGTTGCTACATCATTTAATAAATATGATATCTCATGTATTATTAAACTCATTAAATAATGTGACAACACATAACTTGATATTAGTGTAAAAAAATTTACACTGACAATGTATAGTTAATACATTCATAAGTTAATATAATGAATGAAATACAATGTGCTCATCGGAGACATTCTGAGGCTAAGAATCGAAAGAAGAAAGAAAATTGTTACGTTGATGTTGAACTTGAGTTTGTAGGTTTTGGAACATAGGGTGCTTATCAGACGAGTTGGAATGAGTTTTTTGTCCCTCTCTCGATCCTATAATTTTTTTCACGCCAATTCTATAGATCCGAACTCGTTCATAGACTTATAGAGACCCGATAATATACGAGTTTAATTGAGATCAAGTCTAAGTAGGACATTATTAGGTTAACTCGATATATAAACTAAATAAAACATGAAATAATAATATAATAATGGTCAAAAGAAAATAATTCATACAATTAGTAAATATACTACACACAATAGAATTCCTCTTAATATATTGTGATATATTTTTATTTTCTTTAAAGTTTGAGACATTACTAAAGAAAAATAACAATATATCACTATATAACTTACCTATAGAATGTATTTTAAAGGTAGATAGAGGAAATTTAAATAAAAAAAAACCCTATGTGAAAAGAAAAAAAGTGAGGTTGGGTCTTTAAATAATAGAAAACTATATGTAAAAAATATTACACACAGACACACAAGGACAGGTCGGGTAATTCGAAAGTTGACCCAAACCCGTCATCAACTTAATGTCAGCTCATCAAATAAAACCCAATTTGACTTTTTTAGGACAAGGTCAAACTTGACCCAAGTAGACAAGGTCGGGATTGGTGAAAAGGATAGACCAAATCTTAAACTTTGCTATTTGGAACATGAAATCAATCAATGTATCATTTTTTCTTTTCAAAAAATACATATATCAAAATTTAAAACAAGATATGTCTTCATTTAATTCTAATATAAATTTTGTTTACATATAAGGTATTGCATCCCTCAAAATTCTAGATATTTTATTTTTACTCCAACTCTACAACATGTTTATACAATTAGGAGAAAGATACAAATAAAAGAAATAGATATGATGATGAATGATATGATGAAGAGAAATAAAAAAGTGTGTTATATGAATATTTTTTTTTATATGTATCATCCATAGGAGGCAATCATGCTTGTAACGTCCTAATTTCTTAATTCGAAAATAATGTCTGTTGAAAGCACTATTTCCAAATCCGTGAAATTATTTCACACATTATCGATATCCACATACAATACAGTACAAGGCTTAGGTAATCCAAGAGTTATTTAAGCGAAAAATACAATAAGTCATTACCAATAGAATCTACATACACTGTTGCCAACAAGGGCTCAAATATACATTATCCATAAATAGACATAATGGGATATGAAAATACATGTGTCCTAGAATGATAGAAATATCCATGAGAGTCTCACATGTACTAAGCTATCCCATCAAATAAAGGATGTTATGCCTATATAAAATAATAACAATCAAAAGGGTATAACTAGGGGTGTTCATGGGACGAGTTGGGACGGGTTTTACCTGTCCCTAACCCGGCCCTAATTTTTGAAAGGGCCAATTCTATGGACCCGAACTCGTCCATAGACTCGATGATGTGCAGGTCTAAATAAGACCGAATCTGAGTAGGATAGGACCGGGTTGGCCCGATATATAAACTAAATATAATCATGAAATGATCATAACAATGTTCAAAAGAAAATAGTTCATACAATTAATAAATATATTGTATACAATAAAATATCTCTTAATGTATGCAATATTTTTTTACTTTTTTTATTACTAAACCAAGAATAAAATTATATCACTATATAATTTTATGTAAAAATGTATTTTTAAAGGTAAACAGAGAAAACTTAGACTCAAAAACCTCATCTAAAATGAAAACAATAAGGTTAGGACTTTACATAATAAAGAATCATAAGTAATAAATATTATATTTATATAAAGGACGGGTCGGGTAACCCGAAGGTTAACCCGAACCTGTCCTCAACTCGATGTCGGGTAAAAAAAGAGACCCGATGAGACCCGGTTTTGTTCTATTCTTTCTTGTAGGACAGGAATAGACCCGGCCCGAGTAGGATGGGTTGGGACGGGTCAAAGGGACGGACCGGATCTTGAACACCCCTAGGTATAACATTAATCAAAAAGGGTTGGGCCACCACAGGACCCAACCTACAACTCCCACTCCCGATCAAACATCCGGACGAGGACCCTGCACATCTGAATATAATTAATTTCCACAACGTGGGGTGAGACTAACGTCCCAGTGAGTGTAGCAAAACATGCAGTGTAAGTATTCAGGCAAATGGAATGCAACAAACAACATCATACATAAATCCCTCAAGAGTACAATACATAAAAACAAGTGAAACTTGACTGTGATGTGTTTTTAACCGACACCCGGGGTCTTTTCTCTGTCTGTGACTATGATTGAGCGCTTGACCATATGAGCAAGGATCGTCGTCCATGGCCACCTATGATTAAGTTTTATTTAACAATCAATGAGTAATGCTTGTTTTTCATTTTAGCTTGAGGACCCCTATCTTCCTCTTGGCCGAGATGTGAAGTCTATAAATCAGTTTAAGTATTTAAAGATGATTATAAGACTTAGCATCCTTAAGTTTTAATGATTAACAAATAAGATTATAAGATTATATTAATGATTAACAAATAAGATTATATTATATTAACAGGTTCTACTGAGAAAGGTATTGGTTTGTTGATTATGTTTCACGATGGAATATTCACTATCTGAAGAAGAAGAGTAGAAGAACACATCAAAAGAAGAATCTGAATCAGGGGATCAGAATCAAAAGAACAAAGTGCAGAATCCGAAGAAGAGTAATCTACAACCAAGTTGAAGACTTGAAGGCTATCTGAAAAGAGTTGAAGAATAGAAGACTACTTAAGACTCGAAGAAGTGAAGACTCAAAGATACACCTATCTGAAGTGCAGCCATCATCTGAAGAAATGAAGACAACATGAAGCAGTCTAAAGATTGAACATATCAGAATCAAGAAATGACTTCTTGAAGACATTGCAAAGTGTAAAGCACATGAAGATCACTCACTCAGTAGATAAAGCTAGACATGCTTTTCTACCTCGATTAAAGTCTTGCATAAATAAGGAAATATTGCAAAGACTTTCCACAATGCCTGCAACAAAAGGATTTGTATAAGCAGACCTACTGCATCCACACCTGCTGCCATTCAGAAAATGATAGAAGACCGAACAGAAGCAAGCAAGAAGATGATTGAATAAAGTACATACAATTCAACATCTTTATCTACATGAAAGAAGAAGAAGATGAAGAAGAAAGAAGAAGAAGAAACTAAGACTAAGAAGAATGAAACTACAATCTTCTATTAGAAGAGAAGAAGTACTCTGAAGTTTCTGTTGAGTCTCAAAAATATCATAAGGTTGTTTATGATGTTTTAAGACAACTAGATTCCCAAGTTTTAATGGTTGACAAATTTGACTTAAAGTATTTATCATAGATACACATATGCTTTAATGTTTTATCTATGATTTCAGCAAGAGTCACTATGAGCCTACATAAAAAGACTAAGTGTTGAAGCTGTCTGAAGAAGCAGAACTCGTCTGAAGAGTTGAAGCTGTCTGAAGTAGTTCAACCCGTCTGAAGTATCAGTCGTCTGAAGTCTTTTGATGACGTGGCACCTCTAGTCTGAAGTGTTGAAGTCGTCTGAAGTCTCATTTATGACGTGGCACCCTTTGCTGAAGTTTGTGAAGACTTTTCTGAACCTCTGCTGCACGTACCTTTTCAAACACGTTTATAGCAAGGAACACAGAGACCTTTCCTGGTGTTTTTGAATTTCATACACCACTGAGGAAATCTCTGCGCAGCCTCTGCAGCAACATTTGTAGCAGCTTTATGGCAGGAGCAACCTTGTACCGTGTCAGAAATATCAGAGCTCTCAGAAGCATGTCTCATATGGATTAAATAGCATTTAATGTCTATCTCTTAACGGTGGTAATTTCAACGGATTAAAGATTGGGTATAAATACCCCCTCCTTTGAAGACCATCAAGCAGAGAAGAATTTTTTTTGTGAAAAGAACAAAAACTTGGCAAGTTTTTCGCTGCAACAACTCTGATAATCTTTATCTTTGTACACATATTGTATTATCCTGAGCATACCCTCATTTTTTCTGTACATTTGTAATTGTTTAAGCTTCAAGACTATATAGTTTGTAAGCTTAAGCATTTTATATCTCTGTATTTATTTGTTGAGCCTGGAGAGGCTTGTCTGAAAAAGAATACTTGTTGGTTTGAGCCTGGAGAGGCTGGACTGTAAAAGAATACTTGGTTGTAGAGCCTGAAGAGGCTTGACTGTAAAAGAATACTTGTAATCTTTGAAAGATTAAGAGAAAATCCAATTGCTAGTTGGCATTGGAACTGGACGTAAGCTCCCAGTGGTAGTGAGTGAACCAGATAATTCCTTGGCTAAGTTTCTTACCCTTATCTCTTATCAATTTCTTTTTATACTAATCAAGGGGTCAGATAATTAATCTGCTATTTTATAAAGGCACAAAAACATCTTTAAAATTAGTTTTTACAAGCCGTCTGAAACTTCATGACAGCCCCTTAAAAGAGCCTGTTCGAAATCGTGTTTTTAATACCGTTTGCGAAAAGCTTTCTAAAATATTTAGAAACACTATTCAACCCCCCCTTCTAGTGTTTCCCTGTGTTCCTACAGTTGGTACCTGAGAGCTCTACTCAGGGGTTGAAGCACCTAACAAGTGTTTGAGGACTGAAAGATCCAAATGGAAGCTTCTAACAGGCAACAGGCAATACATCACAGAAGGAGCCTCTATCACAAGACCCCCGCATTCAATGGAGTGGATACCACTACTGGAGAGATCGTATGAAGTTGTTCATTGAGAGCAACAACATTGATGTTTGGGCATGTGGTCACTGATGGAGACTATGTGCCTATGCAAAATGTGTGTGCCTATACCTAAGACTGAATGGACCTTGGAGCAGAAGACTAGAGTCCAGATGAACGCTAAAGCCCAAACTCTATCTGATATGTTCCTTGAATAAATCAGAATATGAGAAGGTCCATGGATGCACTTCTGCCAAGGAGATTTGGGATACTCTTGCAGCAGCCCATGAAGGGGGGACTGAAACTGTCAACAAATCCCAAAATCAGCATGCTTATACATCAGTATGAGATGATAAGATGGAAGAAACTGAAACCATTGACCAAATGTTCGGGATGGTTTCAGACCATAACCAATGGACTCAGGTCCTTAGGAAAGAACCTATGAATCTGGAGGACAACAACAGGAAGATTCTAAGAAGTCTACCTAAGTCCTGGAGACCCAAAGTCACTGTCCATTCAAGAGGCAAGAGATTTGAACTCTCTGAGAATGGAAGAACTGTTGGGATCTCTCAAAGTCCATGAGCTTGAGCTTGGAGAAGATGACAACAAGAAGAAGTCTCTAGCTCTAAACTCCAAGGCCAAACAGTCTAGGCATGGCAGCATGAAGGCTATGCAAGCTGAGGAAACTTCAGAAGCAGATGAAGATTCTGAAGATAGCTCAGAAGATGACAATGATCTTGCTCTTTTAAGCAGAAAGATCAAGAGAATGTTGCAGAACAGAGGAAAGTTCAGAAAGAACCAACCTTCATCATCCAAATCAGGTAAGACAGGTAAAGAGTCTAACACTGATAAAATTATTTGCTTTGAATGTAAGCAACCAGGGCATATGAAGGCTGATTGCCCAAGACTGAAGAAAAACAACTTCAAGAAGAAGAAGTTTTTCAAAAAGAAGAAAGGTCTTATGGCAACATGGGAAGACCTTGATGAATCAACCTCAGAAGAAGAGAAGACACTTCAGAAGAGGCAAATCTGTGTCTCATGGCTAGTCTACCATCTTCAGACAGCTCTGAAGCTGAGGTATTTCCTCTTACTCTACAAGAAATGTATGATGATCTGGTGGAAAGTTCCAAGGAACTTTTCCAAGAGTATAAGAATCTATCCAAAGCCCACACAGAAATGTGTAACAAATATGAGGCACTTGAGATAGAACATATTATGCTCAAGGAAAAAATTCTTGAGACTAAAAACTGCAGTTCACAAGCTGTGTCTGAAGAGAATGAGAAACTTCAGAAGCAGGTTGTGGAACTGACAAAAGATCTGGCCAAATTTGTCAAAGGAACTAAAAATCTGAATATAATGCTTGGAAATCAAAGGCATTCCCTTGACAAAAGTGGACTAGGCTTTTGTGATCATAACATGTCTGAACCTCCTACTGTCTTAAATTTTTCTAAAGGCAAAAAGAAGGTTACTGGGTGTTCTCACTGTGGTAAGCCTGGACAATATGGCTCAGTGCAAACACAAGAGAAAAACAAGGCCCAAAGCTAACAAGAAAGGACCCAAAAGAATATGGGTACTAAAAACTTATATTAGTTCCTGTTGCAGATGTGTTTAACAGGACAAAGGAGACCCACAAATGGTACCTGGAGCAGTGGTGCTCGCGACACATGACAGGAGAAAGTCTTTGTTCCAAAACCTTAGACCTAGAGATGGTGGAGTGGTCACCTTTGGTGGAAATCAGCAAGGGAAGATCACTGGAATAGGGACTGTAGGTATATCTCCTCAATCCCTATGTAAAAATGTACTCTAGTGGAGGGACTCAGCATAATTTATCTAGCAATGAAGTCAATATGTGACAGTGGTATGTGGTATCTTACTAAGGAAGGAATGCAATAGTCAAAGACTCCTCTGAATGCAAACACCTAATTTACTGCTAAGAGACCACAACAATGTGACAAAATTGATCTAGATGGATCTAGCAAGTCAAAATGTAAAATGTTTCATTCTGTTGAAGGATGAAACAGATTTGGCATCAAGACTGGGCATGCCAGCTTGAGATTAATCTCAAGGTTAGCAAAAACACAATCTTGTTAAAGATTGCCCAAGCTTTCATACAAATCTGACATTTTATGTGAAAGCTGTCTGAAAGGGAAACAAACAAGACACTCTTTTAAGAGTAAGGATGTTGTTTCAACTAGCAGACCACTAGAACTTTTACACATTGACTTGTTTGGTCCTATTAGAACAGAAGTCTTAGTGGTAAGAAATATGGTTTGGTCATTGTTGATGACTATTCTAGATTTACATGGGTGTTATTCCTAAGAAGCAAGGATGAGACTTTTAGAATTTCACAATATTCTGCAAGAAGGTACAGAATGAGAAAGGATTCTGTATTTCTGTTATCAGAAGTGATCATGGTGGAGAGTTTGAGAATGCAAACTTTCAAATGTTCTGTGATGAGAATGGGATCTCACAACAATTTCTCTGTGGCTAGAAACACCTCAACAGAATGGGGTTGTTGAGAGAAAGAACAGAAGTTTGCAAGAGATGGCAAGGACCATGCTCAACTCATGCAGCTTACCAAGATCCTTCTGGGCAGAAGCTGTTAGCACAACATGTTACCTTCAAAACAGAATATTGGTAAGACCAATTCTGAAAAAGACTCCCTATGAACTGTGGAAAGGAAGAAAACCCAACATATCATATTTCCACACCTTTGGCTGTGAATGTTTTATACTCAACACCAAGGATGATCTTGGAAAATTTGATGCAAAGTCTGATAAAGGATTTTTCATTGGATATTCTGAAACATCTAAAGCCTATAGAGTGTATAACTCTAGAACTTTAACTGTTGAAGAAACTATTCATGTTAAATTCAATGATAACAAAGAGACTGATAGGGAACTATCAGATCTAGAGGATGATTTTGCAGGAATGGAGCTGAATGACCACACAGCTTGAAGGATGAGCAGCTGTCTGAAGTACCTACTGTTACTAAACCTCTTCAGACAAATGTTGAGTCTCAGACAGAACAAACAGATTTGATACCTCCTCAGAAACCTGATTGGAAATACAAATCACATCATCCTAAGAGCAATCATTGGCAGCACTTCAGAAGGAGTTGAAGAACAAGATCAAAATTCAAGAATCTGAATTCTCTTGCTCTCCTGTCTGAAATAGAGCCAAAAGAACATTGATGAAGCTCTGCATGATGAAGGGTGGGATCCTAGCCATGCAAGAAGAGCTGAATCAGTTTGCTAGGAGTGATTGTCTGGACCCTTGTTCCTAAACCCCATGGGAAAACTATTATTGGAACCAAATGGGTGTTCAGAAAACAAGATGTCTGAAGAAGGCAAGGTAGTCAGAAACAAGGCAAGATTAGTTGCTCAAGGATCAACCAGCAAGAAGGTATTGATTTCACTGAAACCTTTGCCCCAGTGGGCCAGGTTAGAAGCAATTAGAATTCTTTTATCTTATGCTGTAAATAATGGCATCAAGCTATATCAAATGGATGTTAAAAGTGCCTTCCTCAATGGTCTCATTGAAGAAGAAGTCTTTGTTAGACAACCACCCTGGTTTTTGAAGATATTGCTTTTCCTGAACATGTTTTTCAAACTCAAAAGGCTCTCTATGGTCTGAAACAAGCCCCAAGAGCTTGGTATGACAGATTGAGCAGTTTTCTAATCTCAAATGGTTTTGAAAGGAGGAAAAGTGGATACAACTCTTTTTAGAAAACAGTCTAACAAAGATCTTATACTTGTTCAGATATATGTTGATGACATTATCTTTGGTTCAACTGACTCTTCATTATGCAAGGAGTTTCAGAGTTAATGCAATCAGAGTTTGAAATGAGTTTAATGGGTGAACTAAAATTTTTCTTAGGACTTCAGATTAAGCAAGATTCTGACTGTATATGGACCATCAAGAAAAATATACAAAGGAAATGCTTAAGAAGTTTAACTTACATGATTGCAAACCCATGTCAACTCCAATGCATCCCTCTGCATCTTTAAATAAAGATGAGAAGGAAGAACCAGTGAATCAAACTTTGTATAGAGGAATGATTGGATCATTATTATATCTAACAGCAAGCAGACCTGACATAATGTTCAGTGTATGTCTGTGTGCTAGATTTCAATCTGATCCAAGGAGTACTCACTACAAAGCTGTAAAAAGAATTTTCAGATATCTTAAAGGTACTACTAATCTTGGTCTGTGCTATAAGAAAAGTAAGGATTGCAGGTTAATAGGTTACTGTGATGCTGATTTTGCTGGAGAATTGAAAGAAAAAGCACTAGTGGTGGATGTCATTTCTTTGGAGAAAATATGATTAGCTGGTCAAGCAAAAGGCAAAGCACAATTGCCTTATCAACAGCTGAAGCAGAATACATCTCAGCAGCCAGTTGTTGCTCACAACTGTTATGGGTGAAGTATCAGTTAGAAGATTTTAACATTACTATATCTGCTATACCTGTTTTGTGTGATAATACAAGTGCTATTAATTTGTCTAAAAATCCCATTCAACATTCTAGGGCTAAACATATAGAAATAAAACATCATTTCATTAGAGACTATGTTCAGAAAGGTGTTTTTGATATTCAGTTTATTGATACAGAGCATCAATGGGCTGATATATTCACAAAACCTCTGACTGAAGATAGATTTAAGTTCATTAGAAATAATCTGAACATACATGCATTTTGATTGTGTGTGATATGATCTGTTGAAAATGATGTGTCTGAAATTTCAGCTTGTCTGAAACAAGTGACTTGTCTGAAATTTTGGGTTGTCTGAAATCTATATGGGTGTCTGAAATCTGTCACTTGTCTGAAGTAAACAAATGACGTGGCTTTCTGAGACGGTTTAATTCCATTATTTTGTCTCTTCCACTTCGCACGTTTTCCTATGTTTGCGCAGCCAGTACATGCCATCATTACTTCATGGGTCTATAAATACAGAAGCTAGGGGTCAGAGAACTTCACCGTTCACTATTCTGTATTCCTCTTGAGATCCTTCTTCTACAAGCAATTTTTTCTCTCTCAAGTTCTTCAGAAAACTCTTCAATGGCTCCTAAGAAATCTGCTGGAAGCAACATCGTGAAGACTAAGGGTGTAGTCCTGGAGGATCTTCAATCTCTGGGAATGAACTTATTTGCTGAGTTCGATGCAGCTGGGTGGACTCCGTATTTCAATCACAACTTGACACAGTGGCATGAGCAGAGTGTGCTGGATTTCTGGGCTACTGCCAGAGGAATACCCAATCCTCAGGGTATCTACACTAGCATCAAGGCCACAGTACGAGGTGTCCCTGTCTTTGTTGATGAAGATATCCTTGCTCACATCTGTGAGGTCAGGACTGAAGGAGCTGTATTCACTCCTGGCTGGGAAGCAAGAAATGGGGACAGAAGCAGTTCACAGAGTTTCTGTATGGCACCTCTGAACCAGTAAGTTGGATGCAAAGCATATGTCAGACAAGGCTAGGGTTTTGCATGCCATCTTAGGGTGCTCTGTAATCCCTAAGAGTGGAAGCAGAAACCATGTTTCTGAGTTGGAGAGATTTTGTCTGATTCACCTACTGCAGAAGAAGAAGGTGAACCTCCCCAACATCATAATGTACCACATGCAGAAGCGTCTCAGAGACTCTGCTGGGAGCTTCCCTCACAATACCATCATCACCAAGATCTTGCTGCATTTCAAAGTCCCCATTGAGAGGCTTTTTGATCGCCTTTCACAACCTGTGTTTGGTGAATCAAACCTCAAGAGCATGGGAGTGAAGCTGACTCCAAGACCTCCCTCTCCGTCCATGAAGGAGAGCCTTCTTCTTGAGAAAGCTGCTAGAAGGAAGACAACAATGGAGGTTCTTGAGAATGAACTCAGAGGAGACATAAGGAGGCATGAGTTCAAGCCATCAAAACCCTCTCCTCAAGCAAAATTGAAGAAGCTACCTGTAAGGAGTGCTGCTAAGGTAGCATCTGCATCTGTGCAGAGTCAGGTGTCTGAACCTGTTCAGAAGGCATCACAAAGGCCATCTGAAATTGTGGGTCAGTTGTCTGAACCTGTACAGACTCCACAGCCTACTTCTGAAATGGAAGGACAGGCTCAAGAGGCAGATGAAACTGATGCAGTTGTAGCTGAGCCATTGGCTGCTTGCCCATCTGATCCTGAACTCATTCAGGTGGCAGCATTGGCTACTGCTTTGGAGCAGGAGGAGCTGGAGAAGAAAGCAGAGCAAGAGAAGACTGATAGAGCTCTTGCTATTGCTTCACAATTGGCCTATGCTGAAGATGATAGGCAAGCAACCATAGCTGAGGGAGCAAAGAAAAGGAAGAGGTCAAGTGCACCTCAGAGAAGGAGGACCAAAAGCAAGCTACTTCAGACTGCACCTGAATCTAGGGTGACTAGAAGTATTGCCTCTCAGCTGGAAGCAGAGGATATGGCTGGGAAATACCAAAATTATGTCAAGGCACATGAGTATTTTAAAAGAAAAAGGGAAGAAAAACAAGCACAAAGGGGAAGAAGAGAAGGAAGCAAAGGCAAAAGAATCTGAGGTAACCAAGCCTCCCTACAAGAGAATTAAGGTGAGATTTGATAATGTAACTCCTTCACCACCCTCCTCACCAGAAAAACAAACACCTCAGCAACCCTCTCAACCATCCCCTCAACCAACATCTCAACCTTTACCACAACCTTCACCAAAACCCCTATCACCTGTAAAACAACCATCTTCACCTCTATCACAACCATCACCACCTCCACAAACAGAAAATCAACCTTTTGAACCCTCTGAACCTACCTCACCACAACCCTCAGAAAATCAACCATCTGATCCCCCATCACCTCAAGTAATCCATCTTCTGAACCTTCACCTCCTCAATCTCAACTACCATCACCATCTTCACCACCACCACCTATACCCTCACCACATTTATCTCCTCCACCTTCACAACAAGAAGAGATCCTTGCTGAAGAAGAGCAAGTGCTTGCTGATGCTCTACAGTTATCTCTCCTTTCTGATCCCTGCTCATTGCCTAAGTTTGGCAACCTGTCTGAAGAGCTACAGTATTTCAGACCAGCACCTGTTGTATCCTTGCATCATGGCTTAATCAAAAAACTGTTGCTGAAGTTAGAAACCAATACAGTGCTCTTTCAGGAGGATTAGAAAAGATCAGGAAGGGTGTTGTCCCTCCTGCACATACTTGGGCTCCCATCAATCCATTCTCAGATGATTCCCTCAGGCTGAATAATGATGAATGGAGTTTTGTGAGGCAGCTGAACACTGAGTCTGAGCTGTTTCAGAGGGATCTGCACAAGGGAGTTGGGATGAGAGGCTACAGGCCTCCTAGAACTTGTTCAATCAGGCCAACCACTAAAATCTTGGTGAAACCTGATAGAATAGTTCCTAGGTATCCCTTAAAGGAAGGTCAGGGTGAGAAATTCAAAGAAGCTAAAGTTTATTCTGCATCTGCACCTCTGTCTGAAATGATGAGTCCATCAGAGTGGGAATCTTTACCAGAGTTCATCAGAAACCAAGGAGGAGGCCTGGATCAACTACTTCAAGATTGGATGTGGTCCTCTTACTGGAAGATCAGAGAAGATGCTGGATCTTCTTCGGGATCAACTGGTCCTGATGCTGATTCTGAAGTTGGACTTGGAAAGTCAACCAATGTCAATATCACTATCTGAGAGATCACTTTCCCCCACCTGTTGACTCTTTTAATGAAGACTGGGTAGTACTGAACCCCATTGGCACCTTCTTTTGCCCTGTGTTCAAACCTTCTGAATACAGTTTGGAGCCAGGCTTTGGAGTGCTTAGATTTGTTTGCCCCTACATCCAATTGATTTTGTATGAATCTGAGCAAGACTTGTCTGAGGAAAATCTGAAGCTGAAGACCAAAGTTAAGAAACTTGAAAAGAAGTATGCTGATCAAGAGAAGAAGACTAAGCATCTAATTGCTAAACAAGAGCAGATTCTTCAAGAACAGCAGCTTATCAGATCTGGTCAGCAAGAATTGAAAACCTCAGTGGAAGCAGCAATAGACAAGGCCAAGGAAGACTTGATTTCCTTTCTGACTGAGGCCTTGCTGAAGAAGAAGGATTAAACTGTTAATTTAGCCATTGTCTTTGCTTATTTTCATGTTTATAACAAGTGTCTGATTGTCTATTTCTTTATCTGAACATTCATTAAATACAATCAGTGGCTTATCTCATATTTTGAGTTGATTATTTGTGCTCTGATATATATGTTTTATCTGAATATATTGCTCTGTTACTGTTTTGCTCTGATATTCCCTTTTGATTGATGACAAAAGGGGGAGTATTAAACTAACCAAATCTGAAGTGGTTACAGGACTCAGGGGGAGTACATATGTTTTTCTGAGAAATTTGAGCAAATGAGTAAAATATACCTTAAACAGAACCTGTTAAAGGATATTTCTATCTCAGGGGGAGCTTTCTTATTCTCAAAAACTGATTACAGATTTGTATATTTTAACCAAATTTGTCATCATTAAAAAGGGGGAGAATGTTGAGTCTCAAAAATATCATAAGGTTGTTTATGATGTTTTAAGACAACTAGATTCCCAAGTTTTAATGGTTGACAAATTTGACTTAAAGTATTTATCATAGATACACATATGCTTTAATGTTTTATCTATGATTTCAGCAAGAGTCACTATGAGCCTACATAAAAAGACTAAGTGTTGAAGCTGTCTGAAGAAGCAGAACTCGTCTGAAGAGTTGAAGCTGTCTGAAGTAGTTCAACCCGTCTGAAGTATCAGTGTCGTCTGAAGTCTTTTGATGACGTGGCACCTCTAGTCTGAAGTGTTGAAGTCGTCTGAAGTCTCATTTATGACGTGGCACCCTTTGCTGAAGTTTGTGAAGACTTTTCTGAACCTCTGCTGCACGTACCTTTTCAAACACGTTTATAGCAAGGAACACAGAGACCTTTCCTGGTGTTTTTGAATTTCATACACCACTGAGGAAATCTCTGCAACGCACCTCTGCAGCAACATTTGTAGCAGCTTTATGGCAGGAGCAACCTTGTACCGTGTCAGAAATATCAGAGCTCTCAGAAGCATGTCTCACAACGGATTAAATAGCATTTAATGCTATATCTTAATGGTGGTATTTCAACGGATTAAAGATTGGGTATAAATACCCCTCCTTTGAAGACCATCAAGAGAAGAATTTTTTGTGAAAAAGAACAAAAACTTGGCAAGTTTTTCGCTCCTGCAACAACTCTGATAATCTTTATCTTTGTACACATATTGTATTATCCTGAGCATACCTCAGTTTTTCTGTACATTTGTAATTGTTTAAGCTTCAAGACTGATATAGTTTGTAAGCTTAAGCATTTTATCTTCTCTGTATTTATTTGTTGAGCCTGGAGAGGCTTGTCTGAAAAGAATACTGTTGGTTTGAGCCTGGAGAGGCTTGACTGTAAAAGAATACTTGGTTGTAGATCCTGAAGAGGCTTGACTGTAAAAGAATACTTGTAATCTTGAAAGATTAAGAGAAAATCCAATTGCTAGTTGCATTGGGACTAGACGTAGCTCACAGTGGTAGTGAGTGAACCAGGATAAATTCCTTGGCTAAGTTTTCTTACCCTTATCTCTTATCAATTTTTTTATACTAATCAAGGGGTCAGAATAATTAATCTGATATTTTATAAAGGCACAAAACATCTTTTAAAATTAGTTTTTACAAGCCGTCTGAAAACTTCAGACAGCCCCTTAAAAGCCTGTCTGAAATCGTGTTTTTAATACCTGTTTGCGAAAAGCTTTCTAAAATATTTAGAAACACTATTCACCCCCCTTCTAGTGTTTCCCTGTTCCTACAGTGTATATGGATCAAGCGCTTACCATCAGGCCAAAAGCTACAGCTGATAGCAAGGGCGCAACTTTATTTCCTTAAGGGATAGAGCCGCATTTAGCTTAAGGGGCTGCGCCCGTTAGAGGCGCCATAGGTTGGGATGTTAAGCCCATCGAATCCTAAGGGTGACGCTGACAATTAAAGCCAACAATCTCCCCCCAGTGTCAGTGGGGGATTCGAACCCATGACCTTGCTCTGATACCACTTTATGGATCAAGCGCTCACCATCAGGCCAAAAGCTATAGCTGATATCAAGGGCGCAACTTTATTTCCTTAAGGGATAGAGTCGCATTTAGCTTAAGGGGCTGCGCCCGTTAGAGGCGCCATGGGTTGGGATGTTAAGCCCATCGAATCCTAAGGGTGACGCTGACAATTAAAGCCAACAGTTTCATCTTGGCGAAAGCAAAAGAAGCTGTCTAAAGCAAAGAAGCTGTCTGAAGCAAAGAAGTTGTCTGAAGCAAAGAAGCTGTCTGAAGCAAAGAAGTTGTCTAAAGCAAAGAAGCTGTCTGAAGCAAAGAAGTTGTCTGAAGCAACGGAGCCGTCTGAAAGACTAGAAGCTATCTGAAGTGTCAATATTCGTCTGAAATATTGAAGTCGTCTGAGATCCGACGTGGCACACTCACTGAAGACAACGAAGACTTTTGCTCTCTGAAGTATGCTGAAGAAAAGTCGTTCTCTACAAACACGCAACACTTTCAAAGCTTAAATTGGCAAAGTCACATAGACCTTTCTTGGTACCTTTGAAGTTCATACACCACTGAGGAAATCTCTGCAACGCAGAAATTGCAGCAACAACGGTGGCAGCTTTATAGCAGCACCAACGTTGTACTTTGTTAGAATTGTCAGAACACCCAGAAGCGTGTCTCACAACGGATTGAATAGCATTCAATGCTATCTCTAAACGGTGGTATCACAACGGAAATATCATCATCACCAATCCGAAAGAAAGCAGAAGAAAAGCTCAGGAGACTAAGCAGAAGCAACAAAGAAAAATGTTTGAATGAAATATTTTAATTCAAACATATTTATCATCTGCAAGCAACAGCCATTGAACAAGACATCACACCCAAAGAAGATATGATGTCAGGAGCAAATGAAAAAGGAGTATATACAGAATCGGCAAACAAAACAAATTCAACGGATATCTCCTAAAGAGACACTCCTAAAAGAAAACAGAGGAAAGCAGAAGAAAACAAATGAAAGCATAAAGAAGCAGATTCAAGAGAGAGTATTCGCAGAATTATATCAAGAAACACCTCTCATGAAGAAGAAAATATCAAGTGTCAGAACGGGATCGTCTGAACACCCATTCGCTTAAGGAGAAGCAACCGTTTGAGAAGCTATTACACAACGGCTATATGAGCCACATCAACATCTCAATGGTATTTTGAATCATCTTCAAACGGCTATATTTCATCAGAACATATAAATAGCCTCAAGATTGAATTTGAAGATGCTGCCGACCTATTGGTCAGTCAGACAAAATTGTTGATCAACAGAATCAAACTAGTTAATCAGGCTAAATGCCTTATGGTTAACAAGAGTTGACTTGAGCTTAAGTGGATCATGAAGATGTCAACTAAGTTTGATCAGAGAGTTGGTTCTCAATCAGGCTACTGACTAGCTGGTCAGTTAGTTAGGTTGTTCAGTTGGTCTATTTGATCAAGTGAGTTGATTGTTCGAAAGGCAATCATGCTGAACAAATGAATATCAAACTGGGTACGGTTTGAAGCTTTGATATACCTTGGTGTTCCTATGATATGGGTGAGAATGTAGCCCATGGAAACAAATGGTTTGAGAACAAGGCTGGAGCATCATTTCACATCTTAGTTAGCCTACTCTTAGAGGATGTATTCCTCATAGAAAGACAGGGATTGTACTTAATTCAAACACTTGTATCACTGTCTATCCTTGTACTTAGTTTGTAATGTCTGTATCCTGAGTGTGTACTCAGTAATCTCTATGTACAAGTAGAATCTAAGTTTAGACGTTCTGGCAAACATCTAACTTTGATTGAGTAGTGAAACTACTCAACACTTTATGTGTCTGAGAGCCTGGAGATGCTTGGTGGAAGAAAGAATACTTGAGTCTGGAGAGACTGTACTCGTGATGTCTGGAGAGACTGTACTCGTGATGTCTGGAGAGACTGTACTCGTGATGTCTGGAGAGACTGTACTCGTGATGTCTGGAGAGACTGTACACGTGATGTCTGGAGAGACTATACTCGTTGTGTCTGGAGAGACTGTGCTCGTTGTGTCTGGAGAGACTGTACTCATATTTGAGCTTGTAATCTGAGTTCAGATAGTGGAAAATCCAGTGGTTGTTTGCCTCTGGGACTGATGTAGCTCATGGATTGTGGGTGAACCAGGATAAACTTTGTGCCTAAGTCTTCTTTCCCTTAACTTCTCTATTTACAGTTTTCTTATTTATGTTGGGGATTGAAAAGTTATTTTCATAACAAACTTAACACAACGATTTCAATAAAATGATCTTTCATAAGAACAAAACATGAGATGTTTCTCACATCACTTGAAGCATTACAAAGAATGTCTTTTGAATTACTTCTGAAACAATTATCTGAAGTGAGTCTGGAAAGACCTCAATTCAGAAATCTGGAACAGACTTCAGACAACCTATAGTCATCTGAAGTATTTCAGAAACAGTTTGAAAAACATTCAATGTAATAATCTTCAGAAGATATCTTGAGAAGTATCTGTTTAAAATAATCTTAAGACTTAAAAGAAACTTTATTTTTCTTATCTTCCGCACGTTTTAATTATATCTGATTTTAAGATTCATTTTAAACATTATTCATCTTCATGATTTAAACAAAAGATTTTCAAGATTGACACGAAAAGCTTAAAACACTATTCAACCCCCCTTCTAGTGTTACCTGTGGTTCTAACAATTGGTATCAGAGCTCACCTTCTGGTTGAGCATCTAACAAATGCAGAAGGAGTAGATCCTCAGAAGATGGAAATCTCACCAAGCTGAAGCAACTCTGAAGAATGATAATAAAAAAAGAAAATTAATTTTCTTAAAACTCATTATTCATACAAGGCATCCTCCAGAAAGATATAATTGGAAAAGGAAAGTGTATCTATCTCTAGATCACAAACTGGTAACATCTTTCCTATCTTAGTCTAAATCTAAGTTCAAGTATTTGTTGTTTTATTTGAAATTGTTTATTAAAGTGATAAATAAGAATGTGCTTCATGATCTGCTTGTTTGAACTCACAAAATCTTAAATGTGTATGTATTTCTAAATAAACTATTGCTGCTATGTGCTTTAATCTGTTTTATATATATACGTGTTGTATGTTCTCCTTATTAAATTAAATTAGTTGAATGGTCATGCATACTTAGTAAAACAGTTTTGCATTTGAGAAAGCGATCAGTCATATATGTCTAATAATAACTGCATTAATATGTGTGTGTTTCAATAAATAAATGAAGAGTCATGGATGTTAATTTTGAAAATATGAAATGGCACGATGTGAATCATTAAATCATTAACGAGTCTCTTTCAACCGGCACGATGCACTTTTTCCCACACCGGCTCAGTGCACAACCGCCACTTCATCAATGCTTGAAGCACGATCCCCTACCTATATAAAAGGATTGGATGATCAACATGGAAATTACACTCAAATCAAATCCTTTCCCCAAAAGGTCAAAGCACTCTCATCTCAGAAAGATCAACTGCCCTATTGTACCCATGGAAAATACTTCAGGATTACCAAGTAACTCCGCTCTCAGTTTCTGATGAGAAGATCATCCCATGTAAGATGATAAATCTATCAGAATTCGATGAGGCAGATTACAAGGTTTCTGAATATTTTGATGCTGCTGGATGGACTCCCTACTTAACAACATTTCCTCCTCATGGCATAAGGAAAGTGTAATAGAGTTTGGGACAATATCAAAGTCATATCTGAACCGAACAGAGCTGGATTGAAACGAAAGTAATGGAAGGTCACTGTTTGTGAATACCAAACTTATTGAAGTCATAGGTGTTCCAAACAGAGGAGAACTCTATTTCCAAAAATGGGAATCTGCATGGTGGAAACTCCTGTCCTTGATCAATCTGTTTGGAAAAGCAAGGCTTGGTCCCTTCAGACCTTCTCAACTCCTTAGCACACCCAGAGCCCTTCTTGGTGCTAAACTGTATTCTTCCCAGAGGAAGAAACAACTTAATAATAACCATGATGGAGAGGTTTGTTTTGGGACTTCTGTTGTCAAAGAAGAAAGTCAATCCCTTTCCCATTGGATATGATGTGTCAGATGATGTTCAGAGATGAGATGGGAAATGAGAAGTTTATCTTCACAATACCCTAATTATGTAAATTCTCTTGAACAAGAGCTTTCCTATGGAAAGTCTCTATGACCAACCATCTCCTGACTTCTTCACTTCGGTTGAATATGCTGAGTTAGACCGGACTTTTATGGAAAGAGAAGAAGCTCCTGAAAATCAAGTGGTCATTCCTCCTCTCTTGCCCCACACACTGAAGAAGGAACTGAAGATGTTCATCTGAAGTTTCATAAAGAAAAGGATGACGTCTGGTGCATTCTATGTGAAGAGGAGAAATGATAACATGATTAGGTTTGCAGAGAGGCTAAAAGCAGCGAAGAAAGAGCTTCAAAGCTTAAGGCTGAAATGGTTAATAGTAAAACGAGTAGAGATGATAGCCTACTTAATGATCAATGAGAAACTTGTGTTTTATTTAGAATCATTGTGTCCATGTTTTAAAATTCTGTTTTTATGTCTCTATAATATAAATAGTTTTACTTTGTTTGATTTCTTTACCCTCTACTTGTTTATATGGTTTTATTTGTGCATAGTTAGTCATATCCTTCACATAAGATAGTTGATTACTAGAATATAATAAAATTAAAACCATAAACCTAAACCATTTGTTTTAATGATTAATTAATCCTTTAAATTATAATCAAGAATTTAAGACAATTAGTATAATGATTAAACATCAGATGCTACTGAAAGGTATCTTTAGTTGCTCTTATTTCAGGAAACAGGCTTTAAGAAGATTGTCGATTAACACTTCTAATAAGAAAGCTTCCTATGGACCTGCTGAAATTATGAGCCAAGAATGCTGAAGGGATAGTCACTTAAATCCAACTCAATCGTAGAGAGCATCAAGGAATTCAGAAGAAGAAAGTTTTCAGAAAAGGGAATGCATTTCTCAAATCACAAACAATAAAAGTTGTGGGTAATATCTCTCTTTTATAATTTTTTTATCTCACTTAATTACTAAATTCTTTGATAAGATGAGTCATTTCAAATGGGGAGGGTTTCATGCATCTATAGCGTCACAAATCTTGAGAAAGCAAAGGTCACGACGTTTCACTTGTCTGTCAATCAACGCACTCTTCCCCAAAGAGGCGCTGTCAGTGTCATCATTAATACTTCTTAAGTGCCTTTGTGTACATAAATATTCCTACTAAATCTCTATCTCAGTATATCTGCTCGCTTCATCAATCTTCAAAGTCTCTCAAAAACCATCAAAAGTTTCTCTTTTCATCTCTAGAAATGTCCTCCTCTCAGTCCATTTTTCAAACCCAAACTATAGACTTTCCCAATATCTCTAAAGATGGTCTAATGTAACTGCCTATTTCGAAGCCGCCGGATGGTTGCCCTTCTTTGAAGCCATTGATAGTCAATGGCATGAAGAAAGTGGTGTACCAATTCTGGAAACATTATCTCTGGAAAACTCAGCAGAAGAGACTGCCTCAAAGCCCAAGTAATGAATCAAAAGGTGATTGTGACTACAGATATTCTTGAAAGAGCTCTAGGAGTAAAAGCAGAAGGGGAACTGTTCTCAACAGGCTAGAATGATCTACATCATTGTATGAAGAATCTAACCATCTGATCTACAACAGGCGAGGAATGAAAGTTATCCCCAAAGTTCTCTTCAACATTCTAAAATATTGTGTGATCCCACGAATTGAGGATAACCACAACCTTGAGATGGAAAGGTTCTGTGTTATCAATCTTCTGCAAAAGAAAGATTAATCTTCCGTGGATCATTCTATTCGATATGGCAGGAAGAAAACTGGGAGACTCTACTATTCTACCTCACAATACTGTGATCATAAAGATTCTTATGGTAAACAATATGGTCATTGATCATCTGTATAATCACAGAAACCCCGGTTTCTTAAGGTTAATCATCGGAACACAGAGGAAACTAATGAATCTCTGAGGTTCAAAGACTAAGGATGGAGAACGCTCAACTCCGTCATAAGTTAAAGAAGATAAGGAGGACTGTGTTCAAACTTACAGGCGGTCTGGGAGTTTAAAGAAGCCAAAAGGAGAAAAGATCCTTTAATATCTTTGCTTATCAACCTCTGTCAATATTTTTCTCTTGTCTGCCTTTATGTCTTTGCCTATCTGTTGAATCTTAGATGTCATTTCTCTTTAGTTGCTGTAACCATGGTTGGTTTTCTTCAGTCGCTATATACTAATATTAGTAAGAACTCTAATCACCAAACCTTTTTAATTAATGACAAAAAAGGGGGAGAATCAAAACTCACAAAATGATGTTAAATAAGGGGGAGAAATACAAATCTCACAAAGAAATACAAATCTCACAAAATGATGTTAAATACTATCTGTAACAATGGTATAGTTATTTAACTATTGAATATTTAACAATCGGTATCTAAAATAATAATAATTTAACAATTGGTATAGAAAAGATGTCTAAAAGACTTAACCAACAATTGACATAGAAAAGATCTAATTGTCTCAGCAGATAACTAAAAGAATCAATGCTTGACTCAGGGGGAGTAATATAAATAGGGGAGTAATATTTTCAATTTTGTACATATTTTGTAAGTAATATATAATTTATTTGTCATCATTAAAAGGGGGAGATTGTGAAGTCTATAAATCGGTTTAAGTATTTAAACATGATTATAAGACTTAGCATCCTTAAGTTTTAATGATTAACAAATAAGATTATAAGATTATTAATGATTAACAAATAAGATTATATATATTAACAGGTTCTACTGAGAAAGGTATTGGTTTGTTGATTATGTTTCAGGATGGAATATTCACTATCTGAAGAAGAAGAGTAGAAAAACACATCAAAGAAGAATCTGAATCAGGGGATCAGAATCAAAAGAACAAAGTGCAGAATCCGAAGAAGAGTAATCCACAACCAAGTTGAAGACTCGAAGGCTCTAAAAAGAGTTGAAGAATAGAAGACTACTTAAAGACTCGAAGAAGTGAAGACTCAAAGATACACCTATCTGAAGTGCGGCCATCATCTGAAGAAATGAAGACAACATGAAGCAGTCTGAAGATTGAAACATATCAGAATCAAGAAATGACTTCTTGAAGACATAGCAAAGTGTAAAGCACATGAAGATCACTCACTCAGTAGATAAAGCTAGACATGCTTTTCTACCTCGATTAAAGTCTTGCATAAATAAGGAAATATTGCAAAGACTTTCCACAATGCCTGCAACAAAAGGATTTGTATAAGTAGACCTACTGCATCCACACCTGCTGCCAATCAGAAAATGATAGAAGACCGAACAGAAGCAAGCAAGAAAGATGATTGAATAAAGTACATACAATTCAACATCTTTATCTACATGAGAAGAAGAAGAAGAAGATGAAGAAGAAAGAAGAAGAAGAAATACTAAGAAGAATGAAACTACAATTCTTATCAGAAGCAAGAAGTACTCTGAAGTTTTATCTTGGCGAAAGCAAAAGAAGCTGTCTAAAGGAAAGAAGCTGTCTGAAGCAAAGAAGCTATCTGAAGCAATGAAGTTGTCTGAAGCAAAGAAGCTGTCTGAAGCAGAGAAGCTGTCTGAAGCAAAGAAGCTGTCTGAAGCAACGGAGCCGTCTGAAAGACTAGAAGCTATCTGAAGTGTCAATATTCGTCTGAAATATTGAAGTTGTCTGAGATCCGACGTGGCACACTCACTGAAGACAACGAAGACTTTTGCTCTCTGAAGTATGCTGAAGAAAAGTCGTTCTTTACAAACACGCAACACTTTCAAAGCTTAAATTGGCAAAGTCACAAAGACCTTTCTTGGTACCTTTGAAGTTCATACACCACTGAGGAAATCTCTGCAACGCAGAGAAATTGCAGCAGCAACAACGGTGACAGCTTTATAGTAGCACCAACGTTGTACTTTGTCAGAATTGTCAGAACACCTAGAAGCGTGTCTCACAACGGATTGAATAGAATTCAATGCTATCTCTAAACGGTGGTATCACAACGGAAATATCATCATCACCAATCCGAAAGAAAGCAGAAGAAAAAGCTCAGGAGACTAAGCAGAAGCAACAAAGAAAAATGTTTGAATGAAATATTTTAATTCAAACATACTTTATCATCTGCAAGCAACAGCCATTGAACAAGACATCACACCCAAAGAAGATATGATGTCAGGAGCAAATGAAAAAGGAGTATATACAGAATCAGCAAAAGGACAAATTCAACGGATATCTCCTAAAGAGACACTCCTAAAGGAAAACAGAGGAAAGCAGAAGAAAACAGATGAAAGCAAAAAGAAGCAAATTCAGGAGAGAGTATTCACAGAATTATATCAAGAAACATCTCTCATGAAGAAGAAAATATCAAGTGTCAGAACGAGATCGTCTGAACACTCATTCGCTTAAGGAGAAGCAACCGTTTGAGAAGCTATTACACAACGGCTATATGAGCCACATCATCAACATCTCAACGGTATTATGAATCATCTTCAAATGGCTATATTTCATCAGAACATATAAATAGCCTCAAGATTGAATTTGAAGATGCTGCCGACTATTGGTCAGTCAGACAAAATTGTTGATCAATAGAATCAAACTAGTTAATCAGGTTGAATGCCTTATGGTTAACAAGAGTTGACTTGAGCTTAAGTGGATCATGAAGATGTCAACTAAGTTTGATCAGAGAGTTGGTTCTCAATCAGGCTACTGACTAGCTGGTTAGTTAGTTAGGTTGTTCAGTTGGTCTGTTTGATCAAGTGAGTTGATTGTTCGAAAGGCAATCATGCTGAACAAATGACTATCAAACTGGGTACGGTTTGAAGCTTTGATATACCTTGGTGTTCCTTGATATGGGTGAGAATGTAGCCCATGGAAACTAATGGTTTGAGAACAAGGCCAGAGCATCATTTCACATCTTAGTTAGCCTACTCTCAGAGGATGTATTCCTCATAGAAAGACAGGGATTGTACTCAATTCAAACACTTGATCACTGTCTATCCTTGTACTTAGTTTGTAATGTATGTATCCTGAGGTGTGTACTCAGTAATCTCTATGTACAAGTAGAATCTAAGTTTAGAGGTTCTGGCGAACATCTAACTTGGATTGAGTAGTGAAATTACTCAACACTTTATGTGTCTGAGAGCCTGGAGAGGCTTGGTGGAAGAAAGAATACTTGAGTCTGGAGAGACTGTACTCGTGATGTCTGGAGAGACTGTACTCGTGATGTCTGGAGAGACTGTACTCGTGATGTCTGGAGAGACTGTACTCGTGATGTCTGGAGAGACTGTACTCGTGATGTCTGGAGAGACTGTACTCGTGATATCTGGAGAGACTGTACTCGTTGTGTCTGGAGAGATTGTACTAGTGTGTCTGGAGAGACTGTACTCATTGTGTCGGAGAGACTGTGCTATTTGAGCTTGTAATCTGAGTTCAGATAGTGGAAAATCCAGTGGTTGTTGCCTCTGGGACTGGATGTAGCTCACGGATTTGTGGGTGAACCAGGATAAACTTTGTGCCTAAGTCTTTTTCCCTTAACTTCTCTAATTACAGTTTTCCTATTTATGTTGGGGATTGAAAAGTTATTTTCAAACAAACTTAACACAACGATTTCAATAAAATGATCTTTCATAGGAACAAAACATGAGATGTTTCTCACATCACTTGAAGCATACAAAGAATGTCTTTTGAATTACTTTGAAACAATTATCTGAAGTGAGTCTGGAAAGACCTCGGTTCAGAAATCTGGAACAGACTTCAGACAACCTATAGTCATCTGAAGTATTTCAGAAACAGTTTTGAAAAACATTCAATGTAATAATCTTCAGAAGATATCTTGAGAAGTATCTGTTTAAAATAATCTTAAGACTTAAAAGAAACTTTATTTTTCTTATCTTCCGCACGTTTAATTATATTGATTTTAAGATTATTTTAAACATTATTCATCTTCATGATTTAAACAAAAGATTTTCAAGATTGACACGAAAAGCTTAAAACACTATTCAACCCCCCCTTCTAATGTTACATGTGGTTCTAACACGAGAGGTCGATGTGGTTACCTCGTTCTTTCTTATACATGATTGCTCGAAGGCCTGTGACGGTCCTAAGACCCTGTGATGGTCCGGAGACCCCGTGACATATATATTTTCTTGGCTAATGACCCTTGAATGCTTAGAATACATGCTTTTCTATGAACATGAATGGCATGGTAAACACCAATAACAATTTCATATAGATAGTTATCTCAAAACCTAGCATACTTTAGGGTTTGGGACAACTTTACACATACCATCAAATAGATATTCCCAACCATACAAACAACCAATAACACACATAAATATGGTAAAAGCAAGGGAAGAAGGAAATAGGGGACATACAAGAGATTAAGAAAATGGTAGTGAGTGGGTGACCACACTCACCTCAAGAGTAGATGGAATAGGGCTCAAGGATAAGTGAAGAGGGATGAATCCAAGCTTGCTTGAGGGCCTTGAAGGGGTGGAGTAGGTCTATCTTCTTCCTTCTCTCTCTTTCCCTCTCTACACCTCTCTCTCTCTAAAAGGGGGAGAAAAACATTAATGGCAAACCCTAAGATTGAATCAACATTCAAAGCTTATTCACAAGTTCTCGCTCAAGCGAGAGCCTTCTCGCTTGAGCGAGAGAAAGAAAAGTTACATTCTCGCTCAAGCGAGAGTTTCCTCGTTCCTCGCTTGAGTGAAATTCACTCAACAAAAGCCCCAACCTCTCTGACTCTGCCTCGCTCAAGCGAGAACCTCCTCGCTTGAGCGAGAGCAAGTCAAAGAGCAAAACTCAATTTAGGGATTGAATTGCGCTTAGGCGAGAGTCTCTCGCCCAAGCGACCATATCAGTAGTCAAAACCTCTAGTTTTTACTGATATGCTCATCAAGAGAGAAGGTCTCGCTTGAGCGAGAACGCCAGAATCCAAAATTACTGGGATGCTCTCTCAAGCGAGAACTCCTCGCTTGAGAGAGAACACCAGAATTCAGATTTCTGGTTTTTCACTCTTAGACCCATTTTACCTCATTCGTTTTATAAAACTTATTTCCATTATTATTCCTACTCATTAAAATGGTTAAATTTGGGATGTTACAATGCCCGAGTCGGGAACATCTACATCATGATGGGTGGCTAGCTCTCCCCGCGAATGGGAGACAATGCTCCTTGAACTGGAAACATCCACATGGGCGTCTAACTCTCCCAACAGACAATTTTTTTCATACACAAAACTTGAACCCGAGATTTTTCTTAAGGAAAATCAAATACTTCCTCCGGTTCTTTTTATAAGGCACACTTGACCAAATTACATATACCAATAAAAGTGGTTGAAATTAGTTAACTTTATTGGGGTTTTAAAAAATAATATAACTTTCTATTTTACCCTTATTTAATTTCATTAACTAACTCCACTACCAATATTTGATAGTTCGAAAGACATTATAGTTTTATATAAGGGCAAATAAGTAAAACATTAATAAATGCCTCCTTAAAATTAGAGCCGGAAAAATGGGTTAGCCCAATGGACCGACCCACAAAAATATAGGGCTCTAATACTTATTTTAAAAGTCTGAATAACTCTCAGGTTTTTTAGCCCAACTCGATAAAGCCCGCAAAAAATGTGCTAAAAATCCGGCTACCCGCAAAAGGCCCGCAATAGTGTAGGGCCCGAACACCTATTTTAAAAGTCAGAATAACTTTGGGGCTTTTTAGCCAAATCCAATAAAGTCTGCTAGCCACATTGAGTCGGACCAGGTGGCCCAAATTGCCAATTCTACTTAAAATTATAAATTGTCTTATAAAAATAATAACAAAAAACTTCGAAAAGATGTCTTATATAAAGAACGTGAAGGAGTATATACTAAGCGTATATTTGGTTTACAGTTAGGTAGAATTTATTTTGATAGATTTATAGAATTATGGCAAAAAATTAATGACACACAATTTACGAAAAATGTTGAATGAAAATGATTTAAAATCAATTCCATGATTATGGCTATTTCTAGTTGAGAACCAAACATATAGTAAGGCTTTTTGACTTGAGTAGGGTGAAAAAAATAATTATTTACTTAAATAATGTGGTCAAAAAACTATTTACCTCCATGGTGTGATTCTGACACGGGTGTTGGGACGAGGTGCTAAGGGAAAGAGCGCCATAAAAGGCGTCTTCCCCTTAGGCTTTTTTAGTCTATATTCTGGCAAGAGAAGACGCTTCAAGGTGTGGCGCCATCAGATGTGATCTGGACACAAGGCGCTGGTGGTAGTGGCACCTCCCATGTAGAGAATATAGCGCTGTAGGTGGTGGCACCTTACATGTAGCGCCTTTATGCCAAGCGCTTCCACCTTTTCAATCACTCCATCCATCCCAGCCACGAATATATTCGCTGAAGCGAATTCAACGAATATATTCGCTGAGAATATATTTGTTGCAACAGATTCAATAGAATAATGATTCAATTGAGTGTATAAATAGCATGTCTTGGTGCCATATATCAGAATTTGTTAGCAATTTAGCAGTATTAGTCTCGGTGCCATATATCAATATTCTTAGTTGTTTCTGTTGGTTTATTTTGATAAGTTGTTTTAACTTGTGTTTGTATTTTGATTTTTAAAAATGAGTCAAATAATTACTTTTATTATTGGAATGGTAGAAAATATGAAGGTATGCGGGGTATAATGTTTGAAGGTGAAAAGAGATCTATTCAGATAAAACATGGAATCAGTTTTGATTTGTTGAAAAGGAAGATTTTTAAAAAAGTAAATCTTTCATCTAATCAAATTGTTTCTAGTTTGACGTGTAGATTTTTAATATCACAAAATCCAACCACATATACAAGTCTTCAAATATGTGATGATGAAGATGTTGAATGTATGGTCCACGCTTTTGAGCAGCAGTCATTGATGATAGTGCTTGAATTATATGCAGACATTGACAATGTTGGCAGTTCATCATTACATGTACAACATTTTCATTTGGATACTCAACTGTCATTGGGGATTGAAGACCAATGTATATATCAATCTGGGGGTGTAACGGTCGAGGAGGATGTCAACAATGCGGAACCTCAAGGTGAACATAATGAAGAGATGAATTTGTGGGTTGGAATTTCCTGGATCTTGGCGATTAGGAGATGAATTGTATGTTGGATTACAATTTGATAGTAAACAGGATATCCAAATGGCTGTGATGAAGCACTGCTCAATGAAGATACACCAGACCCTTTTTTGTGGTCGAGTCTAAGCCAACTTATTTGACGTTGAAGTGTCCAAACTATTCACAAGGTTGTCCGTGGCGGATGAGAGCAATGATAGGTAAGAACTCAAATAAATGGGTAATCTCTAAATGGGGTGGTTGACATACATGTATGAATGCAGTGCTATCTCAAGATCACAGAAAGCTGGATTCTGACTCAGTGGCCTCCTGCATCTTGGGTATGATGTTTTGATTTGATACAATTTGTTTTGATAGTCAATTTTTTATACTAATTCTCAATATATGGCCTCATGTAGGAATGGTCGGCATAGATCCATCAGTCCCCATTGCAATGATACAAG
Organism: Sesbania bispinosa; assembly: GCA_026901365.1. Classification (NCBI taxonomy): domain Eukaryota; kingdom Viridiplantae; phylum Streptophyta; class Magnoliopsida; order Fabales; family Fabaceae; genus Sesbania; species Sesbania bispinosa. The sequence continues at coordinate 180,689 of QLOH01000539.1, forward strand.
AAAGGATTAATAGGCAATTTAGTTATTCCATCTCTTATAGAAAGACATGGAAAGCTAAACAAAAAGCTATAATGAGGGTGTATGGCGACTAGGATCAATCATATGCATCATTGCCTCAATGGTTTGAGAAGATGTTGTTGTACTCCCCTGGATCAAGTTATAAAATTGAGACAAAGGAATTTGTCTTTGACAATCAAGTGGACCTCGATTTCATACTTTTCATCGAGTATTCTGAACATTCAAACAATGTTGTCATGCATTCAATCACTGCAAGCCTGTTATACAGATTGATGGGACATTCTTGTATGGGAAATACTGAGGTACACTATTAATAGCTACAAATCAAGATGGAAATACTTGTGTTTTGCCAATTGCATTTGCTATTGTTGAAGGGGAGACATTAGAGGCTTGGTCATGGTTTCTGGGAAATATACGTGAACATGTCACCCAAAAGGAAGGTATATGCCTCATATCTGATCGACATGCAATCATTAAATCAGCTGTGGAAGGTCCCCTGTGTGGCAACCTCCAAGAGCTTATCATGTTTATTGCATTCGCCATATTGCCGGTAATTTCAACCACTAGTTTAAAAATGCAAAATTGAAAGTATACTTACTGAAACTAGGTACACGAGCCATTCATATTTTTAGGCGAGTTATTGTTTTTGTATTACATGTATAATCGTATTCTTTGTTAATGTAGGGTATACACCGTGTGTTCATCATTTTGAAAGGAACCTTAACAAGTTTCGTGAGATTAGTCCCGAAATCCAAAGGTGGATTGATGGAATTTCAAAAGAAAAATGGAGTTTGGCACATGATTACGGAGGACGTAGATATGGACACATGACAAAAACTTGTCAAAGGCGGTGAACAAGATACTGAAAAGTGCTAGGGTTTGTAGTGCGAAATCACCAAAATGTTGGTCAAGCCACTTCATTCTAAGTCGACCACCGTTCAGCTCCTCCTCGGGCAGGGCTACCCCCAACAGTTCATGTACCAGGGGCTGTCAGTTAGCGAATGTTACGCCGGTAACCGCTTCATCATCCACTTTTAGGCCCATTTGTATGGCAACATCCTGTAGACTTATGGTGCACTCCCTGATGACATATGAAAAGTATGAGTCTCGGGTCTCCAACGTTCTACCAGAGCCGATATTAATGTATGCTCAACTTGAAAAAAAATAAGTTGAGCCACACCATAAAACCCGGACTGCCTTAGGAGAGGTATAATTTGAGGAGGAATTAGTTCACCACGCATTTGGTGGTCGCCCGCTCGCCTCACATGTAGTATTCTATCATCCTCACCGTTCCAAATGCACTCAGAAACATGGAAATCTTGCAGAGGAAATAATGATTTATCTTTTGGACCAGGATGAATAACTCTTTCACAAGCCATTGCAATACAAAAGGTTTCAGAAGAATACTCACTCAATCACTCAAAACTCAACAACTAACATTACTACCCAACACACACATATATACACGCACGGGATAAAATTTCCTCCCCATTTTTGGTCAAATATGTGCCTGAACGAGATCTCCAAGAATCTCACGCGTCTGACCAATGCAGCTTCCCAAGACATGAATCTCACGCGAGCATCAGTGTTGATTGTTGCGTCTTGTCAGTGCGTGGGAGACAACAAAGGCGCCTGACAGTGGAGCGCTTCACACACAGTGCATAAGGCGTCTAGGGAGTTAGTGCCTCCCTTCCACGCAGCCCACTCCCGTTGCGTGGTCAACGCACGCCTCTGTTGAGGATTCCCCCTACCTTGCACCCCCTCTTGCACCCCTCTCCTGAAGGATTCCCCCTAACCCCTGCACCCCTATGCCTCCTAATCTGTACAGATTCCCCTATGACTGCATCTCTACTCCCCCAACCTGCACCTCCTAATCTGTACAGATTCCCCTATCCCCTTCTACCCTACTAACTAACCTGCAACATCCCTCTTTGCTTTATTTTTTTTCCTATTCAAAATGTGATTCGCTTTAGCCTTAAGCGCTTCATCAAATATTACTTTACGAGAGGCGCAACAGGCCCAAGCGCCTTGGTCATCTGCTGTCACTTTCACCCGAGACAAGGCAAATAATTTTTTGTTAACATTATTTCAGTAATTAAAATTTTTTTTACCCCAATTAGCTCAAAAAGCCATATACTAAAGTAACTAACCCTTTTGAAAGAAAAATGTATGAATATAATCGCGTGAATAATAATCTCAAAACATAAATGATTGACGGACAAGTTTATTGCCAGTTTTGCAAGCTTTCTCGATATGTCTGCTAGCTAATCAAAACAAAAGGACCAAAGTCATGTATCACATGTTTAATAAAGATTCGAAAATCTAGGATGTTCATAATTTGATTTAATTTAACAAAAATTAAAAAAATAATTGTAAAATAAAAAATACAATAAATAACAAATTAAAAATTATTATCTGATTTTGTCAGATTTTAAATTTGATTTTAAAAATTGATTAATCCAATTCAAAACATACTTATATAAAATTTTATGTATAAATTTATTGTATCACTCATTTACATATTTAATTTTTATACATTCTAAAATCATAATATAAATTATATTTATAGAAAATATATTTAAACAAAGATAAATTTTTAATAAATACTTGAATAGTTATATTTAAGTGAATAAAATAACTACTATAATGAGTGTGTTTGGTAAAAACTAGTTAGTTGAAAACTGAAAAGTTAATTAATTTTGATTGTAGATGTTGGTAAAAGTAGCTGAAAATGTTAAAATGACATACAATGATGTCATTAATATCAAATAATGATGAGTGAGGGTGGTTGAAGGATAAACTTGTAATAATTTTTTAACTAGTAGGTAAAAAGGGAGTTTTTTTTAAAAAAGTTACCTCAAATAGCTTTTCTAGAAAAGCTAGTAGTTACCTAAAAAAGTTACCTTACCAAACATTGATAAAATGGTTACTACTAATTTCAGCTTTCATCTAGGTGAAATATCTTACCAAACACACCCTATATATATAACCCTTAGGATTGATGAGTGGAGCATATACCTGAGAGGTCATGTTTGAGTCTGTATTCGTTTTCTTGTAGTGAGATAAATGTAAATTTTCTGTAAGTACTCTTTGAACTTAGAAACTTCTTTACCTTGGATTAAGATACTATTTCCTCACCCTAATTTTTTATAAAAAAACTATAATTTATTATATTATAATTTTATTAATTTGAAATGAAATTATGAAATTACGTCATTTTTCTCGGTATATAAATTTGATCGATTCAATTGTACTATAATATTAATTATGTTATAATTTGTAAATAAGACATTAGATACTTTAATTTTTTATATATTTTAAGATTTATTGGATACATGTTCAAAGAAAGAATAAGTCAAGCTTAAAATTGAAATCAGGTTATTACATCACATTTAAACTTAATAAATTAATTAAATATCAAACAAAATAATTGAAACATATATTCTTTTTTAAATCAAACGAATTCAATCTACCAATATTTTGACTCAGATGTTTTCACTTTTCAAACTTTTGTTTTTTCAATCAGCGGAGGGTTAATTTTAGGTGTATTAGCAGTTGGTATCGTGTTTGTCAGTTTGATAAGGATTATATTTCGGAAAACATAAAAGATAAACTTAAAATAAAATTATGATAATTTAATTAATATAAAAAGCCTCATTTTATTTTTTTAAACCTAAATGTATATTGAATTGGCCGAAGAGTTATAATATTAAAAATTATATAATGTTTTTATAATACATTTTATCAATCTTTTTTATCATACATCACCCATCACATTTTATATTTCAATTTTTTTTAATAATTACTTTTATAATTGTGTAAATAATTATGCAAATTTAAAATAAAATATAATTTCTCACTTGAGAAATGTTATTTATTCATCAAAGATAATACCTCATACCACCGATTAAGAGAGAAAAGAGAAAATTATTGGAAGTAACAAGTAATTTGATGAATTGAGAAATAATAAATTATTATACGTATTTAATAATGTATAATTAAAATTATTAAATTATTATACGTATTTAATTATGAAATAATAAATTCATATAATTAAAATATATAATAACGTATTTTTTTCTCCATTTTTTTCATCACATTTCATAATTTTTTTTTTTTTGTTGTATTGTTGTATAAATAACAATGAATAAACCTCAATTTCATCCTTAAGCATGGTATTTTTCTCATGATCAATTGTCCTCCAACTACATTAAATATATAATAATACTTTAACTTTTATAGTATCTATTAAATTAGTCTTTATCAGGACCAATGTACTGGATTAATATAACAGATATTTAAAAATTTAATAAATATTTATATAATTAATTTAATTTAATTTGAGAAGTAATGAGAAAAGAGAAGTGTGGAGATGAAATTGAGGGTTTATTTATTTCATAACAATTCTCTTTGATTATTTATTGTACCCTGCGGGGCCCGGACAAAATCTGATCCTATTGGACAGTGAAAGAAGCATGGCGTGGCTTTGAAGGAAAGGTGCACGTGAGTGGTAGTTTCAGCCTTTCGGGTTGGTCCTGATTCCTGGAGTTCTGAACCACCACCACCCTAGAGTCCCATTACTATTGATCCGTCTTATAATAACTTTTGGCAAAATGATGGTGGATGAATGTGGGGCTCTTTTAAAAATATTTATTGGCATGACATGAGTAAGGATCTCAACTAGATGGGTTAACATAATGAGTAATTCTTAGAGTAAACCACCATTTTATTCCCTGAAAGTGTAGTCAACTATTAATTTAATCTCTGAATTGAAAAAATTGTCAATTTAGTCCCTGAAAATGTAAAATGTCGGTCAGATTAGTCCTTTTGTAATTGTGCGTTAGTTAACAAAATGTGAAGCAAGAGGACTAATCTGACCGACTTTTTACACTTTCAGGTACTAAATTGACAGTTTTTTCAATTTAGGAACTAAATTAACAGTTGACCACACTTTCAGGGACTAAAGTGGTTGTTTACTTGTAATTCTTATAAGGGTAGTGTGTGTAGTCATAAATACCCATCAATTTTCTTAAAAGTTATACAAATAAATAAAACTGACATGTAATATTCTATAATATTATATAATATAAATTATTATTAATAATATCATTATGTATTAATATATTAAAATATCATTATAAAATAAATTTTATTTCATCGTAAAATAATACAAATCTTAATATTTCAATATATTAATAAAAAATATATTTCAATGAGTATATGAATATCCGTGAAACGGGTAATATAAATATATGTTCCTAATTATTTTATAGATATTGTTGAGTCTCAAAAATATCATAGGTAAATTATGATGTTTTAGATAGCTCACTTCTCAAGTTTTAATGTTTAACAAATTTGGGTTAAAATACTTATCATAGATACATAAATGTTTAATGACTTATCTATGATTTCAGCAAGTCATTCTGAACTTATAAAGACTGTCTGAAGTGCTGTCAACCTGTCTAAAGTGGAAAAGCCTTCTGAAGGTTCAACCTGTCTGAAGTGTTGAAGCCGTCTGAAGTGTTGAAGCCGTTTGAAGTCTCATTAATGACGTGGCACTCTTTGCTGAAGTATGTGAAGACATCTCAGAAATTCTGCTGAGTCAAGCGTTCTCTGCTGCACGTACCTTTTCAAACATATTTATGGAAAGGAACACAGAGACCTTTCCTGGTATATTTGAATTTCATACACCACTGAGGAAATCCCTGCAACGCAGCCTTTGCAGCAACAACAGTGGCAACTTTATGGCAGCAACAACCTTGTACTGTGTCAGAAAAATCAGAACTCTCAAAAGCATGTCTCACAACGGATTAAATAGCATTTAATGCTATCTCTAAATGGTGGTATTTCAACGGATTGAAGATTGGTTATAAATAGCCCTTCATGAACACCATCAAGAGAGGGACTGCATATACAAGAAAATCTAAGAGAAATCACGCTGCAAGTTTTTCTCTGTAAAAACACTCTGATTTCATATTCATTGTACATCATTTGTATATCCTGAGCATACCTCAGTTTTTATTGTACATCGTCTCTGTTTAAGCTTCAAACTTGTGTAGTTTAAAAGCTTAGACATATCTCTTTGTAAAAATTGTCTTTGAGCCTGGAGAGGCTTGTCTATAAAAGAACACTTGGTTGTAGAGCCTGAAGAGGCTTGACTGTAAAAGAATACTTGTAATCTTGGTGAAGATTAAGGGAAAATCCAAGTGCTAGTTGGCATTGGGACTGGACGTAGCTCACAGTGGTAGTGAGTGAACCAGGATAAATTCCTTGGCTAAGTTTTCTATCCGTTATCTCTTGTCAATTTATTTATACTAACCAAAGGGTGTTGAAAATTGTTCTGATAATTTAAAAAACAAGAAACCTTTTTAAAGATCTTTTCAGAAGTCTTCTTAAAAAACTTCAGACAGCCTCTTAAACCTGTCTGAAACTGTTGTAAACTTAACCGTTTGCGAAAAGCTTCCATAAATTATTAAGAAACACTATTCAACCCCATTCTAGTGTTTCCCTGTGTTTCTACAGTTGGTATCAGAGCTCAACTCATGGTTGAGCACCTTACAAGTGTTTGAGGATTAAAGATCCAGATGGAAGCTTCCAACAACAACAGACAGTACATCACTAAAGGAGCCTCTATCACAAGACCCCCAACATTCAATGTAGTGGACTACCACTATTGGAGGGATCGTATGAAGTTGTTCATTGAGAGAAACAACATTGATGTTTGGGATGTGGTCACTGATGGAGACTATGTGCCTATACATAACGGAGTGCCAATACCTAAGGTTGAATGGACCTTAGAGCAGAAGGCTAGAGTTCAGTTAAATGCTAAAGCCAAACTCTATTTGATATGTTCTCTGAACAAATCAGAGTATGAGAAGGTTCATGGATGTTCATCTGCCAAGGAGATTTGGGATACACTTGCAGCCGCCCATGAAGGGACTGAGACTGTCAAGCAATCCAAAATCAGCATGCTTATACATCAATATGAGATGTTCAAGATGGAAGAATCTGAAACCATAGATCAAATGTTTGGGAGGTTTCAGACTATAACTAATGGACTCATGTCTTTAGGTAGAACTTTTGAATCTGGAGACAATAATAGAAAGATTCTGAGAAGTTTGCCAAAGTCCTGGAGACCCAAAGTTACAGCCATTCAAGAGGCCAGAGACTTAAACTCTCTTAGAATGGAAGAACTGTTGGGATCTCTCAAAATTCATGAGCTTGAACTTGGGGAAAATGACATCAAGAAGAAAATCTCTGGCATTAAACTCCAAAGCCAAACACCCTAGGCATGGCAGCATTAAAGCCATGCAAGATGAGGAAACTTCAGAAGCAGATGAAGATTCTGGAGATAGCTCAGAAGATGATGATCTTGCTCTTCTCAGCAGGAAAATCAAGAGGATGCTGCAGAACAGAGGAAAGTTTAAAAGAACCAACCTTCAACCTCTAAATCAGGTAAGTCAGGTAAGGATTCTCAAAATGACAAAATTATATGCTATGAGTGTAAACAACCAGGTCATATGAAGGCTGAATGTCCAAGACTGAAGAAGAATAACTTCAAAAGGAAGAAATTCTTCAAGAAGAAGAAGGGTCTGATGGCAACATGGGAGGATCTTGATGAGTCTACCTCAGAAGAAGAGGAAGACACTTCAGAAGAGGCCAACCTTTGTCTCATGACCAGCCTGCCCTCATCAGATAGCTCAGAATCTGAGGTATTTCCCTTAACTCTTCAAGAGATCTATGATGACCTGATGGAAAGTTCCAAGGAACTCTTCCAAGAGTATAAGAATCTGTCCAAGGCCCACACAGAAATGTGCAGTAAATATGAGGCTCTTGAGATAGAAAATATTATGCTCAAGGAGAGAATTCTTGTGACTGAAAGCAGCAGTTCACAAACTGTCTCTGAAGAAAACAAAAAACTTCAGAAACAAGTTGAGGAACTGACAAAAGACTTAGCTAAATTTGTCAAAGGAACAGAAAACCTTAACAGATTGTTTGGCAATCAAAGGGATCCCCTTGACAAAAGTGGATTAGGCTTTTGTGATCATGATACCTCTGAACCTCATATTTTCAAAAATTTTACTAAAGGCAAAAGAAAGCTATTGGGTGTTCTCACTGCGGCAAGCCTGGACACAGTGTGGCTCAGTGTAAACACAAGGGAAAAGCAAAACCCAAATCTAACAAGAAAGGACCCAAAAGAATATGGGTACCTAAGAACTTGATCATTCATGTTCCAGATGTGTTTAATAGGACAAAGGAGACCCCACAAATGGTACGTGGACAGTGGGTGCTCGCGACACATGACAGGAGAAAGGTCTTTGTTCCAAAACCTTAGGCCCAGAGCAGGAGGTGTGGTCACCTTTGGTGGAAATCTGCAAGGGAAGATCACAGGAATAGGGGCTGTAGATCTAGAAGATGACTTTGCAGGAATGGAGCTGAATAATCATGACAGCATCAAGGATGAACAGGTGTCTGAAGCACCATCTGTCATTGAACCTCTTCAGACCAATGTTGAGTCTCGGACTGATTTGATATCACCTCAGAAACCTGACTGGAGATACAAATCACATCATCCAAAAGAGGAAATCATTGGCAGCACTTAGAAGGATTTAAGACAAGATCAAAATTCAAGAATCTGAATTCTCTTGCTCTCCTGTCTGAAATTGAGCCAAAAACATTGATGAAGCTCTGCATGATGAATGGTGGATTCTAGCCATGCAAGAGGAGCTAAACCAATTTGCTAGGAGTGATGTCTGGACACTTGTTCCTAAACCCCATGGGAAAACATTATTGGAACCAAATGGGTGTTCAGAAATAAGTTGTCTGAAGAAGGAAAAGTGGTCAGAAACAAAGCAAGATTGGTGGCTCAATGGTACAATCAACAAGAAGGTATTGACTTCACTGAAACCTTTGCCCCTGTTGCTAGATTAGAAGCAATTAGGATTCTTCTCTCTTATGCTGTAAATAATGGCATCAAACTATATCAAATGGATGTCAAAAGTGCCTTCCTCAATGGTTTCATTGAAGAAGAAGTTTTTGTTAGACAACCCCTGGTTTTGAAGACACTGCTTTTCCTGATCATGTTTCAAATTGAAAAAGCCTCTTTATGGTCTGAAATAAGCTCCAAGAGCATGGTATGATAGACTGAGCAATTTTCTTATCAAAAATGGTTTTGAAAGAGGAAAAGTAGATACCACCCTTTTCAGAAACAGTCTAACAAAGATTTTATACTTGTCCAGATATATGTTCATGACATTATATTTGGTTCAACTTATTTTCTCTGTGCAAGGAGTTTTCTGAGTTGATGCAATCAGAATTTGAAATGAGTTTAATGGGAGAACTAAAATTTTTTCTTGGGACTTCAAATTAAGCAAGATTCTGATTGTATATGGATCCATCAAGAAAAATATACAAAAGAAATGCTTAAGAAGTTCAACATGAGTGATTGCAAACCCATGTCAACTCCTATGCATCCCTCTGCATCTTTGAGCAAAGATGACAAAGAAGAACCAGTGAATCAAACTTTGTACAGAGGAATGATTGGCTCTTTGTTGTATCTGACAGCAAGCAGACCTGACATAATGTTCAGTGTTTGTCTCTGTGCTAGATTCAATCAGATCCAAGAATTACTCATTACAAAGTTGTTAAAAGAATTTTTAGATATCTGAAAGATACTACTAATCTTGGTCTATGCTATAAGAGGAGCAAATATTGCAGGTTAATAGGATACTGTGATGCTGACTTTGCTGGAGATAGAATAGAAAGAAAGAGCACCAGTGGAGGATGTCATTTCTTTGGAAATAACATGATCAGCTGGTCAAGCAAAAGGTAAAGCACCATTGCTTTATCAACAGCAGAAGCAGAGTATATATCAGCAACCAGTTGTTGTTCACAACTGCTATGGGTTAAGTATCATCTTGGGGATTTAATATTCCTATCTTTGCTATACCTGTTCTTTGTGATAATACCAGTGCAATTAATTTATCCAAAAATCCCATTCAACATTCTAGGGCAAAGCATATAGAAATCAAACATCATTTCATTAGAGACTATGTTCAGAAAAGTGTTTTTGATATCCAGTTCATTGACAAGAGCATCAATGGGCAGATATATTCACAAAACCCCTGGCTGAAGATAGATTTAAGTTCATACGCAACAACTTAAATATACATGCATTCTCTAAAAATTAATTGTGTCTGATATTATTATGTTATCTGAAATTTTTAGTGCGTCTGAAATTTCAGTGTGTCTGAAACAGTGACATGTCTGAAATTTTAGATTATCTGAAATTTATTTGGTGTCTGAAATTTTCACCTATCTGAAGTAACTGGCTGACGTGGCTATCTGAGACGGTTGAATTCCTTCTTTTAAAGTTTTTGTCTCTTCCACTTCGCACGTTACCCGAAGTCTGCAGCCGGTACAGGGCATCATTGCATCATGGGTCTATAAATGCAGGATTTCCCTAACTCAACAATGGCACCCAAGAAGACCGCTGGTTCTGGTGGAAATGTGGTTAGATCAAAGGGAGTGAATCTTGACGAGCTTCGCAACATTGGCATGGATTTGGTTGAGGAATTTGATGCAGCTGGGTGGACTTCTTTCTTCGACCACATTAACTGTCAATGGCATGAACAAAGTGTGGTGGATTTCTGGTCTTCTTCGAGGAATACCTAATTCTAAGGGAGTGTATGTAAGCATCAAAGCCTCTGTTCTAGGGGTTTCAGTTTTTGTTGATCAAGGCATTCTCTCCACAATCACTGATGTTAAGGCTGAAGGTGCAACCTTCATTCCTGGGTGGGAGATGAAGAATGGTGGGCACAAGTTGTTTACAAAGATGTTGTATGGAACAGAAGAACCCAAAAGCCTGGATTCCAAGTTCTTGCTAGAGAAGGTCAGAGTTCTTCATGCTATCTTAGGGTGTGCAATAATCCCTAAGAGTGGAAGCAGAAACCATGTCTCAGAATTGGAAAGGTTCTGTCTGATTCACCTGCTTCAGAAGAAGAAAGTCAATCTCCCAAGCATTATCATGTTCCATATGCAGAAGAAGATTCGAGACTCTGCTGGAAATCTTCCCCACAACACTCTAATCATGAAGGTACTTATGCATTTTAAGGTACCTGTTGAAAGATTATGTGACCATAAATCTCCTGTGTTCTTTGGTGAGTCAAACTTGAAGAGCATGGGAATCAAGCTCACTCCACGACCTCCATCTCCTACTCTGAAGGAGAGTGTTCTTATGGAGAAGGCCTCAAGAAGAGGAACCACCTTGAGATTCTTGAGAAAGAGCTTCAGGGGGATATCAGAAAAAAGAGTTCAAGCCCTCCAAGCCATCCCCTCATCTGAAAAGGAAGAAGCTCCCTGTCAGGAGTTCAGCAAAGGTGTCTCTAGAAGCTATGGACTTGCACACTCAGACATCTGAACCTGTTCAGAAGGCTTTGCAAAAGCCATCTGAAATTGTGGGTCAGGGTTCTGAAGGTGTAAGAACTCTTACTCCTAAGCCTACTTCTGAAACAGAAGGAAAGGCTCATGAGGAAGGGTAGCTGAGATTGCTGATCCTGAAGCTTTGGCAGCAGCACCTCTGGCTGCATGTCCTTCTGATCCTGAGCTTATTCAAGTAGCAGCCCTTGCATTTGGAGAATGAAGAAATGGAGAAGAAGGCTGAGCAAGAAAAGACTGATTATGCTCTTGCAGTAGCCTCTCAGCTAGCTCTTGCTGAAGATGAAAGGCTAGCTTCCATTGCTCAAGAGACCAAGAAGAGAAAAAGATCCAGTACACAGCAAAGAAGGAGAACAAAAACAAAGTTATTTCAGCCAGCTCCTGAACCCTCTGTTAGGATTACAAGGAGCATTGCAAGTCAACTGGAGGAAATGGATGAGGCTGGCAAGTATCAAAACTTTGTCAAAGAAAACCTGTATTTCAAGAGAAGAAGAGAAGAGAAGCAAGCTGAAAAGGAAAAGGAGAGGGAACCTGAGAAAGCTAAACCTCCTCAGAAAAGGCTCAGGGTAAGGTTTGATAATGTGACCCCATCACCACCTTCATCACCTGAGAAGAAAACAGTAGAGGAGAAAGAAGAAGAAGCACTTCCATCACCTCCCTCATCACCACCTTCATCACCTTCATCATCTTCAGAATCCACTCAGTCTGAAGACCCCACAGATGAACATCAGCAAGGTGACAACTCTGAAGTATGGAAAGGAAGCATGTTGCCTGAGCATATAAGGCTAGGACCCAAAAGTAGGGACTTCTTCACAGAGCCTACATTTGATCCTTATTTTTCCTTTCACTCAGCACCAATATGATGAAGCTGCTGAAGTACCCCACAAAAAGTATGAGGAACCTTTCAGTGAGAGGGTCAGAGTCCCCAAGTTCCCCAACTTATTTGAAGAGCTGCAGTTTTTCAGAAATGAACCCTCCATCTCTTCACCATGGCCTTATCAAGCACACTGCTGGTGAAGAAAGGGCAAAGTATCAAGGCAGTTCAGATCAGTTTTACTCAGGCCAGATTGAAAAGATCAGAAAGGGTGCAGTTCCACCTGCTCATAAGTGGGCTCCACTTAACCCCTTCTCTGGTGACTCCCTCAGGTTGTCTAATGATGAATGGTGTTTTGTCAGGCAACTGTCTACTGAAGCTGAACTTTTTGAGAGGGACTACATGAAGTCAGTAGGCATGAGAGGCTATAGGCCACCTAGAACAATCTCCATCAGGCCAACCACAGAGATTCTGGTGCAACCTGACAGGATTGTTCCTAGGTACCCCCTGGAAGAAGGCCTGCTGACAAGTTCAAGGAACCTAAAGCTTATCCAGTTCCCCAGAAACCTTTAACTCTCCAACAGAATGGAAGGAGCTACCTGCTCGGATCAAAAGACAAGGTGGAGGTTTAGATCACAGCTACAGGGATAGGGTATGGTTATCCCACTGGAAGATCAGAGAGGATGTTGGATCCTCTTCTGGATCTGCAGGACCAGATGATGACTCCATCATAGACTATGGTGTCTCCACCAATGTGCAGTATCAGTATATCAGAGGCAGATTCCCATGTCTGAACCCTTTAATGAAGACTGGAAGCTAATCTGCCCTATCAGAACTTTCTTCTTTCCTGTGAGTCATCCCGAAGATTATGGGTTGCATCCAGGATTCGATCTGCTCAGATTCGTTTGCAGGCACATTCAGATCATTCTATATGAAGTGGAACTGAATCTTGAGGAAGAGAACAGGAAGCTGAGGCATCAAGTGAAGAGCTTGGAGAAAAGAAATGCTACTCTTGTTGCTAAGCAAGATCAAATCCTTCAAGAGCAACAGCACATCAGAACTGGGCAAGAAGAATTGAAGACTGCTGTCATTTCTCAGATTGACAAGGCAAAGGAAGAATTGCTCTCCTTTATGAAAGAGGCCTTGCTGAAGAAAGATGGATAGTCTATGATGTTTAGCCATGTTTGGTGTTAACTTCATTTTGAGTGCTTATTTCTGTTATGTGAACTCTTTTGCCTGATAATATATTTGTTTGTTCTCATGAATGCTGGTATCTCAATGTTTTTACTGTGATTATTTTGAAGTTATGCTCTGAAATTCCCTTTGATTGATGACAAAAGGGGGAGTATTAAAACTACAAAATCTGAAGTAATTACAGGTCTCAGGGGGAGTATTTGATAAGAGTAATTGATCAGAATCTGTTTGACCTGAGAGATCTTTATTGAGGGGAGTTATTTTTTTAAGTTTATTTTATTTTAAAACTCCTTTCAGATTTCTTTATTTTAAACAAATTTGTCATCATTAAAAAGGGGGAGAATGTTGAGTCTCAAAAATATCATAAGGTAAATTATGATGTTTTAGATAGCTCACTTCTCAAGTTTTAATGCTTAACAAATTTGGGTTAAAATACTTATCATAGATACATAAATGTTTAATGACTTATCTATGATTTCAGCAAGCCATTCTGAACTTATAAAGACTGTCTGAAGTGCTGTCAACCTGTCTAAAGTGGAAAAGCCTTATGAAGGTTCAACCTGTCTGAAGTGTTGAAGCCGTCTGAAGTGCACAACCCGTCTGAAGTGTTGAAGTTGTCTGAAGTCTCATTAATGACGTGGCACTCTTTGTTGAAGTATGTGAAGACATCTCTGAAATTCTGCTGAGTCAAGCGTTCTCTGCTGCACGTAACTTTTCAAACATATTTATGGCAAGGAACACAGAGACCTTTCCTGGTATATTTGAATTTCATACACCACTGAGGAAATCCCTGCAACGCAGCCTTTGCAGCAACAATAGTGGCAGCTTTATGGCAGCAGCAACCTTGTATGTGTCAGAAAAATCAGAACTCTAGAAGCATGTCTCACAACGGATTAAATAGCATTTAATGCTATCTCTAAACGGTGGTATTTCAACGGATTGAAGATTGGTTATAAATAGCCCATTCATGAAGACCATCAAGAGAGGGACTGCATATACAAGAAAGTAAGAGAAATCACGCTGCAAGTTTTTCTCTATAAAAACACTCTGATTTCATATTCATTGTACATCATTTGTATATCCTGAGCATACCTCAGTTTTATTGTACATCTCTGTTTAAGCTTCAAACTTGTGTAGTTTAAAAGCTTAGACATATCTCTTTGTAAAAATTGTCTTTGAGCCTGGAGAGGCTTGTCTGTAAAAGAATACTTGGTTGTAGAGCCTAAAGAGGCTTGTCTGTAAAAGAATACTTGGTTGTAGAGCCTGAAGAGGCTTGACTGTAAAAGAATACTTGTAATCTTGGTGAAGATTAAGAGAAAATCCAAGTGCTAGTTGGCATTGGGACTGGACGTAGCTCACAGTGGTAGTGAGTGAACCAGGATAAATTCCTTGGCTAAGTTTTCTATCCCTTATCTCTTGTCAATTTATTTATACTAACCAAAGGGTGTTGAAAACTGTTCTGATAATTTAAAAAACGAGAAACCTTTTAAAGATCTTTTCAGAAGCCTTCTTAAGAAACTTCAGACAACCTCTTAAACATGTCTGAAACTGTTGTAAACTTAACCGTTTGCGAAAAGCTTCCATAAATTATTAAGAAACACTATTCAATCCCCCTTCTAGTGTTTCCATGTGTTTCTACAGATATGTAAGCATCCGTTTTGATTATATTCGTGGGTACTGGTATTTTTTTCATTCATAAGCATGAGAATGTTTTTAATGACTTGTCGTGTCATTGGAACTTGCCGATCCAAGTGGAGGTGCGAGTTCCTGTTGGTGGTTGAAAATTTCACTAAGTTAAAATTACCAAAGATACTCTTCATAAAGTAAATTTCGAATTAAAATTTGGTAAAATATTAACCGTGAAAATTTTACTAAGTTAAAATGGGTCAAGACCTTGCCTTTAATAGGATTTCGAATAAAAGCCTCACAAGAGCTTGCAAGAATTCGAAATCTAGGTGTGTTCTTAGTAAGAAAGTTCAGTTAAAATCGCAAAAGATTGGATTCCTTTTGTCATTAGAATTCGAAATTGGTGCTTTAATATGTTTGCAAATTCGAATTGAAGCTCTAAAAACATCATCAGAATTCGAATTTCATCATCAGAATTCGAATTATATTATCAGAATTTATCATAATTCGAATTTCATCAGTATAATTCAAATTATATCAATACAGTTTGAATTCCATCAACAGAATTCGAATTAGTATTCATAAAATTTCGAATTCTTATTAGTAGAAAGACTTGTATAAAGGGCTGAAAGAATCTTACAATATATTTTATATCAAGTTACAAAGGGAATTCGAATTGTAATAAGAAATTACAAAGGAAATAGTTCAAAGCATAAGTCTTTACATTTTGGCTTCTTTGAACTTTACAATTATCAGACTTCCTTTTCTTCTAATTTCTTCAAGATTAAAAGAAGAAAGAAGCTCTTCAGAGGATAAGTCTTCTGAGAAGGCCCCCACCATCTGTAGCCTCTGTATAAACTTTTCGAATGAAAGAGGAATTAAGCACAGTGAGGCCAAATAGACAAACATCCCTCATCATTCGAAAAGATAATAAACCTTAGGCTGAAGTCTTTAAGATTTCGTCAAGGAAGACATATTCACTTCTCCCTTCAGCCTAGGAAAAGAGACAAGTATCACCTCTTCACATCTTTCAAACTTCCTTTAACTTCCTCACGAAATGAAAATTTAGAATGAAGAGATTAGAGGAATTGGAGGTGTCACGAAAGACATAAAAAAGTCCCAGTTGATGGAGAAATCAAAAGGGATATTAGAAGATACTGTCTCAAGAATAAGGAAATTTGGCTATAACATTCGACCTAAAGGCCAAAGAAATTTAGAAACATTTTCAACATTGGCCATTACGTCGATCTAAATCGAATAAAGTACTCAAGCTTAGATCGAACGTAATAGCCAATGCTAAAAACCTTTCTAGCAAGAAATGAAAGAGAGAATTTCGAATGAAAGATTCAAATGTAGAGAGAAGAAGAGAAAGGTTAAAATGATGGCATAAGTAAAAATGAGAGGAAGGGAGCTATTTATAGAAAAGGACATAAAAGCATAGTATTAATGACTGCAAAAGAATCAGTAAAGAGTTAGTAGTTAAAAGTACGAGGAAGACCAATGAGGAGTTGACACATGGCATTCAAAGAAAGTATACAAAATATGATTTCGAATTTACTGTGTTAATCAAATACACAGATTCTTTAGACTTGGAACATTTTACTGAAACTCTAAGTCATCAGAATTTCGAATTCTCTAGAGCTGAGAATGCTGGAGGATTTCGAATCCTAACTTGATGATATTGGCTGAGAATTTCGAATCCAAGGGTTAGCCATATTGCCAAAGATTTCGAGTCCAAACTTAGCCAATTTACTAAAGATCTTAAGATCAGACCTTTCAACATTTGCTGAATATTTCGAATCAAGGCAAGACCAAAGATCAAGTGAATTTCGAATGAAGACTTGGACACATACATGAAGATTTCGAGTTAGAATTCAAACAAGAAAGACACGTGGAAAACATCTGAAGAAGTCAGGACACCTGTCGGCAGCAGATTAGGCAGTTAGGATTTTATTATGCGTGTCTGTTGTAAATTAGTTGACCGTTAGAGTCAAAAGTCTATAAATAGGGCGAAGTCATATGTCCTAGGGACGGATCTTTCTCCATTCTACATACTCAAGAAAAACACTCAAAAAAAGCATATTGTCTATCATATTCACGACTACTTGTTCATCTAACTTTACTCGAAAAGTATGTCAGTTTGAGGAATTCGTCAAATTTTCAATATATTTTCTTAAACTTTCTTTTATTTTCTTACATTTTCTTTACTTTTTAATTTACATTGTTTCTTTCCCTTACTTTTTTCTACTACTTACTTTCAATTGCGTGACTCTATTTTTAGAATCCACCATAAGGATTTGATTCCAGTCCCAGATTATTCATAGGAATCTTTAACTTTGATTTTTACTAAAAATCACCACAAACAGTTCCACACGACAATGAAATATTTTTATATTACTCAATTAGTTATATATTGGGTTTCGAAAATATAATATTCTAGAATTTTTTTTAACTACTTATACATATATTAAGAACATATTTTGATTTTTGAATTATTATTTAATATTAAAATATATATTGAATACTGAATTGATAATATCAGAAAAATGATTTAAAGAGAAATTTTATAAAGCAAAAACAATTAAATTATAAATCAGCTAACAAGCCAAACTTTATTTATTTTTAACAAGTCAAGTCCAAATTTTAAATTTGGTTCGATGAAATAAATAAGTCAGATTTAAGCCAACCATTTTTTTTCACAAATCAAGCTTGTGTTTCAAGTGTCCGGTTGATTTACATCCCTACATACATTTATCCCGACTCGATTAGTACATGAAAATATGTGTTGGTTTAGGTTCTCGATTTGGGTCGGGTATATATTTTATTGAACATAGACACACTCAGTTCGGGTCTCGGGTACAAGTTTTTTGGAATCTAGATACTTACCCGAACCGAGAGGGATAACTTATAGTTAGATCAAAACTCGCACGCTCGACTACACGAGACAACAGTTCACAATTTCATCAAAGAGTTTTCATGTTTCCATTTCTCCTAGCAGAGACTCCACGAGTGTCGTGTCGCTGTTCATCTTCCCTTGTTGTCGTTGTTTCGGTGAGTCACGTCACCACCGTTCTCCACTCAAATCAAAGCTTAACTTTTTCAGATCCTTCCTTTCTCTACTCGAATTGGAGCAACAACAAATCGCAACCAAAGTCAACTCGTAACGCAATAGATCAGAGCCTTGTTGCACAACAGATCATGAAACGTGGTTGTTGTCGAAAAACGCAGAAGATCAGAGCCCTGTTACACGTCATTCACACGTCAACCTCAGTCGCACTATCTCCCTCATTCTAGCCTCACCGTCCGACCATGGACTCCACCAGAGAGCCATTCTATCACTCTTTTCTCTCCCATTTTTGTGCCTTAACCCTTGGTCCCTTCCTATTCTTATGTTGTGCGTTTGAGTCTTTCTCCTTTTTGTTTTTTGTCTCATCTTTCTTTTTTTTTTTGTTATTTCTTTTCTATTTTTTATTTTAATTGTATAATGAACTCAATACTTTGGGTTATTGGACGTGGGCCGCAATGGCGATCTTTGTTTTATTTTCAATTTTTTCCATATATTTTTTTTTAAACTTTTTTCATGTTTTCTTTGCATAATTCATAAAAGTATCTTTATCCTCTGAACATAAAAAATATCACTTAATTATGTATAACCTTACCCCATGTCTAAATTAAATTAAATCTATCAAAATATCAAAGTTAAAATAAACACTCATATTGTATTTTTTTAACTTTTTGTGTGTATGAATGTAAGTAATTTAAAAGTTTGGTCAATTATTCTCATTATTATTCTCTTTTCAATATTTTTTGTAATTATATTTTATATTATACAATTTATTATAATTATTTCTTTATTTATTTTAATTTTTAATATAATATTTTATCACTAAAAAATTTAATAAGTTAAAATTTATAAAACTCTAAAATTATAATTACCTAATAATATATTTTATCTAAATTATAAAAATATAATTTATTATGTCTTTTTACATTTATCAGGTTCGTACTTAAACAATTAATTTTACCAAACACTTTCAATTTAATAAGTTAACTTATAAATTAGGAGTTTATTAGTTAATAACTAACTTACTAACTACCAGTTAATTTATTAATTAATTTTATCAAATATAGGATAAAATTGATAAATATTTAATTGATTTAAATGATACATACTTTATTTCTCTCATATTCAAAGTTTTGTATATAAATAAAATCTCCCTTAAGAGAGTCAATCCTAAGATAATGTGAATATTTTTTAGTAGGATTGCATTCCATAAAAATTTGGTATGGTTGGCACATACAAAAAATAGCCTTTATCATTTTATAACGTGAGATGAGTGGGGCCAAGAATGTTGGAGTTATTATGAATGATTATAATACTTTTTTTTTTTGTAAAATGAATTATTATAATACTGATATTGATAAGGACGCGGCAGTGTCAGGTGACTCAGATGCCATTACAAGAAAATAATTATAAAATTGGCAGTTTGCTGAATATAATTATAAAATAGCATTCTACAAAATATACCGTCAGTGCTATTGGTTCCATTTTAAATCAACTGTGTTATGAAATTAGGCAGAGGTATCAAATACCATTCACAACACTATTCTATTATAGAAGTGACCATATAATAGACCATTACCTTTTTTTGGACCATATAATAGGCCATTAATTGCATTTGGAATTAGAATCGGAGGTGTTACTTTCAAAGTCTTTCAGACCTTAAGTCCATCTAGCTGTTGGGTTGCAACACCCAACCACTTAGGAGGTTTTGTGCATGGCCTCATGATGTACCCTAAGACCATTTTAATAGAGAAAGAGAAAAGTAAGGAACAACTAACAAGGGACAGGTTGCTTGTTAATTAGTAGCTAGCTAAATTCAGTAGTTCCTATCTGTTCCATACAATGACTGTTGAGGGAATGCCTTCGGTGCAATTTGTTGGAGAAGATCTGTTTACTAGTGTCACTCATAGA
This sequence comes from Sesbania bispinosa, assembly GCA_026901365.1. Taxonomy (NCBI): domain Eukaryota; kingdom Viridiplantae; phylum Streptophyta; class Magnoliopsida; order Fabales; family Fabaceae; genus Sesbania; species Sesbania bispinosa. Next base: position 200,752 of record QLOH01000539.1, read on the forward strand.
ACCCTTGGTGGAGCTATTGTTGTTTCATCTACTTTACGTTGGGAGAGTTGACTCACATGAAATATAGTTATTTAAAATTATTCTATCTCAACAATGGTAAAAATATTCTTGTGCATTAATTAGTCTCTAAATATATCAAATTATTTATAAATCTATCCTTTCATTTTTATAATTTTGCCTTTTATCAGTTGTCATTAATCTATAACAGAATAGCTATGTTATAATAAGTGTCACAAAAGTTACCTAGATGAACGCCAACATAAATGACATATATATTGCCTATTTAGTGAAAAAGTTAATACTATTATGAACAAATTTATACAATCCCATATTTTTAATGATCAAAGCTATATGAGTGATCACTTTCTTAGGGATTAGATTGTGTACAAATTAATCCTAGAATATGTCAATTTATTTACAAATCTACCCTCTCATCTTCACAATTTGATTCTTCCGCAAATATAGAATAATTGACGTGGCATATTAACTATACACGGGTAACATTTAAGCGTCATATCTAGAAAAGTCTTTGTTCAGAGTGGTAAATCTCACTTCGATGATCTCTACGCCTCAATAAGTTTAATCTTCAACTATCGGTTGGAAAATACACTTGGTTCACATAAAAAAACATTTATACACAATCTGAAAGTAATTTGTGCACGAACATTTTTCAATAACCAAAGCAATATAATTGAATATTATATAACTCATTTTAGTGCTAGTTTTCTCACTTGACATGTTATAAGATCCGGGTTACATAAATCTTATTTTCTGTAAAACGTGTTTGTTTTTTGCCTAGGTGAATGCAAGTTTCATGTAAAAAAAAAAAGTATACACAATCTGGAAGTAATTTGTGCACGAACATTTTTCAAGAACCAAAGCAATATAATTGAATTTTTTTTTATATATAATATAATTGAATATTATATAACTCATTTTAATGCTAGTTTTCTCACTTACATGTTATAAGATCCGGGTTACATAAATCTTATTTTTAGCATGTTTGGTTTAGCGTTAAAATGTGGTAAGTCACGTTTCCAACGTTAGAAATAGTTGCGTTGAGAAATTCAAACTTGAATTTGACAGTTTTCAACGCTAAACCAAACACACACAAACTGTAAAACGTGTTTGTTTTCTGCAGATAACCTTGTAATATATCGTAAAAGTCACACAAGAATAACTAGAAACAGTGTTTGTCAGTAATTTTCTAAGACATGCAAGAATGCACCTCTCATGCACACACTAACCATGCATGGTCTGCAGTACAGTCATTGGACGAGACAAACAACAAAATCCATGCAACGGGAACTCTAGTTTTGGTAAATACATAACTCAATTTTCAACATTTAAAAAAATAAACAATTTTTCAATTTCCTCCAAGGCATATTTTTATGGACTATAATAATCTATATGGTTTTTTAACTGTTAACAAAATATAATTAATCTCTAATCTCCAGTGATGGGAATTTGTTCGGATAATAAACATTGATTATTAAAATGGTGGCTATGTTTAGACATTGATGATGAACCTTTGGTGGAACATACACTTTTTTCTTGCATTTTAGTAAAATATACCTCTCTTTCTTGATCATCATCAGAATCCAACATGCTGTGTTCTTCAGAATCTGATTCATTCGTTGACAAGTTTCCATTTTCAAAATTATCTTCAACTTCTGAAAGCTCCATCTCTGTGGAAACTCCTTCTCTCTCTGAAAGATCGGCTGAAAAATAATCACTACTACTAAAACCAAGGTTTTTTTCATCATGAATTCCACGATTCCCTTTTTCCCTGGAACTTCCACTTGGACCGTCCAGTATTGACAAGGGATTACGGTTGTTTGGATCACCATAAAGTGCAACGTGTCTGTAATATAGTTCTAATTCTTTCTCAGCAATAGCAATGAAGCGTCTGACTGACTCAAGTGATTGCTCATACTTGGATTTTTCAAGTGCCTGTAGGAGAAATATAAAACAGAAAAAAGTTATTTGACTAACATTAGGGTTTAACCAACAACAAACTCGTAACTCATTAAAATAGCACTTAGGGTGTGTTTGTGTTTAGAGAGGAGGGAAAGGAAAGGATTGGAGGGGGAAGGGAGGGAAAGACTTTGTAAAATACTTAAACTCACAAACACAAATGCGGGAAAAGCTTTCAGTAAACCCTTCCCTTCCCTCCTTTCCCCTCCAAAATTCAACTCACAAACGTATCCTTAATCTAAAACCATTCCCTCCTAAAACAAATGAAACTTTACTCAACCAAGAGAAATATGCAATAAGGAATAGTGGAATTCAATCTTTACAAAAGTTGTCAAAAACCACACCAAACTGAAAAATACTTTATCCAAGCTACAGGAAAGTATGTAAAGTTGCAAGAAATAAACTAGAGATTAGTTGGTAGTGTATAAATTCAAAATTGTTACTGAGCATCTAAACCAGCTGTAAATGATCCAATTCAAGCACTTTTTGGTTCTCAAAATTGAAAACAAAGATTAAATATCTATGAAAAAATTTAGGAAGAGAGATAAACAGCAAATCACTTTTAACACCATAACCAGCCAACCAGCCATCAACTTCATTAGTCATAGCATGAATCTTCAATTCTCCGTGAACATACATCCACAAGATGCAGACTGGAGATCACGTATTATGAAAAACTCTAGCACAAAAATGCATGGCACAAAGCTCTTATCCTATAGGCTAAATGCCACATACTTAAACACAAGACTAGCCTAGCTCTACTCCCTATTTTCTTAGCCTTTCCCAGATAATATTTTCATACTGCATTGTCCCAATATCGACTTGGCACACCTTTGGAATGCTGTCCTACTCCTGCTTCCAGTTTATTCTTTGTACACTACTTGATTTCGCAGTTTTCTAATATCAATCATATTTACAAGAAGATGCTGAGGAACATGGAAAGAATGCCAAATAAGGAGATATACGGGACATAATTAATAAGAGACAACAATTAGCTCAGAAACTCTTAAGTTGAATGTACACAAAGCATTACTATTTCTATGGTATAGAAGTTAACTACAACTGCCTCATCTTAAACAGAAAAGACATAAAATAGTTTAACAGAGAGGGGCAAAAAATCTCTAAAAGCAGAAAGTGAACCAAATAATGGCTCAGTGACCTTTGAACTGAGGCTAGTTCCTAACTATGTTGATTATAGCTTGGTTGCCTGACCAAAAGGAATGATTGGACGGTCTGAATTTATGGGGAAGTGTAAATGTGTGTCATTAGAAAATGATTTTGACTAGGTGAGACATGCATTAGTGCAATTACACGTAAACAATAAAATGAAATAAATAATTTGTAAACAAGAGCATATGCAATGCTGGTGCAGATCAATGTTAGATGAGAGGTGAAAATTTATTCTTCAACTTTTACCAAATTTTACCAAATACTTGCATAATTAGAACTCTTAGTAAAATAAGATGGAGGAGGAGCAGTAGTGTGATAGTAAAGAGCAGTAGAGGAGTACCATGGGTATCCCCATGGATCATCCCAAGCATAGCCAGATAGAGTATTGAGAAAACTCATAGTTTGTATTGATTAAAAGATGCTGAAAAGAATACATAAGGCTACTATTTATAAGACTAATCTAACTAAAGGTAAAACTAACCATGGTAATGTTTCTCCTAAAAACTAACTATGGTAATTCTAACAGAAAATGTAATCCTAACAGAATTATTATTTAAAACATATTTCTAACAAGAACCCTTTTCGCAATGGAGAATGCAGGTGGAATATCGAAAAAATTGAGTTTCATTTCCAATACTTTTAAATGATGAACAAAAACTACAGTAGTGATGAGTTTCAGATTAAGAAAAACAGAAGCGCACCTTTTTCTTGGATAATGTATCTATTGGTGACATAATGTCAGGCTGTACATAGTTCTTTCCGCGATAAAATATTATAGTGTCATCTCCAATTATGTGAATTGGGATACCACCACTCAATCTGGCAAGTTCTTGTGCATAGTCATGTACTTGACCAGGTTTACAGGGCTTGCATATGACCTTAACAGTCTCATGCTTCTTCCAATGCATATGCATATTTAGAATAACCCCTCCAAATAATCCCCTTCTGCCAACTTGTAGATAATTAGAACTCTTCTGAGCCATTTTCTTCAAATAAAACCGTTCCTCCCCTGTCAGGCCATCTGGTTTTACAACAGGGCCCTGAAGTTTAGGAACTTCATATCGTTTGAGTCTTTCAATGAGCAATGCTTCCTTAATTCTGGCCTGGGGTTAAAACCAGAGGAATGCAAAATTTTAGTAGAATGTCTAGGCAAACAAGCTTTTCATGATTATTGATGATAAATTTCATAGCCCCATTAGAACCCACTAGAAATACGCAAAATCTCCATTAGAACATTGCCACAAAGAAGGAATATCATGTCAACTAAAGGAACATATGGCCAGGGATCATATATCATAATTAAGTAAAACTCAAGCATATTCGCCTCAGGCCCAATAAAGGATATCTCTTTTCCTCAACATAACTGCTACTGTCAAGCACTGCCAATGGGAAGTATAACTAGTAACTAGCACAATAGAGAAACTAGGAAATTCAAATCATTTGTGAGATTGTTATATACATCAATACAAGTAAACAAAAGACCGTTAGAATTAAACAAATGAAGAAAAGACTGCTCCAAAACGGTTGGCATTGATGGGGATAAAGAAAATAAAGCTTACTTTTTCAATCTTGTACTTGATTCTCTCATCCGCATTGGCAAATTTCTGCTTCTTCTTCTTCCCTTTGACACCAAGTCGACGGGGATCTCTCCTATTTGCTGCTTTCCTCTTCTCCTTGTCTCTCTTCCTCTGCATCTTCAGCCTCTTCTTGGTCTTCCATTTGTCTTTCTTTGGAGGCTCAACCTCATGAGTCTCAAACTTTGTCTTCCCTTCCGTTATTACAAGATTAACCGTGCCATAACTCAACTCTCTGAAACCCCACAAACAACCTTGCTTCATGAGTGGGACACAGTGCCTGAATGGAGGGCACACAGGTATTTGGGTCCTCCCAACTGACCTAGAACATATAGGAATTAGAATAAAATAGCACACATACATGCCAATTCAAAGCCTTCAACTTTCAATTACCCATAACCAACACCAAGAAGAACCAGCTAACCCAATTTAGGTGATTAAATAAATTGTACATAACAATGTTCCTGGGCTAAGAAAAATGATTTTTGACTTGGAGATAACTATAACTAACAAAGCATGTGGCAGTGAAAGGGAACCTGGGATAGAACATAAAGGAGGTCGAATACGAGAATCTAAGAACAGAGGAAGCTCTCTGAATACTGCGGACCAGCGAAGAAGTTGCCATCATTGAGAGGAAGCTTCTCTTGTGTAGAGTGTGTTCTGTTGTTCTTCTTCAGCTGTATCAGTATTGGATGGGGTGGGTTATAGTCCGGGAGCTAATCTTATGGGCCTGTGTCCACTTCATAAAACATGTAGCAAGAAATTATTGGGTCAATATAAAAATTTGAATATCCAAAAGAATGTTGACATGCAAGAGGGTCACTCAGGGCCATTATAGGGCTGTCAGCTGTGCATGGTCTGGATATTAAAAAAAACCAGAACTGAACGTAAACCATTTTATGGATCAGTTTTTTAAAATCCGAAATCTAAGCTTCCGTTTGGGGTGGTTTTTAGTTTCCAGTTTTGAAAATTTTAAAAACCAAAACCAGTTTTCAGTTTCGAAAATTTTAAAACTAAAAACCAGTTTTCAGTTTCAGTTTTATGGTTTCTAGTTTCATTTTTTTAATATCAGTTTTCAGTTCTATAACTTCTATTCATTACAGGAATAATTCTCTCTCCTCTCTCTCTCCTTCGTTCCTCTCCCCTCTCTCCTTAGTTTCTCTCCTGTCTCTCTCTCCACTATTTCTCTCTCAAAATTGAAAACCACAAAAACAAGTTTTCAGTTTTTGGTTGAGTTGTAAAAACTTGATTGAAAATTTTAAAAAACCAAAAACTGAAAACTCGCAACCACCCCGAACGGCCCCTAGTTTCCCAATTACCTTTCTATACCTTCCAGGATCTGGATAGAGCTCCCCCTGATCTGGTAACAACTTGCTATTTGGATCCATGGGAGTGTCAACAGGCTTACAATTTATCATTCTTGTTTCCTCCAATATATCTAAAGCATACTTCCTTTGTGAAATTGTAATATCACTTCTAGACTGAGCAACCTCCAAACCAAGAAAGTACTTTAGTTTACCCAAATCTTTGGTTTGAAAATGATCAAACAAATGTTTCTTTAACCGAGATACTCCCTCATGATCATCACCTGTAATGACTATATCATCCACATAAACCACTAGATAAATACACTGACCAACTGAATTATGTTGATAAAAAACTGAATGATCAACTTCACTGCTAGTCATACCAAACCTTTGTACCACTGTGCTAAACTTCCCAAACCAAGCTCGGGGAGACTGTTTCAAACCATAAAGAGATCTCTTCAACTTACACACCAAGCCAGACTCCCCCTGAGCAACAAACCCAGGTTGTTGCTCCATATTGATTTCTTCTGCAAGGTCTCCATGAAGGAATGCATTCTTGATGTCAAGTTGAAGTAACGACCAATGGCGAATGGCTGCCATGGCAAGAAGAAGGCGAACAGAAGTCATCTTAGCGACGGGAGAGAATGTGTCTCTATAATCAAGGCCATATGTTTGAGTGTATCCCTTAGCAACCAAGCAAGCTTTAAGACGATCAATACAGCCATTTGAATCAACTTTCACAACATATACCCATTTGCATCCTACAACTTTTTTCCCTGGAGGAAGGTGAACGAGATCCCATGTGCCACTATGCTCAAGAGCAGTCATTTCATCAATCATAGTTTGCCTCCATCCCGAATGAGAAAGTGTCTCACTGTCACTTTTAGGAATAGGAACAGAGGACAAAGAAGATACAAAGGCATAATATGATGGTGATAAACGATGAAAACTTAGAAAGTTGTAGATGGGATGAGGATTTCGAGTGGATCGAGTACCTTTCCGGAGAGCAATGGGAGAACTTGATTGGGAGGACTTTGGCAGGTTCGTGATAGGAGAAGTCGTTGGAGTTGGACATGAATCACTAGGATCTTCTATTATGTCTTCTGTTGGTGGAAGAACTTGTTCTGCTCTTCGTTGATATGTAATGAGAGGCTGCTGTGAAGGACCAGACTGAGTCTCTCCTGGTTGGACAGAACCAGGTGACGAAACCTGCAAAGGAGACAGAGGTGGACCAAAATACGGAATTGGTAATACATCAGAGATTGTATTAGACTCAACGGAAGAGGTGAAGTATGGTGTTTCTTCAAAGAATGTTACATCTGCAGAAATATACCAAAGATGTGAGGAAGGACAATAACACCAATATCCTTTTTGTAGCCCGGAATAGCCTACAAAGACACATTTGATAGCACGAGGAGACAATTTATCTGTACCAGGAGAGAGGTTATGAACAAAACAAGTACAACTAAACACACGAGGAGGGACAACATATAGAGACTTTGTAGGAAATAATAATTTGTGAGGTACCTGGTTATTAATAACAGAAGAAGGCATACGATTAATGAGATAACAAGCTGTTAAAACAGCATCCCCCCAAAAATGTAGAGGAATATTTGTATGTAATAACAAAGTTTTGGCAGTCTCAATAAGATGACGATTTTTTTCTTTCAGCTACACCATTTTGTTGAGGTGTGTGGGGACATGTAGACTGATGTAGAATGCCATGAGATGACATAAACGATGAAAATTCATGAGAGAAATATTCTTTGGCATTGCCACTCCTTAAGATCTTAATTGATTTGCCAAATTGATTTTGTATTTCAATATAGAATGACTTGAATATAGAAAATAACTCAGACCGTTCTTTCATTAGAAACAACCAAGTAAACCTAGAAAAGTCATCTATAAAGGTGACAAAATACCTAAATCCTAATGAATTAGAGACACGACTGGGACCCCATATATCAGAATGAATAACAGCAAAAGGTTCTATTTGATTTTGAACCTGAGTAGGACAGGGACAGCGGACGGTGGCGGCACGTGAGGGCGCGTGCGGAAGCGGACGACGACGCTGTTTTTGGGGATTAATAGATCGGCACCTTCTGTGTCTATTGCTGGCGTTACAGTGGCCGGATGGTGACTGTACGGTGGCTGGACGGTGCTGCATAGTGGTCGGACGGTTGCTGGACGGTGGTCGGACAGTGATTGGTGGTTGGACGTCAGGACTGTGAGAGAGGGACTGTGGACAGCGGATAGCGAACTAGGATTCAGACTTTTATCAGGCCCACAGGAAGTGAGCTCTTGATACCATGTAAAAGTGGATAATAGGATTGTTGAATTGCTTGAGGAAAAATACCTCAGCAGCTGAATATTTATATACATGATTTACACTCACTAATAAAGGAAATATAGGAAATACAATCTGTACAAAATAAGGAAACATAGACCTATACAAAAATAAGGAAATACAGCTATACAAATCAACACCTAATGTAGTTTCCTAGTTTCCTTAAATACATTTATTCTATTCTAATTTCCCTAAATAGGAGATATTCTCTAACAGCAAGTTATAGCCTTTATGCTCCCAATAAACCAACCTAGGAATAAAAAAAATACCCTACGAAGTTTAATTGCTAGAGTACACTACTCTGCCTTTATAAGTTAACAGAGCCAGCCAACCCATCTCATTGGGATATATTTAAGACTTTCACAGTTCCCACCATAAAAATACTGTTGCATCCTGAACAACTATGATTATTGTTTAAATATTAGTCAACCATACTATTATTTGCTTTAACAGTTAAGTTAGCTAGCTATCAGCCATGTGGTTATCTGTAATGTTTTATTTCACCATAGGGCTAATGTTAGTTGCTCATAACATTATTAATTCCATAGGGTCCAAGCAATGAAGAAAATACCCAAAGCAGGCCCAAAAAAGAAAGAGTATATGTAAATGCAAAAGCACCCGTTGAACTTTCATATATTCCCAAGGACTTCCTCTTTATGTTAAGCTTCTTCACTTGATGGAAACCATGTTTTCCTGCGCTCTTTTAAACATTTTTGGTTTTATGCTATCTAATCAGAAAAAACGATTGAATAACAAGAAAATCTTTTGAATGATCTAGAGTCTAGACTCTTATGATCATTAATGTAAAAGCAAAACTTTGACTAATCTATATATGTGCTGTTGTTTTTTTCTTTTGAATGTCTAAGTCTAATGGGCCAGTGTTTAGTTTTGTATCACATTGAGGGATCACATGCAAATGCAATCGACGCTTGATTTCAACCTTGTTGATCAATACATAACTACTTTTACAGCATCCCACTACACGGCTCAACATAGCACAGTATCATGCATATATTGTCAACATACTCTTGCCTTTTCTTTCTTTAGCCTTCAAATTTTTTTTTTTTTTTTTGTGTAAACCATAGGTATCCCCTATTAACAAGGGCAATCCTATTCGGGGCTTAGCCACAGTTAAGGCTCCTCACCCCTCCCGAAGAATGTCTTTAGTGGGGATCGAACCTAGGAACTCTTCCCATAATCTTAGTCTGCGTTGCCAACTGAGCCACAACTGAGCCTTCAAACAATGTACTCAAAGTCAATGTTATTTTTATTATTCTTCCTATTATTATTTTCATTATATGATGCAAGCATTGCAGAAATTGCTTTATTTGTCCTTTCACAGGCTAATTTTAGAATGAGAAATAATCTAGCCACTAGGCTAGATCGGTTAACAGATAGATGGGTTTAATCAAACCAATTATTCTTTTGTTAATAATGTGAAATAATCCAGCCACTGAGCTAGCTGAAGAGCTTACAAAAATTGAATAGCATAAATACATATTAAATAAATTCCTATCCAAACCAGACTACAAGCAAAATGAAGATGAAGAAGCAGAAGAGCTTACTAAATAAATTAAATTACCGAATATCAGCTCTCTTGTATACTATGGCTTCAAATCTTAGTGTAAAGATACAAGTCTGATCCTCTCTAATCCTCCCAGAAGAAAAAGTTCTCTCTTCTTTCTACCTTCATCAAACTAATGTTCTCCAAGAGAAAAGAAGGAAAACTGGTACAGCCCCTGCAATGTTCCTACAAACTTGAAAAATTAAAGGACAGACCCATGAAATCAAACAATGCTTCAAAAACAGAAATGACCCTTTAGGATTCAATTGCTTGAGCCTTTAAGTCACATCCACGATCACAATCAACCAAAAAAAAGAAACAAAAATCAAATAGATAGTGAAATATTACCAAGTTCCAACGAGATGAGGTAAGTCTTAAGAATAGCGATTGATGAGAGAAGGAACCCAATCCTTAGGAGAAGCCGAGAAGTGAGACGCAAAGTCGCGAACAAAGCATGAAAGCAAGGTGCCACTGTGACGTGAATGAAGAACGAATTGCGACGCAAACACGATTAATGTTCTGATTAGGGAGAATCGTGAACGCAAATGCGATTAAGGAACACGGAGAGAGTCGGTTCAAATTCTGAATTTCTGATTAGCGATCGTGATGGGTGCGTGTTGATTAGGGTTCATGAATGGGATTTGAATTTGATTAGGGTTCTAGTTGGTTTCGTTGTCACTAGGGGTGGAAGTAGGCCAGGCCAGGCCAAGCTTTGTAAGGCCCAAGCCTAGCCTACCTGATAATTTTGTGGCCTAAGTCTGGCCTATTACCTGTCATAGGCCAGTTTTGTAAGCCTGGCCTTGCCTGTTTTAAAACCTGGCCTGTTTTAAAGCCTGACCTGGCCTATTAGCCTATTTAAAAGCCTGTTTCATGTTCATGCCTTTAAATAGGCTAATAGGCCTATTATTTAGTAGGCCAATACAGGCTTGTAAGCTAATAAGCCTACTAATTAACCGAGTAACTAGGTCACTTACAGAAGCCTTTAAATATTGGCCTATTCCTAAATAGGCCGCGGGCTAATAGGCTTATACATCTAAATAGGCCATTGTATAATCCTAAATAAATCTCTTTTTCAGCAAGACAACAACACTGTTTTAAAACCTATATAATCAATTAATCAATTGTTGCAGCTGCTGGAAAAGATCGACCAATTTACTTTTAATACAAGTCATCTTCCACACGCACTGCTGCTAGTAATGTTCATACAGAGTCACTTCAATTTGTCAATATAGATGGCTAGCATCCTAGCTCAACTTTTGAAATCGTCAAACAAAATTAATAAACACAAGTATTTCATTCATACAATATATTAGCTTGAAATTAAAGCTATGCATATGCTACTGGTACATAATATCCATATATATTAACAGAACTTATAATTTTTTTCTTATTTTTAATCTCACTGCATATACAGATTTCCAAAATATAAACTTTAAATTAAAATGTAGGTTGTCTATTCATAAATATATTTGTTTTTCAAGTCATACAGTATATGCTAATTGTTTTGAGTACTCAAGTGTGCTTTCAAACATCTAGGTATATATCAAAAGAGATACTGAAAAACTAAAAAGTTTAATTTATATATAAAATGTTTAAAACATCCTTTGGTCCTATATCCTTTGGTCCTATTTCAATTAGGATTTTGTGCTCCTGATTAGGTGTGTGTCTGTCACTGTGTCCATGGAACTCAAATTATTAAGATTTGAATATTGAACTAACTATTGTTTGTGGAAAAAAAAACATTTAATTCTCAAATCTCTGATTAATGGTTCATGCAATGCTAATGGTTCTAGTTAATCCATCAGATAGACCACCAAGCAAAACCCAGAAGGAACCCACTCAAAACTAACCCCGAAAAAGAAAAATCTGTTTACTGTGACAATGTTGCCCAAAAAAATTAAATCCCTTAGCTGCTGCAACTGAAACTAACTCAGTGAAATCCCTTGAAGTTCTTTCTTCTTGGGTTGTTTTTGTCATTCACCAGGTTTGTGGTTGAAAAATAGTTCAGTTCCACCAAAAACTCACGACTTAATTTAGACAGAGTCACAGAAACAATATAACCAGAAGCAAGAAATAATATTCAAATTAAACTACACAACTCTGTCCAATTATGCCTATAACCATAAGCAATATGAGCAGAAGCAAGAAACATAGAAGAGAGCCAGAAGCAAAATGGCATGAATCAGAGAAGAGAGGGAGGGATGCAAACCTGTGTGTAGGAGATGCGATTGGGAGCCTCTACCGGAGATTCACCGGAAGGGAGAGAGCGATGCGACTGGGAGGAAACGAAGACGGAGGACGACAGACGGGGGACTGCTGGCGGTGCGTGGCGCAACGTGATGGCTCCAGCCTCCAGGTCAAGGGACGATGAAAATGCGAGTGAATGTGAATCTGTAGTATGAAGTTTGATACTAGGCTAATTTTAGAGAATAAAAAATAAATCTAAATAGAATAATTAAAATAAAAAATAATTTATTATATATTATAAAATTAGTCGGGTGCACGTGTCAATATAATTATGTGTTTGTTCTAACATTTTTTTTAAAACAACATATGTTTCATAATAAACATTGTACATTATCTATATAATAATTATTATGTCTTCATATATTTTACTTTTATGATTTAAATATGAATGTATTTTCATGTAATTTTTTTTTACATACAAATGTTTATCTCTATAATTTAAATATTAATACATTTTGTTTAAAACTTTCATTGTTGGGCAAATTATATTTCCCCCTTTTTTTACTTGAAAGAATCTAAAGGCCAAAGAAAAAATTCATAAAATCACTATCTACTAAATTGAACAATAGACACATTTGCTAACAGCTTATATTTACATTATGTAATCTATTTACTAAATTAACATTTATATATTAATAAATTTTATTTAAAAATTTAATCTCTCATGATATATATATATAATATTATAATTAAATGAAAAAAATGATTTTTCAATCAATAAAATTACGATTTAATTAAAAAAAGTGAGCCATTTTTTTAATAATTTTTTAAAAAACTACGATTAAAAACAACATAAGTAGTTGCAATAAGTATTTACCCTTATAATTTTAATTTAAATATTAATATATTTTAAGTAAATTTTTCATTGTTGAGCAAATTATATTTACCCCTTATGATATACTAATATTTAGATTATCATAAAAAATTAAAGATATTAATAAACACTATGTAAATATTTTATGCCCCTTTAATATATAAAATATTATAAGAAAAATTAAAGAGAAATTCTATCAATAAAATATAACTCAATTTACAAAAGTGATTCATTTTTATTTATTATTTTTCTAGTATTTTTACATGTAAAACACAAAAGATAAGTAAAATATTTATAATAAAAATAATTAATATTCATATTTTATTTTAATATCATTCATCAAGAATTTAAATATTAGTGACTTTTAATCACATATGATTTTAATATTGTAATACTTCATTCAGTTTTACCTTATGAAATAATAATTATTAAGCCTTTTTCCTATACTTTTAACCTGTAATTAAAATGATTGCACCCTAATTTTATTTATTGTCATTGAAAATGAAACAATAATAGGAAATAATTAATCTAATTTAAAATTTAAATTGTGTCATTTTATCTGATACAATTAATCATAAACCATTATTTTCATCTAGAACTGTCTTACCCGTGTGCTGTATTTTTACTTTTATGATCTTGATATGAATGTTATTTCATGCAAAGTTTTTATTCCCCCATGATATAAATATTGATCCCCATAAAATTATATTTACATTTTGTAATCTATTTAATAAATTGATATTTATATATTAATAAACCTTATGTAAATACTTATTCCCGTGATGCATGAAAAGACATTATAAGAAAAAATAAAATTGAAATTTCCTTAAAACAAATAATAATTTAATTTTAAAGAGTGACTCAATTTTTTTTTAGAAGTTATAATTATAAAACATAACATAATTAGATATAATAAGTTTTTATCCCAATAATTTAAATTTAAATATTAACAAATTTTATGAAAAATTTTATTGTTTGAGAAATTATATATACCTCTTACAATCTATATACTAATTTAACATTTAAATTGTCAAAAAAATAATTAACATTATGTAAATATTTATTGCCCCCTTTGTATAAAAAATATTATAAGAAAAAATTAAAAAAGTATCAATAAAATACATTTCAATTTTAAAAAGCGGTTCACTTTTACTTTTTTTTTCTAAGATTTTTACATCTAAAAACACAAAAAATAAATAAATTACTCATAATCAACATAAATTTAATATTCGTATTTTATTTTAATACCGTTTATCAATAATTTAAATATTAATATTTCTAATGTAAGTTTTTAATCACTTTTGATTTTTATTTTACCATACCATTCAATTATTAATAAGTTTCATTGTAACACCTCACTTTGTGTTTTATCTCATAATTAATTTTTGTTATTAAGAATTTTTTTCATATTTTAACCTGTAATTAAAATGATTAACCTATAATTTTATTTATATTCATTGCAAATGAATCAACAATAGGAAATAATTAATCTAATTTAAAATTTTGTCATTTTATCAAATATAATTAATGATAAACCATTTGCTTACAAAAAAAATTAATGATAAACCATTGTTTTTATCTCGAACTGTCATACTCATGTGGTGTATTTTTACTCTTAAATTATTATGTGTTCATATATTTTTACTTTTATGATCTAAATATGAATGTTTTACATGTAAAATTTTTATTTCTACATGATATAAATATTTACATCTGTAATTTAAAATCGAATATTAATATAGTTTATGTAAATTTTTCATTGTCAGACAATTCATTTTAGCCTCTTTTTACTAAATGGGGTTAATTAAAGACCAGATGAAAAATTCATATAACTACTATATACTAAAATGAACAACAAACACATCTGCTAATAAATTATATTACCTTTTGTACATTTTTTACTAAATTAACAATTATATATTAATAAACTTTATGCAAAGATTCATTTCATCGTGATGTATGAAAAAACATTCTAAAAATTTAAAATGAATTTTCTATTAATAAAATCATTTTTTGTGTTAACCACATCCCCTGTTATCAGGGAAAATTATGCCCGGTCACAGATAAGACTCATCATCCCACCCCTCTTTAATTAAGAGTCATATTTGTCTAGTATCATTACTTTCATATAGAACAATGATCCCCATGTTGTATATTTTTCCTCTTAAAATATTATGTCTCCATAGATATTTACTTTTATAATCTAGATACATGTTATAAGTATTTATTTCTATAATTTAAATTTAAATATTAATGCATTTTAGGTAAAATTTTCATCCTCGGGACTATATTTACCTATTGTAATCTATATACTAAATTAATATTTATATATTAACATATAAACTTTGTGTGTAAAAACTTATTCCCTGTGATATAAAAAAATATTATAAGAGTTTTTTTAAAGAAAAATGTATCAATAAAATCACAATTCAATCTATGAAAGTGATTCATTTTTATTATATTTTTTAATGATTTTTACAACTAAAAGAAATAAAACATAAATAAAATATTTATAATAAATTAAGTAATTAAAAAATTTAATATCATTCATCAAAAATTAAAATACTAATGTAGTACATTCTCATGTGATATTCATTCTCACTTTATAATGCAAATATTAATAACTTTCCATACCAATGTAATCAAAACAAATTTTAATATTTATATTTTAATCTAATATTATTCATCCGATAATTTAAATATTAATATGCTTTTATGTACATTTTTCAACCGGTATGATTTACTTTTACCTAATTATAGAATTGAGTAAATTACTCTGACCTCCCCTCTATTTTGTAAATCCTACACAAAACCCCCTCTATTTTCAAAACCTACACAAAACCCCAATCCATCTAACTTTGTTAGGAATATTCTGTTAGAAGCTTTTATTATTATATATTAAAAAAATATTTTTTTAAAATACCAACATTACCCTTCTAAAAACCATCTCTGTATAATTGAAGATGAAACTGAAAACCCAAATTCTAAAACCCTCTAGCGTGAAACCTTTTCATCTTCTACTCCTTGCTACCCAGTCCCAGTCTTGAAAGTGTCGCCACGGCCGCTCGCTACTCGTGGCTCATCCGTTCGGTGATCACTGCGCCATGACTTCCGTTCAAACATCATTCACGTTCAACCATCCGTTCACCGATGTTGCTGACCATGCATTCTGGTTTTTGCTCGTCGTTGCCCGCCATCCTTCATGTTCAGCCACCGCGCGCCCCAACAGGAACAAAGGTATAATTTGTTGGTTGTTATCTAATATGTTGGCTGACTATATATAAAATGAAAACTCTTCTTAAATTAGTTAGCACAAAATCTTGTTGTTTTAGGTGGTACCCTGAATGTGGTTCAGAATGTTGAGAATTTGGGTAAGTGTTGAAACGTTGATTTCACAGAAAGTCTTGTTGTTCATTTTACAGTGAAATTGTTTCTAGCTTAGTTTTTAGGTTTTTCTTAAGATTATAAGGCTATTATTGATCAATATCAAGAACAAACAATTATAGATGTACATGACAAAATGGTATGAAAACTGTTCTGGGGTAGAACTCGAACCTGGGTCTGAGTCAGCAAGAGAGAAGTCGGATCCGAATCCGGGTTGCGGAGGCTTGAATCTGAGTTGAACCCGGGGGGGTGTACCTGCAAAGGGACTTCGACACCCAAGTCAGATAGGTAAAACAATCAAAGAGATTGACTGAGTGAGATTGCGTACCTTATGAACTGTTACTGTTCTCTATTTATAGGGGTTTTCCCTGTATAAATGTGGTAAGTGGGCATATATAAAAGAGGTAAGTTTGCAGGTATTTGTAATAATGGAAGATATAATTATAGATATGATAATTATATTGCGTGTGGGCCACTTTGGCTATTGGGCCTTAGGTTTAGACCGTAACAGAAGCCCCCCAGCTCTTGTCAACTTGATAGTTGGCTTTGAGCTTATATATCTTTGAGTTGTCCGAGACGACATGCTGGGTCGAGACGGCTTTGCTGATTTTCTCCAATATCGTTTGTGGCGGGTGAACCGATAATCATCGGTCCGAGACGAAAATGCGTAGGTTCATGCATAACACCTGGTTCAGGATGAGTTTCCGTCTGACATACCGTTGCGACGTTTCACTTTTTCTGAAACGATTCAGATATTTGCGACGCTTCGAATATCAGGTGACGTGTTGTTTTGGTATTGGGTCGCGACGATTCGACTTCCTGGGCCAAAACGGTAATGGGCTTTTTCGGTCCTATAAACAGGGGGTTGAGAAGTTTCATTTTTCCACTTCGCTTTATTCGTCTAATCTGACTTTCTCTTTGTGATTGCGATCCCGAATCTAGATCTGGTTTTCTGCTTCTCAAATCGAATTTCGCATCCGACTATCAGGTATTTCTTTTCCCTCTTTTTCTCCTTTTTACGCAAATGAGTGAGAGTGATTCTTTGGAAGTTCTTTTCTGGGAAGCCTGAGTCGTGGGTGTCACGAAGTCGGTCATCTTGTGGGGATAATGAGGGTTTTAGTTCTGAAGTGGTTGAGGTGTTGAGGCGGAGGAATATAATCTCTGGGGAAGTTAATCGGGCCGAGAACGTTAGTACTTTAGTAGAATCCGAGACGGATTCGTATGATAGTATTTTTGATGAATCAGGTACTAGTCGTCTCGGTTCTGATGAGG
Source organism: Sesbania bispinosa (assembly GCA_026901365.1). Lineage (NCBI taxonomy): Eukaryota > Viridiplantae > Streptophyta > Magnoliopsida > Fabales > Fabaceae > Sesbania > Sesbania bispinosa. The sequence goes on from QLOH01000539.1 coordinate 218,408, forward strand.
GTAGTTGTTATACAATCACCACTGCAGGTGTTGAAATGGCTGAGCCCCGCGATGGAGAATATTTTGTGCCTCTATGGGCTGATAGGTATAGATGGGTGGACCCGGAGGTTCTTGGCACCTGCTCCGTGTATAGACCCGGCTGCCCTGAACATTATCAGGAGCGTTTGATATGGATGTGTTCGACTCAGCCGAGATGAAGGAAAATTACAGTGTGGTGCTTCCTCCTCGAGGAAGCCGGGTGTGTCACTTATCTGAGACCAATATCCCTTTCTTGTATACTTACGATTTTTTTCATTCGAAGGTGAAGTTGAGGTTTCCGTTCACTGATTTTCAAGAACGGATGCTTATGTTTCTGCGGTGTGCTCCCTCACAACTGCATCCCAACTCATGGGCCTTCATATGGTGCTTTGAGCTGATCTTGACCGAGTTTGGCTTCACACCTTCTGTGAAGTTGTTTTTCTATTTTTTTTCATAGTATTAAGGAAGCGTCCCCCCGGGAATAAGAAGGAAACTCTGAAAAGTTGGATTTCCTTTAGGGGGCATAAAGACCGAAAAATAATCACCCCGTTTTGTGAGTCGGTCAAGAGGGGAAGCATCACCTTCAAACAGGAATTTTTCCAAGTCCAGGCAGCTGAGGGTGTGAAGCCGTTTTGGGAGGAACGGTCTTCTAACACACTTTGTTTTCCGATTTATTGGAGTGATAAGCATTATGACATGAAGCCGTCTGAGTTTGAAGTCTCTGAGTCGGCTCTGTCCCCAGAAGATGCAGCAGTAAAGGATTTATTGATGAATTCAGTTAAGGAGTGTGGGGTATTTTCTTCTAAGAAAATATTAGATGGTCCGACTCGCAATGTCGGTTCAAGAATTGGTGAGACTTGTGTTTTTGGTTTGTTCTTTTTTATGAATGTCCATCTCGGCTGACTCTTATGTTTCTTTTGCAGCTTCCATGGCCAACGCGGCGCTTAGGCAACTGAGGGCTCTGCAGAATGCCCAGAATACCGGTCCTCATGATGACATACATGTCAATATCGACTTCACTCAGGCCGGCGGGAGTGGGGGTGCTGGTGGCCCGAATCTTGGTGGCTCCTTGAATCAGGATGCGGGGAATGAGACCAACAGTGACCAACCTCGTGTTCAGAAGAAGAAGAAAGCTGATAAGGCCAAGAAGAGGGCCCGGGTTGAAGATTCTGACGGTGAGTCGGGTATCAATTTGTATGATTCGGAGGAGGATTTGGATACTCCGGAGGTGGATCGTCTTCTGTATAACCCTTTCTTGAAGTTGGTCCATGACAATGTATGCATTGTCGAACATCTGGGTGACGTGGAGCGTCAATGCCTTCAGCATGCTGCGTTTCTGAGGCACATGCGGCTAGATGTTGTGCCAACCTTTTACCGAGTCAACTCGGATTTGGAATCCCGTACGGCGGAGAGGGATTCGGCGTTGGTGGATCTCAAGGCCGCTCAGGAGGCCTTAGGTAATGAGAAAAAGGAAAGGTTGAAGTATAAGGGATGGCTCAAGTCGGCCAAGGGGAAAAATAAGAGCCTTGAAGCTGAAGGATGAGTTGAAAAGGCTGCAGGTAGCTCCTCCGACGTCCGATATGACTGGGGAAGCTGTGACTAGGCTTGTCAGGAAGAATGCGCAGAAGGCAGAAGCTAAATTTAATGAGGAGAAAGCCAGCCTTGTGAAGCTTTCTGAGCAGATCAGTCAGGCTTCTTTTGGCAATGTTGTGGCGCAGCTGGAAATTCTTAACCCTGGTTTGAAGGTTGAAGGGTCATCGTCCGAGTATGAAGTTTTTGAAGGGAAGATTTTCCGGGTCGACATGGAGAAGAAGGTTTATATCGATGTCGTCTCTGGCGAGGAAGCTGACCCTTATGAGGGATAATCTTTTCTTCTCTTCTTGTAACTTTTTGTGGAACTTTATGTTTTGTCATGACAATAGTTAAGTTCTTTTTATCCCGTCTCGGTTATCTTGATGTTTTGACTTTTGAACTTGTACTTTTCATACGTTTTTAACGCTTTACTCTCGAACTTGCGATTTTAACGTTGATACGCTTTTAACGCTTTAATCTCGAACTTGCGCTTTTAACGTTGATACGCTTTTAACGCTTTAATCTTGAACTTGCGCTTTTAACGTTGATACGCTTTTAACGCTTTAATTCATATCAATTTATTGATTGAAATTTGATAGTCAAATCTGGGATACTCTTCGCATCCGGTTTTTATTGATAACCAGACCGGGATGCTCTTCACATCCGGTTTTATTAAAAAACTAGACCGGGGTGCTCTTCACATCCGACTTTACTAAAAACTAGACCGGGATGCTCTTCGCATTCGGTTTCTAACAAATGAAATTTTCCTAAGTATGGATTTTGCCTATGAATAATAGGTCTTGAGTTTTTCCGAGTTCCAGAATCATGGAACGGATTTTCCCTCCAGAGTCTCTATCTTGTATGCTCCATTCCCAGTGGCTTCAGTGATTCTGTAGGGGCCTTCCCAGTTTGCTGAGAGTTTCCCTTGGGTTGCATTTTTGTTGCTAATGTCGGCTCTGCGCAAGACGAGGTCTCTGGGTTGGAAGTTCCTAGCCATCATTTTGGTGTTGCGCCGAGTTGTGAGGCGTTCTTTCAAGGTTGATTCCCGTACATGAGCTATGGCCCGGGTCTCGTCTAGGAAGTCGAGTTCTTCCAGAATTGCCTCGTCGTTTGATCCTGGGGTGAAGTTCTGTACTCTCCAACTCGGCTGCCCAATCTCGACCGGGATGAGTGCTTCAGTCCCGTAAGTGAGCCGAAAAGGGTTTCATTGGTGGAAGACTGTGGAGTGGTACGGTATGCCCATAGTACATGGGCGAGTTGCTGCACCCAGTTGCCTTTGGCATTGTCCAATCTGCGCTTAAGGGCCTTGAGAATCACCTTATTCGCAGATTCGACTTTACCATTGGTTTGTGGGTGTTCCACTGAAGTGAAGTGATGCTTGATCTTCAGGTCCGACAGCAGTTCTCTGAACTTTTTATTAGTGAATTGTGTCCCGTTGTTCGTGATCACGGAGTGGGGGATCCCGAACCTCGAGACGATATTCTTATAAAAGAATTTTTGTACCTTGGCTGAGGTGATTGTGGCAAGGGGTTCGGCTTCAATCTACTTGGTGAAATAATCCACCGCTACCACTAAGAACTTGACTTGTACTGGAGCTGGTGGGAAATGACCGAGTATGTCAATGCTCCATTGATGAAAGGGCCAAAGGGCTGTCATGGTGGTCAACTCAGATGAAGGTTGATGGGGGATGGAAGCGTTCTTTTGACAAGTTTCACATTTTTTGGCATAGTCCATGGAGTCCTGACCTAGAGTCGGCCAGTAATACCCGACTCTGAGTGCTTTTCTTGCAAGTGTTCGTCCCCCTTGGTGATTGCCACAGCTACCTTCATGTAACTCGGCCAATATGTATTTGGCTTCGTTATCATCGACGCACTTGAGGAGAGGGGTCGAGAATCCCTTCTTGTACAACCTACCCTGGACGACTGTGAAGTGGGATGCTAGTCGTCTCAGCTTTCTGGCTTCCTTTTCTTCTGTGGGGAGCGTACCCATTAAGATGTAAGTCTTAATGGGTGTCATCCACGAGTTGGATTCTTCTATCTGTAGCAGGGATGGTTCCGATATCCGGGGGGTTGAGATGACTTCTTGGAGGATAGACTTGTTGTTCCCAAGCTTTTTGGTGCTTGCAAGTCTTGATAAGATGTCGGCTCTCGTGTTGTCGGCTCTGGGGACGTGTTGAAAAATGATTTCATCAAACCCGTCGCTCGATACTTTTACCTTCTCCATATATTTTTGTAGTAGTGGTTCCTTTGCTTGATATTCCCCTTTGATTTGGGATACCATCAGTAGGGAGTCATTGCACACGAGGACTTTTTTGGCATTTACTTCCTTTGCCATCAGGAGACCGACAATGCATGCTTCATACTCGACTTGGTTGTTCGAGGTTTAGAACTCGAACTTCAGGGATTTCTCAATGCAAACCCCATTGGGTCCTTCCAAAACTATTCCGGCTCCAGCACCTTTTTTGTTGGAAGAGCCGTCAACGAAGACGATCCATTCGGAAGTAGATGAGTCTTCAGGGGGTGTCATCTCAGTGACGAAATCAGCTAGAACTTTACTTTTGAGGGCAGTGCGCCCTTCAAAGTGTATGTCAAACTCTGATAATTCCAAGGCCCAAGTAGTCATGCGTCCAGAGAGGTCCGGTTTGTGGAGGACGAGTCTGAGGGGTAAGTCGGTTCGAACTGTGACTCTGTGTCCTTGGAAATAGTGTCTCAATCTCCTGGCAGTGGTCAATACGGCTAAGACAGCCTTTTCCAGCTTCTGATATCTCAATTCAGCTCCCTCGAGAGCCTTACTGATGAAGTAAATGGGGAGTTGGGTGCGTCCATCTTCTTTAACCAAAACCGAACCTATAACTTGGTTGGTTACAGAGATGTAGAGATATAGATGTTCTCCTTGGGCCGACTTCACTAAGATTGGCAGGTTTGCCAAGGTCTGCTTCAGCTGCTGAAAGGCGGTCTCGCACTCATCTGTCCAGGTGAAGGTTTTCCCTTTGCGGAGAAGTTGAAAGAAAGGGAGGGAGGTTGTGGCTGACTTGGGGATGAATTGACTGAGGGCTGTGATTCTTCCATTGAGTTGTTGTATCTCCCTGATGCAAGTTGGGCTTTTCATGTCCAACACGGCTTTGCACTTGTCCGGGTTCGCTTCTACTCCTCTACTGGTGAGGAGGAAACCCAAAAAATGGCCTGAGGGTACTCCAAATGAGCACTTGAGGGGGTTAAGTCTCATGTTGTGCTTCCTGAGGCGATCAAAAACTAACTCCAAGTCGACTATGTGGTCATTTCCCTCTGCTGTCTTGGCGATGATGTCGTCTATGTAGACTTCAACTGTGCTGCCCATCACATCACCAAAGATTTTAGTCATCATTCTCTGATATGTGGCACCGACATTCTTCAAACCAAAAGGCATCATGGTGTAGCAGTAGATTCCCTTGTCAGTGATGAAGGCTGTCTTCTCCTCATCATCTCGGTCCATAGGTATTTGGTTATAGCCTGAGTAGGCATCCATGAAGGATAACCAACGATACACTGAAGAATTGTCAACCAATTGGTCAATGTTGGGGAGTGGGAAGGGGTCTTTGGGGCATGCTTTATTCAGGTTTGTGTAATCTACGCACATCCTCCATTTGCCGTTTGACTTCTTCACTAAGAAGAGATTGGATAGCCAGGTGACGTATTTACACTCTCGGATGAACTTGGCCTTGAGGAGTTCTTCTACCTGTTGATTGACAGCCTGTTGACTTTCGAGGCCAATTTTTCTTTTCTTCTGGGCGACTGGCTTGGCATTAGGGTCAACTGATAGTTTATGACAGCAGAAATTGGGGTCGATACCCAACATGTCAGCCGATGTCCATGCGAATAGGTCTGAATTTCTTAAAAGTAAAGATTTCAATCTTTCTTCCATGGTGGGGTCCATATCGCAACCGATTTTGGTCGTCTGCTCTACTGAAATACCAATCTGAAAAGGTTTAGTCTTTGCAGTCGGCTCGATTCTTTCTCGTCCTTTGGGATTTATCTCGGCTCTGGGGTCGAGATCGATCATGTGGACTTGATCTCTGGAGACTGCTTTCTCTGGTTGAGATGTGGGTGCGGTGGTGAGAGCAGCGTTGTAACACTTCCTTGCTTCTTTTATGTCTCCTTGGACAGTGATCACCTTCCCGTCTCGGCCGGGGAACTTCATCACTAGGTGCTTGGTAAAAATAATTGCTCCCAGGGCATTCAGGGATGGGCGCCCAAGAATAGCATTGTATAAGCTTGGGCAATCAACTATTAGAAACTTAGCTGAGACGGCTTTGTTCTAAAAAACAGAGCCGATTCTGAGTGTGGTCTAAAGGTAACCCTTGGGTTGGATTCTTTCTCCTGAGAAGCCTACCAGATCTCCCGAGTAGGGTAATAGTGATTCCGGTGGTAAGAGCAGTTGGGTGTATGTCCTGTAAAAAAGAATGTCGGTCGAGCTGCCTTGGTCAACGAACACACGTCCGACATCTCCATCACCTATCAAGGAAAGTATCACGAACGAGTCATCGTGATCAACGATGTCATCGAAGAAGTCTTCATCCGAGAAGGTGATGACCGGGTTAGGGGGGTCTTTGAGTCACCGTCTTCAAATCGGATTGTTCGACATTATAGACTTCACGCAAGTGCCTTTTTCTGGAGTTGTTCGATAGCCCTCCTCCAGCGAAACCTCCTGAAATCATGTTTATCCTTACCCTTGGCGTAGTCTGAGTGCTAGAGTCGGGTCTATCTTCTTTGTTGTCATGCTTCGTGGGGGATGTGGAACGTTTCCGTTTCTTGTCTTTTCCCCCATCAGGGCTAGGTGACCTCTTTTTTTCGTTACTCTTTTTGTATCCTCCCTGAGACCGATTTTTCTTCACATATTGGCCGAGTCGGCCGTCTCGAATTAGCTGTTCGATGAGGTCATGTAACTGTATGCATTCATCAGTGTTGTGTCCATATCCCTCATGGAATGAACAATACTTAGTTTTGTCCTTCTGAGCTACGGCTTTGAGAGGCGAGGGCTTTGGTATGTCTGCAAACTCAGTGTGCATCACCTCCTTAAGGATCTTTCCTGGATTGGTGTTCAGGGACGCATAATTATTGTATCGTCCTTTAGGATGCTGATGTTGGTCTTGTTGATGTTGTCCCTTGTCTTTCCCTTTATGTCGGTCCTGGTAAGAGTCTCGGCCTGATCCCTGGTGAGAGTCCTGCTTGGCGGCGATGGCCAAATGAGCTTCTCGTCCCACATATTTATATGAATGCGCTCTAAACTGTTCCATGGACCGGACCGGTTCTTCTGACAAGGAGATGGCCAGAAGGGAACCTGGTGAAAGGGCCGACACGGCGCATACGAGCTGGATGTTCTCAGCCAGGTCTGGGATTAAAGCACACTCTTTGTAGAATCGGGCGAGGAAACTTCTAAGTGGCTCATCCTTAGTCTGCTTGACCTTTGCTAGTGTGAACTGATCTCTGGGGATTTCAGTGGAGATCGTAAATCATCCCAGGAAGGTGTGTTGCATGTCGTCCCAGGTGTCTATGGAGCCCAAGGGGAAGGTTTTGAACCAAGCTAAGGCTTCTCCCTTCAACGTTATGGGGAAAGAGCAGCAGATGATGGTTTCGGGGGCGCCAATGAAAAGCATTTCATTGGTGAAGGCGTCCAGATGTTTGACCGGGTCTGTTGTGCCATTGAAGGATTCAATGGGGAGTGCTCTTCTGTATTGCTCAGGTATCTCAACCCGGATTAATCTGTCGGAGAATGGGTGTCTGAAAGGGGCTGGTTGGCCCGTAGCCCTCGGTTGTTGGACTTCCTGGTGGTCTCTTTCTGATGCGAGCCGAGACTGGGTAGTGGGTTGTGGTTGAGGGTTTATGTTGCGCTCCAAGTGCCTGAGGCGCTCCTCAATATGATTCACGGCCGGTTCTTCGGCCGGTTTCAGGTGTGACTCATGGGAGTGGCGTTGGCGTTGTTCCTGAAGCTCTCTAATCTGAGCCTCCAACCGTCGAATTACTTCGTCTCGGGGATCAGATTGATTAGTCTCTCCATGTTGTTCGACTTCAACTTGTGGATGTGAAGTTCCTTCTTGTTCAGCTAAACCGTTTCCGGCTCTGAAATCCTCCACCCAGCCTTCGGGTGTTGGTTGGGGACGGGACCGAGTTTGCTGACGACGGGTGATGACTATCATGCTGGATAAGGGGAGGCCCTCCTTCTAGCGCCAAATGTTCTAGGGTAGAAGGTAGAACTCGAACCTGGGTCTGGGTTAGCAGGAGAGAAGTCGGATCCGAATCCGGGTTGCAGAGGCTTGAATCCGAGTTGAACCCGGGGGGGTGTACTTGCAAAGGGACTCCGACGCCCAAGTCAGATAGGTAAAACAGTCAAAGGGATTGACTGAGTGAGATTGCGTACCTTATGAACTGTTACTGTTCTCTATTTATAAGGGTTTTTCCTGTATAAATGTGGTAAGTGGGCATATATAAAAGAGGTAAGTTTGCAGGTATTTGTAATAATGGCAGATATAATTATAGATATGATAATTATATTGCGTGTGGGCCACTTTGGCTATTGGGCCTTAGGTTTAGACCGTAACAAAAACAATATTGTTGTAGTGATTTGTCTAATTAAAACAATACTGCTGGAACGAAATGGAAGGTATATTTTTAATTAAAAAGATGAAACATTATAAGGGACTTTTATGTAGTAAAGAAAAACCTATAATTAGTAAGGACATTATGATCAATTTAATATAAAAGATAACTGTTGACTGTTGACTAATAATTATTATGGAAAATTGGACTTAAGTGTAATGTACTTTTAAAGTTGAAGGGGTTTTGTGTAGGTTTTGAAAATAGAGGGAGTTTTGTATAGGATTTACAAAATAGAGGGGAGGTTGGAGTAATTTATTCTATAGAATTTATTAAATTCTTTTATAAAACTTTCATCCCAATAATCCCATGTGATTTAATTTTACCCCATAAATTAATTATTAATAAGTATTCATATTAATTTTTCATCCCCATATAGTTTATTTTTAACATGTAATTTAATTTTTTCGGTTAATAACGTGTAATTTAATTGTTAATAAGTTTTCATTGGTATGTTATATAATATTATTCTCATGTAAAACTTTTATCCATGTGTGATTCATATATTTAACCATCTGTAAAACATTTTTCTATTAATTAATTAATAAATAATTTTTTGCAAATTCATACAACTAAAAATAAAAAAGAAACATGAGTAAAATTTTAAAGTAAAGACAAATTTATATTAAAATTTATTCAGACAGTGTAATTATTTTCTAATAATTTAGATATTAATGTATTTTTACATAAAATTTTTAATTTTGTACGTGATGCATTTATAAATTATTAGGACCATTCAAGTCCATAAATATAAAAAATATAAATGAAGTAAGCTTTCTTATAAAACACTAATTAAGGGGCCGTTCGGGGTGGTTGCGAGTTTTCAGTTTTTGGTTTTTTAAAATTTTTAATCAAGTTTTTACAACTCAAAACTAAAAACTAAAAATCACTTTTTATGGTTTTCAAAATGTTTGTTTTGAAAACCACAAAAACAAGTTTTCAATTTTTTATTTTGATTTGTAAAAACTTGATTAAAAATTTTTAAAAACCAAAAACTGAAAATTCGCAACCACCCCGAACGGCCCCTAAGCTTTTAAAACATTATTTTTATAAACTTTTACGTAAAACCTTTATCCCTGTATGAATTATACATCTAATGTTGTGACTAAAATATTAGTAATTTGTTTTTATAAGAATTTATAAAATATTTAGACTAAATTTTTATTTTTAAATTAGAGCTGCCATAAAAAGTAAATAAAAAAAGTAAGTTGATTTTAAAAATTTTATAAGACCGCTCAACATTAATTTTTAAAAGAATATATAATATATAATAAGATTATTTATTAATTACACCTTTATGAGAAATCAGATTGAGAGAGAAACGTATTGAGTGTATGAGAGAGAGAAATTGGGATGTAACAATTGGCCTTGCATTTATGTCTCTCATTAATAGCATTGTGAATTTGAATTCCAATTAGAAGATTCTCTCTCCATAATAATTCACTTACCTAGCTGATAGTAAAAAACACGATTTTCAAAATGACTTTTTAGATTATTCACAAAAATGTCATTAAAAAGAGCGGGAAAATGGAAGTCCAAGACAACCTTCTTTTGATATATAAAGATATAAATGGTCTCTTAAACAGGCCGGCCCAACAGGCCAAACAGACTTTTTAAAAGCCTAAGTCTGACTTGTTTAATTAAATAGGCTTTTAAAAAGCCTTAAATCTCGATTTGGCTTCTCTCCAACGCAGAAGCGTGTTGCGCTTCTCGAGTCCCTTGCAAACTATGTCTTTTGAGATAAAGAGAATATATAGATTGATTTATGACTTGTTTTTGGGTTGGATTGCATAAGAGGAAAAATCGAAAATCATCTATCTTAATCCAATTTAAATCAATTTGGATTAGATTGATTTATTTTTTATAATATTATTTTATACAACATTTAATAAATCATGAAATATATAATCAATATTATAAATGTAATACAAAATCTCAAATATATTTTTTAATAAATCAATTATCAACTTTTTATATTATAATTTCGAGACTTTAACTTGGAGAGTAAGACACTCACTCACCTTACTCTCTCTCTCAATAATTTTTTATATGCTCACACTTTCTCTCATTGAATGGTGAATTCCACTTACAACTTGTGAGAGTGAAATTCTTCATTTAAATCATTAACACTAATTTCCTTTCTCATTTTATTTGAATCTTTAATTAATACTAATAAATGATAATCATAAATTTTGAATTCTATTAAGATTCAAAATTTTATCCTATTATTTTTTATTTCAATCTTTTTCAATATCTAAATATTTATTCTTATCTTTATGATTTTAATTTTCTATTATATCTTATTATCAAATATTAGATCTTCATAGTAAAATATAATATATTATTAGAATTTAAAATATTGAAAAATTATCTAAAATAATTTTATTTTCATTTTTTAATTTTAAAAATATTAATTTATTATAAATTTATTTGTAATTAAATAAAATATGTATTTATCCGTGTAATATGCTGGTTAATATACTAGTTATTATAAATCTATAATTAATTATAGATTTTAAACACAAACAAAGGTTACACTATTTCTAAGTAATAAATTTCTTGTTTGTTTGTGCTTTATTCTGTGATTTATTAATAATATTTTATATTTTTACATATTTTTATTGAAACTTATATTTATGGGAAATGCTAACAAGTGTCTTTAGGGCACTTGTTAAATAACTAAAAATAGAAAGTCTTTAGTGTAGTGATCCTCTCCAGCGGTTTATGAGAAATATTTTTACAATATTTAATGTTACATATATAATTCAATACTGTGATTTCTAATAAAAAACATCTATTCATGAATTCTTAACCAGTGTCCCTAGGGCTAGGACCCTATATTTATTAGTATAAATATAAAGTTATATAAAATGGAGATTATGAGACATGAAAATCAATTTAAAACTAATTTAAAATGAATATAATTATTCTAATATTAAATATTGCACACTCCAATAAAAGACTTTGATTTGGATCGTCTCTCGTGTCTCCAGCAAACATCAGCTACGGAATGGCTACGGAACAACTAGGCAATTAAAATCCGTAGCTATTCAGTAGTTAATTTTTGCTGAGAGGTAGCTTCACTAGAGAGGATCCCTATACTAAAGACTTTCTATTTTTAGTTACTTAACAAGTGCCCTAAAGACACTCGTTAGCATTTCCCATAAATATAAATTTCAATAAAAATATATAAAAATATAAAATATTATTAATAAATCACAGAATAAAGCACAACACAAACAAATAAGAAATTTATTACATAGAAATAGTGTAACCATTGTTTGTGTTTAAATCTACAATTAATTATAGATTTATAATAACTAGTATATTAACTTGCGTATTACATGGATAAATGTATGTTTTATTTTTTAAAATTAAATTTATAATAAATTAATATTTTTAAAATTAAAAAATAAAAATAAAATTATTTTATATAATTTTTTAATATTTTAAATTCTAATAGTATATTATATTTTACTATGAAGATCTAATTTCCATTATTATTTGATAATAAGATATAATAAAAAATGGCTTAAATATGTTTTTAGTCCCTATAAAATTTTTCACCTAAGTTTAGTCACTCGTTAATTTTCCATATCCAAGTTTAATCCTTGTCGTTAATTTGCACTGTTAAGTGATGACCTGACACTGTTATAACCCGCTGACGTGTCTATTTAGGCTGACGTGGCTGTCACAGTGGATTTTTCTAAAATTATTTCTCCCAATTTTTTAATTCTTAATTCCAATGTTAATAATAAAAAAATGAAGAATATTGGAATTAATAATTAAAAATATTTGGGGGAAAATATTTTCAGAAAAATCCATCGTGGCAGCCATGTCAGCCTAAATAGACATGTCACCTTACTTTAACAGTGTCAAGTCATCACTTAACAGTGCAAATTAATGGCAAGGATTAAACTTGAAAACAGAAAATTAATAAGGGACTAAACTTAAGTGAAAAATTTTATAGGGACTAAACATAAAATTCACTAATTTTTTAGGGACTAAACACATATTTAAGCCTAAAAAAAATTAAAATCATAAAGATAAGAATAAATATTTATATATTGAAAAAGATTGAAATAGAAAATAATAGGATAAAATTTTGAATCTTAATAAAATTCAAAATTTAAGATTATCATTTATTAGTAGTAATTAAAGATTCAAATAAAATGAGAAAGAAAATTAGTGTTAATGATTTAAAGGAAGAATCTCACTCTCACAAGTTGTAAGTGGAATTCACAATCCAATGAGAGAAAGTGTGAGAATATAAAAAATAATTGAGAGGGAGAGTAAGGTGAGTGAGTGTCTCACTCTCCAAGTTGAGGTCTCGAAATTATAATATAAAAAGTTGATAATTGATTTATTAAAAAATATATTTGAAATTTTGCATTACATTTATAATATTGATTATATATTTAATGATTTATTAAATGTTGTATGAAATAATATTGTAAAAAATAAATCAATCTAATCCAAATTGGATTAAGATAGATGATTTTCCATTTTTCCTCTTATCCAATCCAACCCAAAAATAAGTCATATATCAATCTATATATTGTTTTTATCTCAAACGACATTGTTTGCAAGGGGCTGGAGACACCCAACACACTTTCGCGTTGGAAAAAAGTCAAATCGCCTAAATCCAACCTTTTTATTAAATAGGTTAGATCAGGTCATAGCCCCTAAAAAACAATTTGACTTACTTCCACCCCTAGTTGTCACTCGTCTAGTTCTCAGATTTTGACTTGATAGAAATCCGGATTAGTTTAATTGGGTGCACGAAGCTGTTATGAGAAACAGTGCACCAAATCCAAACCTAAATAACAAACCGGTTCATTCTAGTAACTAATTTTAATGGTTTGGTTATTTTAGGTTTGGTTTTGATTTAGATTTAAAATTTAAATATGGTCCGGTCATATATGTCTTGCCTCATATGACTTCAACTTCCTTCCTCTGTATTCACTTTACAGCACGAAATAGAGGATCAACAATAATTAGCGGAATCAGGACGATTTATACGAAATCAAAATTAGAGTGAGTGTTTCTCTTTTGCAATTTTATTCTTTTAATTTTATTGTTGGTATTGGAAATTCTGGTGAAGATTTTGATTCCGGTGGAAATTCGAGGGTTTTCATTTCTTTGTGGTTTGGGGAATAACTTCATAACCGGCGGAAATCGAAGATACTCAATCTTTCACTGTCTTTCTACAAAGAATTTCAAAGGGTATGGGGCAAATAACTCATAGTTGAAGCTGGACGTTGTTGATGTCGTTGCTTTTTCCCCATATTTATATATGTAGCTCTGTTCTTCCTCTTATACATCTCGAAGGTTTTGGATTTCATTTGAAGTTTTGTGCTTACATATTGCTGCTAGAGACAAGGAAATTCCTGTCAATGTTCAGTTTTTTGTCTGATAAAAAGGGAAAATGGGAAAGTAAAGTAAAAGCCATTCAGAAATAAAAAATTATCATTTTTCTGATAAAGTTCTTTGATAGAAGTTTGAGTGAGTGTTATTCATAATGTATTATTTTTCATAATTGAGGTGTAAAATATGACATACGTGTCATGTTAATGTTAGTAAAGTAGGATATCTTGGACTCGTTAATCTTGACATAATCTGAGTTTGGGCTTTGCCTAGGTGATACATTCATTGCACAAATGCTCACCTTTTAGATGCATCATCCTTTGAAGGAGCATACTGTTCTCGGTTGCAAAGCTCCACTCTGACTTAGTTCAGTTGATTACTTTTTCAATTTCAATAATGGTTTAATGTCCAAAGATAACATTCAATTCATAAGCTACCGGAATCAAATTTGGAGCACTTGTTTTACTAGTTGAAACTGTTGTATTGTTGCTCCTTTTTTTTTCCTGCACTGTTTAAGGTGGGAGGAATTGCGAAGATCATATTTGTGACTCTCAGACCATATACATAATTCAAAAACTGATGCTTTTACATTGCACTAATGTCATGGAATGTATATCATAGATTAACTGCATTTTGGGATTGAAGTGGGTTAGTCCACAGAATGTGGAGTTGTTCTCTTATTTTACCTGCTGTGGAGGAAAGACGAAGAAAAATCTGTTTGCTGTATATATATATATATATATATATATATATATATATATATCAGTATTTTTGGTTGTTGTATAATGTGGGGATCTTCAGAAGGACAGAAACTCTTCCTGACTTTGGGTTGTATTTTTTGATTCAGTGAGGTAATATATTTCTGTTGTTGTGGCTTGGTGATTTAGGCTAGGGGTGTTCATGGGACGGGTTTCACCTGTCCCTAACCCGGCCCTAATTTTTGACCGGGGTCAATTCTATGGACCCGAACCCGTCCATAGACCCGAAGAGACCCGATGATGTGCAGGTCTAAGTAAGACCGGGTCTGAGTATGACAGGACCGGGTTGACCCGACATATAAGCTAAATATAATCATGAAATGATCATATAACAATGTTCAAAAGAAAATAGTTCATACAATTAATAAATATATTACATACAATAAAATATCTCTTAATATATGCAATATTTTTTACTTTTTAAAAGTTTGGGACATTACTAAACCAAGAATAACATTATATCACTATATAATTTTATGTATAGAATGTATTTTTAAAGGTAAATAGAGGAAACTTAGACTCAAAAACCCCATCTAAAATGAAAAAAATAAGGTTAGGACTTTACATAATAGAAAATCATAAGTAATAAATATTATATTTATATATAAAGGACGGGCCGGGTAACCCGAAGGTTAACCCGAACCCGTCCTCAACCCGATGCCGGGTCAAAAAAATGAGATCCGGTGAGACCCGATTTGGTTCTATTCTTTCTTGTAGGACAGGAGCAGACCCGACCCGAGTAGGACGGGTTGAGACGGGTCAAATATTTGGTTTAGCGTTGGAACGTGATAAACTCATGTTTTCAACGCTACAAATAGTTGCGTTGAGATGTTCAAACTTGAGTTTGGCCTCTTCTCAACGTCAAACCAAACATACACTTAAAGGCTCTTTTTTGTTTTTCCATCATGAATGTATTTTGTTTTCTTTGTTGTGTAGAGAATTTTAAGGTCTTCTTTTTCTTGTCAGAACTTCTTGTAGACCATATTGTATTGTACCCCTTGTATTCATCTCTGCTAGTAAGGTTTCTTCTTATTACTAAAAAAATAAGATTAATTTTGGGACAGGGACTATATTCATTTGACATGCTGTTTCTTTATTTTTATTTTAAACAAGAGACTTATTCATCAATTTTATAAACTGTTTTGTAGATTATCACCTGAACACTGAAAATCTTATAGCAGATCTTTTGTTGCTGCAGTGGAATTTGAGATTGATGGTTCTATTAATGGCGAGACTGTAGGAAATGCAGCTATGGGTGAGGAGTGTGGCACAGCTGATGAAAACAGAACAGGAGGAAGTTCTGCTGAGCCAACTCCCAAACAAGATCAAGATGATAATGTGACTCAAGATTCTTCTGGAGGGGCAACAATACCATCGGCAATTCCCACTGTATCAGTTGTTTCTGTTGATGAGCCCTATGTGGGTCAGGAGTTTGAGACAGAAGCAACAGCACAAGCATTTTATAATGCATATGCCACAAATGTTGGATTCATCATACGTGCAAGTAAACTCTCACGATCAAGGCGTGATGGATCTGTTATAGGACGGACTCTTGTTTGCAACAAAGAGGGTTACAGAATGACTGGCAAGCGTGAAAAGGTTGTAAGGCAAAGGGCAGAGACGAGGGTTGGTTGCAGGGCAATGATTTTGGTGAGGAAAGTGAATTCTGGTAAATGGGTTGTTACGAAGTTTGTAAAGGAGCACACACATCCTCTAACTCCTATGGGAGGTAGAAGGGACTTCATTTATGAACAATGTCCGGTCAGTTCCTGCATTTTCACTGCTGAAGGATTCTTTATATTATTATGTTAGTTTATTGTGTTAATTGTTACTTTGTGCTTGATAAATTAGATATGGAATCTGGGTAAGATCAGTATGCTACTATATGCTAAATATTAGAAAATTTCAACCTAATTCAGAATGAAGTTTCCAGGATAATATTGGTTCCTTTTACATTTTGATTTCAATTGTGAATAGAAGTTGTCTTTTTTCCCTTTTTCGTTAATATATAATTTTGAGATTTTTTCTCTTCGGGTTTTCCTTTACCTTATCATTTACTTGTTGCCATTTTGGGGGAGGAGGGAGAGGGGAAGGAGTTTATGAATCTGCATTGCCCCTCATCTTTTGAAATTAGAGCATTCTTCTTATGTTGGCCACCTTACCCTTACCCTTAGAGAAATACTTCATCCAAGATGTAAATTGCAACGTAGAAAGTGCGTTCTTTTTACAGAACTTGTGTGATTTATAAATATTCTATTTAGCAATGCTTTTATAGAAAAGATGATAGAGTCTCATTTTAGGTGATTTGAGCATGTGTGGAGAAGATCCATAGAAGCTGTAGAAAGGAGGGTTAGTCAAATGGGTGATAGTCCAATAGTTAGAAGTAGATAAGAAAAATTGTACGTGAAACCATTAAGAGAGATTTAAAAGTAAATGATCGATCCCTAGAATTAATACATGGTAGAGCATTATGACATCTTGTAATCCATATAGCCAATCCCATCTAATGGAAAAAAGGCTTTGTCATCATTGTCATTGTTGTATTCAGCTCTTCTTTTTAGTTCCTTTTTCCCTACTTAACTCTTTGTTTTTATGCTATTTTCAGAGTGAACAAGATAAAATTCGGGAACTATCTCAGCAGTTGGCAATAGAGAAAAAGCGATCTGCAACTTATAAAAGACATCTTGAATTGATATTTGGTTACATCGATGAGCACAATGAGAGCCTTTCAAAGAAAATACAGCACATAGTAGATAGTGTGAAGGAGATGGAAACCAACGAACAACATAGTCAATGATAGGTTCAGCTTTCATTGTCTACTCTTTTAATTATTTTTCACTGGATGAAACACAATCAACTGTCAGTGTCCAGAAGAGCTGCAAGATGAAGTGTGAAATAATATCTGATAACTGCTGACCTAGGGTATCTGCTTTGTTTCTAAGTGTCTGGTTGGTTTGGTAATTCAGTTTGATACAATGGAATTCATTGTATTGCTTTTTATGCTGTAATATTTAGTTGGTAGAAGAAACTAGTCTAGTCAATGTTTGGGATGAAGTTATTGAGTTCATTCTTGTGAAGTTAGCTCATAACAAGCATTCAAATTCCCTGATAGAGTTTAATGATTCCATTGTTGATTTTGTATAATTTGATTCAAGGCTTTCTCTTTTGTATTCAAATACCCTGTCTAGATGTTGATATTTTCTACACCATCCAAACTTCCTTTAATGGATTTTCTTTATTGGTCACTTTTAGTTATTAACTTACTATACAGCATAATATATGATTCCCTTGCTTCAATGAGTATGTCTCAAAGTGCATGTTTGACATACGGTTTGAGGGCTGCAAAACCGAACTTTGAAAATCCAAACCCAGTTTCGATTTTTTTTTTCATAATATGTTGGACATCTCCAAAAGGGAATTCGATTTTAACCCTCCCCTTTTTAATCCTAAACACCCCAATCCCACTTTTTTTATTTTTCAATCCCAAAATACCCCATCCCCTTTGAATCTCTACTAGTCATTCCCTGTATCTTACTCTCTGTTTTATTTTTTATTTTTTCACTTGACTTAAAATCCTTTCAACTTCCCTTCGACTAGAGCGTGTTTTCCTTCTTCCTCCGCCTCGCTTGTTGCTAATTTCTTGGTCACGACTTGTTCAAAGGTAACCTCATCCTTAGAGGTGTCAAAATGGGCTACCCGGCCCGGTCCGCATCGGATAGCGGGCTTGTGCGGGCAGGGCTAAAATATCCGGCTAAAATTCGGTCCTGTAAACTTAGTGCTCAAGCCCGGCCCTATGCGGGTAGCGGGCTTGTGCGGGCCGGCCCGGTTAAAAAAAAATTAACTTATTCAAAAATGTTGCTCATTAAAAATTGTAAACAATTATACTTTTACAAAACTAAAAAAAATTACAATTTAGTTATAAAAATCATTTAAAAGGGGAAAAGCAAAATGAATTTGCATTCGATGAATCGAAATTGTTCCAAAATTTTCCATTTTATAATAGTACTCAATTGATATGTAATTAAATTAAATTAAATAAACCTATACTGCACCTGTTCCAAAAATTGTTCTTCAAAATAGGATTATAAAATACATATTTGACAAACTTGGATTTGAGGAAGTATATATATGCACTAATATAATAATATACTCGATCATAATTGCTTTAATTAATTAGTTATCTATCAAAAGAAAATCATAATTGCTCACCATATCCATTGACTTCACAGTAGAAATTTCAATTTTCAGAACTTCAAACATTTTTAGATGGAAGAAAAATAAAAAATGGGCCATGCCAGCGGACTTAAGCATAACTCAAAAGCAAGGCAATTTTTTTTTAAAAAAAAAGAGCCGCCCGTTAGCCCGGTCGGGTAGCCAGGCCCGAACCCGCTTAAGACCGGGCTTTTTTCGTTTTCGGGCTAAAAAGCCCGACAAAAATTCGGGCCTCTAATTTAAGTGCCCAAGCCCTCCCATATTGCTGGTTCGGGCGGCCCGGCCCGACCGGCCCGGCCCATTTTGACACCTCTACTCATCCTCTCTATTTTTTTAGAAGACTACTAGCAATAAGTTGTTGATAATAGGACATAACATATTTTTTCACATACTGACAACTTGTTTTTGGTAGTTCCGAGCAACTTGTTTCCGGTATATAAAAAATATACTATCGGCAATAAGTTGCCGGTACACGTTAATTTTTTTATAAAAAAATTGTTTAACACGTACCGTCAACTTATTGTCAGTAATGTATTTTTTACATATCGGCAACAAGTTGTTGGTATGTAAAAAATATATTACCGGCAACTTATTGTTGGTACATGTTAATCTTTTTTTAAAGAAAAACTTTTTAGCATGTACCGACAACTTATTGTTGGTAATATATTTTTATATATTTTTTTATACCGGCAACTTATTGTCGGTATGTAAAAAATATATTGTCAATAGTCTCTTACTCTCAACGAAAAAAAATATGGATAAATGTTTACGTACATCACATAGTAATCTCGCAAACCTACCACACCCTTTTTTATTTTTT
This sequence comes from Sesbania bispinosa, assembly GCA_026901365.1. Taxonomy (NCBI): domain Eukaryota; kingdom Viridiplantae; phylum Streptophyta; class Magnoliopsida; order Fabales; family Fabaceae; genus Sesbania; species Sesbania bispinosa. Next base: position 237,784 of record QLOH01000539.1, read on the forward strand.
TTGCCCCCTTTTCTTTTTTTTTTGGACCTTTTTTTTAGAAAACTGTTTTTTTTACCTTTTTCTTTTTTAAAAAAAATAGTTTTTATATTTTTATTTTATTATTATATTTATTTATCTCATCAAATAAAAATATAGATCAAGAAATACAATTAAATGATCACATAAAATTTATGTTAATTAATACGGGGTTAAGTATGTGTCCCAAAATGGTGAACATATTAAAAATGAGGTTAATGGTGTTTCCGTTTGTGGTTAATAGAAAATGATTTTTGGTTAATTGATTTTGTGAGGTGAATTGCAACCCTTGTTAACACGAGGTTAATTATGTGTCCAGAAACAGTGAACATATTAAAAAACGAGGTTAATAGTGTTTTCATTTGTGGTTAATAGAATACGATTTTTGGTTAATTGATTTTTTTAATTTAATTGCAACTCCTGTTTACACGAGGTTAATGATGTGGTAAGAAACGGTGAACATATTAAAAAATAAGATTAATGGTGTATCCTTTGTGGTCAGAAATGGTGAACATATTTGTAAATGAGGTTAATGATGTAAACGTTAACGGTTAACAGAGTGAGATATTTGGTTAATTGTGTGCACAAAACGGTGAATGCAGTATTATATTTGGTTATTAGCATCAAAATAACACACATTTATTGTATTTCTTGGTATATATTTTTATTTAATTATTAGGTCATAAACGGTGAACATATTTGTAAATGAGGTTAATGGTGTATACAATGACGGTTAACAGAGTGGAATATTTGGTTAATTAAATCTGTGAGATTAATTATATGCACAAAAATGATAAATGAAGTGGTATATTTGGTTAATAAATTAAAAAACAAATAAAAATTATTTTTTTAAAAAAATAACTTAAAAAGAAAAAAAAAAGAAGTTGCACATAGTGCGGTACAATCAGTGGCCGCACTATGTGCGGTACGTTTATCAGTATTGAAAAAATATAGGGGACTAACTTACCTTTCGACGAGTCGTGTCCAAGAAAACGATGATGAGTGAGACAGAGGAAGGAGGAAAATGTGCTCTGGTTGAAGGGAGGGAGGGAGGAGGGTCTAGGTTAGTGAAAAATTAAATAGAGTGAGAAAAAGAGGGGGGGGGGGAATGGGACAGACAATGATTAAAAGGGGATGATGGTATTTTAGGATATGAAAAATAAAGAGTGGGATTGGGGTGTGTAGGATTAAAAAGGGGATGGGTTAAAATCAATTCCCTCCATTTTGCTATTCCCACCCTCCTTTTTTATTTTTTTTAAAAAATCATTCCCTAACTACCCTCATCCATTCCCATTCCCATTCCCTTCACCACCACCTCCATCCTCACCTATAGCCACCACCACCACCACCATCACCCCTACCCATCGCAACCCCCTCATCCTTCTCATCTTCTCCCACCCCACGTTTAAAAGCCATTTTACGCAAAAAAAATAGTTTCCACACTGTGTGTCCGTAAGCCATTTTTTCCCGCAATTTTCAGCTTATGGACATAGGTGTCTGAAAGTTATGTCCGGACACACATATCCGGTAGCTATTTTTTTAGTTTGCCTTCTAGACATACGTGTTCGTAAATAGCTTATGGACACACATGTTTGGAAGCCAATTTTTTTTTTAAAAAAATTCTTCCAGACACAGTTGTCTGTAAGCCACATGAAATACGGACACCCGAAAGTCATTTTTCTTCAAAAGAAATTGACCTCCGGACACGATTGTCTGGAAATCATTTTTAGCGAAAAATAACTTCTACACAATGGGTGGGAGAAGGGGGATGGGGAGGGGTTGTTAAGGGTGGAGGTGGTGATGGCTGTGGGTTGGGGGTGGTGGTGAAGGGAAGAGGAAGGGGTGAGGGTGGTTAGGGAAGGATGTTTTAGAAAAACTTTTGAGGGGTGGGAATAGCAAAAACGTGGGGTGGGAAAAGTAATGCCAGCTAGTCAAATCAAACCCAACCGCCTATAATCTACCAACAGATCAGGAATGAAAAGCCTGATAGAATAACTTATGTCATGATTGTTCGCATATCATTCACAATCTAACGTTGTTCACAAATCATCCACTCCGACGACTTTCATTGTTAATCTTAGTACATGTGTTCATTTTTAGCTCCTACCATTAATTCAAACGTCTCTATAGTATCGTCATTTCCATTACCTTTCTCTAAACATGATCTAAAATGTACCAATAAGTGTGAATGTCATCTCATTTATTTATCTTTTTCTCCTTATAGTTTGAAACCTATATTTAGAAATCCTGATTAATCTCCCAGTCCCAGCACTTGTTTTTTCATTCATAAATTAAATCTTGCCTATTCCAACTCATGAAACCGAAATCAATAAAAAGGAAAGAAATCAAAATAAGAAAAATTATATTTTTTTTTGTGTAAATCACATGTATCCCTTATTACTGGGTATCCCTTAAGGGTGAGGGGTGAGAAGTCTTAACTATGACTAAGGCTTTATTAGGAATGAGAGTTAGATGGAGGGGGGGGGGGGGGGGTTGAAAGAACCCCCTCTCGCTATGTGTTTGAGAGTGTCCAATATTTACAAAGTCTCCCCCTTCTTCCTCCCCCTCCATTTCCCCTAACCATCCTTCTTCATATCCCCAAACATACCTTAAAGTATGTTTAGTGAAGAGAGAACTCGGGAGCTCTTCTAACAATCTCAATCTGTGTTGCCGACTGAACCACAACCCTTTGGTGAATATATATATATATATATGTGTGTGTGTGTGTGTGTGTGTGTGTGTGTGTGTCTAACATAACTATAATTACAATACTTGCCAAATTTTTTTTATCTTTGACTGGGAATCCCCATCAAACATAGATATGGGTTAACCTTAAGGTCCTGAGTGGTAGTTAGGTAAAACCCTCCCAAAGAGTGTAACATACTTGCGAGATTATGTTATCCTTATAAAGAATTGAATGAGAATTTCCAAAGAAAAACAAAAATAAAAAGATTAGTAAAGAATATTGTGCTCAAAACCAAATTATCACCCCCAAAAAATCAAGAAAACCAAATAATTCAATAGGTCACAATTAACATAACTGGAAATCACTTAAAAGAGCATAAAATGGGAAAACAAAAGTAGTTTCTTTTTTAGGTAAAATTGTTGACAGACTATGATATTGCACTACAAGAGAAGAACATCATGAACTATATGCAACAACCATCACTGGCATCTTATGATATGTGGCAACCGTGAACATTCAAATCATCGAAAGCAGTGAACGACCGGCTCAACCGGAAACCGGACCACTGTCTGGTAACGGTTATAGACCATTTAAACAAGTGAACCAGCTTCAAACCGGTCATACCGGTGGAACCGTTGAAAACTAGCCGGTTTTGAGCCAACCCAGGTTAAGGTTGGCAAGAAAACATATACTGTTATTCACTAAAAATATTATTTAAGAGATGCGCTCCGTGGGAATCAATCCCAGGTCCCATGCGAATTACGCTCGCCGCTTCACCCCTTGTACCCAAAGCATGTCTTAACTGTTGAGTCTCAAAACTTTAAAGTCTAAGACACCCCAACACTTAGTTTTGATAATTAGAAACTTTATTAAACTCAGAACTTTATACCTAACAAATATATTCAAAGTTCTGTTGTTTCAGAGAGGTTCTAAAGAAAGTTTGTCTGAAATCGAAGCTACGATCTGAAGTTGGTCAAGTTCTGAAGTCAAGTTTTGAACATCAAGGATTTGTCTGAAGTGAGAGTGGTTCAGACGATGGTTCCCATCTTAAGATGAAGTATGTCTGAAAGTACAAGGGCATCTGACGTGGAAAGTCAAAGCCAATACCAGAACTACACGCAACCTCAGTGCATCAGAAAAAACAAGACAAAAGGAAACTCTTTGGTTGCGATTCAAATTGGAAGCACAAAGTAGAAATGCTGCTCTGCAGTAGTCATAAAAGTCAAAACAGTACTACAACTGATAGCCGAATGGGTGTAGGATCTAGAATTGAGCAAAACCAACCGATTAGAATCAATTAAAGGCACTAAAATTGCGAATTATAGGTGCAGGGCAACAACTATAATTGCGCAAGAAAATGCAAGAAAATGAGAGAAAATGAAAGAAAAAGTGGAGAGGAAGAAATGGGAAGGACGCCACTGAAGCAAGAATCCACTTGCAGCAGATAAGTCCAATGCCAGACGCCACTAATTCAGGAAAATTAGATAAGTCTCAGTATGGTTTGAGCAACAACCACCAAGCCTCACTCAACTCACAAAGGGAGGAGAAAATTTGGCATAATGCCTTTACTTCAAAATTCAATGTGTGATACAAGAGGAGAGGACTCCTATTTATAGGAAAAGAGGGGGAGAGGGGCGGATTTTTAGGGGCATCAAAAAGAAAGAAAATAAAAGGTGAGTGAAAACACTCCTAAGTGGGTTTTGAACCCATGACCCCCAAGGTTTATGGCTAAGCTAAGTCTTAAGCCAATAAACCTCTCAAAATGGCGCCCACTCATGTAGGAAAATACAAGATGAGTCAAATTTCTATCCTATGTGGGAATAGAACCCATGACCTCCTAAGCCTTATAGCAAGGCAACCTACTAACCAATAAACCCACTAAAAAAATAGCGCCCAAGTAGGAGGAATTAAAAGAAAATTACAATTAATAAAAAGAAAACATAAGAGAGTCCTAATTAAGGGTGGTCCATAGGACAAGGGTCCTATCCAGGGTCAAGGTGTCCTTCTGTAGGGTAGTGAATTTTATTTTGTAGGGTAATGACCCTTTATTTGTAGGACACTAATTTCTCCTACTCTTCCTTGCTTGAAGCTCAGGCTTGAAGTTGGTGCATATCCTCCAATGTAGGTCTTGCAGGTCCAAGCTTCTAGCAGTGTGCCATCAACAACCTAGTACACTGACAGTGGCTGTGTCTCAACGGGATAAAATGCATTTAATGCTATCTCACAACAGACTTCTCAACGACGTTCTTCAAGCTGAAGTGAAGCCTATAAATACAAGAACTCTCTTGAAGCTGAAAAGATTTTTTTTAAAAGAGGCTTTTTGCGAGAAACATACGCACGCACGAAAAGCTGATAGCAAAATCAAAAAATTGTATTAGCCCAAAAGCTTCTCAAAATTCCGTAAAATCCTTTGAGGATTTATGTGTTGAAAATCTCTTGTACAATCAAACTTTCATATCCAGAGTTAGGTCTCTGTAATTTCTTGTACACCCAAAACGAAGAACTTGTGTTTTAAGTTTAAAATTTCTCTGTAATACTTGTTAGAGCCAGGAGTGGCTTGGTAGGACAAAGAATAGTTGTTGTTAGAGCCATGAGTGGCTTGGTAGGACAAAGAATACTTGTTAGAGTCAAGAGTGGCTTGGTTGAACAAAGAATACATGTTAGAGCCAGGAGTGGTTTGGTAGGACAAAGAATACTTGTTGTGTAGAGTCTGAAGAGGATTGGTGAACAAAAGAATACTTGTAATCTATTAAGTTTAAGAAAAAATCCAGTAGCTTGTTGGCACTGGGACTGGAGGTAGCTCACAGGTGGTGTGAGTGAACCAGGATAATTAGTTGAGTGTTCTTCTGACCCTTATCTTTGTATTTTCAATTTATTCTAACAAGAAGAGGGATTTGGAACAAAGTTTCATAAACTCTTTAGCGAAATATTCTTTACAAAAGATTTCAAAACCTCTGTTTGAAAATCTTCAGATAGATACTTACAATTCAGACATCGTCTGAATTACTGTCTGAACGCTCTTTAACACTTTTCTTTACGAAAGATTTCCATAAAAACGCTAAGTTTATAAAAACACTATTCAATCCCCCTTCTAGTGTTTTCCCGTGTGTTTCTACGGTTGGTATCAGAGCTCAACCTCGAGTTGAGTGATAAGTGAAAAATATATGATAATTTATTGTATAATTTCTGCACTTATCAAGGGTAAAATAGTAAATTAATGCCCCGAATTACCTCTTATTAGTAATAAATGCATCTCTGTTTCCTGCGCTTCATCTGTGCTGAGCACAGGAATACAGATTCAGTTTTTCAAAGGATTTCAAAACAGATTCCTTCCAGATTTCAGATAAGCTTTCCAACTTCTATTTAAAGGACCTTTTGCAAAGATCAAAGAAAGTCCCGGAGACCCAGGGGGAGGCAGAGACGACAGAGCTAGGGCTGGAGAAAAGTGTGACAGTTTCTCTGTTGGTTTGTAATGGCTACCATGCGTAGCTAAACTTTCCGATAGGATTGAACGTAGTTGATTCAATCCCCAATTTTATGTGAATTCTCCTTAATATTTATGAATCCCTAGTTTTATGATATCAATATTTTTATTCTGTTCTAAATGCGTAGCTTCCGCCTGTGTGCCGGAGTTATAGGTTGATTTTATAAGATGCATTGGTAAATGGTTTTGTGAAATCAATAGCGAGTTTGGGGGAGCTTAGGAATAGGGAACTTGAGCTCTGATTGGTAAAAGTACTCATAGTAGTCGCTATAAGAATATAGGGCGAATTGATAGTGTTAACAAACGGAAAAACAGATCTTTAAAGTCGGGGTAATTTGTCTCCTGGGAGAACCCGCATGAATTATTTCTGAGTATCTCGTGATATGGGGAACCAACATGGGATAACCTAGTTTGGCTAAGGTATCATAATTATATATTCATAAATATTATTGGGGTTCACATACGAAAGGGGTGTGATGAAACGAAGTTCAATCCTAGTACAAGTAACTTACTATCTCTATCTCTATCTCAATTTAATTTCTGTTTTTATTTTATTATCGCAATTCTCTACAACCAACAATTATACGCTCTTACTTGATAGTTGTGACCACTAATCTTTATAAATTGAACCGTTCCCTGTGGATACGATACTCTTACTTACTATTATACTGCTGGGTTTTTGGTATGCTTGCCTAAAATTCAACAAGTATTTTTGGCACCGTTGCCGGGGAACGGTGTATCAATTTGTAAAGACTTGGGAGGTCTATACTATCAAGTTGTATATATTCTATCTTGGGAATTTTTATTTTTTAGGATTTTTATTTTTAGGAATTTTAGGAAAATTTTCTTTTTATTTTTATAATTTTCTTCCTCACTTACCCTTTTTCGAGTTTTCTTGATTTGTGCTCTTGCGAGGCTAGGTGTCTCCAAATCAATTGCAATTTGATCCAGAAATAGAGAGGACATCAAGGAGGAACAAGAGTAGAAACAAGAGAAGGAGACGAAGGAGAAGTCAAGAAGAAAACAAAAATATGATTGAAGAAAATCCAAGAAGAAGAGTCTTAGGAGACTATGTCATGCACCAAGGACCTCGACACTACTCAAGCATTGTTTTACCAGTTACAGAGAAGTCATTGGAGATGAAGGCTGCACATTTAAACCTCATTAGTGCCCACCAATTTGCAGGATTGGATCATGAAGATCCTCATACTCATCTCTCTACTTTCTATGAATTGATTGGTACTATGGGATTTGAGGAAGGAGATTTGGAATCTGTCTACTTACGATTATTTCCTTTTTCTCTATTAGGTAAAGCAAAGGAGTGGCTGAGATTACATCCTAATCAGAGTCTGAACAATTGGGGCATGGTAGAAGATAAATTTCTAAAGAGATTCTTTCCACCATCCCGATATATTCAAGCCAAGTCAGACATCTCCACATTCAGGCAAGGAGCAGATGGACCATTATGTGATGCCTGGGAGAGATTCAAGTCCTTGCTGCGAAAGTGCCCAAACCATGGTTTTGACGAAATTGCCCAATTAAACATTTTCTGCAATGGACTCAAACCTGATTCAAAGTCATTCATAGATGTCGCAGCAGGAGGGACAATTTTGGCAGTGGATGCAGAGCTTGCTATTACCATTATTGACAATTTTGTGCAGAATGACTAACAAGCTCAATATGGGAGATAGCCAGTCCAAGTTCAGAAGAAGGGAGTGCTAGAATTAAACAACAATGATGCACTTCTAGCAGAACAAAAGCTTCTCAAGCGACGGCTAGAGGCACTCACCAAGCAATTGGAAGCACTTCCTCAACAACTGAAAGCAGTAGATCTCAACCCAGCCAAGCCCAACCGTTGATCTGTGATTTTTGCGGAGGCGACCATCACAATGGTCATTGCTCCTCTCAGGACATTCAAGCAGAACAGGTCAGCTACATGGGAAATCAAGGAAGGCAAGGTAATTTCTCTAATAATAATCAATATTCACAAGGATGGAGGAATAACCAAAATAACAACTCTAGCTGGAGACAAGATGGAGGAAACAGGAAGATGCCATATCAGCAGCAGCAACAAAGTTATCCTTCAACAAATGACAAACTCTCGAAACTTGAAGAAAAGATTGATGCTTTTATGCAGAGTTTTGATGGGTTCAAAAAGAATACAGAAGCATCAATCAAATCCTTGGAAAATCAAGTTGGCCAACTAGCAAATGAGATGGTAGAACACAAAAAAGGCCACTTCATAGCAAACACTCAGACCAATCCAAAGGAGCACTACAATGTAGTTACTACTGATGGTAACGCAACAGAGGAAAGTGATTTAGAGGATTACATCATAACTGAAGAGAAGTTGCTCACAGAGGAGATTGTGCAAAGGAGTGTTTAGGAAGAAGAAAAGCCATAGGCAGCTCTGAAAGAAGAAGAGGAGGCAGAAAAGGTCTACAGCACAGGTAAGTCACTTGATCAAGGTAAGTTCACTGTACCAGTTTCTATTGGTAATCAACTTGTTACCAAAGCTTTATTAGATCTTGGAGCGAGCATCAATTTGATGCCGCTATCATTCTTTAACAAACTGGGAATTTTGAAGGTTAGGCCTACCAAAGTGAAGTTACAGCTTGCAAATAAAACCACTCAACGTCCATTTGGAATAGTTGAAGATTTGCCAGTAAGAGTGGATAGGTTTGTGTATGCTACAAACTTCTACATTGCTGAAATGGAAGAGGAGGATACTGATGTCTCCTTAATTCTAGGAAGACCATTCATGAAAGTTGCCAAAGTAATAGTAGATGTTGATCGGGGAAAATACCAAATCAGCTCTAAAGATGAGAGCATAGTTTTTCACTTAGACAAAGGAGTTCCCCAAATAGTTGAATCTCCAGAAAAGCTGAAGATAGATCCTACTGATGGGATCTACATTTTTCATTCTGAACCCAAGCTGCAAAAGGTAAGAAAAAAGGAAGCATTGAATCTAAAAGTACCTGAACACAAGAAGAAGAAGGTTCCTAACATTCTGAGGGAACCAACAAGAAAAAATAAGCAGCAACAGGAATCCATAATGGAGTTCAGATTCAAAAAGAGAAAGAGATCAACATTAGAAGATCATGAAGACAGTGAGGAAAGTGATGAAAACACCACGAACTGGCTTGGAGGATGGGCAATAAAAGGAAGGACAGGAGCTGAGACAACCATCATCCTCCAATTGAGGCCACCATGAGTGAAACAGGCGTCGAGCTAGAAGACGTTAAACAAGCGATTCCTAGGAGGCAACCCAATGTTTTTGTGTTTTTATTTTCATTTTTTTGTTTGTTTTTAATTTTTGTTTTTGTTTTTGTTTTGTTTGTGTTTTTTGTCTTAGTTAGAGTCAATGCCTGTTTAGTGTGGAAAATTATTAGGAAAAGGATCAATTAAAATAAGGAAAGGGATTAGAAAGCACTTTGATTTAGGAAGCAGCAGAAAATAGAACTGGAATTTCAATTTTGTTTTCTGCGCTTCACTGGCGCTTAGCGCAAGTGAAGCAGAGAATTACCATTTGATTCTGTTTTTCACGCTTCATCTATGCTAAGCGTAGGTGAAGCGTAGCGCTTCGCTTCAGATTCCTTTGAATCACGTGCTCCAGCCTCGCTTAGCGCATATGGAGCGCGTGTTCCCGCTTCAGTTTAAATTTGAAATTCTGAAGCGAGGGAAGGTCATTTTCACCTTCCCTTCACTTCCTAATGTGTTTTTCTCTGAAATTCTTACATTTCCCTTGTATTTTCACCCTTCAAACCTCTTCCTTTCAACTTTTAGCATTATCCCAGGTATGTTTTTACTGTTTTATTAGTTTTTCACCGATTAAAATTTTTAGTTCTCTATTTTATTGAGCAATACCTTAGGATAGAAGACTTAGGCTCTTAGGACCCCATAAATTAGGATTATTTGTCAATATAGTCTTAGTTTAGTATGCTAATTATGATTGTATGCATGGTGGTATGTTTTGATATGTTTGGTGGTAGTTTTTGAAGTGCTCAGTAATTTTTTGCAAATTATTCTAAATGGAAATATGAATGCTTAATTTGGCTTAAAATTTTTGCATAACCATTGCATGAATAATTGTGCATTATCGCATGTTTGAAAAGCATGATTTTTTAGCATAATTTTACTCTTTAATGCCCTGTTTAGTAATGTTTAGGACTTGCTTTAACTGATCACTTTAGCATGTTCTTAATAAATTAATAAATTGGCATTGGGTAACATAATAATCAAGATTTTCATGCACAAGTTCTTGCTAAATGATTGCTCTGATTTTTGAATTAATTTGGCCACTTAATGCATTAATCATGAGTAAATTTATTATTTGCATGGAAATAATCTTGGTTTGGTTTTATCTTGCAGATGGCTCGCACTAAAGTGGTCCGTGCTGGCTCCACTTCTATGAGGGGTTAGGATAAGAGACCCAGAGAGGACCCCGAGTTCGATGCCTTCAGATTCAAGGACATTAAGGCATTCGAGGCATATAGTTCCTTGTTGAACTGTAACTTCATCCTTGAGAGGACAATAGCTTTGCAGCCTGGCGAGTTTGATATATTTTTGAACAAGATCATCAGGAGAGGCTAGAGGCGCATTGCTGAGCCAGCCAGGTTCTTCGATCCCGAGATAGTCAGAGTGTTCTACACCAACACCATTGGAGACCATGGCATTGACGTGAGACGTTAGTCCTTTGTGAGGGGTCAGGTGGTTTCATATGGTCGTGATGCGATCAACACACTATTGGGCTACCCGGCACCAGAGGACCGGGATAAGATGGTTTGCCAGTTTCATGCGTTGGTGAAAGAGGTGGGCATTAATGGCAATGCCCCATTGGATATTAGGACCGTAGAGTACTTATGCCTGCGGGGGCGAACCTTCGAGAGGAACGCCTATGGACATGCTGCTAGGATTTATAGGCGTGATATGAAGGATATTTCGCATATGTGGACAGTGTTGGTGCTTGCTAACATTCATCCCACCAACCATGTCTCAGATGTCATCATGTCAGTTGCTCATCTCCTTTATAGCTTTCTGGCTGGGCTGGACATTGACATTCCCAGAGTGATATCCCACAAGATATCAGATTTTGCGTCTTCTGTAGGACGACGAAGCGCCCATTCCAAGATTAGTTTGGGTTTCCCTTCCCTCATCACTGCCCTTTGCCAGTCTAGGAGGATTGAGATGCATGACACTGCACGCATCAAGACCCCTATGACTAGGGGATACATTGAAGCCAACTGCATCCCAGAGGAGGAGGATGAGGCAGAGCAGCCACCACCACCACAACAACAACCACCACAAGCAGATACTTCTGTTCCTTTCTGGGCTCAGCACATGATGGCCCAGATGTCCAGCCTCCACAGATCAGTTGTTCACCTCCAGGAGTACCACTACTTGACCCGTCCGGAACCGTACCCAGGCATACACCCTGACCAGTTCAGAGATTTCTTACAGTGGCCTGGGGACAGGCCTATTCCTCCGGGAGAGGGAGGAGCAGCTGATGGAGCAGATGCTAAGCCTGATGACATGGATAGAGAGGACTGAGGACTTTATTTGGTGTTTTTCTTTTCTTTTTCTTTTATTTTCTTTTATTACCTACTGAATCTGTATTGTACATATAACTCTACTGATACATTATCTCTATGCAGTGCATTTTCAGGGTCATTTTTTTTATTTTTCTTTCTTTTTATTTAGGATATTTAATTTTTTTTAGGATTTTAGGAATTAGGGATTTAAGCAATTAATTTTAAAATTTCAAAGCTAGGCAGTCTAGCTAACCAAATTAGGAAAGAAATAGGAATTTTGTGATTGAATCCATAATCAGTTAGGATTAGGATATTGTGCAGGAAAATATATTAGGGTAGTTAATTAATTTCAATAAGTGCTTTATCAAGGAATTTAGCCAAAAGCCAGTGAGTTGTGAGACCAAACACTTGAATTGAGAGTTTTCACCACTGCTTGTCAACTGATATTGTTTGAGTTTTTGGATTTTATTCTGCACATGAAAAATATGGAAGTGAGAAAGGCAAATTTTGTGATTAAATTATTTGCTCAGTGCCAAAAAGCCAACCCATGAAAAAAAATTTCAATTTTTTTGGAACCCATTTGAGCTTTAATGTTTCTTGTTATGCACCCGCAGCCAAAATAATATCTATTTCCTGTCCCTTATACACTTGGGATAGAGAGCAAAGGTGAAATCTGATAAAATGGGGAGAAGTGGTTGGTTACTTGAAGATGAAAGAAATACAAAGAGCAGACACAAGAAAGCAAAAGAGGATCACTTCCCCAAAAATCAAAAGAAAAAGTGAATAAAAGTGAATAAGTTGGGGGGAGAGAATCATCAAACAAAAAAAGAGGCCAGCTGAATGATACAAATCAAGAATGAAATGGAAGAATGGAGAGAAATTTCAAGTCCAAGAAAAATTTAAAGATGCTCTCTATTCCAGTGTTCTCTTTGCATATCCAGAAAAACCATGATTTCTTGATACCCAGCCTCACTACAACCAAGAAAAGACCTTTTGATCCATAATCTTCCATGTGCGTGTTTAGAAACCAGAAACGACTATCAATTTTAGTTGTTCAACTGCTGTGAAAAATTGAGGGAATCACTTACCCGTGAGAAGTAGAGAATTCCTTGATTTATCACTTATTGTTTTGGTTGCTATTTCTGAAAAAGTTTGAATGTATTTTTTTATCCTGTCCTGATTGTCTACTGGTAATATCCCTTGATTCTGACTTTTAATTTGATATTTGGAAAGTGACAACTGCCTAGCAAGAGGTGATGAAATTATGTCCTTATTCTTGAGAATCTTAACATGGGGATTGAATCCATTTTGATTGCAAAAGGTTTTCTTACTTGAGGACAAACAAGAAGCTAAGTTGGGGGGAATTTGATAAGTGAAAAATATATGATAATTTACTGTATAATTTCTGCACTTATCAAGGGTAAAATAGTAAATTTATGCCCCAAATTACCTCTTTTTAGTAATAAATGCATATTTTGTAATAATTTAATTCAAATTTGAATTTGATGCCATTTTGATAGAAAATCTGTTGATTTTGCAGATAAAAGGGAAAGTTTTAAATGGAGCAACAAGATAACATCTAATTGAAGAGAGAATCTGCAAGATAAGGATTTAAATGGTAGCTGATCAAGATGAAATCAACAGTTATTTGGATAAAGATTCTGCAGATTAAATTCTCAATTCAAATTGAAGATAAAATCAGCACAAGATCAAGCTAAGAAGAGGGAAATAAGGAAAGCAGAGCAAACAAGGATAAGATCAGGAAGAGATCAAGCTAAAAAAGGAGGAAATCAGGAAAGCTGGAACGAGAACCACGCTCCACCTACGCTGAGCACAAGTGGAGCGCAACATTTAATTTGCTCTCTGTTTCCTGCGCTTCATCTGCGCTGAGCGCAGGTTGAAGCGCAGGAATACGGATTCAGTTTTTCAAAGGATTTCAAAACAGATTCCTTCCAGATTTCAGATAAGCTTTCCAACTTTTATTTAAAAGACCTTTTGTAAAGATCAAAGCAAGTCCCGGAGACCCAGGGGGAGGCAGAGACGACAGAGCTAGGGCTGGAGAAAAGTGTGACAGTTTCTCCGTTGGTTTGTAATGGCTACCATGCGTAGCTAAACTCTCTGATAGGATTGAACGTAGTTGATTCAATCCCCAATTATATGTGAATTCTCCTTAATATTTATGAATCCCTATTTTTATGATATCGGTATTTTTATTTTGTTCTTAATGCGTAGCTTCCGCATGTGTTCCGGAGTTATAGGTTGATTTTATAAGATGCATTGGTAAATGGTTTTGTGAAATCAATAGCGAGTTTTGGGGAGCCTAAGAATAGGGAACTTGAACTCTGATTGGCAAAAGTACTCATAGTAGTCGCTATAAGAATATAGGACGAAATGATAGTGTTAACAAATGGAAAAACATATCTTTAAAGCCAGGGTAATTTGTCGCATAGGAGAACCCGATGAATTATTTCCGAGTATCTCGTGATATGGGGAACCGGCATGGGATAACATAGTTTGACTAAGGTATCATAATTATATATTCATAAATATTATTGGGGTTCACATACGAAAGGGGTGTGATGAAACGAAGTTCAATCCTAGTCCAAGTAACTTGGTATCTCTATCTCTATCTCAATTTAATTTATGGTGTAACATCCCAAAATTTAGAAAATTTAGAAATATAATTTAAATACGTATAATTATATTTCGATAACGTTAGCTGTAAAAATAGAAGTTACACATTAATAATAGTAAATATTAATATACCTGTATTTATGAGATAATAATAATATAATATTATAAATAGTAGGAGAGATGTTAGATTATTAGGATCTTAATCAAATATGGTCATATTGAATATAATGATAATATTATTAAGAGATAAATCATAAGATTACAATTAACATTAATTGTTATAAATATAGTAATTATTAATAAAATAATATCAGGATTAGTAATGATAATCTTACGAGAGAGATATGGTTAGTATTATAAATTAGGATCAGATTCTAAATAAGGATATTGAGATCACGAGGATTAAAGGATAGGAATCAATACAATTTAGGATAAGATTTAATTATAAGATTTGAATTTAAATTTGAATATAGATGGATAATGACTCTATAATATCCTAATAATTCCTAATATAAATGAATAAATAAAATAAAAGAAAAAGAAAAAATAATAGTATTATTATTTTAATTGATTAAATGAGAGGAATAAAATAGTATTAGTAATATTAATATTTTTATGAATAATGTTATTTAATAAAATAAGGATGAGTGGGTTGAGGGTGGGTCCAACCCAATTAAGTATTTAAGTAAGGAGGGGTCACCAATTCACCCTAATCCTTATTTTTCAAAACGTTAGAGAGTGAAACCTTAAGGAGGGGAGAAGCGATTCCACAAGGAGGAGGTACCGCGGAGTAGATTAGCAAGGGAGTTCTATCTTTTTGTTTATGATCGTCAACTCTAAGGTACGGTGGGGGAGAGGGTATTGCCTGTATATGCATGTAGGGATGTTTGGTTAGTAATCTAAGAGTATAATTTTGACTTGATGAATTTATAACTTAAAATGAAGATATAATCTATTGGTTGATGATTGATTGTATGTAAATTGATGAGTATTGGATGAGATTAAAGATGATATTGAGAATAATGGAAAAGGGGTGATTAAGGATTGAGAAATTGGAGGTCTTGATGAATTGATGGTATAATCTGTAATTGATTGTTGATTTACAGAGTATTGGATGCTAATAATGATTATGTATGATGTTTAGACGTAAAAGATTAATTAGGGGTTGATTGGATGAGTTTAGAGAGGCTTGAAATCGTGAATTCTGCGATCTGTGTCGCGGGTAATCGATTACCAAGTGTGGTAATCGATTACCAGAGTGTTCTGGGCAACCCAGAAGCACTGTTAGCTTGCTGGTAATCGATTACAGGGGTGCTGTAATCGATTACCAGAGAGTTTATTTGCGGGTAATCGATTACAGGGGTGCTGTAATCGATTACCAGAGAGCTTGCTTGCAGGTAATCAATTACAAGGTGGTTGTAATCGATTACCAAAGACCTTGTTTGCGGGTAATTGATTACTAGAGGTTGGTAATCGATTACCAGAGTGGATTTTGAGATCCTAACTGTTTGATGATGATTGATGTTGTTTGAGAGTACTTTATAATGAGTATTGTGTTGATGATTAATGATGTTTGATGAGGATTGCGATGCTTATGATGATGAATGATGATGATATTTGATGATGAGTGTGATGATGTATTATGATGATAATTGATGATGAGTGTGATGATGATAATGATGTCGGTGTATATCACCTTATTATGATGATGTTTAATGATGAGCATATTGATGTATGATGATAATGATGTCGGTGTATATCACCTTATTATTATGATGTTTAATGATGAGCATATTAATGTATGATGATGATGATAAGTGTATATCACTTTATAATGATGATGTTTGATGATGAGCATGTTAATGCATGATAGTGATGATTTATGATGATGGTGTATATCACCTTTTGATGATGATGTTATCTAAGTTGTGCGGGCCCATAGAGGGGGTACAACATAGGAGAGATGCCTTGAGTATATGTGATGAGACCTGAATTGTGCGGGCCCATAGAGGGGGTACAACTTAGGGGATCAAGATGGGGCGTTCGATGCACGAGCCCATAGAGGGGGTGCAACCTAGGAGTGATTGTACGGGCCCACAGAGGGGGTACAACCTAGGGTCGAATGTCGTTGTGCGGGCCCATAGAGGGGGTACAACCTATCGGATAGTGTGTGGTAACTCCGGTAGACCACCTTGGTACTAACTAGAGTGATTGACGAGGTGCACCCATTGTGTGGAGTTCCAAGTCATGATCTTTGGGTAGATGAGGAGAGGAGTATTGTTGTGTGTGATATTTGATGACGAAATTGTGTTATTAAATGATGATTGATGATGATAAGTATTATGTGTGAGAATAGAATATATGATTACTTGGGTGAATGATGGTATGAGAACTATATGATGATATATGAATGATGTTACGATGATGATGAGCTTGGTGAATGTATAATGGATGTATCTATGCGTTAAAAATAGGAATGATAGTATGGAATGTATATGTTGATATAGATGATTAAATATATATTGAGTTTAGATGAGTGTTATTTATTGGTGATTTAATGTATTGATGGCATGATGTAATGATGTTGTGGGTGAGGATGGGTATTCTCTATGTGTTTGTATAGATAGTATTCCTTTTCCTCACCGTATTTTGTGGATATATTTTACAAGTGTTGAGGGGGACACGACTGGTGTCGACTATGATTGAAAGGGTATGTGAAGTCTATTAATCAGTTTGAGCATTCAAACTTGACTCAAAGACTTAACATTATGTAGTTTTAATGATTAACAAATAAGATTATATAAACAGATTCTACTGAGAAAGGTATTGGTTTGTTGATTGTGTTTCAGGAAGAAATAATAATCAGAAGATTAGGATCAGAAGAACAAATGCAGGATCAAAGATAAAGAAGCTGTCTGAAGACGTGAAGACCATATGAAGACAACATAAAGCAGTCTGAAGAAAAGAAGCTGTCTGAAGCAAGGAAGCCTTCTGAAGAAAAGAAGCTGTCTGACGCAAGGAAGCCTTCTGAAGAAAAGAAGCTGTCTGACGCAAGGAAGCCTCTGAAGAAAAGAAGCTGTCTGACGCAAGGAAGCCTTCTGAAGAAAAGAAGCTGTCTGACGCAAAGAAGCCTTCTGAAGAAAAGAAGCTGTCTGAAGCAAAGAAGCCTTCTGTAGAAACGAAGCTGTCTGAAGAAGCAGGACTCGTCTGAAGAGTTGGAGCTGTCTGAAGTAGTTCAACCCGTCTGAAGTATCAGTGCTGTCTGAAGTCTCACTTATGACGTGGCACTCTCTGCTGAAGCTTGTGAAGACTTTTCTGAACCTCTGCTGCACGTACCTTTTCAAACACGATTATGGCAAGAAATACAGAGACCTTTCCTGGTGATTTTGAATTTCATACACCACTGAGGAAATCTCTGCAACGCAGAAATTGCAGCAACAACGATGGCAGCTTTATAGCAGCACCAACGTTGTACTCTGTCAGAATTATGAAGACACCCAGAAGCGTGTCTCACGATGGATTGAATAGCATTCAATGCTTTCTCTAAAGGGTGGTATCACAACGGAAATATCTTTATCACCAATTCAAAAGAAAGCACAAGAAAAGCTCAGGAGACTAAGCAGAAGGAACAAAGAGAAATGTTTGAATCACATATTTTAATTCAAACATACTTTATCATCTGCAAGAAACAGCCATTGAAAAAGACACCTCACTCAAAGAAGAAAGGAGAAATGGTGTCAGGAAGCAAACAGAAAAGGAGCTTATACAAAATAAGCAAGAGGACAAATCCAACAGATACCTCCTCATATACACTCCTAATAAAAGCAGAGAAAATCAGAAGTCTGCTGAAGAAAAGTAAAAGGATATCAAGAGAGAGAACATGCAAAACAATATCAAGAAAATCTCTCTAAAAGAGCTCATCTACAGAAGTGTCAGAACAAGACTGTCTGAACACATATCTGCTAAAGAAGAAGCAACCGTTTGAGACACTATTACATAACGGCTATATGAGCCACATCATCAACATCTCAACGGTATTATGAATCATCTTCAAACGGCTATATTCCAACAGAACATATAAATAGCCTCAAGGAAGAATTTGAAGATGTTGAACTCATTCACATGGTTCAATCAGTTGATCAAGACGCATCAGAAAATTCTATCAGTGTTGACAACACTTACTTGAATCAACTATGCTAGTCAAAATTGTAGTTGTTCAGTTGAACAACCTACCAGGCTGTGCTTAATCTAATATGAACCAAGAATGGTTTGAAGCTGCAAGTATGCCTTGGTTTTTCCAATGATACGGGTGAGAATGTAACCCATGGAAACCAATGGCTGAAGAACAAGGCTGGAGCTTAAAGTCAGCATCTACCTAGCCAATTCCCAGAGGATGTTATTCCTCTTATCAGAGACAGGGATTGTACTCAAACTTATACACTTCTATCACTGTCTTACCCTTGTACTTAGATTTATCCATTGTATCCTGAGTAGTACTCAGTTAACCTCTAGTACAGGAAAAGATTGAGTTTATGTTTCGTGGAAACTTAAACTTACTTTAATTTGTAAACACTTTATGTGTCTGAGAGCCTGGAGAGGCTTGGTGGAAGAAAGAATACTCGTGGTAGAGCCTGGAGAGGCTTGATAGAAAAGAATACTTGTTGTGTCTGGAGAGACTGTACTCGTGGTGTCTGGAGAGACTGTACTCGTGGTGTCTGGAGAGACTGTACTCGTGGTGTCTGGAGAGACTGTACTCGTTGTGTCTGGAGAGACTGTACTCGTTGTGTCTGGAGAGACTGTACTCGTTGGGCCTGAAGAGGCTGTGAATAATACTTGTATCTGTGGATTCAGATAGTGAAAATCCAGTGGTGGTTTGCCTCTGGGACTGGATGTAGCTCACGGGTTTGTGGGTGAACCAGGATAAATTCATTGGTTAAGTTCTCTTACCCTTATCTCTTATTAATTATTTTTATACAAATCAAGAGGTCAGATTAGTTAATCTGATATTTTAAAAAAGGGACACAAAACATCTTTTAAAATTAGTTTTTACCAGTCGTTTGAAAAACTTCAGACAACCTCTTTAAAAGTTTGTCTGAAATCTCTATGCCTAAGTTTTTCTTCAACCTCTTTACTTTCTGTTTTCATATTTAAGTTGGAAATTGAAAAGTATTTTCTATAATAAACTTAACACAAATATTTCAATAAAATGATCTTTCATATATATAAAACATGAGATGCCTCTTATATCTTTTAGAGCTTTACAAAGAATGTTCCTTGAAGAATTTCTGAAATAAATTCTCTGAAGCAAGTCTGAAAGAGATCAGTTCAGAAATCAGGAACAGACTTCAGACAACCTCTAGTCGTCTGAAGTATTTCAGAAACAGTTCTGAAAATACTCTTTGTAATAATCTTCAGAAGATACTTTGAGAAGCCTCTGCTTAAAACAATCTTAAACTTCAGAAGAAACTCTGTTTTTCTTATCTTCTGTACGTTTTAACTATCTCTGATCTTAAGACTTGTTTTGAACGTTGCTCATCTTCATAATTTAAATTAAAGATTTCCAAAAACTATCAAAAAGCTTGAAACACTATTCAACCCCCCTTCTAGTGTTTCCTGTGGTTCTAACAATTGGTATCAGAGCTCACCTTCAGGTTGAGCATATAACAAATGCAGAAGGAGTAGATCCTCAGAAGATGGAAATCTCACCAAGCTGAAGCAACTCTGAAGAATGATAATGAGAAAATAAAATCACTTTCTTAAAACTCATTACTCATACAAGGCATCTTTCAGAAGGATATAGCTGGAAAAGGAAAGTGTATCTATCTCTAGATCACAACCGGGTAACACCTTTCCTATCCTTGTCTAAATCTAAGTTTAAAATATAACTGCTTATTTGCTGAATGTTTTGTTTTATTGAAGCTATTATTACATAAGTGTACTTGTGTGAAAATAAATTGTTGCATAATAAATGTCCTATATATACGTTTTGTGTGAAAATTATCTGCATTATATGTGTAAATATGTGTGATCATTAATTGCTGCATGCAATCTGTAAAATAGATGAAGAGTCGTGTATGTTAGTCATAATTGTTAATTTTTTTTTAAAAAAAAAACGGCACGATGTGAATCATTGAATCATTAAACGGTTTCTCTCAATCGGCACGATGCACTATTTCCCACACCGGCTCAGTACCCAACCGCCACTTCATCAATGCTTGAAGCACGATCTCCTACCTATATAAAGGATTGAATTATCAACATGGAAATTACACTCAAATCAAATCCTTTCCCAAAAGGCCAAAGCACTCTCATCTCAGTCAGATCAACTGCCCTATTGTACTCATGGCAAATACTTCAGGATTACCAAGTAACTCCGCTCTCTCAGTTTCTGATGAGAAGATCATCCCATGTAAGATGATAAATCTATCAGAATTTGATGAGGCAAATTACAAGGTTTCTGAATATTTTGATGTTGCTGGATGGACTCCCTTCTTCAGCAACATTTCCTCTCCATGGCATGAGAAAAGTGTAGTGGAGTTCTGGGAAAACCTCAAAGTCACATCTGAACCCAACAGAACTGGGATTGAAACGAAAGTAATGGGAAGGTCACTGATTGTGAATACCCAACTTATTGCTGAAGTCATAGGTGTTCCTGACAGAGGAGAAAAATACTTCCAAAGATGGGAATCTCTCCATGGTGGAACTTTTGTTCTAGACCAACATCTGTTTGGAAGAAGAAGGATTGCTCCTTTCAGACCCTCTCAACTTCTGAGCACACCCAGAGCCCTCCTTGCTGTACTAAACTGCTGCATTCTTCCCAGAGGAAGAAACAATTTGACTATAAGCATGATGGAACGATTTGTACTGGGACTCTTGCTGTCAAAAAGGAAAGTCAACCTTCCTTGGGTGCTGTTGTATCAGATGATGTACAGAGATGAGTTAGGCAATGAGAATTTCTATCCTCATAACACCCTAATCATGAAAATCCTATTGCACAAGGGATTTCCTATGAAAAGTCTCTTTGACCAACCACCTCCTGACTTCTTCACTCCGGCTGTGTATGCTGAGTTAGACCGGACTCTTATCAAAAGATAAGAAGCTCCTGAGAATCAAGTGGTGATTCCTCCTCTTTTTGCTATACGCAATGAAGAAGGAACTGAAGATACCCACTCAAAGTCTCGAAAAAGGAAAAGGGGGTGATGTAGGGTGCAAATCATCAGAAGAAGGAAATAGCAAAATTTCCAGGCTCGCAAGAAGATTGAGAGCTGCTGAGAAGAAGCTTAAGAAAGGGGCTCTGAACTGAAAAGAAGAATGTTGATGATTACTAAGAACCTATCTGATGATTTATGATTCTCTTGTGTCTTTTCATTTCTCTGTTAATTTTCATTTGATAATAATAATTAGTATTCTGCTTTGTTCCATTCTTGATACATTCTGTGTGATCTATGACTGTCTATACTGTCTCTCTTATAACTATGTATGCTTAAATGAATCATTAACTTAACACACTTCTTTAATTAGTACAACTAAAAGATAAAATCAATTAACTGAATAAGATAAGGACAAAATTAAAATTTATATAAGCTCTTGCTGAAATATAATAAACTATTAACCTAAGACACTTGTTTTAATGATTAACAAATTCTATCAAGTAATATCATATGCTACTGAAAGGTATTTTTAGGTTGTGCATGTCTCAGAAAACAGGCTTCTAAAAATAAGCTAAAAGAAGATCAATCGGAGGAAATGCCATGTGTAAAAAGGATGAATCAAGGCAACAAGAATGTCTAAGTGTGATATCATCTCCATTGTCTGAACCTGTTCAGACAGTTCACAATGAACTTACTGAAATTATGGTTCAGAAATGTTAAGACAAGTGATACACAAAGCACTAAGCCTACCTCTACGCTTGAAAAGATAATTTTGACTTAGTAACATTTCTACTTTCTGAACCTGTTCAGAAGGGTCTCGGTGAATCCCCTGAAATTGTGGGTCAGAAATGTTAAAGTAATGTAAACTCAAGTTATTAAAGTCTATTTCAATCTTTGAGGGACAGGTTAAGATGACTGTTCAAAGATTCTCTGAAGCACAAAAAGACAAAAGTCTAAAAGGAGGATTGGCAGACATCAAGTGACCGCACAAGAAGAAAAATCTTCAACGTAAGGTACAATGCCAGAAAAGCCTTCTTCCATCTAGAGAATAATGAGGAAATCTAATGGTAACATCACTTCACCTTAAAACTTTAATTAATAACATAAAAGACTCAACATATTAAAAGCTTCTCAAATAATAATAATCATAAAATCCTCTGATTTGATACCATAAAGATCTGATTTCAAACATTTCTTTTCTTAAATGTTTTCTCACATATTCCGTTTTATTTTCCTTTCTGTTCTTAAAAGTGTTTCGAAAAAGTAATTTCTTCAATACGTTTTTTTTCTTTCTTGTCTCTTCTTAAAAGTCTTTAAAACGTTTTCCAAAACTTACTTTATCCATGCTAATGACTCAGTTTCCTACAGAGCTTCATCTATGACCAATCAATGATGCACGTTTCGATACTTTCAAGATTTGAAACTGCCATCATCAAAAGCTATCTGAGCCCATATACATCGCGTGAACAACAATCCAATGGATTCATTTTCCCTACTTCTCTATTTTACCCTTGCTTCAAAGTCCTATAAATTCACTAGAGCCCTTCACAAAAACTCACATCTTCAAAGCTCCTCTATAGCTTTGTCTAAGGTTCTGAGTAAGTGGCTTCCAAAAGGATGATGAAGAAGCAAAGGAAAACAGAAGAAGGACCTCTGAAACATGTTGAGGCAAAGATCAAGTCCTCTTGGATGATGTATGGAATGAAGAGTAAGGGAAAGGGTTCATCTGAAAACCCGTTTCTCTATACTTGGACCATGGTGATCTTGTTGCATCACAGGTGGACTGGACGATCACTGGGTGATCCCAGAATAGTCAATCTTATTAGAAGAACTACTGACAAAGTGGTTCTTGGAAGTAAGGTGGTGACTAATGATCGAGACACAGTCTTACATGATGCACCTCCATTGTCCCAGGGGCTAGAAGGAAAAGGCGTGCAGCACGGCACGGTTGGGATGAAGTCTGGAGCTCTGAGGCAACTCCTGAAGCTTCTGCAGCAGAAGGAGTGGTGATAGCTTTAAAAGAGATGAAGTCTATAAGGCTATGCCTCAGGCCTTCGAAGGAATCTCCGGAGGAAGCAATGGATGGATGCATTCTATTTTTGGAATGTAACATCTTTCCTTTTTGTGAAAACCTGCCTTTTGAATTTATCAAATGTTTTGAGAAAATTTAAACTTGTGTATTTCTGTGTTTATTTCAGTTTTGTTTATCAATGGTTGTATCATTTATTTGGTATAAGAAGTTACTGTATTTTTCTAACAATTGATATTCATTTCTTGATCTTCGGTATCTGAAAAATAACAAAAATATAACTGATGGTTTAAGAAATATAAAATAAATGAACCATTCACTCACAAAACTCAACCTTATGAAATCATGAACCTTTTTAATTAATGCCAAAAGGGGGGGAGAACCATTTAACTCACAAAATGATTTAGATTTAATGATTTAAAAGGGACTAGTCAAAATGATTTAAAATCAAAATGATTTAAAAGGGACTAACAATCAGTATCTGTGATAAGTAAATAAAAATGATAATATATGGTAATAAAAATTGGTATCTATGTTCAGTAAATAAAATATTAGTTTTTAATAACAAACCATAATAATTGGTGTCTAAAAAGACTAACATAATTGGTATCTGAAAGATTAACATAACAAACAATATATGGTAATAAAAATTGGTATCTATGTTCAGTAAATAAAATATTAATTTTTAATAACAAACAATAATAATTGGTGTCTAAAAAGACTAACATAATTGGTATCTGAAAGATTAACATCTAGTTTTCAAAAGATAAGTTAACCATATCTAATATTGTTAGAATAATGATAACAATGTATCTAATCTTGTTAGAATAATGATAACAATGTGTAACATTTAACAAACTAAAAGAATAAATGTTCTTCTCAGGGGGAGTATTATAGATAGGGGGAGTCTTTTATATACTTACCCATCCTTCCTTAAAACATTTTGTAAGTTAAACAGATCTTATTTGTCATCATTAAAAAGGGGGAGATTGTGAAGTCTATTAATCAGTTTGAGCATTCAAACTTGACTCAAAGACTTAACATTATGTAGTTTTAATGATTAACAAATAAGATTATATAAACAGATTCTACTGAGAAAGGTATTGGTTTGTTGATTGTGTTTCAGGAAGAAATAATAATCAGAAGATTAGGATCAGAAGAACAAATGCAGGATCAAAGATAAAGAAGCTGTCTGAAGACGTGAAGACCATATGAAGACAACATAAAGCAGTCTGAAGAAAAGAAGCTGTCTGAAGCAAGGAAGCCTTCTGAAGAAAAGAAGCTGTCTGACGCAAGGAAGCCTTCTGAAGAAAAGAAGCTGTCTGACGCAAGGAAGCCTCTGAAGAAAAGAAGCTGTCTGACGCAAGGAAGCCTTCTGAAGAAAAGAAGCTGTCTGACGCAAAGAAGCCTTCTGAAGAAAAGAAGCTGTCTGAAGCAAAGAAGCCTTCTGTAGAAACGAAGCTGTCTGAAGAAGCAGGACTCGTCTGAAGAGTTGGAGCTGTCTGAAGTAGTTCAACCCGTCTGAAGTATCAGTGTTGTCTGAAGTCTCACTTATGACGTGGCACTCTCTGCTGAAGCTTGTGAAGACTTTTCTGAACCTCTGCTGCACGTACCTTTTCAAACACGATTATGGCAAGAAATACAGAGACCTTTCCTGGTGATTTTGAATTTCATACACCACTGAGGAAATCTCTGCAACGCAGAAATTGCAGCAACAACGATGGCAGCTTTATAGCAGCACCAACGTTGTACTCTGTCAGAATTATGAAGACACCCAGAAGCGTGTCTCACGATGGATTGAATAGCATTCAATGCTTTCTCTAAAGGGTGGTATCACAACGGAAATATCTTTATCACCAATTCAAAAGAAAGCACAAGAAAAGCTCAGGAGACTAAGCAGAAGGAACAATGAGAAATGTTTGAATCACATATTTTAATTCAAACATACTTTATCATCTGCAAGAAACAGCCATTGAAAAAGACACCTCACTCAAAGAAGAAAGGAGAAATGGTGTCAGGAAGCAAACAGAAAAGGAGCTTATACAAAATAAGCAAGAGGACAAATCCAACGGATACCTCCTCATATACACTCCTAAGAAAAGCAGAGAAAATCAGATGTCTGCTGAAGAAAAGTAAAAGGATATCAAGAGAGAGAACATGCAAAACAATATCAAGAAAATCTCTCTAAAAGAGCTCATCTACAGAAGTGTCAGAACAAGACTGTCTGAACACATATCTGCTAAAGAAGAAGCAACCGTTTGAGACACTATTACATAACGGCTATATGAGCCACATCATCAACATCTCAACGGTATTATGAATCATCTTCAAACGGCTATATTCCAACAGAACATATAAATAGCCTCAAGGAAGAATTTGAAGATGTTGAACTCATTCACATGGTTCAATCAGTTGATCAAGACGCATCAGAAAATTCTATCAGTGTTGACCACACTTACTTGAATCAACTATGCTAGTCAAAATTGTAGTTGTTCAGTTGAACAACCTACCAGGCTGTGCTTAATCTAATATGAACCAAGAATGGTTTGAAGCTGCAAGTATGCCTTGGTTTTTCCAATGATACGGGTGAGAATGTAACCCATGGAAACCAATGGCTGAAGAACAAGGCTGGAGCTTAAAGTCAGCATCTACCTAGCCAATTCCCAGAGGATGTTATTCCTCTTATCAGAGACAGGGATTGTACTCAAACTTATACACTTCTATCACTGTCTTACCCTTGTACTTAGATTTATCCATTGTATCCTGAGTAGTACTCAGTTAACCTCTAGTACAGGAAAAGATTGAGTTTATGTTTCGTGGAAACTTAAACTTACTTTAATTTGTAAACACTTTATGTGTCTGAGAGCCTGGAGAGCTTGGTGGAAGAAAGAATACTCTACACTTGTATAAGTGTCTGAGAGCCTGGAGAGGCTTGGTGGAAGAAAGAATACTCGTGGTAGATCCTGGAGAGGCTTGATAGAAAAGAATACTTGTTGTGTCTGGAGAGATTGTACTCGTGGTGTCTGGAGAGACTGTACTCGTGGTGTCTGGAGAGACTGTACTCGTTGTGTCTGGAGAGACTGTACTCGTTGTGTCTGGAGAGACTGTACTCATTGGGCCTGAAGAGGCTGTGAATAATACTTGTATCTGTGGATTCAGATAGTGAAAATCCAGTGGTGGTTTGCCTCTGGGACTGGATGTAGCTCACGGGTTTGTGGGTGAACCAGGATAAATTCATTGCCTAAGTTCTCTTACCCTTATCTCTTATTAATTCTTTTTATACAAATCAAGAGGTCAGATTAGTTAATCTGATATTTTAAAAAAGGGGCACAAAACATCTTTTAAAATTAGTTTTTACCAGTCGTCTGAAAAACTTCAGACAGCCTCTTTAAAAGCCTGTCTGAAATCTCTATGCCTAAGTTTTTCTTCAACCTCTTTACTTTCAGTTTTCATATTTAAGTTGGAAATTGAAAAGTATTTTCTATAATAAACTTAACACAAATATTTCAATAAAATGATCTTTCATATATATAAAACATGAGATGCCTCTTATATCTTTTAGAGCTTTACAAAGAATGTTCCTTGAAGAATTTCTGAAATAAATTCTCTGAAGCAAGTCTGAAAGAGATCAGTTCAGAAATCAGGAACAGACTTCAGACAACCTCTAGTCGTCTGAAGTATTTCAGAAACAGTTCTGAAAATACTCTTTGTAATAATCTTCAGAAGATACTTTGAGAAGCCTCTGTTTAAAACAATCTTAAACTTCTGAAGAAACTCTGTTTTTCTTATCTTCTGTAAGTTTTAACTATCTCTGATCTTAAGACTTGTTTTGAACGTTGCTCATCTTCATAATTTAAATTAAAGATTTCCAAAAACTATCAAAAAGCTTGAAACACTATTCAACCCCCCTTCTAGTGTTTCCTTTGGTTCTAACAGGGTATGCTCTGATAGATGTGACATCAGGGTGTATTCGGGATGTTTTAATATGTTTCTAGAGTAGGAGTATTTTTGTGAACTTTTGGATGCCTTGTATGGCAGTAGGCTATTAGTAGTTTTTTTTATGCATTGGAGATTCCGCTGCTTTATATTTGAATTATATTTGAAAGTTTAATTTCTTTTAATAAAGTCGTTTTCGAACTATGAGATATTATAAGAGTGATTGTGAACCTTTTTACCTAACGGGGGACTTTCCCTTTTCTAAACTGCAATTTCTTAAATAAAATAAGAGTATGGGGTAGAAGGGTGTCACATTAGTTGGTATCAGAGCAGGTCGGTTCACCGGCCTTGAGTTTTGAGTTTACTATGCTTCTGTGGTGTTAATCTGATTGATTGAGTGAGTGAATTATATTGCTTTAAGTTAACTGCTTGTTTGATTGGTCGGTTCACCGACCTTGAGTTATGTGTTTGATGTGATTCCATGATGCTTGATCGTGATGTTGATTGAGTAAGGTGTATTATTGAATTTTTCTAGTTTTCAGTGTCCTGCAAGGTTGGTAAGTCTTTGATTATCTTGCTTCAAGTGATTGGGACTGGCCACCCTAATGATTTGAACATGATGAGAGAAGATGTAACAACTTGAAGGGAGAGTGTTTTGTCAATAACATTGCTAGAAGAAAATCTTTGCGAAAATGTTTTAAGAAAGAAAAATTTTAAATAAGATTTTGTGTGTAAATGAATGATATGATTATTGAATGATATGATTGCGATGATATTTCTATCATATTATAAGAGGTGGATGATAATAAAATAATGTTTTAGAGATTTTGAGTTTCAAATTGATTTAGATTTAAGTGAAAGGTAAGATAAGAATAAGTAGATAATAATTTGTTGAATATTTAAGATTGAGATTCTTTTGACAAGTAATAATATATATCTATGTGTGTGAGTATGTTTGAATTTGAATTTATTGAATTAGGATTGGATTTGAATAATATGCATAATTTGAATTTGAAGTGAGGATTAGAATTTCATTAGTTGTTAGTTATAAAAGATATGTATCTTGATTTTAAGTTTTAAAATTTGGATATGATTTTAAAAAAAAATTGTTAGGATTTGGTCAAATTTGAATTAAATGATTAATATAATTTGGATTTAGATAGATTAGATTTTATCAGTAGTTACAAGATGAGCTAAAAGGATGAGAAGGTGTTGGTTGAGGATGAATTTAAATTTTAGAAATTTGAATTAGTTTATGTGGAATTTCAAATTAAGATAAGACCTTATTTAGATTTGGATTAAATGCTTTTATGGATAGGATTTGAAAAATTGTTAGGACTTATTTAAAATTTAAATTGGAAGATTTTGGGATTTGACTATCTTATAGGTTTAATTTTTAGAGGAAGAAAGAAATTATGAAATGTAGCTAAGATTTTGATAAATGTAGTAATAATAGTAGCCAACAAACTATTCGGTAGCCTTAGAGGATTGAGAGGAAATATATGTTGTAAGATAAATAATAATTTTTGTGAAATAAGATAAGGTTTGTTGGAAATAGATAGAGTTACGAAGGAAAGAGTCTAAATAACTAAGATGAGATTAGATATGGGTTATTGGTGATACTTATTAAACATTAATTTTTATTTATGAGAGTATAAATTTATTTTAGGATAAAAGTTATTTTATGAATCATGAGAATTATTGTGATTGATTTTACTTCTAGTAAACTCTTCTCTTTACTAGAATTGGTATATACACTTGTCCGTAATTGTTATAATGTCTTAATTACTATTTTTTGTATATTTAAAAGTTTGTTTAGTTTAGAGGAAAACTGGAATTATAAGATAGAGTAAGGTAAAAAAAAAATTTAGAGAGAGATCCTAGTATTTAAAAATATATATAGTTTAGACAATAGAACCTTCCTGAAATAAATAAAAAATTTGTAAAAATTTAAGAAAGAATCCTATTAATATCCATATTGGTATACACACATAAATTATAATCACTAATACGAGGAAGTAGGAATAATGACAATATGAAACTAGGGAATGAGAAAATTTTGTAGAAAATTGAATTATAGAAGAAAAATTTATAGGAGATTGCAATCAAATATAGGGATATTTCTAGATTAATGGTAAATTATTAGGACCTAGGAAGTTGGATATTGTTCTGCATAAACTTTGAATGGTCTTTTATTTGAGGGAAACTGTTAAGTTTGTTTCTACGGTTTAGATATAGAGATTTAAATTTTAATTTATAGTCTTAAGGATAAAGATTTGATATTTTTAAAATTTTATGGTTTAAGAGATAGAGATTTAATCTTTTAGAGATAGAGATTTCCTTTAATTTGATGGTATAGAGATAGGGATTTGATAATGGTGAAAATTTTAAGGTTCTAGTATAAAGATTTTAAGATAAAGATCAAATCTTAAGCCTGATAGAAATTTGATTGATTGAGTATATATTTGGATAGAGGTATTGATTGATCATTGGATCTATGTGGATTTGGTGATGATATTGTGCAATCTTGATAGTTTTATAATTATGATAGGATCATAAGTCAAAGGCTGATAAAACTTTTAGTTATTTAGGCTTTAATCTTTGAACATATTGGAAGTGATTATTTATTAGTTCATAAGTTTTCAATCATACGAAAATATTTAAACTTGAAAGATAATGAGCTTAGACTTAGGAAGCAAAATTTGATCTTTTAAGCCATGATAAATGTGGTTATGCTAAGCGTGATTAGCAATGTAATGGATTTAGTTTAGTCATGATTAAATTTTATTTTCGATTATGAGTATTTGGTTTACAATTATATGAGTTAGTGGTGCGATATCCAACATAAGTTATAGGTTATCAATATTTAGTGTCATAGACTTCAATCTAAGAGAATAGTAAGACAAAATTTGAGGACGAATTTTCTTTTAGGAGGGGAGAGTTGTAACATCCCAAAATTTAGAAAATTTAGAAATATAATTTAAATACGTATAATTATATTTCGACAACGTTAGCTGTAAAAATAGAAGTTACACATTAATAATAGTAAATATTAATATACCTGTATTTATGAGATAATAATAATATAATATTATAAATAGTAGGAGAGATGTTAGATTATTAGGATCTTAATCAAATATGGTCATATTGAATATAATGATAATATTATTAAGAGATAAATCATAAGATTACAATAAACATTAATTGTTATAAATATAGTAATTATTAATAAAATAATATCAGGATTAGTAATGATAATCTTACGAGAGAGATATGGTTAGTATTTTAAATTAGGATCAGATTCTAAATAAGGATATTGAGATCACGAGGATTAAAGGATAGGAATCAATACAATTTAGGATAAGATTTAATTATATGATTTGAATTTAAATTTGAATATAGATGGATAAGGACTTTATAATATCCTAATAATTCCTAATATAAATGAATAAATAAAAGAAAAGAAAAAGAAGAAATAATAGTATTATTATTTTAATTGATTAAATGAGAGGAATAAAATAGTATTAGTAATATTAATATTTTTATGAATAATGTTATTTAATAAAATAAGAATGAGTGGGTTGAGGGTGGGTCCAACTCAGTTAAGTATTTAAGTAAGGAGGGGTCACCAATTCACCCTAATCCTTATTTTTCAAAATGTTAGAGAATGAAACCTTAAGGAGGGGAGAAACGATTCCACAAGGAGGAGGTACCGCAGAGTAGATTAGCAAGGGAGTTCTATCTTTTCGTTTATGATCGTCAACTCTAAGGTACGGTGGGGGAGAGGGTATTGCCTGTATATGCATGTAGGGATGTTTGGGTAGTAATCTAAGAGTATAATTTTAAATTGATGAATTTATAACTTAAAATGAAGATATAATCTGTTGGTTGATGATTGATTGTATGTAAATTGATGAGTATTGGATGAGATTAAAGATGATATTGAGAATAATGGAAAAGGGGTGATTAGGGATTGAGAAATTGGGGGTCTTGATGAATTGATGGTATAATCTATAATTGATTGTTGATTTACGGAGTATTGGATGCTAATAATGATTATGTATGATGTTTAGATGTAAAAGAGTGATTAGGGATTGATTGGATGAGTTTAGAGAGGTTTGAAATCGTGAATTCTGCGATCCGTGTCGCGGGTAATCGATTACCAGGTGTGGTAATCGATTACCAGAGTGTTCTGGGCAACCCAGAAGCACTGTTGGCTTGCTGGTAATCGATTACGGGGGTGCTGTAATCGATTACCAGAGAGTTTGTTTGCGGATAATCGATTACAAGGGTGTTGTAATCGATTACCAGAGAGCTTGCTTGCAGGTAATCAATTACAAGGTGGTTGTAATTGATTACCAGAGACCTTGTTTGCGGGTAATCGATTACTTGAGGTTGCTAATCGATTACCAGAGTGGATTTTGAGATCCTAACTGTTTGATGATGATTGATGTTGTTTGAGAGTACTTTATAATGAGTATTGTGTTGATGATTATTGATGTTTGATGAGGATTGCGATGCTTATGATGATGAATAATGATGATATTTGATGATGAGTGTGATGATGTATTATGATGATAATTGATGATGAGTGTGATGATGATAATGATGTCGGTGTATATCACCTTATTTTGATGATGTTTAATGATGAGCATATTGATGTATGATGATAATGATGTCGGTGTATATCACCTTATTATGATGATGTTTAATGATGAGCATATTGATGTATGATGATGATGATAAGTGTATATCACTTTATAATGATGATGTTTGACGATGAGCATGTTAATGCATGATAATGATGATTTATGATGATGGTGTATATCACCTTTTGATGATGATGTTATCTAAGTTGTGCGGGCCCATAGAGGGGGTACAACTTAGGAGAGATGCCTTGAGCATATGTGATGAGACCTGAATTCATAAAGGGGGTACAATTCGGGAGGTGAACTGAGTTGTGCGGGCCCATAGAGGGGGTACAACTCAGGGGATCAAGATGGGGCGTTCGATGCACAGGCCCATAGAGGGGGTGCAATCTAGGAGGGATTGTACATGTGACACCCTTCTACCCCGTACTCTTATTTTATTTCAGAAATTGCAGTTAAGAAAAGGGAAAGTCCCACGTTAGGTAAAAGGTTCACAATCACTCTTATAATATCTCATAGTTCGAAAATGACTTTATTAAAAGAAATAAAACTTTCAAATATAATTCAAATATAAAGCAGCGGAAATCTCCATAGGAATAAAAACAATTGATAATCTCCTGCCATACAAGGCATCCAGATGTTCATAAAAATACTCCTAATCTAGGAACATGGTAAAAACCCCCAAACACACCCTGATGTCACATCTACCAGAGCATACCCTTTTATTCATAATCGACCTCCTCAACACCTGTAAAATATATCCACAGAATACGGTGAGGAAAAGTAATACTACCTATACATACACATAGAGAATATCCATCCTCACCCACAACATCATTACATCATGCCATCAATACATTAAATCACGAATGAATAACATTCATCTAAAACTCAACATATATTCAATCATCTATATCAACATATACATGTCATGCCATCATTCCTATTCACAACACATAAACATATCCTTTATACATTCATCAAGCTCATCATCATCATAATCTCATTCATATATCATCATATAGCTCTCATACCATCATTCACCCAAATAATCATATATTCTATTCTCACACATAATACTCATCATCATCAATATTCATAACATCATTTAATAACACCATTTCATCATGAAATATCACACATCAATACTCCTCTCATCGTCTACCCAAAGATCATGACTTGGAACTCCACACAATGGGCGCACCTCGTCAATCACTTTAGTTAGTACCAAGGTGGTCTACCGTTGTTACCACACATTATTCGATAGGTTGTACCCCCTCTATTGGCCCGTACAATCACTCCTAGGTTGCACCCCCTCTATGGGCCCGTGCATCGAACACCCCATCTTGATCCCCTGAGTTGTACCCCCTCTATGGGCCCGCACAATTCAGGTCTCATCACATATGCTCAAGGCATCTCTCCTAAGTTGTACCCCCTCTATGGGCCCGCACAACTTAGATAACATCATCATCAAAAGGTGATATACACCATCATCATAAATCATCATTATCATGCATTAACATGCTCATCATCAAACATCATCATTATAAAGTGATATACACTTATCATCATCATCATACATCAATATGCTCATCATTAAACATCATCATAATAAGGTGATATACACCGACATCATTATCATCATCACACTCATTGTCAATCATCATCATAATACATCATCACACTCATCATCAAATATCATCATAATACATCATCACACTCATCATCAAATATCATCATTATTCATCATCATAAGCATCGCAATCCTTATCAAACATCATTAATCATCAACACAATACTCATTATAAAGTACTCTCAAACAACATCAATCATCATCAAACAGTTAGGATCTCATAATCCACCCTGGCAATCGATTACCAACCTCTAATAATCGATTACCTGCAAACAAGGTCTCTGGTAATCAATTACAACCACCTTGTAATCGATTACCTGCAAGCAAACTCTCTGGTAATCGATTACAACACCCCTGTAATCGATTACCCGCAAACAAACTCTCTGGTAATCGATTACAGCACCCTTGTAATCGATTACCCGCAAACAAACTCTCTGGTAATCGATTACACCACTCCTGTAATCGATTACCGGCAAGCCAACAGTGCTTCTGGGTTGCCCAGAACACTCTGGTAATCGATTACCACTCCTGGTAATCGATTTCCTGTGACGCAGATCGCAGAATTCACGATTTCAAACCTTTCTAAACTCATCCAATCAATCCCTAATCAATCTTTTACGTCTAATCGTCATGCATAATCATTATTACCATCCAATACTCCGTAAATCAACAATCAATTACAGATTATACCATCAATTCATCAAAATCCCCAATTTCTCAATCCCTAATCACCCATTTTTCCTTCATTCTCAATATTATCATTAAACTCGTCCAATACTCATCAATTTACATACAATCAATCATCAACCAACAGATTATATCTTCATTCTAAGCTTTAAATTTATCAATTCAAAATTATACTCTTAGATTACTACCCAAGTACCCCCTACATGCATATACAGGCAATACCCTCTCCCCCACCGTACCTTAAGCGAAGCTTGATCACAACAAGGAAGTCTTTTCTTGAATTCTTGGCGTTCACTCCACAACAGCTCTCTCTTGAGACTCTGTTTCTCCCCTCCTTAGCGTTTCGCTTACTGACGAATGATACGAATAAGGATTAGGGTGCTCTGTTACCCCTCCTTACATAAGTACTAATTGGGCTTGGGCCCACTCTCACCCCCTTATTCTATTTTCAATTAAAATTACCTTTACGAAACAAAACTAATAATAATGACACTCCTATTATTTATTTCCCATAAAATTAATTATTTTCTTAATTAATCTCTTTAATTTAATTAATATTTATCCTAATAAAATTTAGGATGTTACAACTCTCCCTTCCTAAAAAGAAAATTCGTCCTCGAATTTTACCTGAAGCGAACAATTCTGGATAAGACTCCTTCATCTTCTCTTCGAGTTCCCAAGTGGCACTCTCGGGTGTAGGTCCTCCCCAGATCACCTTAACAAAAGGAATCTCTTTACCTCGAAGTTGTTTCACCCTCCGATCCTCAACTCTCACCGGCATGGTTTCCACTGTTAGGTTTTCCTTAACCTCAAGATGATCTGACTCAATCACATGCGAAGGATCGTGAACGTATTTCCGGAGTTGAGAAACGTGGAAAACGTTATGAAGATTAGACAAGTATGGAGGTAAAGCGATTTGATAGGCAACATTGCCGACTCTTTTAAGGATTTGGTAAGGACCAATAAATCGAGGTGTAAGCTTTCTAGACTTTAATGCTCTACCAACCCCAGTCCACGGAGTGACTTTCAGGAATACATGATCCCCTTCTTTGAACTCTAACTCCTTCCTTCTCTTATCAGCATAGCTCTTCTGCCTACTCTGAGTTGTCCTCATCCTCTCCTGGATTATCCTAACATTATCAGTGGTCTGCTGCACTATCTCAGGTCCTAATGCAAGACTCTCACCCGGCTCACACCAACATAAAGGGGTTCTACACCTCCTACCATACAATGCTTCATAAGGCGCCATACCTATGCTAGAGTGAAAGCTATTGTTATAGGTGAACTCTATCAAAGGTAAAAAGCTATCCCAACTACCCCCTTGGTCTAACACACAGGCTCTAAGCAAATCCTCTAAGGATTGGATGGTTCTCTCGGTTTGACCATCAGTCTGAGGGTGATAAGCTGAGCTAAGCCTAAGCTGGGTCCCCAAGGCCTGTTGTAAACTCTCCCAAAATCTAGAGGTAAACCTGGGATCTCTATCTGAGACTATACTAGATGGTATGCCATGCAATCTCACAATCTCACTGATGTACAACTGAGCCAACTTCTCTAAAGAATACTTAACATTGATGGGAAGGAAATGGGCACTCTTAGTTAACCTATCAACAATGACCCAGATTGAGTCATGTCCCTTCGTGGTCCTAGGCAAGGCAACTACGAAATCCATGGATATACTATCCCACTTCCACTCAGGTATACTTAAGGGTTGTAGCAATCCTGAAGGTTTTTTATGCTCTACCTTAGCCTTCTGGCACACTAAACAAGCACTCACGAATTCCTCTATGTCCCTCTTCATCCTAGGCCACCAAAATACTTTCTTCAAATCCTGATACATCTTAGTGGATCCTGGGTGGAAACTAAGCTTACTTCTATGCCCTTCTTCTAGTACTAATCTCTTAATGCTAGGTTCACTAGGCACAGACACTCGATCTCCAAATCTCACTACCCCATCGGTACCAAGTGTAAACTCTCCACCACTACCCCCTTTTATAGCCTCTCGCCTACTAACCAAAAATGGATCCTCTAACTGGGCCTTACTAATATCCTTCAGCAAATCATTACTTACTCTAGTCATTCCTAACCTCACACTGGAAGATGTTACTTCACAAGCCAAACTTAGATCTCTAAACTGGGTTAAAAGATCCATCTCTCTAATCATCAGGGAACTAACATGGATAGACTTCCTACTCAAGGCATCAGCTACTACATTGGTCTTACCGGGATGGTAACTTAACTCGAAATCATAATCCTTAAGAAACTCTAACCACCTCCTCTGCCTCATGTTCAGCTCTTTCTGGTCAAACAAATATCTAAGGCTCTTATGGTCACTAAAAACCTCAAATCGGGAACCATACAGGTAATGTCTCCAAATCTTCAACATAAACACTATAGCTGCTAACTCTAGGTCATGGGTAGGGTAGTTCCTCTCATGGATTTTCAATTGCCTAGAAGCATAGACTACTACTTTACCCTCTTGCATCAACACCCCACCTAAACCCATCTTAGAGGCATCACAGTACACCACAAAGGACTTACTAAGGTCAGACAACACTAACACTGGTGCACTAGTCAACTTCTCCTTAAGGGTTTGGAAGCTAGTCTCGCACTTACTATTCCACACATAGGCAACTCCTTTCCTAGTCAACTCGGTCAAAGGCAAAGCTAACTTAGAGAACCCTTCTATGAACCTCCTATAGTACCCAGCCAACCCAAGGAAACTTCTAATCTCACTGACTGACTTAGGAGACTCCCACTTAAGCACGACTTCTACCTTAGAAGGATCTACACCTATGCCTCCCTTAGAAATTACATGACCCAAGAAACTCACTTGCTCTAACCAGAACTCACACTTGGACATCTTAGCATACAACTGATTATCCTTAAGAACCTGAAGCACTACCTTTAGATGTTCCTCATGCTCCTCCTTAGTTTTGGAATAAATTAGTATATCATCTATAAAGACAACTATGAATTTATCCAAATAAGGGTGAAAAATCATGTTCATATAATCCATAAAAATGACAGGAGCATTTGTCACACCGAAAGGCATTACCAGATACTCATAATGTCCATACCTAGTCCTAAAAGCGGTCTTAGGTATATCCTCCTCCTTAACTCTAATCTGATAATATCCTGATCTAAGATCTATCTTGCTAAACACACATGCCCCCACTAACTGATCCATCAAGTCATCTATCCTAGGAAAAGGATACCTATTCTTAATGGTTACCTTATTTAACCGGCGGTAATCAGTACACAACCTCATGCTACCATCCTTCTTCTTAACAAACAATACAGGCGCTCCCTAGGGTGACACACTAGGCCTAATGAACTTCTTCTCTAACAGGTCTTCTAGTTGCTTCTTAAGTTCTGCTAGCTCTATAGGTGACATCCTATAAGGTGTAGCTGAAATCGGTCCTGTACCTGGCACTAAGTCTATGGCAAACTCTATCTCTCTCCCAGGTGGTAAACTGGACACATTATCAGCAAATACTTCAGGGTACTCACACACTACAGGTATCTCACTCACCACGGTGCTACTATCAGATTTCAAAGAAGCTAAAAGCATGTAAACCTGGGCATCTTCCATTAGAGACGCCTTTACCTGATTGGAAGTCATAAAATCCTTACTCTTACACTTGACAGGGTGACCAAAAACAACAGACTTATCAGCACAGTTTAGAAGGACATGGTTGGACGATAACCAGTCCATACCAAGGATGACATCTAGTTGACTTAGAGGCAAACAAATCAAATCAACTAGGAAGTTTCTATCATTAACAAATATAGAACAGTTTAAGCAAACATCAGAAGTAGAAATTGACCCTACTAGCTGGCGTTTCCACAGACAATACAAAAGGCAAAGAAGAAACAGGCAAGTTCAATTTAGACATCCAAGCAGGTGATATAAAAGAGTGAATCGCACCAGAGTTAAACAACACCATCAAGGATTACCGGCAATGAAACCAGTACCTTGGATCAAATCTTCGGATTGAGTAGCTTCAGTACCACTCAAGGCAAAGACTCTCCCAATAGCCTTAGGTTTATGGGCGCTTCCACTGGCATCTCCCGACGACATGAATGTCGCTAACATCACCTTCTGTAGCATAGGGCAGTCCATCGCTCTGAAGATCTTCTCGATTTCGTATATCCAGTCGGCAGCACCATCGGGGTCTTAACCCCCTCGGAACGTAGGTGGATGGTTCCTCTGGAACCGTGCAAGCCAATCTGTCTCATGATGTTGGTTGAGGTTGCCAACAGCCTGTGCCATAGCCATTAAGGCATCGACCATCGCTTGATCGTTCCTACCCCCAACCATTACTCTTTCTTATTTAAGAAAGGGTAAGCACACATACTAAGTAAAGCAGAAAAGCAAGGAAATCAAACAAACAACAATCAACCAAGCAGACAATTCACTCAAGCAATCAATTAATTACTCAACCAATCAATAAGATTAGCACATCAAAAGCATAGTAAACTCATAACTCAAGGCCGGTGAGCCGACCTGCTCTGATACCAACTAATGTGACACCCTTCAACCCCATACTCTTATTTTATTTCAGAAATTGCAGTTTAGAAAAGGGAAAGTCCCACGCTAGGTAAAAAGGTTCACAATCACTCTTATCATATCTCATAGTTCGAAAACGACTTTATTAAAAGAAATAAAACTTTCAAATATAATTCAAATATAAAGCAGCGGAAATCTCCATAGGAATAAAAACAATTGATAATCTCCTGCCATACAAGGCATACAGAAGTTCATAAAAATACTCCTAATCTAGGAACATGGTAAAAACCCCCAAGCACACCCTGATGTCACATCTACTAGAGCATACCTTTTTTTTCATAATCGACCTCCTCAACACCTGTAAAATATATCCACAGAATACGGTGAGGAAAAGGAATACTACCTATACATACACATAGAGAATACCCATCCTCACCCACAACATCATTACATCATGCCATCAATACATTAAATCACCAATGAATAACATTCATCTAAAACTCAACATATAATCAATCATCTATATCAACATATACATGTCATGCCATCATTCCTATTCACAACACATAAACATATCCTTTATACATTCATCAAGCTCATCATCATCATAATCTCATTCATATATCATCATATAGCTCTCATACCATCATTCACCCAAATAATCATATATTCTATTCTCACACATAATACTCATCATCATCAATATTCATAACATCATTTAATAACACCATTTCATCATGAAATATCACACATCAATACTCCTCTCATCGTCTACCCAAAGATCATGACTTGGAACTCCACACAATGGGCGCATCTCGTCAATCACTCTAGTTAGTACCAAGGTGGTCTACCGGTGTTACCACACACTATTCGATAGGTTGTACCCCCTCTATGGGCCCGCACAACGACATTCAACCCTAGGTTGTACCCCCTCTATGGGCCCGTAAAATCACTTCTAGGTTGCACCCCCTCTATGGGCCCGTGCATAGAACGCCTCATCTTGATCCCCTGAGTTGTACCCCCTCGTTGGGCCCGCACAACTCAGTTCACCTCCCGAATTATACCCCCTCTATGGGCCCGCACAATTCAAGTCTCATCACATATGCTCAAGGCATCTCTCCTAAGTTGTACCCCCCTCTATGGGCCCGCACAACTTAGATAACATCATCATCAAAAGGTGATATACACCATCATCATAAATCATCATTATCATGCATTAACATGTTCATCATCAAACATCATCATTATAAAGTGATATACACTTATCATCATCATCATACATCAATATGCTCATCATTAAACATCATCATAATAAGGTGATATACACCGACATCATTATCATCATCACACTCATCGTCAATCATCATCATAATACATCATCACACTCATCATCAAATATCATCATAATACATCATCACACTCATCATCAAATATCATCATTATTCATCATCATAAGCATCACAATCCTCATCAAACATCAATAATAATCAACACAATACTCATTATAAAGTACTCTCAAACAACATCAATCATCATCAAAAAGTTAGGATCTCAAAATCCACTCTGGTAATCGATTACCAATCTCTAGTAATCGATTACCTGCAAACAAGGTCTCTGGTAATCAATTACAACCACCTTGTAATCGATTACCTGCAAGCAACTCTCTGGTAATCGATTACAATACCCCTGTAATCGATTACCCGCAAACAAACTCTCTAGTAATCGATTACAGCACCCCTGTAATCGATTACCCGCAAACAAACTCTCTGGTAATCGATTACAACACCCCTGTAATCGATTACCGGCAAGCCAACAGTGCTTCTGGGTTGCCCAGAACACTCTGGTACCTGGTAATCGATTACCCGCGACGCAGATCGCAGAATTCACGATTTCAAACCTTTCTAAACTCATCCAATCAATCCCTAATTAATATTTTACGTCTAATCGTCATACATAATCATTATTAGCATCCAATACTCCGTAAATCAACAATCAATTACAGATTATACCATCAATTCATCAAAATCCCCAATTTCTCAATCCCTAATCACCCCTTTTTCCATTATTCTCAATATTATCATTAATCTCATCCAATACTCACCAATTTACATACAATCAATCATCAACCAACAGATTATATCTTCATTCTAAGTTATAAATTCATCAATTCAAAATTATACTCTTAGATTACTACCCAAGTACCCCTACATGCATATACAGGCAATACCCTCTCCCCCACCGTACCTTAAGCGAAGCTTGATCACAGCAAGGAAGTCCTTTCTTGAATTCTTGGCGTTCACTCCACAGCAGCTCTCTCTTGAGACTCCGTTTCTCCCCTCCTTAGCGTTTCGCTTACTGACGAATGATACGAATAAGGATTAGGGTGCTCTGTTACCCCTCCTTACAGAAATACTAATTGGGCTTGGGCCCACTCTCACCCCTTATTCTATTTTCAATTAAAATTACCTTTACGAAACAAAACTAATAATAATGACACTCCTATTATTTATTTCTCTTTAAATTAATTATTTTCTTAATTAATCTCTTTAATTTAATTAATATTTATCCTAATAAAATTTAGGATGTTACAGTACGGGCCCATAGAGGGGGTACAACCTAGGGTCGAATGTCGTTGTGCGGGCCCATAAAGGAGGTACAACCTATCGGATAGTGTGTGGTAACACCGGTAGACCACCTTGGTACTAACTAGAGTGATTGACGAGGTGCACTCATTGTGGGTGAGGATGGGTATTCTCTATGTGTATGTATATGTAGTATTCCTTTTCCTCATTGTATTCTGTGGATATATTTTACAGGTGTTGAGGGGGACACGACTGGTGTCGACTATGATTGAAAGGGTATGCTCTGATAGATGTGACATCAGGGTGTATTCGGGATGTTTTAATATGTTTCTAGAGTAGGAGTATTTTTGTGAACTTTTGGATGCCTTGTATGGCAATAGGCTATTAGTAGTTTTTTTTTATGTATTGGAGATTCCGCTGCTTTATATTTGAAAGTTTAATTTCTTTTAATAAAGTCGTTTTCGAACTATGAGATATTATAAGAGTGATTGTGAACCTTTTTACCTAACGTGGGACTTTCCCTTTTCTAAACTACAATTTCTTAAATAAAATAAGAGTATGGGGTAGAAGGGTGTCACATATGTTTTTATTTTATTATCACAATTCTCTACAATCAACAATTATATGCTCTTACTTGATAGTTGTGACCACTAATCTTTATAAATTGAATCGTTCCCTGTGGATATGATATTCTTACTTACTATTATACTACTGGGTTTTTGGTATGCTTGCCTAAAATTCAACATTGAGCACTTAACAAGTGTTGAGGGACTATATCCAAATGGAATGCCAAGAAAGCACTAATCATTATATCATAGAAGGAACATCAATGACAAGGCCTCCAACATTTAATGGTGTTGATTATCATTTTTGGAGAGATTGAATGAAACTGTTCATTGAGAGCAGCAACATTGATCTATGGGACATAGTTACTGATGGTGACTATATACCCATGCTAAATGGCCATCCAATACCTAAGGCTGAGTGGACTAGTAAGCAAAAAGCAAGGATACAATTTAATTCCAAGGCCAAACTCTACTTGGTTTACTTTTTGAACAAACCTGAGTATGAAAAGGTACATGGTTGTAATACTGCCAAAGAGATCTGGGATACATTGGCATCAGCCCATGAAGGAACTAACAATGTCAAACAATCCAAGATCAACATACTTGTTCATGAGTATGAGATGTTCAAGATGCAGGAGTATGAAACCATATACCAAATGTTTGGTAGGTTTTAGAACATAACAAATGGACTCAAGCTCAAGTCCTTGGGTAGAACTTATGAATCTGGAGATAATAATAGAAAGATTCTGATAAGCTTACCTAAGGCCTGGAGACCCAAAGTTACTGTTATCCAAGAGGCAAAGGACCTTAATACCCTGCGAATAGAGGAACTTTTGGGCTCTCTCAAGGTTCATGAGTTAGAACTTGGCGAGGATATTAGCAAAAAGAAGTCTCCAACTTAAAACTCAAAATGCAAACAGCCCAGGCATGGAGCCATGCAAGATGAAGAGACTTCAGACGAAGAAGAATGATCTGAAGATAGTTCAGAAGATGAATATGATCTTGCCCTTATGAGTAGAAAAATCAAGAAGATGCTTCAGATGAAAGGAAGATGCGAGAAAGATTAACCTTTCAGAAAACCAAGTGAGAAGTAAAGCAAGGTGAACTCAAATGCTGATCAGGTCACCTTCTTTGAGTGCAAACAGTCTGGTCACATAAAGGTAGATTGCCCAAAGTTGAGGAAACCATTCTTCAAGAAGAAAAGTTTTTCAAGAAGAAGAAGGGGTTGATGGCCACCTGGGAAGATCTTGATAACTCTACCTCAGAAGAAGAAGAGGAAGAATCTGGTGAAGAGGCCAACATTTGC
Source organism: Sesbania bispinosa (assembly GCA_026901365.1). Lineage (NCBI taxonomy): Eukaryota > Viridiplantae > Streptophyta > Magnoliopsida > Fabales > Fabaceae > Sesbania > Sesbania bispinosa. Next base: position 281,183 of record QLOH01000539.1, read on the forward strand.
TTTATGTCCAGCCTACCATCTTCAGACAATGAAGACTCAAAGGTAAGACCTGCTTCTTCAGATCCTGATCTTCAAGAAAGATTTGATGACTTACTGGAAAGTTTGAGAGTTTTTTCAAGAGTACAAGGATCACTCAAGAGCATACACAGAAATGTGTGAAAAGAATGAGGCTCTTGAGAAGGAAAACTTGCTGCTCAAGGAAAGACTTCTGAACACCAAAGGCAGTAGATCTAAAAACAAATATGAAGAAGTTGAGAAACTTCATAAGAAGGTTGAAGAACTTACTGTAGACCTAGCCAACTTTCTCAAAGGAACTGAAAATCTGAACAAATATTTAGGAGTTCAGAATGGTTCCAAAAACAAGTGTGGTCTTGGTTACTCTTCTAGTGAATCATCAAACCAATTTGATGTTAAATCCAATTAGGCTAAGAAAGGTAAAGGGTGTTCCCTGTGGCAAGCCTGGACACCATGTGTCAAAATGCAAACATAAAGGGAAAACTAAACCCAAAGCTAACAAAAAAGGACCCAAGAAGTTATGGGTACCTAAAATTTTGATTATTCTTGTTGCAAGTGTGTAACAGGACAAAGGAAACTCCATAAATGGTACCTGGACAGTGTATGCTCGCATCACATGATGGAAGAAATGTGTTTGTTCCAAAACCTTAGTCCCAAGGATGGAGGAGTGGTCACCTTTGGAGGAAATCAACAAGGGAGGATTACTGGTATAGGTATAGGTATGGTAGGTATGTCACCTCTATCGTTTATTTAAAATGTTCTGTTTATTAAAGGTCTCAAGCACAACTTATTTAGCATAAGTCAATTATGTGATAGTGGTTATGTGATATCCCTCTCAAAAGAAGGATGTATAGTCAAAAACAAAAGTGGTCAAGTGCTCTTTACTGCCAAGAGACACAACATTGTGTATAAAATAGACTTGGAGGAACTTGCAAGAAACATACGTGCACACGAAGAGTTGATAGCAAAATTGAAAAATTGTATTAGCCCAAAAGCTTCGCAAAATTTGTAAAATCCTTTGAGGATTTATTTGTTGGAAATCTCTTGTACAATCAAACTTTCATGTTCAGACTTAGGTCCTGTAATTAATTTCTTCTACACCCAAAATGAAGAACTTGTGTTCTAAGTTCAAAATTTCTCTGTAATACTTGTTAGAGCCAGGAGTGGCTTGGTAGGACAAAGAATACTTATCGTTAGAGCCAGGAGTGGCTTGGTAGGACAAAGAATACTTATCGTTAGAGCCAGGAGTGGCTTGGTAGGACAAAGAATACTTGTTAGAGCCAGGAGTGACTTGGCAGGACAAAGAATACTTGTTGTGTAGAGCTTGAAAAGGCTTGGTGAACAAAAGAATACTTGTAATCTGTTAAGATTAAGAAAAAATTCAGTAGCTTGTTGGCACTAGGACTAGAGGTAGCTCACGGGTGGTGTGAGTGAACCAGGATAATTGGTTGAGTGCTCTTATGACCCTTATCTTTGTATTTTCATTTTATTCTAACAAGAAGATGGATTTTGAACAAAGTTTTATAAACTCTGTAGCGAAACATTCTTTACTAAAGATTTCAAAACCTCTGTCTTCAAACAAATACTTACATTTCAGACAGCGTCTGAATCACTGTCAGAACGCTCTTTAAAACTTTGCTTTATGAACGGTTTCCATAAAAACGCTAAGTTTATAAAAACATTATTCAACCCCCTTCTAGTGTTTTCTTGTGTGTTTCTACATTAACATGTATGCGCTAGTTTTGATATATATGTTAATGTTTACAACATGCAACAAGGTGAGAGAAAGAGAGTAAAGAGAGAGAAATGTGCGATATAATGAGTGATGTGATGGAAAGAGATAGAGAGAAAAGTGTATTGTATGAGTTGTTGTATGTTTTTTGTTGTATGAATTTGATATCTCTATATGTTATACATACTTACTCAACGTCCTAATAAATATAATAACCAGTCAATATAATTAATGTAAGTAACTGAACACTCTTATTTATCTTTTATAAAAACTAAACATACTCATTTAGTTAATTTAATATTATAAATATATATTTCATAAATACATATAATTTTATTAAATATGTTTTAATATATTTCCGGTTTAATCGGTTCAACCACTGACTTGAACCAGTGTCCCATTAACTCAGTACCATAATTGAGTCAATGACCGATCCATATTTAATAATATTGATCGAAAGTGTGAACAAGTGTGGGTTGTTGTTGCACCAGTACCTGAGATGGACATGGCTGATAATAATTGTAGGGAACGGGTGGTGGGCGGGTATAAACCATTAATGGGAGGTGTAACTTTATTCCCATAATATTGAGGCACAAAGTTACAAGCAGAGGGAGAGGGGTCTTGCTTGGACTAGCCAACATTGACATATTACTCACCATCATCATCAGAACTAGACATTTCAATACAGTTTATCGTCTTTCGGGCCTTGTTCATGTGTGGGTTGCATTTCAAACATGCAAATCTCTACGTTTCTCTCAACATTTTTAATAGCCTTTACAAGATTGAAGCATACGTCGGGTTTCTGACTTCAATGGGTAATTTTATCTCCAAATTACCAGAATGTGTAAGAAAACAAAATTATCAGCATGGGGTAAGTCATATATTAAAAGTGAGACTTTCATAATAAAATCGGGGGTTTGTCTAATATACACAAACATAAAATTTGTGTAATTTTACACAAGTAACTCATGAACCATTGATTTAATAATAAAAAATTAAACGATTTACATGATTTACCTATTACTGGTTAGAGTGGTTTTTAAATTTTGTTTTTTATTATTATTATTATTTACAAAGAAAATCATTATTCCTCTCTAAATGCATCCTCTCCTGGTCCTCTACCTTCCTCGGATCAGAATTTCCTTTTTTGTGGTGGCACAATAAAATACGTTGAGTAACACTATGAGGGAAGTTGTGCCAAATAAATCATCTGTAAGACTCTAAAAGCATCGTGAAAACCCAACAACATCACCTGTAACAATAGAGACACTAACACCATAGAGGCCAACCCATAAATCCTCACCCAAGAGGTTGAAGAAGATGAAAAATTCGTGGAGGGCGGCAAGGTGGGGGCACTATAGGAGCATGATGGTTATGGCCGAGGCGCCATTTATGTTGTCGCCGGATTGTCCCCTGCAACCTGAAAAATAAGAAATAAACCTGAGGCGCGTGAGAAGCACGCTGTCCTTAAGGATTCATCGGCCGGTTGCGATGCTCCCCCAGGATACAACAGGTTCATCCCACACCATAAGTGCGAGGTCACACTGAACTAACAAGAAGATTCCGTTGAACCCAAGGATAACTCATACTGGTTTTGTGAAGGTGATAAGAGAGTGGAGGCACCCATAAGGTTGAGAAAAAAGGGGTTTATATATTAAAATAGTTAGGGTTAGAAAGCATAATAAAAGTGGGTTTTTACCAAGTCAAAAATGGGCTTTGACCAAGTCAATAAATGTTTTCTAAAAAATAAATAAAACATTTATTTATTAACTCTCTTTAAAAACTTTTGAAATAAATAAATATTATAAAAATCCAACAATCCCCCACATATTTCAAAAGTTTTAAAAATTGAAAAGATCAACTTCCTGGGTTAACGCCATGGGATAAATGTTTCGAATCTGGTGTCTTTTGGACTATGAACCAGACCTAGACTGATAAGTCGTAACATACAAGTGAATCGGTGGAACATGTCCTATGAACCAAGACACTTTAGTGTATGCCAGAGGTCTTACCAATCACATTATACCCCCACAATTCTCGCTGTTACCGCTGTGTTGCGCTGTAAGGCCATGCGCGCGCCTGGTTTTAATGAGTGCTCTAGAGATTTTGCCTTAATCTCATACAAGTGGCCCCACTTGACACTCATATAGGTGATTTCATCAAGTGTATGCTGCACTTCATACACCACCCATAAGGGATATGAGAATCATTAAAAGCCTTTTGGGCTTATCCTCTCCAATATGCAGTCTAGCACCTCATACACCATAGGAAGGGACAAATAAATAGTGCTAGCAAGACTAACAGATGACTTGTTTTTACCCATATGAACCTTCTTCATGGGGTCTCCAATCACAAAGGTTGGGTTACCATCACTGTTAATATCAAGTTGGCTTTTAGTCCCATTCCCCTCGATGTTTTAGTCAAATTTATTTTGACCACACATTGATTAGGGATATAACCCCATCATTTAGTAGCTACTTTAATAAATAAAAGGTATACGTATACGTCTCAATATTCAATTATAAATTGAATTTACTCTGGCTATTTCAATATAGCAATCACAATATATAGATATGGAAGGCTCATCTTCCTTCCATAAAGAAATATATGCTAAGATATTTCTTAGCCAAACCATTTTCACATCTTACCAAGTTAAAAATAGACTTGGTCACCATCATAGATGAGATTATACAGGTCTACTTGGATTACCAAGCGACAACTCCTCCATTGAGGGTAAACATAAATTCATTTGTGAATTTATTCTCATCTAAATCAAATCAGAATATCATCACTATATCATTACTATATAGTGGCAAACTCATTATATACAATACCATAATTCATGGTACCTCTCAAATCACTCTTGAATACAGACATAGCAAACAATTTTATTTTCTCATAAATCAATGAAATAAAATACATTCCCAATAATTTGTGCTTACTCAAATTGGAAAATATAATATCTCTAGTTAATATCATAAGGGATACTCAATAGATTACTTCAAAGTAATCAAAACTTCCTAAGAAGTTCCTTAAGTGATAAAATATTATCACACTTCCTTATGAAATTAACTCCCCAAATTGCAGCTTGTCTAACTCATCCTTTTAATATATATAACTCTCAATAATGTTCACAACAGTACTCCTTTAAATGTACAAGCAAATATAATATTTCATCATAAATGAAACATCCCGAGTCACTGTACTCATACATCCATAAAAGAATTCTCAAAATAAACTCAAAGCAATGGGAATAGAAATTCCATATTGCAAAATATTAAGTAGGAGCATTGCGAACTAAAATATAATATCATATTATATTGAATTGAGAAGATAAGAAACAACCAAATTTATTAACAAAGAGTTTGTCATGTCCCGCAAAAATATATATATGTAACATACTATTTTGACAAAATTTGTTCATAGCAAAATCTCAATTTCATCATGCAATGAACATCACCATCATTTCATGAAAGCTATCACTTCCAAACTCAAGGGTACTAGCCCGTTATAAGTTTTAAATTATCAATTCTGCATATATCAAAAAATAATTCACAAGATAACACCATAAGCATAAGATAAAGTAATATAGAACTTTGAAATCTATCTATATGCTTAATAAGCATTACAACACCTATAATTTATTCATGCGAATTTATATTTCTTGTTCTATATCCCAATGCAATGTATACTTGACACTCAACCTCAAATTATGTCACATATAAAAAATAACCCCCATATTTGATGCTCAATATTTCATAAATTCACTAAAAGCATTTATAAAGATTAGAGATTGAAATTAATTAAAGAACACAATTCATATCTCATAAAAACTACTCATATCATAAAATCATAATCTCAACCAGAGACTAATATGTCTAACATAGCATCAAAACTGTTGAAAAACCCATCAAATTGAAAATACAGCTCAATATTTAGTTGTCAACCTGAGTCAACACATTCTAAACCATTCTTCATATATTGTAGATATCAAAACATTAGAACCCAGATTCAGTAATTTCCATTAATTAACAGGCAAAATCTGATTTATGAGATTTGAATCCGATTCATATCAAGCACAAAAATGTATAATACATATAGTCAGAGAGATTCCTAAATGTTACGTGACACACAAATATGATCAAAATCATAATAACATTCTCTTCAAATAAAAAAAAACATTAATATACAGGCCATAACAGTTTGGAATCAAATTAGAGGTTACCAAAAAGATACTTATGTAACCTTTCAATTTCAAAGCACAATAATCATTGATTGCTAATTAATTCAATTTAAATCATTCAGAATATTATTACTGAATTGTTAATTACCATCAAAACGTTAAAGAGATGTAATGAACCAATCACAACTATTGATGTCTTATCAAAAGTCATAGTCATGTTCCTTTCAAGCATGGACACAAGCATACCATGTAACAAATTAACAATCCATGCCATTATGAGAAACATGCATAACAATTCAATACAAAGATCGATACATGTATCAATCCACAACATTAAACTCAATCAAAACTATTTTTTTATGTTGAAATATGTGGGTACAAATGAAACAGTAAAATGATGACTCCAGAACCAGAGGGCTCAAAATTGCAATCAATTATTAACGTCACATAGGCTCAATAATTAAGGAAGCATATATACTAACTTGGCAATGGAGTCAGAAATTATACTAACATGCAATTTATGTATTCTACCCAATACTCTTGACTTTTACAAAGGTTCAATCATTCAAAGATCTTAATTCTCAGTCTGGGAAAAATTTGGAGCAATTTTCATGCTATTGTGTGACAACATGGCATGTATATGCAACCAAAGGCAAGCTTGAATAAGAAACTATCAACCAGCATGATATGAATTAAGTTTAGTAACGCATTAAAACTTGTTAACAGAAGCAATCTAATGATTTTGCACATTAATTAATTTTTAGCTGAACAAAAATCAAGCAAAGTAATAATCCCCACATGACAAATTAGATTTCAGTTGCAGAAGACTAATACCCAATCAACTCAAAATCACTGAACCCAAAGAGCCCATCTTCTGGAGCATTGTGTAGCAGAATCCCCAATACGGATGCGGTTCTGGAGGGATCTTCTTCTCCACGTGCCTTACCGCCATTTCAGCTTCAACAACGGGTCGAAGTCATCTGGATGTATTGGAACTGCAACGTGCCTCTTCTCTCTCAACCAGGCCGCAATCGCCCCATCGCATCGTCCAAGCACCGCTGGCGTTGGTCCCCACACACACCGTCGTGTCTCTACGGCTGTCTCCAGCCCCCTACGTTCACTGCAGCACTTACCGCAGTCCAACCCATAGCCACCGCCGCGGAGTCCCTGCACGCCCTCATCCTCGCAGAACCTCCAACAGACATCCCCGCCGTGAGCTGCAGCCGTCGCACCTCTCATTGCCCCTGCGCATCGCCGCCGTTCGCTGCAACCATTAGCAGCCGCACACCGTCTAGCCACATCCCTACAACTGTGAGTCTTCTTGATGAGAGAGAGTCCTGGTCTGCCATTCCTTGAGGCTGAGTGTGGAAGCCGGTTGTAGAGCAATCGATGAATTGGGAACCCATAACCCCCACAGTTTGGGACTAATTGCATAGGTGAATTCAAATGGTAAATACATTGAATCCGATATGATTCCTTAAGATTGTTGTCGCCGGATTGTCCCCTGCAACCTGAAAAATAAGAAATAAACCTGAGGCGCGTGAGAAGCACGCTGTCCTTAAGGATTCATCGGCCGGTTGCGATGCTCCCCCAGGATACAACAGGTTCATCCCACACCATAAGTGCGAGGTCACACTGAACTAACAAGAAGATTCCGTTGAACCCAAGGATAACTCATACTGGTTTTGTGAAGGTGATAAGAGAGTGGAGGCACCCATAAGGTTGAGAAAAAAGGGGTTTATATATTAAAATAGTTAGGGTTAGAAAGCATAATAAAAGTGGGTTTTTACCAAGTCAAAAATGGGCTTTGACCAAGTCAATAAATGTTTTCTAAAAAATAAATAAAACATTTATTTATTAACTCTCTTTAAAAACTTTTGAAATAAATAAATATTATAAAAATCCAACAATTTATAGGGTCTTTTTTTTACTAAGGTGTTGAGGAAGGTGAAAAGGAAAGCAGATCTGAATAATCCGAGGGAGAAGAAGATGTGGATTTCAGAAAGGTTGTTGGAAAAGGAGGAAGAAAGAAGCTAGGAACTGAAATAATTCAATAGCCCCTGTTTCTTCTTATTTCAACTTTTCTTTTTTTGTTCTTATTTGTTGGTGGTTCTCTATCTACTTCTTCTTAGCTTTGGGCACGCAAATCTAACCCATCATTTCCACTCTTTCTTCTCCACTCAACTTACACCCCCATCGATCTCCATCCTCTACAAAATTCATCTTTAAAAATTTCCTTCTGTTTTTTGTTTTTCTTCTTTGTAGCATATGTTTTTTTCCAAACCTTCAAAGATTAAGGTTTGTAAATAATAAAAAAAATCTTGTGTATTCTGCATTTTTGTGTCGTTGAAGCAGTTGGCGCCGAGTAATTGATCAAAGAAGTGCTAGTTGCTAGACACTGGTTTTGAATATATATATATATATATATATAGATTTAAAAATAAAAATATTTAAATTAAAAAATACAAAATTTATCGGTTGAACCTGCTAAGCAGGTAAAAAATACTTGTGTAAAGTTACACAATTTTTAAATTTGTGTAGGTTAGACAATCCCCAAAGTCGGACATCTAATATGAGACTTATTATTTTAATAATTATCACACAGAAGTCTCACATTAAAAGTGAGACTTCTATTTTTTTAATGTAAATCTCAAAAGTTGTATAAAATATGTGTGACTTTATTGTGTTTGTTTGAAAAAATATAGAAATCTCACATTCAAAGTGAGGCTTCTATTTTTTTAATGTAAATTCTAATAGTCGTATAAAAGATGTGTGACTTAGTTGTATTTTTGAAAAAAAATGAAAATCTCATATCCAATATACAACTTTTTTGGATATTTTTTTTATAATTTTATTATAAAATCGTATGGGAAATAAATGTCTTGCAATTGTTTTTCTAACTCATAAAAGACTTTTGTATTTTTTTTTCAAAAAGATACAACAAAGTAGCACAACTTTTATACTACTATTGGGATATACATTAAAAAAACAGAAGTCTTACAAAGTGATACAATCACTTTATGAGACTTCTATGCAGTAATTATTAAAATAATAAATTTCTCATTGGATGTCCGACTTTGTTATGAAAGCTTCACTTTTATATACAATTTATCTCATTCTGGTAAATTTTTTTCTTACACTATTCCGGTAATTTAGAGATAAAATTGCCTCATTGAAATAAAAAATCCGCATTAGTCACACCAGAAACTCTAGGAAATTAAAGGACGTAAAATTGCTCAATTAATTAGAATAAAAATTTCATACGTATATATGCCCAAAACCAATGTAGGTATTTACCTACCCTCAATTTTCTTAAGCTTTTTATACACTTTCTCTGGGCACTTACAGCAGCATATTGAAGATTCACTTTTATAACCCAAAACTGAAATAATCAAAAGCAATAGTTAATAATAAATATAAATAAATCACGCAATAAATTTATTAAGGGAATGTGAAGAGGAGTATGAGTATATCTCAAGGGTTTGCAGGCTAACCGTATTAACTTTTCCCATTGAGAAAAATCCTGGATGTGCTGTGTCGTGTCTCAAGCTCATAATCACAAAGAAAAGTACTCACATTGCTTTGGGCGTGTGATGATTGTGAAGTGAAGAAAGAAAAGTAATTGAAATTATAAATAATGACGAGAAAAGAGAATCAGAATTATTATATGAGCGCTGATATACATACATAAAATAGTGCTCCCGGTGGGACTACGGTTATTTTTTTTTTTTTCTTTCTTCTATTTTTTTGTTTCTTTTTCATTTTTTAAATAGTTTTTTATTTTTTTTAATTTATTAATATAATTATATTTTTTTATTTTAATAAATAATAATAAAGATTAAGAAATATAATAAACGTGTATTTTTTGAAGGGTTAAAATAAATTTTTTATCATCGTTATTCTATTTTGATGTTATTAACCAAATGTACTACTTCATTCACCATTTCTGTGTACACAATTAACCGCACAAAATCAATTAATCAAATATCTCACTCTATTAACCATCAATGTATACACCATTAACCTCATTTAAAAATATGTTCACCGTTTCTGAACATAGAATTAACCACGTGTTAACAGGAGTTGCAATTAACCTCACAAATTTAATTAACCAAAAATTCCACTCTATTAACCGCCAATGTATACACCATTAACTTCATTTTTAAATATGTTCACCGTTTCTAGACACATAATTAACCTCGTGTTAACGGGAGTTCCAATTAACCTCACAAAATCAATTAACCAAAAATCATATACTGTTAACCACAAATGGATACACCATTAACCTCATTTTTTAATATGTTCACTGTTTCTGTTAACCACAAATGGATACACCATTAACCCTATTTTTAAATATGTTTGCCGTTTCTGGTCACATAATTAACCTCATGTTAACAGGGGTTGCAACCTCACAAAATCAATTAACCAAAAATCATTTTCTATTAAACACAAACGGAAAAAACTATTAATCTCATTTTTTGATATCATCACCATTTTGGGACACATAATATTAACCTCGTAATAATTAACATAAATTTTATGTGATCATTTAATTGTATCTCTTGATCTATATTTTTATTTAATGAGATAAATAAATAAAAATAAATATAATAATAAAATAAAAATATAAAAACTATTTCTTTTTTTAAAGAAAAAAGGTAAAAAAAAGCAGTTTAAAAAAAAAAAAAAGAGTTCACAAAAGGGGGCGGGGACGGAAAAAAATGCGGTGTGGTAGGATTGTGGGACGAACTATTTATGTACCTCCCGCATTATGTATTGATTTGGAGAATATATGATTAAAAATTATAAAATATGATTTGGAGAATAATAAATAAGGGAATTATATAAATCAGTTATCATACGCGCGCATATATATGATAAAATTATTTTAAATCAGTAATATTGTAAAACATATTACACATAACATAAAAAATAATTTTTGTCAATCAACACAATATATAGTTCAAATTCTTTAAACAAAATACTGACTCTATCATTTTAGGGTCTCAAATTTATTTCCAAATAAGATCATTTTCAGATAACAACAATAAATGCTATTTTTCTAATTTTACCCCTATCCTAATATAATTCTTTTTTTATTTTAAATATTTCACTACCTACACAATGAAAAGTCATCGCTATAGGCTACGTAGCGACGACCACGTGGACGTCGCTACAGTGCTCGTCGTAAATGCAGTAGCGACAAGCAAAGTACGTCGTCGCTACGTAGAGACGACCAGGTCGTCGCTATGTAGAGACGACCAGGCCGTCGCTGGAGCCGTCTCTCCAAACATGGTCGTCGCTACGAATGATTGTTTTTTTTTTAATTTTTTTATCTAGCGACGGCTTTATTGACGACCATGACCGTCTCTGCAGGTAAATTTTTTTAAAATTAAATTTATTATTATTTATTTTATTTTAATATTTAGGGTTTACTATTTATTAATTTTTAAATTATTAAAACAATACTAAATACTATATGAACACATCGAGAGAAGAAAATACACACACATATACATATATAAAATATATACACATAATATGTTCAAGCATAATACAATAAAACAATAAAAAAACATAATGAAAAAAAAAATCAATGGCGACAGCGATGCTGGTGCTATGGTGGACTCGGCTCCTCCTCCTCATCCAACGCTTGGTCATCCAGGGCGGAATCATAGTGGAGGTGCGACTGAGCCTAAGCCTCCAGCAACTGCTGCATCTGTCGTCGGAGTCGTCCTAACTCATCCTCCAACTTTGCAGCCTTCGTTATGGCTTGGCGAGACTCCTGTCTTGCTTCATTTACTTACTGGCGCAACACCTCCTCAGTTGAATGCCGTGACCCGGACCCGTCAGTATTCCCGCTGGTGTGAGCCCGAGACACCTGAGTCAAGTTGGTCACACCTGGACGAATGTTGGAGGCCAAGTCCGCGGTGCCATAACAACGGCCTCGGGTCTTGCCACTCGCAACATCCCTCCAGATCTCCAGCTTGGTGGAGGCATCAGTCATGCAGGTGTCCCCTATCTGTGACTCCACCTCCCTTAGGTGCTCCTTGTAATTTGTCTGTTGAGATAAAAGTAAAATTAGTTATTAGTTATACATTCAATTGCATAAATATGAAATTATATAAAAAAACACTTACATAGGTGAACCGCGCTCGATCATCTACCCAACCACCACTCTTTTTTACGTGGGTGGCAACAAAGAACTCATCGAGCTCGACTTCCCGCCCAAGCCGTTGAGTCTACAAAGAAAAATTACACAAATTAATTATTTTAACGACAAATAGAAACATAATACAGAAGAGTGTTTGTTTATACATATCATATCCAACACCACCTCATGGTGGGCCCTTGAATTCCGTAGAGTCCCAGTAGGCCAAAAGACCCTCCTAGGCCTCCTCACCACACCACGTGGGCCTCTTCCCCGCCTTACGAGCCTTGTTCATCATATCTCGAAGGCGACGAGCAACCCTCTGCTCGTACACCTTCTTGATTTGGGCCTCATGAGAAGGGTCCCAAGTAACTCGACTCTGCAAAATAAAAATAGTGTAACTTATGACAAATTGGCATATCTTAAGAAAACATTTAAAGTGTATAGGGTTTATAATTACCGTGAACTCTTCCCACAACTTGTCCCTTACATCCTTCGGGGTGACCTCCCAAAGATAGTGAGGACCACGGAACTGCGAACGGATCGCATGACCAATGGTTGCGATATGTGGGTTGTTAGGCACCCACCTGAAAAATAAAATATTCAATATTAACAGTTAAAACAATTAAAGATGTTATATTAATATCAATTCTAAAGAAGCAAAAAAGATAAACAAACTTACCCCTTGCCAAATGGTCTGGTAATAACCCGACCCTGAGTGTCTACCTCATGAGGTTGGCTTGAGTTGGCACCCTAGAACCGAGCTGGCTCCCCATCAGACTCATGGTTAGCGTCCCCATCCATCTGATCCTGAGGTCGTAAGCATCTAGGTTGGGCACATCGTCCTCCTCCACTGGAGGCATATGAACTAATCCTGGTGTTGGGATGAACCTCATACCATCAAAGGGATCAGAAGGTAGAGGGAAGGAAGAAGAAGAAGACTGAATGGCGGCCGCCGGTGCCGCTGAGGTAGATGGATGCTCCGACATCTGATCAGAGTGAGAGTGAAAGAGGTTGATCCTCTCCTGCATCGCACGAGCTGCCCGTGCACGTAGCTCGCCCGGAGTGACGGACCTCCCTCTACTTGATCGGTGGGATCTTCTCTCCACCTCTACCACGTATCTTAGGCACTAATTACTATATACATTATATAAAAATTAAATAATTCTATAAATTAAAAAAACTAATTACTAATATACTAATAAAACTAATTACTAATTACTATAGACATTATATAAAAAATAAATAATTATATAAATTAAAAAATTAATTACTAATAAATTAAATAATTATATACATTAAAAAAATTAATTACTAATTACTAATTACTAATAAATTAAATAGTTACTAATTACTAATTACTAATATACTAATAAAACTAATTACTAAAGATATTATATAAAAATCAAATAATTATATAAATTAAAGTTACTAATTACTTATTACTAATATACTAATAAATTAAATAATTATTAATATACTAATTACTAAAGCAATGTTTAAAACTACTAACCTAATTCCTATTTCAAATTAATAAACTAATGAAACAAATAAACTATTAATTACAAATAAATTAATTAAAGCTATGAAAAAAACTTGTTGCGACTCCGCAGAAGGAACGAATATGGAATGAGCTCTAAAGTCACCTACAGGCAACTATTTTGATGTCTGATTGGTTCAAAACGATCCTATAAAAGAGAGGGACAGAAAGAGAGGGGTGGCTGTATGAGAGAAAAAGGGAGGGAGGAGGAGGAGGAGGTTGAAACTGGAGGAAGAGGGGAGAGGGAAAGGTTTTTATGCGTACAACTTAAAATTTTATTTTTAATCTAGCGATGGTCTACCGTCGCTCAGGCCATCGCTACATTTAATTTTGGTTTTTTCATAAACAAATAAAAAAATTAATTGTAGCGACGACCTAACCGTCACTACGGTCACTACCTAGCGACGGCTTGGTCGTCATTAAGTATTAATTGCACTGAAAAGTGCATTTAATGCTGTAGCGACGCTCTAGCGACGCCTTATGGCCGTCTCTACAAGGTCGTCGCTAATTTGCGTTTTTCTTGTAGTGTTTATTATAAATCTATATCATAAGTCTTAAAAGTTCAAAGTTTTAATAAATGTATTTTTTATGTTTTCAACAAAAAAATTTATTATAAGAGGTAAAATAATGTGAATATAAACAGATGGTGTTTAGGAGAGATTTTTTTTTGAAAAAAAGTGATATTTAAATACATTAATAAAAAAAGAAAAATAAAAAATGGGTTAAAAAGATATGATTATTACATTTCTTAATATTTCTTAATATGTTTGCAAAAACCTTAAACACAAAAAAAAAAAAAAAACGGAGAGAGTATTCTTGTAGAACCTTAAAATGCAGATCTAACTTAGAGTAATAATGATGGTGAGCTCACCAATATATTACTAGCTTCCATCTTTCTTTTAACTATCTAATTGTAAATTCAAATGCTGATTGATATCTCATATAACCAATCAATATTGTAATACTACATTATCAGGAAACTAATGCAACAACATACTCTATCCATCCCTTATTATAAGACATTTCAAATTATTTCACACCGTTTAAGAAAAAGGTGGTTAATACATTGGTATTAAAAAAAAGTTATAGCATTTTAAACATACCCCTATTTAAATGTCACTATATTTTGGGGATATTAATTTTTATATGGTGGAAGATTCCAAAAGTCAATTTCTAATTAATTATGTGGGTAAAACTTCATTAGTTATTCACATTGATCAATATATGAAAAATTAAAAATACTTAACCATTAATGCGGGTAATTTTGTAAAAAACAAAAGGTAAAATAATAATTTTAGTGAAATAAATATATTGTACTCAATTTTTAAGTAAGTTTTTCTTTTTAATTGACATTAATGTATTATAACTATTTTGTACTGAATTACCGAAAATTATTTTCTAAAATACGGATCCCGTGCATCGCATGAGTATCTCACTAAATTGTCATTGACTCCTTTAGATAATAGAATTCCTTTTATGTTTCAAAGAAAACATATCATTTGTAAATTGTAATGACTATCAATAAAAGTCAAGGGCCATATTTGAAACATGTTGGAATTATCTGTCAAACTCTGTCTTCTTCCATTGCCAATTATATGTTGCAGTATCCAGAGTCACAAACAGATGGGGATTGAAATTACTCATATGTGATGATGAATGTCATATGTCAAATATAACTTCAAATGTTGAATATAAAGAAGTTTTCCAAAATTTAAATTTGGTTGGTCGTCAATTCTTTTAATTTAAAATTATTATTAATTGTTATTATTATTATTATTATTATTATTATTGTTGGAATCGTTATACTACTCTTCTTTATGATATTTTCCCTTTTTTTTGCAGGGTTTTCAGGAAAATTCTTTGAGTGACTGGTTATAACTTTTTATATAGTTATTTCATTTCATATTTAAGGACCAATACTTTTCTGTATAAATAAATTTTATCAAAAAATTATTACGAATCATGAACTCTTCAAGTACATTTTCTACGTAGAATTCTTTAAAATGAACTTTATTATAATCATTATTGTTTAAGCATTTTATTCTTTTTTATTTTGATTTAATAATTATTATTATAATTATTTTTATATGTATTCTTAGTTAAATCCAATACTCAACTCTATATTATTTCTCTCATAAAAAGTAACTATGTATAAAAAATATATGCATGAAAATTGAAAATCATAATAATTAAAATATAAAAATATATCATAAAGGTAAATCAACATTTTAAATAAATCAAATCGATATTTATATAAAAATTATTAATATTTATTATATATACTGAGTAAAAATATATAAGAGTGTCTAATATTTAAAATTAACTAATTAAGATGGAAAATTTGTACTTCAATTAAAAGTGGATAAGTGCAATATTAAAAGAAAGATCAAAATAAGGTCTATTATTGATTAATATAAGTGGTTTAATTTACGGTATTTGAAAAAGTATTTTATAACTTCTACATATTGCTTTTATATGATATATCTATTTCTTTTTTATTTTTATCCTTATGTGAAGATAGCTTTTTATGGGGCTTGATTTTCTTATTTTGTTTTTCTATTACATATTTTTATTCTATCTGAATTATATATCGATATAATATTAGAGTATTTGAGATTGGTAGTCCTATTTAATTTTTTTAAGCATTTAACCATGCATATGAGACAATTAACAATATTGCTCACAATATATACCAACATGTATTGGTTCGAGTGGAAGGGGCTCGGGTCCCTTAAGCATGTGGTCCTAGGTTCTATCCAGATTAGTCTCTCACCTACCGGGTGAGAGGATACTCTAGGAAAAAAAAATGCTCACAATATATGGAGATTATTATATAACTTCATAATCTTTTTGTAAGCATAAGTATATCCATTAGATCTTTTTCCCCAAAGGCAGAGGAAAGTACATATCCATTTAACCATGAAGAAAATTTAATAGCAACTTGGGCTGTATTTGATTAGTGGTTGAATATATATAAATATACTCAATCATGAATTCTTCAAATATATTTCCTATTATCATGTCTTCTAAATGAATCTTATTATAATTATTTTTACATTGTTTCTTTTTTTTTTATATATATTTTTAGTAATTATTGTTATAATTACTTTTACATTTATTTTAACAATGTTTTGTATTCACCTATATATTATTGAGTTTTTCATGTTTAAATGTATAATCTAATAATAAATATTATTTTTTAATAAAACAAATCACACCGCGTTATTTATTTGACGGCATTGATTTCACTTTATATGATTGTGGTCTTAGTTTTTCCCTAATTCTGATATTTCATGATGCAATGACTGTTTGTTATCTGATTTATTTTACTTATGCCACTATTCAATATTTATAAGAAATTTATTAATAGTATTACTCCATAGAATAGAAGTTATAATCTATTCAAGCAATTCAAGCTTAACAATAAGTAAGTTGAATCTATCTATTGCATGAAACATAATGAACTGGAAAGGAGATGGTAGAAAAGGGAGAAACACTATAAATTATTAATCTTTGATTTCAATGAAATTATTTACATCAAATTGTTATTGATTATTGCCTAAAATTTTCTTTTTAAAATTTCTATTATTTAAGTATTTTTTTTAATTTTAATTTAATAATTATTGTTATAATTGAGTATTTTTAATTAAATCTAATACTCAACTCTCTATCATTTCCCTCATATTGCATCGCACAAGTTCTCCACTAGTTGTAGTTATTTCTCAAACGTCAAGAGTTCGTTTATGATCTTTGCTATTTTGTTTAAAATAAAATGCAAAATAATTTCTTAATCAATAAAACATTCAGTAATGGGACATTTATTCATTTGTTATAAAATTAATGCTAAGAATATATAAAAGTAGAATAGAAAAAAGATAAGAGAAGAAGAGAATCAGAGTTGGTCATATCTTATGACATTCACATAAGGGTATTTATACAAGTGAACGATAGTTAATAAAGTAAACTAAGTAACCTACAGATGAGAAAACTAAGTAACTTACAATTATATAATATCTTCTCAAGATCATTCATTCTATTAAAGAAAATAGGTAAAGTCATATTATATCAAATTAAGAAATCATTTGATTTGACCAAAAAAAAAAAAAGATATCATTTAGCTTAGCTTATTTTCAGCTTTTCTTTTCCTTATAAGTAGAAATTGGGTCAAACAGTTCTTTTTAAAAACTATTACAAAAGAAAAGCAACTTATATTATGGGTAAATCATATATCTCATCTTAATTATTCATAACATCATTCATGTTATTATATTATACTATTATATATTTTTGTGTAAATCATCTATCTCATCTCCCAAATATTCGGGACACGTACTATTAGTTTATACATCATTCATGTTATTATATTATACTATTATATATTCTTGTGTAAATCATCTATCTCATCTCCCAAATATTCGGACACTATTAGTTTATACATCATTTTTGTAAATATTTTTTTAAAAAAATTATTTTTTAATTACACAAAATAATCAGCAAATCTAACCTTTACCACTTAAATCGTTTATAAGAATGGATGTTGTGATGTCTTAAATTTTAAATGATTAATTTATTAGTGATATTTTATGGTCACACGATAATATTTTAAAAATTAATTAATTTCAGAGATAACAATCTTTAAAAGACTAATGTCGTCAAACTAACATTCTGATCAGCATAAAACATAGAGTTTGCCATGAATGTGTTTGGTAAAGCTTGCTGAAAGCTTAAAGCTAGCTGAAAGCTGAAAAACTATTGAATGTATTTAGTAAAACTAGTTGAAAATGGTAAAATGACATATAAGGACAACATTAATTATTAAATAATGATAAGTGGGGGGTGGTTAAGGGCTAAACTTATAATTAACTTTCAGCTAGTAGCTGAAAATTGGAGCTTTTTTAAAAAAGCTACCCCAAATAGCTTTTTAAGAAAAGCTTGTAGCTACCCAAATAAGCTACCTTCCCAAACACTACTAAAATGGTTTCAGCTACTATTTTCAACTTTCAGCTAGCTGAAATGGCAAGCCAAACACATTCTATGTATTACGTTTTATTGTTTTCTTTTATTCTCTTGATTAAATTTTAATAAATCAATATTTTTCCCTGGTTCATAAATCGATTTATTTGTACTATGACTAATGAAATTGAAAATCTATGAAGAGGCAAGTAAAAAAAAAAAAAGACAAAAGATATGCCTCTACATAATTATAATAACAGGATACTTGGAGAGACTGTTATATATTTTTATTATTGAAAATTATATTGTTGAATTTCCATAGAAAAACAAAAAAAAATATTGTACTTAATGAAGAAAACCTAATATAATTCAATAATAAACCATAAGACAACTATATATGAGAGAGAATATTGTCTTTTCTCGCTAAGCATAAATTAATTAATTAATTATATATAAATTAATTATATATATATATATATATAAAACTAAAATACCTATATCATAAAATCATAAAGTAGAAGTAAGAAAAACAATTGCATCTCATGATATGGGAGCTGGTCCATGATCATGTTAAAATTCAATATTGTAAAGGGTTAGAAAAAGAAGAGCGTCGCCTGGTAGTATAATCATGATTGTTGGATCTTGAGGAGTGTCCAGCATGAGAGTGATTATCATGATCAATGGATCTCGAGGAATGTCCAACATGAGAGCGATTATTATTGGATTGTGAGGAGTGTCCAGCATCATGACTAATTTTATCATCATCAAAGCCATAATATTTAGAAGAATTTGGGCCTTGATCCCATTGCATTTCAAACAATTCTGCATGTTTACCAATGGCCTTTTTAATAACCTTTATAAGTATTGAAGCATATCTTGCACCAGTAACTGTAATTAGCTCAGTTTCTTTGTCTACATTCACATTGGTCACTCCTGCATAGGAAATTAATTTAATTAAACGATGAAAAGAAAGTAAAGTTATTCAATTAGAACATGACTAATACACATTTTAATTTGTGTATGACTATCTACATTGTAACAAAGCGAAAATTCATACATATGTCAAAAATTAACACATGCAAACTATATATATATATATATATATATATATATATATATATATATATTAGCCTACCATGAATTTTTGAAAGCTCTTGCTGCACTTTCTTAGGGCAATTATTGCAACATTTGATGTTCGCTTTCAGAGTTATAACCTGAAATATTCAAAAGCATAGTTAATATAAAACTACACAATAATTTTGTTAAGGGAATTATGTGAAAAGGAATATAAGTATATCTTAGGGGTGTGTAGGCATTACCGGAACTGCACCTGCCATTGAGAAAAATCTCGAAGTATATGTTATGTTTGAATCTCACAATGCACAAACAATTGCTAAGTATTCTTTACGAGTTGGAGATTAATAGGACAAGCTAATTATATATATAAAATTGGGGTCAGATGCCTCAATTTCCTTTTTTTATTTTTTATTTTTCTGGTATTCAAGGGAAAGACGATTTAAATTTAGGATTTCTTATAAATTATCCAAATTACCTTTATATATATTATATATATATATATAATAAAACTATATCAACCAGATACTATATATATATATATACACACAATCTTTACAGTTAAAATTTACTCAAGGAAACAAAATAAATTTATTTAAAATTTTTATTGTTAATTATTTATTTTTATACATATATAATGACGACACATGCACAAATATATCACAGTAAAATATGTTTAACTCCTATTAAGAAGATTATGTATTTTTTTTTCTTTTTAAATTGATTTTTTAAATGAAGTTTATTTTTGATTAATTATTATTATTATTATTTATAAAAAAAAGTATATATTGGTCATAGATGAGATTTTTATTTTCCTCTTTTTCTTCTCTTTTTTCGCTTTCTCAACATTCGGCGTATAACGCTCTATTAGTATTTGCGTTAAAGCATGTTACACATCAATGAGATAGCTTTGTTTCTATAATTTTAGGCCTCTTTGTTAGGAGTTAACTTTTGTTTTTGTTCTTTTTTTTTTTCATTTTCTTTTCCTGTTACCTTTACTTCACTTACCAAAAAAATATAGATAAAAGGAAAAGAAAATAATACGTATTTGTCAATCACCACAATAGTTTAAAATCTTTAAATAATTTAATTCTTAATATATTAATTTTGACACCTCATTCTTCTTCTATTTCTTGGCTTCTATGTTTTTTTATTATTTTTTTAGTGTGTCATTCACACACTTCCTTTACAAAGGTCCTTAAACATTTCTATAATATCTTGAAGGTTGAAAGTTGTTAGTTAAAAAATCTAAATGTGATTCTAATTTTTAACCTATTTTTTTATTCCAAATCTTTTTATTAATTCAAATTTTAACCATCAATATTTTAAAAATTAAAAAGATTAATAAACCGAGGAAGGTAGTATGATCGAATCGATTATAATTAAGTAATAATTTTTAAAAGTAATAAATTATAATTACTATATAATATATTAATTAATATTTAAAAGTAATAAATTATAATTACTATATATATAATTACTTAATTTATATTGCTCCATAACTATTGTTACACTTAAAGGTATGTTAAGACTTAAGTAATGAAGCTGAATTCATTTGCAGTTTACAAGTGTACAATACTTTTAGAAAGAAATACATACCATGTACTTTCAGGTAGGCCAGGCCGAGCTTTGCATAAACAGACCAGGCCTGTTTCTAAATATTAAAGCCTGCGCCTAGCCTTTTACCTGTGGTAGGCTTTAATTGGTACCTAGGCCTGGTTCGTTTAAAGGCCTGTTAAGCCTACGAGCCTATTTAAAAGCCTATATGTGATGAAGGCCGGTAAAAAGGCTTAAAGCCTATTTATATTCTTGGCTAATAGTAATAGGCTAGCAGACCTACGAGCCTATTTAAAAGCCTATATGTGATGAAGACCGGTAAAAAGGCTTAAAGCCTATTTATATTCTTGGCTAATAGGCTAGCAGACCTACGAGCCTATTTAAAAGCCTATATATAATATTCAAATCAATAATATGGCAACAATTTAAAAGCCATTGGCAGCAACTTAAAAGCCTATTTAAAAGCCATGTTAAGCAATTTCACTCCTATAATATCACAATCACAATGTAGCAGCAATATGACAACAAGAATAAGATATATACAACAAATCAACATTCAACAAAATGGCAGCAAACTAGCAACAATGAAATTAATATAAAGGGTCACAATGACAACAATACACTCAAAATACTCCAAATGGCGACACCAAGCTCCTGGAATATAAAGATGCAAATAATCCAGCATGATAAAACCACAAGATACCACGCCACTGCAGACCCACATTGGTAGAGTAAAACCAAGATTAAATCCAAACCAAAAATCCAAAAAAATAGACTGCACCATCTAAAGGAAAAAGGATAAAATCACTGCATACACCAGCAGTCCTAAACAGATCAATAACTGAAAGAGAGCAGAAAAGGATAACTGCAGTTGACTGATATGAGCATCCCAAAAAATATCCAGCCACCAGAACAGTTTGAAACTTAGGGTTCACTACAGCACCTAACTTAAGATCCATAGATACAGTTTGAAAATTATAGAAGATATATGCAAATACCTCTTCAACGTTATTTAATTCTTAGCTAATTTAAATAAGCTTAAACAACAAACAAAGAACTGAGAGAAGTCAATACTAATCGACGGAGGATGGAGGCAGACGGCGCGCGACGGAACAAGACACGGGACGGCGACGGAGAACGAGACGCAGATCGCAGCAGAACGAGACGCAGATCGCGGCGGAGTACAGCAACGGAATGAGACGCAAATCTGCAGAGCGCGACGCTGAACGAGCGGACGACGACGCTGAACGAGCGGTGGCAGACGACGACGCTGAACGAGACGCCCTGGAGTCTTCGAGAGCAAAAGTGCAGAACACGGAGCGACGGAGAGAAGGAGATTGTGATTTGTGAGAGACAGAGAGAGAGATTTAGGGTTTACTAGTTACTACTATCATAATTTCTGATTCAGAAAGATAGTTTTAGTAAAAAAGAGTTTTAAAAAATTAAAATTAAAAATAATCTATAATAAATAATTTTATAAAAAATAATATATAAATATAAATATAAAATTATATTAATTAAATATTATTATTATATTTATGCAGGCCGCCTGACAGGCTAAACAGGCTTTTTAGCCTACCTGGGCCTGGCTTGTTTATATAAACAGACTTTATAAAAGGCCTAAGCCTATCTATATAATAACAGGCCAGGCCAGGCCAGGCTTTAAACAGGCCAGGGTAGTAGGCCCCTACTAGGCAGCCTACTTGATTGCCACCCCTAGAGACAACCAATACCACTTGTAACCTATTCAATTTAAGGTAAATGATCAGAGCCTCTTTTTTTCAATTTTCATTTTGAAACATCATCACGTCCATAGGAGAATACCCACATCCATAGTTCAATGGCACTATATGTATATATTCCTTGAGCAAAGATCAACAAGTTTCTTAAAGTACCTGTAGGTTAGACCAAAAGTTTTCAAGGGGTCACGTACAATTCAACCCCCCTTCTTGTGATTCTCTGAACCACTTCAATTGGTATCAGAGCTCAGCCTCTATGGGTTGAGCACACCTAACAGTGTAAGAGGAAAAGATTCAGGAAAAAGTAATGGACAACCAAGAAGCATACTTCCAAAGTGTTGATGTAGAATATTGAAGAAATTAATAACTTCAAGAAGGAGTCAATAATGCTAGAAATTGATACAACTGTACATGTGACTCAAAAGGACCTTAAGGTATGTACTGCTAAGCTTGAATATTTTCCTTCCTATGATGAGACACAATTTTCTTATCAAGAATTGCATGATGGTTTGATAAACTTTGAAAATAAAAAGGATGGAAAGCTTAAAAAAGATTTTCTCTATTGAACTTCAAATTTAACTTTGAAAGTTGAATATGATTTTCTTGAAGATGTACTTGACTATTGTGAAACCTCAACTATCTTAAAAAATTATACTAATCTTGAAAATGAAGCTGAAAACTTATTTTCAACATTTTCCAAAACTGAAGTATGTACTTGCTCTAACTCCATGTTTGTCAATAATGGAAAGAATGCTATTTTACATAGAAAACAAAGTAAACTTTGTGGCAAACAAATTTCAGAATCTTATCACAATACCAAGTCCATGTTTTTCAAAATGATCTTCAAAAGATCAAACCATCATCCAGTCTCATTATTTGTCATTATTACATCATGGTCATATCTCTTATTTGTGCAATTATAGAAGAAATCTTTATATGAGAGATAAAATGGAATGGATTGTTAAATCTCTTAAGAGTTCAACCACTAACACTCAAGGACTAAAGATGAAATGGGACCAAAATGTCTCCTTAGTAATTTTGTTATGCAAAAAAATTCTCAAGATAGAACAATTGGCCAAAGGAAAATACTTCCAAGGCTTAAATGAAAATGTTCCATCCAAAGAAGAAACATGACTCTAGCCAAAGCTTCTCAAATGCTTACTGTGAAATCTCCAAGGTCGTAACTTATAGAAATAAGCAATGGGTAAGCAAAAGTATTGTTCAATTGACCAAGAACAAGGTATCAAAGATTTCTATCCCCAATGTATATTCATTTTATAGAGTCAATGAATTTGAAGAACATTCTTAATAGGTATATGCTAAGGTCTTATGTGCTCAGTGATTAAATTATCATCATTGATTTAAATTTATAAGGGTATTCTATGTTGAGTCTCAAAAATATTATTAAGTAATTAATAATGTTTTAAGTCTCATAATCCTAAATTTTAATAAATAACAAATTCGGTTAAAGTATCATGAAAGAAAGTACAGATTCTCTTAAAGATATTTTCTGTATTTCAGCAACCCTCTAAAAGAGCAACTCTCTGAAGTAGTGCAACCTCCTGAAGGAAACGAACCTGTTGAAGTATTAGGACTTGCTGAGATAATCAAACTCTCTGAAGCCTGGAGACGTCGTACTTCTCAAATCATCTTTGGAGTGAGACTCTCTAAAGAACCTTTGAAGACTCTAGTCTTTTCAACGCTTTCTGCCAGCTGTCTGCATCTCATTCTTTGCTGTGAAAGTACATTAGGTTCAGAAAAGTAGAGTCAGCGCTGCTGTATACCCACCTCTGCTTTGTCTGCTGCAGTAAACTATCAGAAGCTTGTGTCTCAACAGGAGAAAAACTATCTCACAACGGGTTTTAAGAGAAGTTTAATGGATCTCAAAGTCCCAATCTCTATAAATACCAGACTTCATGCAGAGAACATGGAGAGAGAGAGAGAGAACGAACGTTAACTTGCTGAAGTGATGCAAAATTTCTCTGAGATATTTCCAACTCTATTTCATTTGTACTTAAATTTCATATCCTGAGTTTAACTCAGAAGATTGTACATCTTACCCAGTTTAGGCTTCAAACTTGTGTAGTTTCAAGCTTAGGCAATCTTTCTTCATAAACAGTTTTCTGTTAAGCCTGGAGAGGCTTGGTAGGAAACAATACTTGTTGTTGTTGAGCCTGAAGAGGCTTGATAGAAAAGAATACTTGTAATCTTTGAGATTAGTGGAAATTCTTAGCTAGTTGGCTTTGGGACTGGACGTAGCTCACAGTGGTGTTGGGTGAACCAGTATAAACCTTTGGCTAAGTTCTCTCATCCTTAATCTCATTTAAATTCAATTTATACTAAACAGGAGGGTTCTGAGATTGTTGTTTTATAACACTAAGCTGAAAAACAAATTTTCTGAACTGTTTTATTGAACCTGCTGAAGTTGCTTCAGCAAGTATAAAACTCCTAGTTTCAGCAAGTTATAAAAAATTACTTTGAAAAAGTGCTGCTTGTGAAAGGTTTTCCAAAATCTGTTTAAGTTTTATAAAACACTATTCAACCCCCTTCTAGTGTTTCCTTTGGTTTCTTATCAGAGCTAAACCTCGGGTTGAGCATCTAACAGTGCCGAGGAAGAAGATCCTAGATGGAAACCTCTACAAGCAACCCTCTTTACATCGCAGAAGGTGAAGGGAATCAAGCATGTGGTCAGGGTGCAACGGAAATAAATGGATTCCCTCCCTTGTTATAATCGTTTTTGCGAAAACACGAATCAAGGCATAAAAGGTATTAAAACGAAAGGTCGTACCTTATTAGGATTACAAACGAGGCAAGAGTAGCCACGTCTCTATTGGTATCCACGCCAACAGCCGGACTAGCAAACCCTCCTCAGCTCTGCTAGTAGCCTTAGAAAGTAAGAAGCGATTGCTCATGTGTGTAGGGTAGTGCATCTCATGCTCTATTTATAGAGTGGTGGCTAGGGTTTTACCCCCTCACCCACTTAACCCTCACACTTATGGGCCTGACCCATTATGTTATAATTCTAATTAAATTAAATTAGAATTATTATCCTTTCCTAGTGGCGTGTTGTATGCGTGTGACCCAATAGGCTTTTAATATTTGGTTATGATATTAAATAAAAATCCTCTTATATTTAATATCATAAATAGTGAGCGGTATCTAGCAATACATCACTATCCAAATATTGAGATTATCAACAACTTTGATAAATCCTATTTTATGATAATAATTTATATGATTTGTCCCTTTGTCCAAATATCTAATTGAACACAAGGGCATGGATTGTGTCAATCTTGTATAGTTCAATTTATATTTTCTTGATCCCCAAGTAGACTGTACAGAAAATAAATATCTCATATTTATCCTTCTGAGCATGGCCATGCATTTTGTAGTCTCACTTTATCAAGAGGCCTATAGATATAACTCCTGTTACATAGGAGGGACAAATCCCATCTAGGGCACTCACATTCCACCACACAATTTATTACATGTCCAAAAACCAACTTTATGATTACCCTGTTACAGGTAACGTTTGATAACGTTTGATGATAATTAAAACATATAATGCCTTATGTAGGAATCATAGTGATTTCAGGTCGAAGGACTTCATATAACATCTATCAATTTAAGAAACGTTCATGACACTTATGTAACAATCCATGCAACGTTCTTAAGTTGGGTCTGTCCAGTACATCATTACTCTTAATGTTCACTATGTGAGAACATGATATCTCATATCCATGATCTGTGAGATGTGATCATCGATGAACTCACATACTAGTCTAAATGCATCTTTGTCCTAAGATGATACTTGACTAGGGACTATTTAAGAATAGTTCTTCATAAGATCTCACGATCAAGTCATCTACTTGATTTCTTATGAAGTTTAAGTTTACCATTCTAAGGACAATAATTATATTCTAAAAGAATAAGTTTGCCTTTATAAAATAACATGATACAAGTGATGGATGTTCATAAATATATAAGTCTCTAGTGCATATCCCTAACAATCTCCCACTTGTACTAGAGACATTCAAATATAACCATTATGCCTAATGATCTAGTGTGCCCTTCATGCTTCTGCTGCACAAGCGGTTTAATGGGTTTGTAACAACGACTGTTTCTTGCTTCGAACTTTTTTAGCTCACAGCGCCACCATTCAAACAAAACAAATAACCTGATTGCGATCTTCAAT
This sequence comes from Sesbania bispinosa, assembly GCA_026901365.1. Taxonomy (NCBI): domain Eukaryota; kingdom Viridiplantae; phylum Streptophyta; class Magnoliopsida; order Fabales; family Fabaceae; genus Sesbania; species Sesbania bispinosa. Next base: position 308,322 of record QLOH01000539.1, read on the forward strand.
CATCTTTGTCGGTTTGGAAGCTATCATCAGTGTAACCCTTTACAAGTAGCTCTTCCTCACCTCCATATATCAAGAATGAATCCTCAATTCTTCTCAAGTACTTAAGGATGTTCTTGACTGTTGTCTAGTGATCTTCACCAAGATCAGACTGGTATCTGCTAGTCATGCTTAAAGCATATGATATGTCTGGTCGAGTACATAACATGGAATACATGATAGACCCTATAGCAGATGCATAAGGAATCTTACTCATGCGATCTCTCTCTCCTTTACTGGAAGGAGATTGAGCCTTAGATAGGCTTATACCATGTGACATAGGCAAAATTCCTTTTATCAGAATCTTGCGTGTTAAAACCATTTTAACACCTTGTCTATGCATGTACTTCGATTCAGGCCAAGTAATCTTTCAGATCTATCTATATAGATCTTGATACCTAACACATAGGTTGCTTCGCCCAAATCTTTCATAGTAAAACAACTTCCCAACCAAATCTTTACAGACTGAAGGGTAGGAATATCATTTCCTATGAAGAATATGTCATCTACATATAAAACCAGAAAAACCACTATGCTGTCACTAACCATCTTGTAGACACAAGGCTCATCTTCATTTTTAATGAAACCAAATTGCTTAACAACTTCATCAAAATGAAGATTCCAGCTTCTAGAAGCTTGCTTTAATCCATAAATGGATCGTTGCAACTTACATACCTTTAGGTATAACAAAACCTTCAGGTTGTATCACATACACATCTTCAAGAAGGCTTCCATTCAGGAAGGTTGTCTTGACATCTACTTGCCAGATTTCATAATCATGGTAAGTTGCAAATAAAGCATGATCCAAACAGATTTGAGCATGGCAACTGGGGAAAAAGTTTCATCATAGTCTATACCATGAATTTGCGTGAAATCCTTAGCCACCAACCGTGCTTTAAAGATACTTACATTACCATCCATGTCAGTTTCCTTTTGAAAACCCACTTGCACCCTATGGGTTTTATCCCTTCGGGTGGCTTAATCAAGGTCCATACCTTTTTAGTGTACATGGAATCCATTTCAGATCTCATGGCACTATGCCAAAAAAGACCTTAGAGGGCGCTCCCGTGCAGCCTTAAAGGGCGCTCCCGTGCGCACTAATAGAGGGCGCTCCCGTGCGCTCCCGTGCGCCCTGACAGAAGCAAAAAGAGGGCGCTCCCGTGCAGCCTTAAAAGGGCGCACACTGGAGCGCCCTGGTTCTTTAAAACAAGGGCGCTCCAAGGAGCGCCCTCCTTTCATTTTTTATTTTTTTTTTCAATTTCTGTTTTACAACAAGGGCGCTCCAAGGAGCGCCCTCCTTTCTTTTTTTTTTCAATTTTTTGTTTTTTTAATCTACTTTAACCTGCATATTTATTTCAGTCTGATCCCAATGGCTTAATCCAAAATCATGCATATTAATTCCTTAAAATTCAAACACTTAGTCATACTATGAACAACACTTAGTAAACAACACACATACTTTTATACACGTCATTATTATTTTCCGTTTCAACCATGTTTTTATTATAAATAAATTAAAGGAAATAAAAGATGTGAAACTATTCAAAGCATCAATAGGTTATCTACTTCAAATGAAGAATTCAAACTTGTCATACTTTGAATAGTTTCCTACGCATGCTATAAAGTGTGGTGAAAGTATGAAGTACCTATCAAACTTATTCCTAATGCATGTACATACAAATAACCTAATAATTATAGTTGAAAGAAAAACGATAATATGATAAAGGATATACCTGATTAAAGTCAATCACCAATAAGTAGTTGTTAGATTATAAGCAGTTAGGAAACAAGACCTGAAAAAAAAAGACAAGTCAAAAAATTAACTAGTAATAAAAATTAGTAGTCGTTAAAAATTTGAGCAGCAACCACCAAATTAACGAAAAAAACAATTTTAACTCTAACCACCAACTACCAGTCCAAAAGAGATCAATATGAGTAATATATATTTATATAACATTTCAAAATCTAATGTAATATATGACAACCTATATACTTAACACATAAATCATTATAAACTATATCCCAAACATCAAATCATTATAAACTATAATACTAATGTTCAATGTTATCTAACCTTAACAACAAATAAACAATTCAGATAACAAAACAGGGGGTGCAGGTAGCAAAAAACAATGTGCAGCATAAACAAAAAGTGGTGCAGATAGCAAAAAATGTCAATGTTGGAGTTGCTTACCCTAGTAGCCACCGCGGACTGAGAGAAGAAAGGGGAAGGAGAGAGTCGCGACGCGCCGAGGGAGAGGAGAAGGGAAGAAGGGAAGGAGAAGCTCACGTACGGTTGCGCTGCGGAGGAAGAAGGGAAGGAGAAGCTCTCCCAAGCTCCCTCACGGACGAAGACGACGAACACAGAGGAGAAGGCACGAATGAAGAAGCTCGCGCACGAAGGAGAAGGGACGGAGGAGAAGGGAAAGAGGAACAAGCTTGGGCACGGAGGAGAAGGGACGAAGGAGAAAGGACGAAGGAGAATGGAGGGAGAAGGGACGCGAGATGAATGAAAGTGAAAATTAAATCTGGGTGGTCATTTTTAAGGATCAACGAGGGCGCTCAGGTGGAGCGCCCTGAAATAATTTAAAAAAAAAATAAAAAAGAGCGCTCCGGGGAGCGCCCTGTATTCCCAGAAAATTACAAAAAAAAATAAAGGAGGGCGCTCCTGGGAGCGCCCTCTATTCCAGAGAATTTTAAAAAAAATCATGGTGGGCAAAAAAAATAAAGGAGGGCGCTCCCTAGAGCGCCCTCTATTGCAGGGCAAAAAAAATATCCACGAGAAAAGAGGGCGCTCGAAAGGAGCGCCCTGTAAAAATAAATAAAATAAAGGAGGGCGCTCCAGGGAGCGCCCTCCTTTCGTCAGAAATAAAAAAAACCAAATTAACATTGGGAACAAGGGCGCTCCCTGGGAGCGCCCTGGAAAATGGCCAAAGAGGGCGCTCCACCTGAGCGCCCTGGAATTATAAACAGAAAATCCAATGAGGGCGCTCCTAGGAGCGCCCTCCTTTCATCAGAATTAAAAAAAAAACAAATTCACGCTGGGAACAAGGGCGCGCTGTTGGAGCGCCCTCTATTCTACCTATAAGGGCGCTCCCGCCCATCTTTTGAGCGCCCTGGTATTTAAACGATTGTTTTAGACGCTAGCCCGCACGGGAGCGCCCTAAAGGGAGTGCTCTAATATCCTCAAATTGGCGTAGTGTGGCATCAAGCCATTTCTTAGATTCTGGACTCAAAAGAGTTTCTTGGTAAGTCACTGGGTCATCTTGATCCATTAGCAATACATCGCCTTCTTGAGACACATGGAACCCATATCTCTCAGGTTGGTGACGTACCCTGTCTGACCTACGCAAGTCTTGCGCTATTTGAGCAGGTGGCTCCACAACACTTTGTGGTATCTGCTCTTGTTCCATTATTGGCTCATTGCTATTTTGTGGCACTTGAATTTCTTCAACTTCTACTTTCCTCCCACACATTTTCTTAGAGACAGATTCCTTCTCTAAGAATACAGCAGTCCTAGCGACAACCACTTTGCCTTTGCTAGGATTATGGAAGTAGTAACCCTCAATTTCTTTTGGGTATCCCACAAATAAGCACTTATCTGATTTGGGTCCTAGTGTAGATGCATATACTTGTAGATATATTATATGCAGGTTTTGATGATGCCAATAGAAAGAAAATGAGTTCACAAGATTTACAAAAGAATTTGGCAAAAGAAAGGGAAAGAGCAAGGAGCAAGGTCAATGCAAGATCAAGATTACAAGTGATGTTAGATAAGTATTAGTCTAGTTAGATAAAGTGTTAAAAGAATTCTAGACTTTGCAAGTAATTTGGCCTTTAAAATAAAGTTTATGCAAAAATGTTTTATGAACCAAAATTAAGTTCAAAATAAATATTTTGAACTGGTAATCGATTATAATCGGTAATCGATTACCAGCAAGCATTCAATTTCTGGAAACGAAATTTTGGTTCTGGTAATCGATTACCATATGTTGTAATCGATTACCAGTGTGCAGAAAATTCAGATTTCAAATTTCAGACACAACGTTTCATAAACCATTTGAATTTTAAATGGTGTAATCGATTACCACATTCTTGTAATCGATTACCAACGAGATTTTTTTTTTTAAAATTATGAAGAGACACAATTCCTTATCAAAAGATACAAAGGTTCAATTGTTCTATTATAAATATGTGTCTTCATTTCAAAAAATTAGGAGATTACAATGTGAAATAACAAAAAGTGAGAAATCTCTTTAAGAATCATTTTGGCCAAAACACTTGCAAATTATTAAGGATTCTTATAGGTTCTTCAAGTTGTAATATCCACTCTAAAAGAGAGTTCACTTGTACAAAATTCATTCTGTTACTGTGTGATTGAAGAGAGGGTGCCTCTCGTGTATTGTGGGTGAATCTCAACACAAGGGAAGGGTTCCAAGGTGTTGGAGGATTCATCATTTGTAAAGAGTTTTACAAATAGTGGAAATCTCAAGTGGGTACTTGAGGACTGGACGTAGGCAAGTGGTTGGCCGAACCAATATAAATTGAGTTTGCATTTCTTCTTCCCTTAACTCTTATTTATTTATTGCAATTACAATTTCATTATCTTAAGAGTAAGCATTCATACTTCATCTTAGAAAAGACATTTTAATCATATTAAAGGCAAGATAAATTAATAATCGAAAAGATTAGATAATTTCGAATAACTTAATTCATCCCCCTCTTAAGTTAGTGAGACCACTTGTCTAACAAGTGGTATCAGAGCCTGTATCTTGTATAAGGATTAGAAGCCTCAAGATTAATTATGGTCTCGTCCAATTTTCTTTTCGCAGAAGGAAACTCATTTAATAGACTCCTTGTATTAAATGGAGAAGGGTTTCACTATTGGAAATCTAGAATGCAAATCTTCATAGAATCAATAGATCTAAACATTTGGGATGCTGTAGAAAATGGTCCTTTTATTCCTTCGATACAAGTAGGAAATGAAGTCAAAATTACACCTAGAGATCAATGGAGTAAAGATGACCAAAGAAAAGTCCAATACAATTTAAAAGCCAAAAACATAATTACATCCGCATTAGGCATAGATGAATACTTTAGAGTTTCAAATTGCAAAAGTGAAAAAGAAATGTGGGATACATGTTGAGTCTCAAAAATATCATAAGGTTGTTTATGATGTTTTAAGACAACTAGATTCCCAAGTTTTAATGGTTAACAAATTTGACTTAAATTATTTATCATAGATACATATATGCTTTAATGTTTTATCTATGATTTCAGCAAGAGTCACTATGAGCCTATATAAAAAGACTAAGTGTTGAAGTCGTCTGAAGAAGCAGAACTCGTCTGAAGAGTTGAAGCTGTCTGAAGTAGCTCAACCCGTCTGAAGTATCAGTGCCGTCTGAACTCTCATTAATGACGTGGCACCCTTTGCTGAAATTTGTGAAGACTTTTCTGAACCTCTGCTGCACGTACCTTTTCAAACACGTTTATAGCAAGGAACACATAGACCTTTCCTGGTGTTTTTGAATTTCATACACCATTGAGGAAATCTCTGCAACGCAGCCTCTGCAGCAACATTTGTAGCAGCTTTATGGCAGGAGCAACCTTGTACCGTGTTAGAAATATCAGAGCTCTCAGAAGCATGTCTCACAACGGATTAAATAACATTTAATGCTATCTCTAAACGGTGGTATTTCAACGGATTGAAGATTGGGTATAAATACCCCCTCCTTTGAAGACCATCAAGAGAGAAGAATTTTGTGAAAAAGAACTAAAAACTCTGCAAGTTCTTCGCTGCAACAACTCTGATAATATTTATCTTTGTACACATATTGTAATATCCTGAGCATATCTCAGTTTTTCTGTACATTTGTAATTGTTTAAGCTTCAAGACTGGCATAGTTTGTAAGCTTAAGCATTTTATCTTCTCTGTATTTGTTTGTTGAGCCTGGAGAGGCTTGTCTGAAAAAGAATACTTGTTGGTTTGAGCCTGGAGAGGCTTGTCCGTAAAAGAATACTTGGTTGTAGAGCCTGAAGAGGCTTGACTGTAAAAGAATACTTTTAATCTTGAAAGATTAAGAGAAAATCCAATTGCTAGTTGGCATTGGGACTGGACGTAGCTCACAGTGGTAGTGAGTGAACCGGGATAAATTCCTTGGCTAAGTTTTCTTACCCTTATCTCTTGTCAATTCTTTTTATACTAATCAAGGGGTTAGAGTAATTAATATGATATTTTATAAAGGCACAAAACATCTTTTAAAATCAGTTTTTACAAGCCGTCTGAAAACTTCAGACAACCCTTTAAGAGCCTGTCTGAAATCGTGTTTTTAACACCTGTTTGCGAAAAGCTTTCTAAAATATTTAGAAACACTATTCAACCCCTCCTTCTAGTGTTTCCCTGTGTTCCTACAGTTGGTACCAGAGCTCTACTCAGGGTTGAAGCACCTAACAAGTGTTTGAGGACTGAAAGATCCAAATGGAAGCTTCTAACAGCAACAGGCAATACATCATAGAAGGAGCCTCTATCACAAGACCCCCAGCATTCAATGGAGTGGATTACCACTACTGGAGAGATCGTATGAAGTTGTTCATTGAGAGCAACAACATTGATGTTTGGGATGTGGTCACTGATGGAGACTATGTGCCTATGCAAAATGGTGTGCCTATACCTAAGACTGAATGAACCTTGGAGCAGAAGACTAGAGTCCAGATGAACGCTAAAGCCAAACTCTATCTGATATGTTCCTTGAATAAATCAGAATATGAGAAGATCCATGGATGCACTTCTGCCAAGGAGATTTGGGATACACTTGCAGCAGCCCATGAAGGGACTGAAACTGTCAAGCAATCCAAAATCAGCATGCTTATACATCAGTATGAGATGTTTAAGATGGAAGAAACTGAAACCATTGACCAAATGTTTGGGAGGTTTCAGACCATAACCAATGGACTCAGGTCCTTAGGAAGAACCTATGAATCTGGAGACAACAACAGGAAGATTCTAAGAAGTCTACCTAAGTCCTGGAGACCCAAAGTCACTGCCATTCAAGAGGCAAGAGATTTAAACTCTCTGAGAATGGAAGAACTGTTGGGATCTCTCAAAGTCCATGAGCTTGAGCTTGGAGAAGATGACAACAAGAAGAAGTCTCTAGCTTTAAAATCGAAGGCCAAACAGTCTAGGCATGGCAGCATGAAGGCTATGCAAGCTGAGGAAACTTCAGAAGCAGATGAAGATTCTAAAGATAGCTCAGAAGATGACAATGATTTTGCTCTTTTAAGCAGAAAGATCAAGAGAATGTTGCAGAACAGAGGAAAGATCAGAAAGAACCAACCTTCATCATCCAAATCAGGTAAGACAGGTAAAGAGTCTAACACTGATAAAATCATTTGCTTTGAATGTAAGCAACCAGGGCATATGAAGGCTGATTGCCCAAGACTGAAGAAAAACAACTTCAAGAAGAAGAAGTTTTTCAAAAAGAAGAAAGGTCTTATGGCAACATGGGAAGACCTTGATGAATCAACCTCAGAAGAAGAGGAAGACACTTCAGAAGAGGAAAATCTGTGTCTCATGGCTAGTCTACCATCTTCAGACAGCTCTGAAGCTGAGGTATTTCCTCTTACTCTACAAGAAATGTATGATGATCTGGTGGAAAGTTCCAAGGAACTTTTCCAAGAGTATAAGAATCTATCCAAAGCCCACACAGAAATGTGTAACAAATATGAGGCACTTGAGATAGAACATATTATGCTCAAGGAAAAGATTCTTGAGACTGAAAACTGCAGTTCACAAGCTGTGTCTGAAGAGAATAAGAAACTTCAGAAGCAGGTTGTGGAACTGACAAAAGATCTGGCCAAATTTGTCAAAGGAACTAAAAATCTGAATATAATGCTTGGAAATCAAAGGCATTCCCTTGACAAAAGTGGACTAGGCTTTTGTGATCATAACATGTCTGAACCTCCTACTGTCTTAAATTTTTCTAAAGGCAAAAAGAAGGTTACTGGGTGTTCTCACTGTGGTAAGCCTGGACACAATGTGGCTCAGTGCAAACACAAGAGGAAAACAAGGCCCAAAGCTAACAAGAAAGGACCCAAAAGAATATGGGTACCTAAAAACTTAATTATTCCTGTTGCAGATGTGTTTAACAGGACAAAGGAGACCCCACAAATGGTACCTGGACAGTGGGTGCTCGCGACACATGACAGAAGAAAGGTCTTTGTTCAAAAACCTTATACCTAGAGCTGGTGGAGTGGTCACCTTTGGTGGAAATCAGCAAGGGAAGATCACTGGAATAGGGACTGTAGGTATATCTCCTTCATCCCTTATTAAAAATGTACTCCTAGTGGAGGGACTTCAGCATAATTTACTGAGCATAAGTCAATTATGTGACAGTGGTTATGTGGTATCCTTTACTAAGGAAGGATGCATAGTCAAAGACTCCTCTGATCAAACCCTCTTTACTGCTAAAAGACACAGCAATGTGTACAAAATTGATCTAGAGGATCTAGCAAGTCAAAATGTAAAATGTTTCATTTCTGTTGAAGATAAAAAACAGATTTGGCATCAAAGACTTGGGCATGCCATCTTGAGATTAATCTCAAGGTTAGCAAAACACAGTCTTGTTAAAGGATTGCCCAAGCTTTCATACAAATCTGACATTTTATGTGAAAGCTGTCTGAAAGGGAAACAAACAAGACACTCTTTTAAGAGTAAGGATGTTGTTTCAACTAGCAGACCACTAGAACTTTTACACATTGACTTGTTTGGTCCTATTAGAACAGAAAGTCTTAGTGGTAAGAAATATGGTTTGGTCATTGTTGATGACTATTCTAGATTTACATGGGTGTTATTCCTAAGAAGCAAGGATGAGACTTTTAGGAATTTCACAATATTCTGCAAGAAGGTACAAAATGAGAAAGGATTCTGTATTTCTGTTATCAGAAGTGATCATGGTGGAGAGTTTGAGAATGCAAACTTTCAAATGTTCTGTGATGAGAATGGGATCTCACACAATTTCTCTGTGGCTAGAACACCTCAACAGAATGGGGTTGTTGAGAGAAAGAATAGAAGTTTGCAAGAGATGGCAAGGACCATGCTCAACTCATGCAGCTTACCAAGATCCTTCTGGGCAGAAGCTGTTAGCACAACATGTTACCTTCAAAACAGAATATTGGTAAGAACAATTCTGAAAAAGGCTTCCTATGAATTGTGGAAAGGAAGAAAACCCAACATATCATATTTCCACACCTTTGGCTGTGAATGTTTTATACTCAACACCAAGGATGATCTTGGAAAATTTGATGCAAAGTATGATAAAGGATTTTTCATTGGATATTCTGAAACATCTAAAGCCTATAGAGTGTATAACTCTAGAACTTTAACTGTTGAAGAAACTATTCATGTTAAATTCAATGATAACAAAGAGACTGATAGGGAATTATCAGATCTAGAGGATGATTTTGCAGGAATGGAGCTGAATGACCACAACAGCTTGAAGGATGAGCAACTGTCTGAAGTACCTACTGTTACTAAACCTCTTCAGACAAATGTTGAGTCTCAGACAGAACAAACAGATTTTATACCTCCTCAGAAACCTGATTGGAGATACAAATCACATCATCCTAAAGAGCAAATCATTGGCATCTCTTCAGAAGGAGTTAAGACAAGATCAAAATTCAAGAATCTGAATTCTCTTGCTCTCCTGTCTGAAATAGAGCCAAAAAACATTAATGAAGCTCTGCGTGATGAAGGGTGGATCCTAGCCATGCAAGAAGAGTTGAATTAGTTTGCTAGGAGTGATGTCTGGACCCTTGTTCCTAAACCCCATGGGAAAACTATTATTGGAACCAAATGGGTGTTCAAAAACAAGCTGTCTGAAGAAGGCAAGGTAGTCAGAAACAAGGCAAGATTAGTTGCTCAAGGATACAACCAGCAAGAAGGTATTGACTTCACTGAAACCTTTGCCCCAGTGGCCAGGTTAGAAGCAATTAGAATTCTTTTATCTTATGCTGTAAATAATGGCATCAAGCTATATCAAATGGATGTTAAAAGTGCCTTCCTCAATGGTCTCATTGAAGAAGAAGTCTTTGTTAGACAACCCCCTGGTTTTGAAGATATTGCTTTTCCTGAACATGTTTTCAAACTCAAAAAGGCTCTCTATGGTCTGAAACAAGCCCCAAGAGCTTGGTATGACAGATTGAGCAGTTTTCTTATCTAAAATGGTTTTGAAAAAGGAAAAGTGGATACAACTCTTTTTAGAAAACAGTCTAACAAAGATCTTATACTTGTTCAGATATATGTTGATGACATTATCTTTGGTTCAACTGGCTCTTCATTATGCAAGGAGTTTTCAGAGTTAATGCAATCAGAGTTTGAAATGAGTTTAATGGGTGAACTAAAATTTTTCTTAGGACTTCAGATTAAGCAAGATTCTGACTGTATATGGATCCATCAAGAAAAATATACAAAGGAAATGCTTAAGAAGTTTAACTTACATGATTGCAAACCCATGTCAACTCCAATGCATCCCTCTGCATCTTTAAATAAAGATGAGAAGGAAGAACCAGTGAATCAAACTTTGTATAGATGAATGATTGGATCATTATTATCTCTAACAGCAAGCAGACCTGACATATGTTTAGTGTATGTCTGTGTGCTAGATTTCAATCTGATCCAAGGATTACTCACTACAAAGCTGTAAAAAGAATTTTCAGATATCTTAAAGGTACTACTAATCTTGGTCTGTGCTATAAGAAAAGTAAGGATTGCAGGTTAATAGGTTACTGTGATGCTGATTTTGCTGGAGATAGAATTGAAAAAAAAACACTAGTGGTGGATGTCATTTCTTTGGAGAAAATATGATTAGCTGGTCAAGCAAAAGGCAAAGCACAATTGCCTTATCAACAGCTGAAGCAGAATAAATCTCAGTAGCCAGTTGTTACTCACAACTGTTATGGGTGAAGTATCAGTTAGAAGATTTTAACATTACTATATCTGCTATACCTGTTTTGTGTGATAATACAAGTGCTATTAATTTGTCTAAAAATCCCATTCAACATTCTAGGGCTAAACATATAGAAATAAAACATCATTTCATTAGAGACTATGTTCAGAAAGGTGTTTTTGATATTCAGTTTATTGATACAGAGCATCAATGGGCTGATATATTCACAAAACCTCTGACTGAAGATAGATTTAAGTTCAATAGAAATAATCTAAACATACATGCATTTTGATTGTGTGTGATATGATCTGTTGAAAATGATGTGTCTGAAATTTCAGCTTGTCTGAAACAAGTGACTTGTCTGAAATTTTGGGTTGTCTGAAATCTATATGGGTGTCTGAAATCTGTCACTTGTCTGAAGTAAACAAATGACGTGGCTTTCTGAGACGGTTTAATTCCATTTATTTTGTCTCTTCCGCTTCGCACGTTTTCCTATGTCTGCGCAACCAGTACATGCCATCATTACTTCATGGGTCTATAAATACAGAAGCTAGTGGGTCAGAGAACTTTACCGTTCACTACTCTGTATTCACCTCTTGAGATCCTTCTTCTACAAGCAAATTTTTTTTCTCAAGTTCTTCAGAAAACTCTTCAATGGCACCTAAGAAATCTACTGGAAGCAACATTGTGAAGACTAAGGGTGTAGTCCTGGAGGATCTTCAATCTCTGGGAATTGACTTATTTGCTGAGTTCAATGCAGCTGGGTGGACTCTGTATTTCAACCACAACTTGACACAGTGGCATGAGCAGAGTGTGCTGGATTTCTGGGCTACTTCCAGAGGAATACCCAATCCTTAGGGTATCTACACTAGCATCAAGGCCACAGTACGTGGTGTCCCTGTCTTTGTTGATGAAGATATCCTTGCTCACATCTGTGAGGTCAGGACTGAAGGAGCTGTATTCACTCCTGGTTGGGAAGCAAGAAATGGAAGGACAGGCTCAAGAGGCAGATGTGGCTGATGCTGTTGTAGCTGAGCCATTGGCTGCTTGCTCATCTGATCCTGAACTCATTCAGGTGGCAGCATTGGCTACTGCTTTGGAGCAGGAGGAGCTGGAGAAGAAAGCAGAGCAAGAGAAGACTGATAGAGCTCTTGCTATTGCTTCACAATTGGCCTATAATGAAGATGATAGGCAAGCAACCATAGCTGAGGGAGCAAAGAAAAGAAAGAGGTCAAGTGCACCTCAGAGAAGGAGGACCAAAAGCAATCTACTTCAGACTGCACCTGAGCCTAGGGTGACTAGAAGTATTGCTTCTCAGCTGGAAGCAGAGGATATGGCTGGGAAATACCAAAATTATGTCAAGGCACATGAGTACTTTAAGAGGAGAAGGGAAGAAAAGCAAGCACAAAGAGAGAAAGAAGAGAAGGAAGCAAAAGCAAAGGTATCTGAGGTAACCAAGCCTCCTTACAAGAGAATCAAAGTCAGATTTGACAATGTTACACCATCACCTCCCTCCTCACCAGAGAAACCTAAACAACCCTCACCTCAACCTTCACCAAAACCCCAATCACCAGAAAAACAACCATCTCCACCTCCATCACAACCTTCACCACCTACACAAACAGAAAACCTACCCTCTGAACCCTCTGAACCAACAGAAAACAAACCCTCTGAACCTACCTCACCACAACCTTCAGAGAATCAACTCTCTGAACCTACATTACCTTCCCCATCAGAAAATCAACCATCTGATCCATCATCACCTCAACCAATCCAACCTTCTGAACCTTCACCTCCTCAACCTCAACCATCATTACCACCTTTACCTTCATTACCACAACCACCATCATCCCCTCCACCTTCTCTGCAAGAAGAGCTCTCTGCTGAAGAAGAGCAAGTCCTTGCTGAAGCTCTACAGTTGTCTCTCCTTCCTTCTGATCCCTGTTCATTGCCTAAGTTTGGCAACCTGTCTGAAGAGCTACAGTATTTCAGACCAGCACCTGTTGTATCCTTGCATCATGGCTTAATCAGAAAAACTGTTGCTGAAGTTAGAAACCAATACAGTGCTCTTTCAGGAGGATTAGAAAAGATCAGGAAGGGTGTTATCCCTCTTGCACATACTTGGGCTCCCATCAATCCATTCTCAGATGATTCCCTCAAGCTGAATAGTGATGAATGGAGTTTTGTGAGGTAGCTGAACACTGAGTCTGAGCTGTTTCAGAGGGATCTGCACAAGGGAGTTAGGATGAGAGGCTACAGGCCTCCTAGAACTTGTTCAATCAGGCCAACCACTAAAATCTTGGTGAAACCTGATAGAATAGTTCCTAGGTATCCCTTAAAGGAAGGTCAGGGTGAGAAATTCAAAGGAGCTAAAGTTTATTCTGTATCTGCACCTCTGTCTGAAATGATGAGTCCATCAGAGTGGAAATCTTTACCAGAATTCATCAGAAACCAAGGAGGAGGCCTGGATCAACTACTTCAAGATTGGATATGGTCCTCTTACTGGAAGATCAAAGAAGATGCTGGATCTTCTTCGGGATCAACTGGTCCTGATGTTGATTTTGAAGTTGGACTTGGAAAGTCAACCAATGTCCAATATCACTATCTGAGAGATCACTTTCCCCCACCTGCTGACTCTTTTAATGAAGACTGGGTAATACTGAACCCCATTGGCACCTTCTTTTGCCCTGTGTTCAAGCCATCTGAATACAGATTGAAGCCAGGCTTTGGAGTTCTTAGATTTGTTTGCCCCTATATCCAATTGATTTTGTATGAATCTGAGCAAGACTTGTCTGAGGAAAATCTGAAGCTGAAGACCGAAGTTAAGAAACTTGAAAAGAAGTATGCTGATCAAGAGAAGAAGACTAAGCATCTAATTGCTAAACAAAAGCAGATTCTTCAAGAACAGCAGCTTATCAGATCTGGTCAGCAAAAATTGAAAACCTCAGTGGAAGCAGCAATAGACAAGGCCAAGGAAGACTTGATTTCCTTTATGACTGAGGCCTTGCTGAAGAAGAAGGATTAAACTGTTAATTTAGCCATTGTCTTTGCTTATTTTCATGTTTATGACAAGTGTCTGATTGTCTATTTCTTTATCTGAACATTCATTAAATACAATCAGTGTCTTATCTCATATTTTGAGTTGATTATTTGTGCTCTGATATATATGTTTTATCTGAATATATTGCTCTGTTACTGTTTTGCTCTGATATTCCCTTTTGATTGATGACAAAAGGGGGAGTATTAAAACTAACAAAATCTGAAGTGATTACAGGACTCAGGGGGAGTATATAAGCTTTTGAGTACATATGTTTTCTGAGAAATTTGAGCAAATGAGTAAAATATACCTTAAACAGAACCTGTTAAAGGATATTTCTATCTCAGGGGGAGCTTTCTTATTCTCAAAAACTGATTACAGATTTGTATATTTTAACCAAATTTGTCATCATTAAAAAGGGGGAGAATGTTGAGTCTCAAAAATATCATAAGGTTGTTTATGATGTTTTAAGACAACTAGATTCCCAAGTTTTAATGGTTAACAAATTTGACTTAAATTATTTATCATAGATACATATATGCTTTAATGTTTTATCTATGATTTCAGCAAGAGTCACTATGAGCCTACATAAAAGACTAAGTGTTGAAGACGTCTGAAGAAGCAGAACTCGTCTGAAGAGTTGAAGCTGTCTGAAGTAGCTCAACCCATCTGAAGTATCAGTGCCGTCTGAAGTCTCATTAATGACGTGGCACCCTTTGCTGAAATTTGTGAAGACTTTTCTAAACCTCTGCTGCACGTACCTTTTCAAACACGTTTATAGCAAGGAACACAGAGACCTTTCCTGGTGTTTTTGAATTTCATACACCATTGAGGAAATCTCTGCAAACGCAGCCTCTGCAGCAACATTTGTAGCAGCTTTATGGCAGGAGCAACCTTGTACCGTGTCAGAAATATCAAAGCTCTCAGAAGCATGTCTCACAATGGATTAAATATCGTTTAACGTTATCTCTAAACGGTGGTATTTCAACGGATTGAAGATTGGGTATAAATACCCCCTCCTTTGAAGACCATCAAGAGAGAAGAATTTTGTGAAAAAGAACTAAAAACTCTACAGGTTTTTCGCTGCAAACAACTCTGATAATATTTATCTATGTAGACATATTGTAATATCCTGAGCATACCTCAGTTTTTCTATACATTTGTAATTGTTTAAGCTTCAAGACTGATATAGTTTGTAAGCTTAAGCATTTTATCTTCTCTGTATTTGTTGGTTGAGCCTGGAGAGGCTTGTCTGAAAAAGAATACTTGTTGGTTTGAGCCTGGAGAGGCTTGTCCATAAAAGAATACTTGGTTGTAGAGCCTGAAGAGGCTTGACTGTAAAAGAATACTTGTAATCTTGAAAGATTAAGAGAAAATCCAATTGCTAGTTGGCATTGGGACTGGACGTAGCTCACAGTGGTAGTGAGTGAACCAGGATAAATTCCTTGGCTAAGTTTTCTTACCCTTATCTCTTGTCAATTATTTTTATACTAATCAAGGGGTTAGAGTAATTAATCTGATATTTTATAAAGGCACAAAACATCTTTTAAAATCAGTTTTTACAAGCCGTCTGAAAACTTCAGACAGCCCTTTAAGAGCCTGTCTGAAATTGTGTTTTTAACACCTGTTTGCGAAAAGCTTTCTAAAATATTTAGAAACACTATTCAACCCCCCTTCTAGTGTTTCCCTGTGTTCCTACAATACATTAGAAGTAACTCATGAGGGAAAAGTGATGTTAAAAGATCTAGAATAAACACCCTCACACATGAATATGAATTATTTAGGATGAATCAAAATGAGAGCATACAAGACATGCAAAATAGATTTACTCATATTATTAATCATCTTGCATCTTTAGGAAATTTTTTTCCAAATGAGGATCTCATTAACAAAGTCTTAAGATGTTTGAGTAGGCAATGGCAACCAAAGGTGACAGCAATTGCAGAATCAAAGGATCTTACAACAATGTCTCTTGCTTCACTATTTGGGAAACTTCAAGAACACGAATTGGAATTATTGAGACTCAATCAAAATGAAGAAAATGACAAAGATAAGAAAAGCATTGCACTTAAGGTATCACCACTTGTCTATGAAGAATATGACAATGAAGACATTATTGAGGAAGAAGATTTAGATGATGATGAAGAATTTGATCTCTTTATAAAAAGGTTCAACAAATTACTAAGGAATAGAAGAAATCAAAAGAGATCTACATTCAACACAAAGATGAAAGAAGAAAATTCTTCCTCAACCCCAAGGTGCTTCGAATGCAATCAGCCAGGACACTTAAGACTAGAATGTCCAATCTACAAGAAGAGAATGGAAAAATCAAACAAGAAGACATTCAAAGATAAGAAAGCAAAGAAAGCCTACATCACATGGGATGATAATGACATAAGCTCCAGTGATTCAGAAAATGAAATCATAAACTTGGGACTTATGGCCAGAGACTACGAAAGTGAAGAAGAGGTAACATCTTCTAACAATAACATATCTATCTCATTTGATGAATTACAAGATGCTTTCAATGAGTTACATAAAGAATCATTTAGACTAGCAAAACTAGTATCATCCTACAAGAAAACCACTGCAAAACTAGAGAAACAAATTTCAAAATTAAATGAAGAACTAGATGATCTTAAAAATGAACTTAAAATAGTAAATTCTAAAAATGAAAATCTATGTTCTATCATTAATTTAGAAATTAACAAAGAAACTCATCCATGCACATCATGCCAAAAACACAAAGAAGAAATTAAAAAGTTAAACACTACACTTGCAAAATCCACCTTCGGTAAAAATAACTTAGATGTTATTTTAGGAAGTCAAAGGTGTATCTTTGATAAAGTTGAATTAGGATATGATCCTTCAAAGCAACAAAAGCTTTACAAAAACTTCTTTGCCTCATATAACATGTCTACTAGTTCATTTATTAAATGTAACTATTGTGGTAGAAAGGGACATAGTGCATATACTTGTAATATAAGAAAGAATGGTGTTCAAAATGGACACATAATTTGGGTTTCAAAAAGTACCTTACCCAAAACTAACATTCAAGGACCCAAGATGATATGGGTACCAAAAGTTAAGAATTGTGTTGTATGTGTGCTTGATGGCAAGGCACTCTCAATGGTAACTTAATAGTGGATGCTCCAAGCAATGGACATGCCATTTATAGAGACAACAACAAAGAAATCAACATGGATCTTTCAAGAGAGTAGAAAACTTTAAAGAGATCATCCTCTTGACAACATCATTGGAGAATTTTCAAAAGGGGTAACAACTAAATTCTCTCTTAAAGATATATATGGCTTTTGTTTATAAAATTGAAATAAAAAAAAGGTATTGATGAAACCTTAAAAGGTGAACAATGGATTATTGCTATACAAGAAGAGTTAAATCAATTTGAAAGAAATCATGTATGAAAACTAGTTGATAGACCAAGTGATCATTCAATTATAAGAACAAAATGGGTATTTGGAAATAAATTAGAAGAGAGTTAGGAATCTTATATTTCTCTAAATTAAACTCCTAAATTTTTTAGATATGGAAAAATTTTGCACATGTAATCAATAACAAAGGTATTCGTATCAATTACAAAGATATGAATTTTTTTTTACTTGGCTAATACACTGTTTGGCTAATACTTTATTACTTGTGAATATATCTTGTTTGATGCTCTTTGATTATTTTTTATGATGCCAAAGGGGGAGAGAAAGGGAAAGAAAAGGACTTTATGTTATGAGATTTTAAAGTGTTTATTTGGGGAGAGAAAAGGGAATGAAAGACTGTGAATTTTTTTTTATCCCCAAAATATTTCTATAAAGAAAAGAAAAGTATTTTGTCCCCAAATATTGTTAATATTGTTTGTCCCCAAAATATAGCTTTGTTTCTAAAAAGACAAATACTAAGGGGAGACTAAAGGGCAAATGAACGATATATGTATACTTGAAATGTTTATTTCTTTCTTCCCTTAAAGATGGTTGTCATCATAAAAAAGGGGGAGATTGTAGATGCATATACTTGTAGATATATTATATGCATGTTTTGATGATGCCAATAGAAAGAAAATGAGTTCACAAGATTGACAAAAAGACTTTGGCAAAAGAAAGAGAAAGAGCAAGGAGCAAGGTTAATGCAAGATCCAGATTACAAGTGATGTTATATAAGTATTAGTCTAGTTAGATAAAGTGTTAAAAGAATTCTAGACTTTGCAAGTAATTTGGCCTATAAAATAAAGTTTATGCAAAAATGTTTTATGAACCAAAATTAAGTTCAAAATAAATATTTTGAACTGGTAATCGATTACAATCGGTAATCGATTACCAGCAAGCATTCAATTTCTGGAAACGAAAATTTGGTTATGCTAATCGATTACTATATGTTGTAATCGATTACCAGTGTGTAGAAAATTCAAATTTCAAATTTCAGACACAACGTTTCATAAACCATTTGAATTTTAAATGGTGTAATCGATTACCACATTCTTGTAATCGATTACCAGCGAGAGATTTTTTTTTTAAAATTATGAAGAGACACAGTTCCTTATCAAAAGATACAAAGCTTCAATTGTTCTATTATAAATATGTGTATTCATTTCAAAAAATTAGGAGATTACAATATGAAATAACAAAAAGTGAGAAATCTCTTTAAGAATCATTTTGGCCAAAACACTTGCAAATTATTAAGGATTCTTATAGGTTCTTCAAGTTGTAATATCCACTCTAAAAGAGAGTTCACTTGTACAAAATTCATTCTGTTACTGTGTGATTGAGGAGAGGGTGCCTCTCGTGTATTGTGGGTGAATCTCAACACAAGGGAAGGGTTCCAAGATGTTGGAGGATTCATCATTTGTAAAGAGTTTTACAAATAGTGGAAATCTCAAGTGGGTACTTAAGGACTGGACGTAGGCAAGTGGTTGGCCGAACCAGTATAAATTGAGTTTGCATTTCTTCTTCCCTTAACTCTTATTTATTTATTGCAATTACAATTTCATTATCTTAAGAGTAAGCATTCATACTTCATCTTAGAAAAGACATTTTAAGCATATTAAAGGCAAGATAAATTAATAATCGAAAAGATTAGATAATTTCGAATAACTTAATTCACCCCCCTCTTAAGTTAGTGAGGCCACTTGTCTAACACCTAGCTTATCTGAAACTTGGAGTTTCTCATAAGCTTCACAACACCAAATCTTCATAAAAGACATACCAGGTCGTTTCCCAGTCCATATCTCATATGGTGTCTTTATGATAGCCTTAGATGCAACATGATTTAATGTGAAGGCTACTGTTAACAAAGGATGACCCCAAAATGAGTCGGGGAGATCATTATGACTCATCATAGATCGAACCATATCTGATAGAGTTTGATTTCTCCTTTCTGAAACTCCATTCCATTAAGGTGTTCCAGGAGGAGTGAGTTGAGATGTTATCCCACACTCTCTTAGATAGTCATCAAATTGTTGGCCTGAGTATTCTCCACCTCGATCTCATTGAAGTGTTTTAATGGTCTTGCCAAGTTGGTTTTATACTTCATTCTTAAATTCCTTGAACTCTTCAAAGGATTCGGATTTGTGTTCCATTAGATACACAAATCCATATGTACTGAAATCATCAGTAAAAGTGATGAAGTATTGAAAACCTCCTCTAGCCATTGTGCCCATGGGCCCATATACATCACTATGTATGAGGCAAAGAAGATCACCGGCCCTTTCACCCTTTTCTGGCGAATGGGGTTTTGGTCATCTTCCCAAGTAAATAAGATTCACATGTCTCAATTAATTCAAAATCAAATGAGTCCAAATAACCATCTTGGTGGAGTTTGGATATGCATTTCTCATTTATGTGGCCTAAGCAACAATGCCAAAGATAAGTCGGGTTCAAATCATTTGTTTGGACCCTCTTAGCACTTATGTTATAGATAAACACTTCATATTGTTCAACTTTGCACAACCATAAAATATATCATTCAAATAAATTGAACAACTATTGTTCTTTATTATGAATGAAAAACCATTCTTGTCTAAATAAGAAACGGAAATAATATTCCCACTAATGGCAGGCACAAAATAACAATTATTTAGTCCAATAACTAGTCCAGTTGGCAAAATTAAATAATATGTTCCTACGGTTAAGGCAGCAACTCTTGCTCCATTTCCTCACGTAGGTCGACTTCTCCTTTAGCAAATGACCTACTTCATTTAGATCCTTCACATTCACACTAATGTGAGATTCACATCTGGTATCCAATACCCAAGATGTAGAAATAGGTAAATTGACTTCTATAACCTATATTCCTGAAGCGGAAGTCTCACTTCCCTTCTTCTTGATCTCCTTCAGATACTTTACACAGTTTCCAATGTCCTGATTGGCCATAGTGGAAACATTTTCCTTCCTTAGCTATCTCGCCCATAGGTTTCAAGAATTTTTTTCTTGCCCTTGCCTTTTTCTAGGTTGGACCATCAATATGGCCTTTCCTTTACCTTTTATTAATGTTTTGCTTAGTTGTTCTTAACATGCTTAGCAATTCTAGCAACTATTTTGTCAATTTCATTCATGTTATAGTTCATGATGAATTTACTATATATAGCTGTCCAGCAACGATTGCAGGACAAGATCAGTGGCCAATTCTTGGCCTAATGGGAATCCAAGCCTTTCTGGGTTTTCAATGTACCCAATTGCTTTGAGTACATGAGCACTAATAGGGGTTCCCTCTGCCAGTCTACATTGATAAAGTGCTTTTGAGATTTCAAATCGTTCAAGCCTAGCTTGTCATTGATAAAGTCTCTTTAAGTGTACAATCATATTGTATGTCTCCATGTTCTCATGTTGTTTTCAGCATTCATGGTAGTAAGCATAAGGCAAGCTACATCGAGAACAACATCCAGATGCTTTCTAAAAGCATCCTTGTCAGCTTTCGAAGCATTTGTAACGGGTGTTTCAGGAATAGGCCCTTCCAGGACATACGGCCTTTTCTCATGCCTAAGGACAGTCCTTAGGTCTTTATACCAATCTAGAAAGTTAATTCTTAGACAGTTTGTCCTTCCCAAGGACTGATCGCAGTAAAAATTATTTGTTGTGTTCAAAATTATGCACGTATGTATCATATAACAAACATATTTAATAAGATCTTTAAATAAATATGTCTCCCACTATTTTGATTCAAAACAAGTACCCTCAATATAAAGAATAAAAAAAAATCCCATCACTAGATTTTCTAGTGGGCCAAGATCCATATTTCACCTAATTTTAAGTCAGCTTTGGCCGATCGCTTAAGAAAAGGATATTTAGGTAGGAACACGTTTTCCAATTGTATCTCATACAACTCTTGGATAGTTAGGTGAATAACTCTTATTCTAATTCATCTTATGAATTAATGCCTAACTTAGTGCCTCTAGGTTCTTCAATCCTATTGAATATACCTAGTTAAGTCAAAACCTAATGGCATGACAGTCGGATATTACTTTTATCCTGTCGGGCCTCACTAAAATAGATAAATGTGTCTTGCTTTGGCAGACCCACTTTTAATCGATTCGAGTCTAGACGAGTGCCATACATTGGAAGGCAAAACATGACTTAATATTAGTGCCTTTGGGTTTTTCAATCCTATTGAATATACCCAATCAAAGACCAACGATTGACAATCGGATATTACGTTTATCCTATCGTGTCTTACTAGAATAGATAAATGTACCCTGCTTTGGCAGACCCACACTTAATAGATTCTAGTCTTGACGAGTGTCATTCATTGGAAGGCACACGAGCATTGAGGGATTTGATCGCTTTAATTTTATTCGTTGTTAAACTATTTAACATACAAGCATGCATCTCATACAAATACATGATATGGTTATGGCCTCCTAAAAACAAATACAAAATTACATCAACTATATAATCTTGTATATAATCTTGACCTCTCCAAATCTCCCACTGAATCCATGCTCCATGTCCTCCCGGTTACATTACATAACAAGAAGAAACCTCGTTTAACATACGAGGGGATAAAGATGAGAAAAGAATTACAAAAGGAATATAGGAGGTAAGGCACAACACGCAGGTCATATTTAAATTAAAACAACTAAGGCCATAACCAATCATCATGCAAACTCAACATCCAATGATTGTAAAATGAGTGATATAATAAGATGTATATATTAAGCGATGTTGGATTACGCGCGCACAAAATAAAACATTACGCAGTGTCTCAAAACAAAAAACTGGATTTGATAAACACTCAACCAATCATCAATAAGTGTCTCGCATCAAACGAATACTTCACGAACCGATAAACGAGTAAGTCCCTCGTATCATTTGAATACGCTCTTGTCAGCAAATTGATAAGTGGCATGTTTATCGCAGCCAATATTTGAGTCAAGACAAGGTTTCAACAATTGAACCCTTTGATGCCCAAGACATGAACTCTTTCATGTTCCTTGGGACCCTCCAACATTAGAACATATAAACATATATATACATCACACATAAAACAATCAATAAAAGGAACAAAATAAACTGATTCTGAAAGTTGTGCTTCACTTGCGCTTCACCTGCACTATAGCGTAGGTGAAGCGCAAGTATCATAATCAAAATACGTAAACTACACTTCAGTCTGCGCTGCAGCGCAGGTTGCAGCCCAGATATCAGCGCTACATTTTTCAGCAGAAAAACAACAAAAAAATCATAATCTTCACAAGATTAAAAGCCTAAAACGTGTTTATCGCAAAACAAAGCTCTGATACCAATTGAAGGGAATCAAGCACGTAGTCAGGGTGCAGCGGAAATAAATGGATTCCCTCCCTTGTTATAATCATTTTTGCGAAAACACGAATCAAGGCATAAAAGGTATTAAAACGAAAGGTCGTACCTTATTAGGATTACAAACGAGGCAAGAGTAGCCATGTCTCTATTGGTATCTACGCCAACAGCCGGACTAGGAAACCCTCCTCAGCTCTGCTAGTAGCCTTAGAAAGTAAGAAGCGATTGCTCATGTGTGTAGGGTAGTGCATCTCATGCTCTATTTATAGATTGGTTGCTAGGGTTTTACCCCCTCACTCACTTAACCCTCACACTTATAGGTCTGACCCATTATGTTATAATTCTAATTAAATTAAATTAGAATTATTATCCTTTCCTTGTGGCGTGTTGTATGCGTGTGACCCAATAGGCTTTTAATATTTGGTTATGATATTAAATAAAAATCCTCTTATATTTAATATCATAAATAGTGAGCGGTATCTAGCAATACATCACTATCCAAATATTGAGATTATAAACAACTTTGATAAATCCTATTTTATGATAATAATTTATATGATCTGTCCCTTCGTCCAAATATCTAATTGAACACAAGGGCATGGATTGTGTCAACCTTGTATAGTTCAATTTATATTTTCTTGATCCCCAAGTAGACTGTACAGAAAATAAATATCTCATATTTATCCTCCTGAGCATGGCCATGCATTTTGCAGTCTCACTTTATCAAGAGGCCTATAGATATAACTCCTGTTACATAGGAGGGACAAATCCCATCTAGGGCACTCACATTCCACCACACAATTTATTACATTTTCAAAAACCAACTTTGTGATTACCCTGTTACAGTTAACGTTTGATGATAATTAAAACATATAATGCCTTATGTAGGAATTGTAGTGATTTCAGGTCGAAGGACTACATATAACATCTATCAATTTAAGAAACGTTCATGACACTTATGTAACAATCCATGCAACGTTCTTAAGGTGGGTATGTCCAGTACATCATTACTCTTAATGTGCACCTATGTGAGAACATGATATCTTATATCCATGATCTGTGAGATGTGATCATCGACGAACTCACATATTAGTCTAAATGCATCTTTGTCCTAAGATGATACTTAACTAGGGACTATTTAAGAATAGTTCTTCATAAGATCTCACGATTAAGTCATCTACTTGATTTCTTATGAAGTTTAAGTTTACTATTCTAAGGATAATAATTATATTCTAAAAGAATAAGTTTGCCTTTATAAAATAACATGATACAAGTGATGGATGTTCATAAATATATAAGTCTCTAGTGCATATTCCTAACAGAAGGTGCCTCTGTTTCAAGGCCCCCAGCTTTTAATGGTACTGATTACCATTGTTGGAGAGATCGTAGGAAACTGTTCATTAAGAGCAGTAACATAGATCTGTGGGATGTGGTCACTGATGGTGATTATATTCCCACACATGGTGGTGTGCCCATACACAAAGTAGAATGGACTGGTGAGCAAAAAGCTTGTGTTCAACACGATGCAAAAGCAAAACTCTACTTGGTTTTCTCCTTGAGTAAATCTGAGTATGAGAAGGTGCATGGATACTCCTCAGCCAAGGAAATCTGGGATACGTTGGCATCAACCCATGAAGGGACTGATAATGTCAAGCAATCCAAGATTAGCATGCTTGTTCATCAATATGAGATGTTCAAGATGCAAGAGTTTGAACCATTGACCAAATGTTTGGTAGGTTTCAAACAATAACTAATGGACTCAAGTCTTTAGGCAGAACCTTTGATTCTGGTGATAATAATCGCAAGATTATAAGGAGTTTAGCAAAGGCTTGGAGACCCAAAGTTACAGCCATCCAAGAGGCTAAAGACCTCAATACCTTAAGGATGGAGGAACTCTTGGGATCTCTTAAAGTTCATGAGTTAGAACTTGGTGAGGATGCACCCAATGCCAAGTCCAAGTTGCTGAAGCATTGGTCACATAAAGCCATGCAAGCTGAGGAGACTTCAGAAGGTAGTGAAGGTTCTGAAGTCAGCTTTGAGGATGATGATGATTTGACCCTTCTCAGTAGGAAGATAAAAAAATGCTTTAGAAGAAGGGAAAATTCAGAAAGCATTCATCCTCTGAATAAAAAATGGGTTAGTCAGGTAATGATACATTTTCTACTGACAAAATTATTTGCTTTAAATGCAAACAGCCAGGTCATATAAAGGCTGATTATCCCAAGCTAAACAAAGCCTCCTTTAAAAAGAAGAAATTCTTGATGAAGAAGAAGGGGTTGATGGCTACATGGGAGAACCTGGATGATTCAACTTCAGAAGAAGAAGATGAATCCTCTGAAGAAGTCAACTTGTGTTTGATGGCAAGCTTACCTTCTTCAGAAAGCTCTGAATTAGAGGACCTTGCCAACTTTGTTAACGGAACTGAGAACCTCAATAGAATGTTGGGTATTCAGAAAAATTCGAAGAACAAAGGTGGTGATGTGAATCCAACCAGGCATAAGAAGACTATACAAGAAGCTACATGTGGGCGGCCAACTTGGAGTTATTTGGATGAATTATTTTGTCAAGACAGTTACAAAAAAATTGTTGTGGCTGAATCAATGCAAGGGGACAAAGAAATTACAACCATCAAGAAGAGAGTTGTTACAAATTTAAGGGGGGAGACAAGCATTACTATGCAGCGGTTATACATTGAATGAAGAAACCACAATTCAATATTGGAGCCGTTATGTTTCTCCTAAGGGGCGGCCAATTGATGGCTGAATTATGTAACTTTAATCCTTGTTGGTTGTTACAAATTTACTTGTAATTATGTGGTTACATGTGGAGATTGTGGGCTAAATATTGTTGGTAGTTTTATTATCTAAGTTTATTTTCTATTAGTAGGAATAAATGGGGCTACATGGGTAGTTATAGGCTGATTAGTTTAATTTCTTGTTGGTAGTTATGTTTCTAAATTTTAATAGAATTATTAGGAGAATTAAGTGGCTGAATGTGAAAAGCCATGCAAGGATTGTAGGCACCTTTAAAAGGAGCGCATCATGCATGTAGAATTGACAAGAAAAGTTTAATTCAGAAATTTTAAGAAATTGGAGAGTGTTTCTCTTATTCTCTTGTTTATCAAGAATTAAGTTTTATCAAAGGTCCTTCATCCCTTTGTGTGTATAACTCTTAGGCTTATCTTTCATCCTTGAAAGTGTGACGTCTACCAAATTCCATTCCATCTTCCTACCTTTTTCCATTTTCTCGTTTTAACCATTTCCCAAATTTCCTACTTATGAGCATTCCAACCTAGATAGATCCGTAAAACGAATTCACCCCCCCGGATTCACGTCAGGTGGTCTGGGATATTCAGATAGTGAATCATCACATGATTCCAAGTTTGAATATGCTAATAAAGCTAAGAAAGGTAGGGGATGCTCATATTGTGGGAAGCCTGGATATCATGTGTCTCAGTGCAAGCATAAGAAAAAGGGCAGACCTATTGCTAACAAAAGAGGACCTAAAAAGATATGCATGCGTACCTAAATCTTTGATAGTTCCAGTTGTAGATGTGTTTAATAGGACAAAGGAGACACCACAAATGGTGTAACATCCCAAAATTTAGAAATATAAAATTATAATTAAAATACGTATAATTATTAATATAATAATAGTAAATATTAATATAACCGTATTTATGATATGATAATAATATAATATTATAAATATTAGGAGAGACGTCAGATTATTAAGATCTTAATCAAATTTGATTATATTGAATATAATAATATCAAGATTAATAAGGATAATCTTATGAGATGGATATGCTTTAGTACTTGAATTTAGGATTGAATATTAAAATAGGAATAATGAGATCACAATGATTAAAGACAAGGATTAATAACAAATTTAGGATAAGGTTTAATTATAAGATTTGAAGTTGAGTGTAGATGGATAAGGATTCTGTAACATCCTAATAATTTCTAAAATAAATGGATAAATAAAATAAAATAAGATTTATGTAGAAATAATAATATTATTATTATATTTATTATTATGTTTCAGAAAAGTATTATTTAATTAAAAAGGGAGACAGATGGGTCGGAGTAGGCCCAAACCAGTTAGATATTTAAATAGGGGCGGTCATCTATTTCACCCTAGCCTTCTTTAAAACGTCAGATAACCAACTCTAGGGAAGAGAGAAGCGACTCTACAAGGGAGAGGTGCAGAAGTGTAGAATCGTCGGAAAAATCTCGTCTTTCATCTTTGATCATCATCTCTAAGGTACGGGGGGAATGGGTGCTGCTATATGTGTATGCTGGAGTTCTTGGGTAGTGAGGGCAACCATAAGTCCCTCTAGGATTCTTAAATTTTAAATTATGAATGATGAATTGTCTGTAATATGATGAAATTCGTGATTGTTGTGATGATTTACTGTCATGTTCTTGTTGGAATTGAGAGTAGGAAGCAAGATTGTCGAAAGGGGTCAAATTAGGATTTGGGAGAGAGATTTCATAATTGATTTGATTGTTGATTTAACTGTAATCTATTGATATAATTGATGAATTGATTGATTTTAATCAGTAAAAACGAGTCTAATTGAGTTAGGGACTTAATGATTTGAGTAGAGATTGAAGAAGGGGGGTTGAAAGGGGAAAAATCGCAGGTGCAGTCGCGTTCTGTGACACTTGCGCTCCATCTGCGCTGAGCGCAGGATGGAGCGTAGCTCTCTGGGACCTGCGCTTCACCTACATTGAGCGCAGGGTGGAGCGTAGCTTTCTGGAACCTGCGCTTCACTTGCGCTGAGCGCAGAGTGAAGCGCAACACGCGGATTAAGCTTTTTAATTATAATTTCAATAGATTCCTTCCAAATTTCGGATAGTTTCTCTTAAAACATGAAATTGAGATGAATGTTTACCTAATATATGAATTGTTTTGTGGGATTGATGAGATTAAATTGGATGTATAAAGTGTATTAACTGTGGCATGAAGTATTGTGGTGTGAGTATCTTATGTGATGTTCTATGTTTATAATATTCGTTATGTGATGTGGAGTGATTAGAGTAGAAGAGATTGTATGAGATGTATGTGAATGATGATGATGCATTGAGCATAGAGATTGTATGAGATATATGTGAAATCATGATGATGCATTGACCATGAGCATGTGATGTATGAGACACATGAGATACATGAGTAGCCAGACGTGACGAAAAATACCCTAGCCCTAAGAGGGGGCGACGAGCAGGGTGGAGACCATGATGAGGGACATCCGATGCATAACTCCAAGAGGGAGTGCTCCAAGATGGAGTGTTTTATAATGCGACTCACCTAGCCCATAAGAGGTGGGTGATTGTGGGAGGGAGCGGGTGTCTTTGCACGGGCCCATCGAAGGGGTGCAACCTATCGGCCAAGAGGGCATTTAACGGTAGGGCCATCATTGGTAACAACTAAGGGGATTGATGAGGTGCGTCCATTGTGCGGAGTTCCAAATCATGACTCTTTGGAAGAGGCATTGTGCATGAGCATAGAGTGAGCATACTTGTCATTTCATGATTGTTTGAGAAGTGTGAATTATATATTTGTGTGAAATTAATGTGTTGTATGTAAAGAGTGTGGATTGAGATGAATGATGATATGTATGGTGATGGGTTAATGTGCTGAATATAAAGAGTGTAAGTTGAGATGAATGATGATATGTATGGTGATGGGTGGGGAATAAGGGTAGCCTTCTGTATTGCTTGTATATGTATGTATTCTTTTCCTCACCGTACTCTTTCTGTGGTTTTTATAGGTGATGAAGATGACACTCAATGTGCCAAATTTTGAAGGGACGGAGTCTCCCTCTGATATGTGTGACATCGGGGATTAGTGTCTAGGAGTTTTATTCCTTTATTTAATATGTAGAGATTTTGAAAGATTATTTTTAAGGGTCTTACATGGCCAAGATATTTTTTTATTATGTTGATAATTTGGCTTTTGAAAACCTTAGTTCTGTTCTTTTATGGAGACAACTTGGATTTGGAAAGAGAAATTTATTTAAAAGAGGATTTGTGAATCTTTTTACCTCGATGTTAACTGTAGTTTTCCTTATAATTTAACTTGATAATCATTTTATTATTTGGGGTAGAAGGGTGTCACATTTAGTGGTATCAGAGCAGATCGATTCATCGGCCTTGAGTTGTTTGTTTGCTATTGTGAATTTAAATTAGAAGAGTTTGTGAATCTAGTTTGATCCGTCATAGGAGTTCTCTAGTTTCAATGTCCTGCAAGGTTGGTATATCTTTGATTATCTTGCTTCAAGTGATTGGGACTGGCCACCCCAATGATTTGAACATGATAAGAGAAGATGTAACGACTTGCAGAGAGAATATTATGTCAATAACGTTGCTAGAAGAAAATCCTTATGAAAATGTTTTAAGAAAGAAAATTTTAAATTAGATTTCTTGATGTGAAAATGAGTTTTTTATATTATAAATTGCATACATTCATGCACCGCACTGCATCATATTCATATGTGTAATAGAAGTTTATGTGTGACATGGATGAATGATATGATTATTGAATTATATGATTGTGATGATTTTTATCATGTTATGTGATGTGGATGATGATAAAACAATAATTTGTTTACATATCTAAGATTGAGGTTTATTTTGTCAAGTAATATGACTAGCAATATGTGTAGATATATGTGTGTTTGAATTTGAATTTCTTGGATTGAGATTTGAGTAATATGCATAATTTGAATTTGAAATTAAGGATTAGAATCTCATTAGGTTATGAGATAAGAAAAATATGTGTCTTCTTGATTTTGAAATTTTTTTAGGATTTAATTTGATTTGGATTAAATGATCAACATAATTTGAATTTAGATTAGTTTAGATTCTATCTGTAATATAAGATGAGTTAAAAGAATGAGAAGATTTTGGTTGATGGTGAATTTAAATTTTTGAAATTTGGATTTGTCTAAGTTGAATTTAAATTAGGATATATGTATATAATTCTTTAATTTGAATTAAGATTCCAAGATAAGGTCTTATTTAGATTTGAATTAAAATGTTTCTAAGGATAGAATTTGTTATATATTAAACAAAAGAGATTATTATGATTTATTTGGATTTAAATTGGAGGATTTTGGGATTTGATTATCTCATGAGTTTAATTTTTAGAGGAAGCTAGAAATTTATGAAGTATAGCTAAGATTTCGATAAAGATAGTGATAATAGCAACCAACAAACTATTTTATAGCATTCGAGGACTGAGATGAAATAGATGTTGCAAGATAAATAATAATGTTTGTAAACAAAGATAAGATCTGTTGGAAGTATATATAGTCATGAAGGAAAGAAGACATATATTAAGGTGAAATTAGATATGATTTGTGTGGTGATATATTAAAAATAAATTTTTATTTATGATAGTATAATTTTTTTAAATATATTTTTTTGGATCATGTTAATTTTTGTGACTGGTTTTAATTGTTAATAGTAGACTATCTATGATTAGAATTGATATTTACATATGTAATTGTAATAATGCTTTTATAAGGAAATAATATCTATTATTCCCTATATATTTTAGAGTTTGTTTAGAGGAAAATAGGAATTTTAGGATAAAATAAGGTAAATAATTGTTAGAGAGAGATCATAGTATTTTAAAATATATCTTATTCCCTAAAACATTCTTAAGATAAATAAAAAAAATTGTTAGAAAGTAAAAATAATGATGATATGAAATGAGGAAATGAGGAAACTTTTATAGGTAATTGAATTATTTTATGTGTATGATACTATGGTTTGACCTAGGGACATTGTAATCAAATATAGAAATCCTTCTAGATTAATGATAACTTATTAGAACCCAGGAAGTTGGATAGTGTTATGCACAAAGTTTGAGTTATTTTTTTTTATTTGAGAGAAAATTGTTAATCTTGTTTTTATGGTTTAGACATAGAGATTAAATTAATTGATAGTTTTAAGGATAAATGTTTGATATTTTTCAATTTTTTATGATTTAAGGAATAGAGATTTAATCTTTTTAGAGAGAGAGATTTATTTTAATTTGATGGTTTAGAGATAGGGATTTGATAATTTTGAAAAATTTATGGTTAGTTTAAAGATTTCAAGATAAAGACCAAATCTTAAGTTTGATAGAAATTTGTTTGGTTGTAAAAGGTTTAGAGGTGTTGATTATTCATTGGATATAGGTGGATTTTGATAATGATATTTTGCAATCTTGATAGTTTTATAATTAGGATATGATCATGAGTTTAAGGCGAACATATCTATAGTTATTTAAGTTATGATCCTTTAATATGTTAAAATTAATTCTTTAACAGTAACACTGGTCTTTGAGCATAAGAAAATATTTAAAAAATTTACACTTGAAGACATAAAGTTTAAGTTTAGGAAGACAACTTGATTTGTAGGTTACGATAAATGTGGCTAAGGATTTAAGGATTCAGTTTAGGAAGATGATTTAATTTGGACTTTGAATATTTAATTTACAATTAATATTACTAGTAACATGATATCCAACCAAAGCTATAGGTTACCAATACACAGTGTCATAGACTTAAGTCTAAGAGAATAGTAAGACAAATTTTAAGGACAAAATTTATTTAAGGGGGTAGAATTGTAACATCCCAAAATTTAGAAATATAGAATTATAATTAAAATACGTATAATTATTCCAATGACGTTAGTTGTAAAAATAGAAGTTTTAATATAATAATAAATATTAATATAACCGTATTTATGATATGATAATAATATAATATTATAAATATTAGGAGAGATGTCATATTATTAAGATCTTAATCAAATTTAATTATATTGAATATAATAATATCAAGATTAATAAGGATAATCTTATGAGAGGGATATGCTTTAGTATTTGAATTTAGGATTGGATATTAAAATAGGAATAATGAGATCACAATGATTAAAGACAAGGATTAATAACAAATTTAGGATAAGGTTTAATTATAAGATTTGAAGTTGAGTGTAGATGGATAAGGATTCTGTAACATCCTAATAATTTCTAAAATAAATGGATAAATAAAATAAAATAAGATTTATATAGAAATAATAATAATATTATTATATTTATTATTATGTTTCAGAAAAAGTATTATTTAATTAAAAAGGGAGACAGGTGGGTCGGAGTAGGCCCAACCCAGTTAGATATTTAAATAGGGGGTCATCTATTTCACCATAGCCTTCTTAAAATGTCAGATAATCAACTCTAGGGAAGAGAGAAGCGACTCTACAAGGGAGAGGTGCAGAAGTGTAGAATCGGAAACACCATTAATCTCATTTTTTGATATGTTCACCGTTTTGGGACACATAATATTAACCTCGTAATAATTAACATAAATTTTATGTGATCATTTAATTGTATTTTTTAATCTATATTTTTATTTGATGAGATAAATAAATAAAAATAAATATAATAATAAAATAAAAATATAAAAACTATTTTTTTAAAGAAAAAAGGTAAAAAAAGTAGCTCAAAAAAGAAAGAGTTAGGGGAGGAGGGGGGGGGGGGGGGGGGGGGGGGCTTGCGAAAAATACGTCCCGCATTATGTATTGATTATATGTATTGATTTGGAAAAGATATGATTAAAAATTATAAAATATGATTTGGAGAATAATAAATAAGGGAATTATATAAATCAGTTATCATACGCGCGCATATATACGATAAAGTTATTTTAAATCAGTAATATTGTAAAACATATTACACATAACATAAAAAATAATTTTGTCAATCAACACAATATATAGTTCAAAATCTTTAAACAAAATACTGACCCTGTGGATGGTAATTCTAGAGTGTGGAAAGCTATTTGGGCCATGAAAATTCCGCAACGTGTGAAAAGTTTTCTCTGGCTAGTGCTTAAGGGTGGTCTTAAAACAAATGCCAAGAGGTTTGCTTGTAATATGGCTCCTACTGATGTTTGCCCTCTGTGTAGTGCAGCCTCCGAAACAGATCTCCATGTTTTGCGGGACTGTTTGTTTGCTAAACAAGTCTGGGACAGAGCTCTTAATTCTATCTGTGCCAATTGGAGTGACACGGACTTGTGGACGTGGCTGAGTGACATTGTGCTTGAGAGATCTCGCATTCCCAATCATGGATTATTCTTTATTCTCATATGGAATATCTGGAAGGCCCGAAACGATTTTGTTTTTAACAAATAATGTTCCCCAGGTGGATGATGTTATATGGCGCTCTCGGAGTCTTGCTCAGGAGTCTTCCCACTCTGTTGTTTGGTTGAAGCATGCGTCCGATCAGCAGGACATAGTGCAGGTGCGTTGGGTGCCTCCCCCTGAAGGTTGGTTGAAGTTCAATACAGATGGGTCTGTGCTTAGGAATAATCACTTGGCTGCTTGTGGGGGAGTCTTGAGAGACCACCTCTGTAGATGGATTGTTGGTTTCCAGCAGAATTTGGGCACATCCTCTGTCCTTATGTCAAAGTTTAGAGGCATTCATAATGCTCTGGGGATTGCTTGGAATCTTCAGGTTAGAAAACTTTGGATTGAAAGTGACTCTCAAGTAGCTATTCGGCTCATTTCGAGTGGTACATCCCCCAACCATCCTTATCATTTTATTGTGCAGAAAATTAAGGTGCTACTAAGTCATCCTTGGGATGTCAAATTGTCTCATGTGTGGAGAGAAGGGAACTCTATGGCTGATGCTCTCGCCTCCTCAGCTCATCTGCCTCATAGTGATCTTTGCATGCTTGATAGGCCTCCTGTTAGTATTTCTATTTGTCTTTATAATGATGTCGTTGGGAGTAGTATTCCCAGAGTAGTTTTTGTGTAGTTCTTTTCGGCGTTTCTGCCTCCTTTTATCCAAAAAAAAAATACTGACTCTGTCATTTTAGGGTCTCAAATTTATTTCCAAATAAGATCATTTTTCAGATAACAACAATAAATGCTATTTTTCTAATTTTATCCCTATCCTAATATAATTCTTTTTTATTTTAAATATTTCACTACCTACACAATGAAAAACCATCGCTATAGACTACGTAGCGACGACTTAGAGACGGTCACGTGGACGTCGCTACAGTGCTTGCTGTAAATGCAGTAGCGACGAGCAAAGTACGTCATCGCTACATAGAGACGGCCAGGCCGTCGCTGGAGCCGTCTCTACAAACATGGTCGTCGCTACGAATAATTGTTTTTTATTTAATTTTTTATCTAGCGACGGCTTTAGTGACGACCATGACCGTCTCTACAGGTAAATTTTTTAAAATTAAATTTATTATTATTTATTTTATTTTAATATTTAGGGTTTACTATTTATTAATTTTTAAATTATTAAAACAATACTAAATACTATATGAACACATCGAGAGAAGAAAACACACACACACACACACATATACATATATAAAATATATATAAACATAATATGTTCAAGCATAATACAATAAAACAATAAAAAAACATAATGAAAAAAAAAATCAATGGCGACAGCAACGTTGGTGCTATGGTGGGCTCGGCTCCTCCTCCTCATCCAACGCTTGGTCATCCAGGGCGGCATCATAGTGGAGGTGTGGCTGAGCCTAAGCCTCCAGCAACTGCTGCATCTGTCGTCGGAGTCGTCCTAACTCATCCTCCAACTTTGCAGCCTTCGTTATGGCTTGGCGAGACTCCTGCCTTGCTTCATTTACTTACTGGCGCAACACCTCCTCAGTTGAATGCCGTGACCCGGACCCGTCAGTACTCCCGCTGGTGTGAGCCCGAGACACCTGAGTCAAGCTGGTCATACCTGGACGAATGTTGGAGGCCAAGTCCCCGGTGCCATAACAACGGCCTCGGGTCTTGCCACCCGCAACATCCCTCCAGATCTCCAGCTTGGTGGAGGCATCAGTCATAGAGGTGCCCCCCATCTGTGACTCCACCTCCCTTAGGTGCTCCTTGTAATTTGTCTGTTGAGGTAAAAGTAAAATTAGTTATTAGTTATATATTCAATTTCATAAATATGAAATTATATAAAAAAACACTTACATAAATAAAAACATAACTTGTCCATGTAAGGCCCTTAGAAATAATTTTCCAAATCTTTACAAAACAAAATAAGAATATAAGTTCCTAGACTCTAATCCCCGATGTCACACCTATCAGAGCGAGACACTGCCCTTCAAAATTCAGCACACTGAGTGCCCTTTTCATCATCCTAGAAAAAAATCACAGAAGAGTACGGTGAGGAAAAGAATACATACATATACATGCAATACAGAAGGCTACCCTCATTCCCACCCTTCACCATACATATCATCATTTAATTTAAATACTATTCATTTCACATATCTAGTTCATACACATATAATCTCACACTTTCATAATGTACATTCACACTTCTCAAACAATCATCATTACCAGTAATGGTCCTACTGTAAACACCACACAGTAGGTTGCAGCCCCTCGATGGACCCGTGCAAAGACACCCGCTCCCTCCCACCGTTACCCACCTCTTATGGGCTAGGTGAGTCGCATTGTAAAACACTCCCTCTTGGAGTCATGCATCGATGTCTCCCATCATGGTCTCATTTCACACACTAGGTTCATACAAACATAAGTTCACACCATGCACATGTACAATGTCTATCCCAAGAGTCATGATTTGGAACTCCGCACAATGGGCGCACCTCATCAATCCTCTTAGTTGTTACCAATGATGGCCCTACCGTTAAATGCCCTCTCTTGGACGATAGGTTGCACAGTTAAACACCCCTCTCTTGGGCTCGTGCAGAGACATCCGCCCCGCAATGATGGCCCTACCGTTAAATGCCCTCTCTTGGCCGATAGGTTGCACCCCCTCGATGGGTCCGTGCATAGAATGTCCCCCATCATGGTCACCGAACCCTGCTCGCTGCCCCTCTCTTGGGCTAGGGCATTTAAGCCACGTTTGGCTACTCATATATCTCATACATCATATGCTCATGCTCAATACATCAACGTCATCTCATACAGTCACATCTCATATGTTCATGCTCAATGCATCAATCATCATTTATACATTTCTCATACAACATAGTTTACTCTACTCATTCCACATCACATCTCGAATAAAAGACTCATACTCTAATCATTCCATATCACATCTCAAATAAAAGACATATAGAACATCAATATAAATGGTCACATAATAATATCTCATGCCATAGTCAATATACAATGTACATCCAATTCAATCAATCAATTCCGCAAACGATTCATATAATTAACACCATATAAGTAAAAGGTCACAACATCACATAAGCAACACTTTCTAAACTTATTTTTGGCCTGGTAATCGATTACCAGACAACTGTAATCGATTACCAGAAGCTGTTACTCAATTTTGAAGCGTCAAGTTTTAAGCTTAATGACCTTGGTTCACTAATTTGGAAATATCTAGAGTTGTAGGTGTCCAATTGAGATGATTCCACTTGGATTAGAAAGCTAAGATCCGAGGCTTCAGTTTGATATGCTATATAATAGTATTCCGAGCTTGTTTGCACCCTTAACAGAAACATTCTTTTTCAGGTGTGGAAGTTGTCGAGGCCTGGTAATCAATTACAGGCTGTCTGTAATCGATTACCAGAGGACTGGTGACCTGGTAATCGATTACAACACCCCTCTAATCGATTACCAGAGGCTTAGCCACCTTGTTTCCTGCCCAGAACACCTGGTAATCGATTACAGACCCTTGTAATCGATTACCAGCAACCCGATACGCGACTGCACTTGCGTTTTTGCCCCCCCCTTTTAACCCTCTTCTTCCATCCCTACTCAAATCCTTAAGTTCCTAACTCAATTAGACTCGTTTTTACCGATTAAATTCAATAATTTCATCAATTATTTCAAAAGGTTACAGTTAATTCAACAATCGATTCAATTATGAAATCTCTCTCCCAAATCCTAATTTAACCCTTTTTCGACAATCTCGCTTCCTACTCTCAATTTTATCAAGAACAAGACAATAATCATCTAGACAATCACGAATTTCAACACATTATATACAATTCATCACTCATAAATCAAGATTTAGGAATACTAGAGGGACTTATGGTTGCCCTCACTACCCAAGCACTCCAGCATACACATATAGCAGCACCCCTTCCCCCCATACCTTAGAGATGACGATCGAAAGTGAATGGCAGAACTCCCTTGATGGTCTACCATGTGGCATCTTCTCCTGGTGAAGTTGCTTCTCTCCTCCTAGGGTTTGGTTATCTGACGTTTGAAAACTGATGGGGTGAAATAGATAACCCTTCTCTTATTTAAACACCTAATTGGGTTGGGCCTACTCCAACCCACCCATACCCTTTTTAATTAATTAATATGATTTCTGAATAATAATAATAATTAAAGATAATAATAATATTATTATTATTTCTTCTTTTTATTTCATTTTATCTATTCTAGAAATTTTAGGATGTTACAGTTGAGTCTACACAGAAAAATTACACAAATTAATTATTTTAATGACAAATAGAAACATAATACAGAAGAGTGTTTGTTTATACATATCATATCCAACGCCACCTCATGGTGGGCCCTGTGGCCCGTGGTGTGGACTGCCCCCCGTGTTGAGAAGCTCGGTTGCTCTTGTTACGAGCAGACTTCCCCTTGAATTCCGCAGAGTCCCAGTAGGCCAAAAGACCCTCCTAGGCCTTCTCCCCACACCACGTGGGCCTCTTCCCAGCCTTACGAGCCTTGTTCATCATATCTCGAAGGCGACGAGCAACCCTCTACTCGTACACCTTGATTTGGGCCTCATGAGAAGGATCCCAAGTAATTCGACTCTGCAAAATAAAAATAGTGTAACTTATGACAAATTGGCATATCTTAAGAAAACATTTAAAGTGTATAGGGTTTATAATTACCGTGAACTCTTCCCACCACCCGTCCCTTACATCCTTCGGGGTGACCTCCCAAAGATAGTGAGGACCACGGAACTGCGAACGGATCGCATGACCAATGGTTGCGATATGTGGGTTGTTAGGCACCCACCGGAAAAATAAAATATTCAGTATTAACAGTTAAAACAATGAAAGATGTTATATTAATATCAATTCTAAAGAAGCAAAAAAGATAAACAAACTTACCCCTTGCCAAATGGTCTGGTAATAACCCGACCTTGAGTGTCTACCTCATGAGGTTAGCTTGAGTTGGCACCCTAGAACCGAGCTGGCTCCCCATCAGACTCATGGTCAGCGTCCCCATCCATCTGATCCCGAGGTCGTCAGTGTCTAGGTCGGGCACATCATCCTCCTCCACTGGAGGCATATGAACTAATCCTGGTGTTGGGATGAACCTCATACCATCAAACTGGGGATCAGAAGGTAGAGGGAAGGAAGAAGAAGAAGACTGAATGGCGGCCGCCGGAGCCGCTGAAGTAGATGGATGCTTCGACATCTGATCAAAGTGAGAGTGAAATAGGTTGACCCTCTCCTGCATCGCGCGAGCTGCCCGTGCACGTAGCTCGCCCGGAGGGACGGACCTCCCTCTACTCGATCGGTGGTATCTTCTCTCCACCTCTACCACGTATCCTAGGCACTAATTACTATATACATTATATAAAAATTAAATAATTCTATAAATTAGAAAAACTAATTACTAATTACTAATATACTAATAAAATTAATTACTAATTACTATAGACATTATATAAAAAATAAATAATTATATAAATAAAAAACTAATTACTAATAAATTAAATAATTATATACATTAAAAAAATTAATTACTAATTACTAATTACTAATAAATTAAATAGTTACTAATTACTAATTATTAATATACTAATAAAACTAATTACTAAAGACATTATATAAAAATTAAATAATTATATAAATTAAAGTTACTAATTACTTATTACTAATATACTAATAAATTAAATAATTACTAATATACTAATTACTAAAGCAATGTTTAAAACTACTAACCTAATTCCTATATCACATTAATAAACTAATGAAAAAAATAAACTATTAATTACAAGTAAATTAATTAAAGCTATAAAAAACTTGTTGCGATTCCGCAGAAGGAACGAATATGGAATGAGCTCTAAAGTCACCTACAGGCAACTATTTTGATGTCTGATCGGTTCAAAACGATCCTATAAAGGAGGGAAACTTTTTAATCGGTGAGTTTTTGAGAATAAAAAGAGAGAGGGACAGAAAGAGAGGGTGGCTGTATGAGAGAAAAAGGGAGGGAGGAGGAGGAGGTTGAAACTGGAGGAAGAGGGGAGAGGGAAAAGTTTTTACACGTACAACTTAAAATTTTATTTATAATCTAGCGATGGCCTACCGTCGCTCAGGCCATCGCTACATTTAATTTTGGTTTTTTCATAAACAAATAAAAAAATAATTGTAGCGACGACCTGAACGTCACTACGGTCACTACCTAACGACGACTTGGTCGTCATTAAGTATTAATTGCACTGGACAGTGCATTTAATGCTGTAGCGACGCTCTAGCGACGCCTTATTGCCGTCTTTACAAGGTCGTCACTAATTTGCATCTTTCTTGCAGTGTTTATTATAAATCTATATCATAAGTCTTAAAAGTTCAAAGTTTTAATAAATGTATTTTTTATGTTTTCAACAAAAAATTTATGATAAGAGGTAAAATAATGTGAATATAAACAGATGGTGTTTAGGGGAGATTTTTTTTTGAAAAAAAGTGATATTAAATGCATTAATAAAAAAATAAAAATAAAAAATGGGTTAAAAGATATGATTATTACGTTTCTTAATATTTCTTAATATGTTTGCAAAAACCTTAAACACAACAAAAAAACGGAGAGAGTATTCTTGTAGAACCTTAAAATGCAGATCTAACTTAGAGTAATAATGATGGTGAGCTCACCAATATATTACTAGCTTCCATCTTTCTTTTAACTATCTAATTGTAAATTCAAATGCTGATTGATATCTCATATAACCAATCAATATTGTAATACTACATTATCAGAAAACTAATGCAACAACATACTCTATCCATCCAATTCATCCCTTATTATAAAACCTTTCAAATTATTTCACACCGTTTAAGAAAAAGGTGGTTAATACATTGGTATTAAAAAAAAGTTATAGCATTTTAAACATACCCCTATTTAAACGTTACTATATTTTGGGGACATTAATTTTTATATGGTGGATGATTCCAAAAGTCAATTTCCAATTATTATGTGGGTAAAACTTCATTAGTTATTCACACTGATCAATATATGGAAAATTAAAAAGAGTTAACCATTAATGCGGGTAATTTTGTGAAAAACAAAAGGTAAAATAATAATTTTAGTGAAATAAATATATTGTACTCAATTTTTAAGCAAGTTTTTCTTTTTAATTGACATTAATGTATTATAACTATTTTGTGCTGAATTACCGAAAATTATTTTCTAAAATACGGATCCCGTGCATTGCACGAGTATCTCACTAAATTGTCATCGACTCATTCAGATAATAGAATTCCTTTTAAGTTTCAAAGAAAACATATCATTTGTAAATTGTAATGACTATCAATAAAAGTCAAGGGCCATATTTGAAACATGTTGGAATTATCTGCCAAACTCTGTCTTCTTCCATTGCCAATTATATGTTGCAGTATCTAGAGTCACAAACAGATGGGGATTGAAATTACTCATCTGTGATGATGAATGTCACATGTCAGATATAACTTCAAATGTTGAATATAAAGAAGTTTTCCAAAATTTAAATTTGGTTGGTCGTCAATTCTTTTAATTTAAAATTATTATTAATTGTTATTATTATTATTATTATTATTATTATTATTATAATATATTGTTGGAATCGTTATACTACTCTTCTTTATGATATTTTCCCTTTTTTTTGCAGGGTTTTCAGGAAAATTCTTTGAGTGACTGGTTATAATTTTTGATATAGTTATTTCATTTCATATTTGAGGACCAATACTTTTCTGTATAAATAAATTTTATCAAAAAAATATTATGAATCATAAACTCTTCAAGTACATTTTCTATGTAGAATTCTTTAAAATGAACTTTATTATAATCATTATTGTTTAAGCATTTTATTCTTTTTTATTTTGATTTAATAATTATTATTATAATTATTTTTATATGTATTCTTAGTTAAATCCTATACTCAACTCTATATTATTTCTCTCATAAAAAGTAACTATGTATAAAAAATATATGCATGAAAATTGAAAAACATAATAATTAAAATATAAAAACATATCATAAAGGTAAATCAACATTTTAAGTAAATCAAATCGATATTTATATAAAAATTATTAATATTTATTATATATACTGAGTAAAAATATATAAGAGTGTCTAATATTTAAAATTAACTAATTAAGATGGAATATTTGTACTTCAATTAAAAGTGGGAAAGTGAAATATTAAAAGAAAGATCAAAATAAGGTCTATTATTGATTAATATAAGTGGTTTAATTTACGGTATTTGGAAAAGTATTTTATAACTTCTACATATTGCTTTTATATGATATATCTATTTCTTTTTTATTTTTATCCTTATGTGAAGATAGCTTTTTATGGGGGCTTGATTTTCTTATTTTGTTTTTCTATTACATATTTTTATTCTATCTAAATTATATATCGATATAATATTAGAGTATTTGAGATTGGTAGTCCTATTTAATTTTTTTAAGCATTTAACCATGCATATGAGACAATTAACAATATTGGGTTATGTTTAATGCATTTCTCCATATAGTGGTATCAATGCTCACAATATATGGAGATTATTATTTAGTTTCAAAACAATGATATGTTATGTATTACCATTATATAACTTCATAATCTTTTTGTAAGCATAAGTAGCATTAGATCTTGTTCCCTAAAGGCAGAGGAAAGTACATATCCATTTAACCATGAAGAAAATTTAATAGCAACTTGGGCTGTATAAGTGGTTATGGAAGCTCTTAATTAACATTATAGATGGTTCTGGATAGTTGATTAGTGGTTGAATATATAAATATACTCAATCATAAATTCTTCAAATATATTTCCTATTATCATGTCTTCTAAATGAATCTTATTATAATTATTTTTACATTGTTTCTTTTTTATATATATATTTTTAGTAATTATTGTTATAATTACTTTTACATTTATTTTAACAATGTTTTGTATTCACCTATATATTATTGAGTTTTTCATGTTTAAATGTATAATCTAATAATAAATATTATTTTTTAATAAAACAAATCACACCGCGTTATTTATTTGAAGGTATTGATTTCACTTTATATGATTGTGGTCTCAGTTTTTCCCTAATTCTGATATTTGATGATGCAATGACGGTTTGTTATCTGATTTATTTTACTTATGCCACTATTCAATATTTATAAGAAATTTATTAATAGTATTACTCCATAGAATAGAAGTTATAATCTATTCAAGCAATTTAAGATTAACAATAAGTAAGTTGAATCTGTCTATTGCATAAAACATAATGAACTGGAAAGGAGATGGTAGAAAAGGGAGAAACACTATAAATTATTAATCTTTGATTTCAATGAAATTATTTACATCAAATTGTTATTGATTATTGCCTTAAATTTTCTTTTTAAAATTTCTATTATTTAAGTATTTTTTAATTTTAATTTAATAATTATTGTTATAATTATTTTTACAAGTATTTTTAATTAAATCTAATACTCAACTCTCTATCATTTCCCTCATATTCCCGCCCTGTGCATCGCACAAGTTCTCCACTAGTTGTAGTTATTTCTCAATCGTCAAGAGTTCGTTTATGATCTTTGCTATTTTGTTTAAAATAAAATGCAAAATAATTTCTTAATCAATAAAACATTCAGTAATGGGACATTTATTCATTTGTTATACAATTAATGCTAAGAATATATAAAAGTAGAATAGAAAAAAAGACAAGAGAAGAAGAGAATGAGAGTTGGTCGTATCTTATTCCATTCATATAAGGGGTATTTATACAAGTGAACGATAGTTAATAAAGTAAATTAAGTAACCTACAGGTGAGAAAACTAAGTAACCTACAATTATATAATATCTTCTCAAGATCATTTCTTCTATTAAAGGAAATAGGTAAAGTCATATTATATCAGATTAAGACATCATTTGGTTTGAACCAAAAAAAAAGATATCATTTGGCTTAGCTTATTTTCAGCTTTTCTTTTCCTTATAAGTAGAAATTGGGTCAAATAGTTCTTTTTAAAAGCTATTACAAAAAAAAAGCAACTTATATTATGGGTAAATCATCTATCTCATCTTAATTATTCATGTTCTGGAGTAAAATCATACTCCAACGCGACTTGACCTGACGACCATAACGCCGACATGGTACGTCGACATTCGCCATACTTGAACAACAAGAATCGAAGAGAATCTAATTTCTGAGATATAATGTCTCCGAGTAGTATTTCGAGATGACGCACCGAGATAATATCCCGAGGTATCACGACGGAATGACATTACTCTCACCAATTTCAATGACTCCAAAGCTTGCATCGGAAACAACCTCGTTTCCGAGTTCCATCCTGGCGCGTGTGATCAATTAGCTTATAGCGCGTGGACCCGTAATTTATGGATGCAGTTACATCTGTAACTGACTTTCCCGCCCAAATTCTTCTATAAATACATGGTTTTGAATCCTTTCCAGGTACACACTTTTGACTCTATGCATTATACTCTGATCAGAACCATTACTGACTTAAGCATCGGAGTCCCTTGCAGGTACCCCTGCACCATCGTCTTCAACCTAAAGATCCGGAGATCGTTGCAAGCAGTGAAGGAGATTCACTGATTGGAGCTTTTTTGAAAGTTCATTGGCGCCGCCTGTGGGAAACGATTTTAGTTCTCAATTTCATCAAGTTTTCCGGTCTCTTGATCTTACCTCTTATTTCAATCTCCGAACAATGGTTACTACAAGGAGTGGACAGTCTCAAGCCACTGGTGAAGGAACCGTT
Organism: Sesbania bispinosa; assembly: GCA_026901365.1. Lineage (NCBI taxonomy): Eukaryota > Viridiplantae > Streptophyta > Magnoliopsida > Fabales > Fabaceae > Sesbania > Sesbania bispinosa. The sequence goes on from QLOH01000539.1 coordinate 352,038, forward strand.
CCTCACGTCACCTCAACCACCGTCCCTGCCATGACCTCATTTGTAGCCGGAATGATTTCATCTCTGGACGGACTACCAATTCCTCGTGTTGGCACCTCCCGAGCGAGGAACATTCCACCACCACCTCAAGGAACTCAAAAAGCATAATCTCCACCACCAAACCATCCATCCCGTGGAGAACTATGGGAATTCATTCGTCGACAAGAAGAAATGTTGGAGCAGTATGCTCATCGCCTAGATCAGTTGGAAAATGATCGTAACATGGAGAACGCACACCACCGCATAACAAATGACTTAGCGGTAGAAAAGCAAAGAGCGACTCAACAACGTCAGCCCTCACTCAGGGTTGAACATGCTTCTCGACAAGAAAGAGTTCCATCTCCTGTGCCGACTCAACGCTCTACGAGAGTATCAGTTCAATCTGTGCACTCCAATTCTCCTCCTCCATAGAGAACCATCCCTACGAACCATGAATCCAGACACTTGGCTGATGATGAAGTTATACAAGTTGTCCTTCCTTTTTCGGAGCGGATTATGCTCTTTCTAATTGACAAAAGATTTGAAAAGGTGCCTGTCCCGGAGTTATATGATGGGACTGGCGATCCTTTGGAGCATTTGGATGTCTATGAGTCGGCTATGTCGGTCAGAAGTGCATCGGGTCCGATCATGTGCAGAGTGTTCCCTTTGTCATTGAAGAAGACTGCTCTAAGATGGTTCCAGACTCTCCCGCCGAGATCCATCAATACTTGGGCCGATTTGCGGACCAAATTTATCACCAGTTTTACAACGAGCAAGGTCCAGGAAAAGACGAAGGCATCATTGAAACAAATTCGCCAAGGACCGTCGGAGTCTTTGCGAGATTATATCCGTAAATTTACAAAGGAAGCTTTGTTAGTTCAAGGACTTCAACCCGGAGTGCAACTCATGCTAGCGAAGGATGGACTCATTCCACACTCACTTTTTGGATCGACTTATCCAAAAAGAAGCCAAGCAACATGGAGGAATTCTTAAGTCGGGCAGAAGGATACATTAGTTTAGAGGATGAGGAGATGGCTTTGAAGTTAAAAGACACACTCTCTTCTAATCAGACGCAGAAAGAGTAAGGGCAGAAAAACAAAAATAAAGAAAATAAAGGTGATAAAGAACCTCTTGGACGATACACTTCGTACACTCCACTGAACCAGCCTCGGGGAAAAATTATGAACGAAATCCTTCATGTCGAGATGTATGAAGCTGGGATGAGGAGACCGCGACCTCAGAAGGCGGGACCAAATACAGACAAGACAAAGTACTGCAGATTTCACAAATCACATGGCCATGACACAGATCAGTGCCTCAACCTGAAGGACTCTATCGAAGAACTCATTCATCGTGGGAAACTTAGTAGATTCAAGAAAGATGCCGACTTTCAGTCAAGACGCGATGGCTCCCATAGTCGGAGAACCGATGATAGAAGAGAAGAATGGCAGCATGAATCTAACCATCATGAACGGAGTAGATCTCGCACCAGGTCACCTCGTCCTGAAAGGTCGAGTTCCAGGAGGCCGTCTCGCGACAGATCCCCACCTCGCAGTTCTCACCAAGAACACAGAAGTGCATCTCGACAACACACCCCATCTCGAGAAGAACCTTCATCTTCAAAACACCCTGTAATTTACGTTATTGCTGGAGGATTTGCTGGAGGAGGAGAGTGTAACAATTCAAAGAAGAGACACCTGAAAGAGATAATGTCAGCCTCTACCTCTTCTCATCGTCAGCATGGAGACTCTCGGCGAAAACTTCCCCCATTGACCTTTTCAGAGGACGACTACGGTCCCGTCATTCCGGGCCATGATGACCCCATGCTCATAAAAGTCATGATGGCAAACCATGAAGTCAGGAGAGTGTTTATTGATCAGGGTAGCTCGGCTGATGTTCTTTTCTTGAAGACATTTCACCTTCTCCGTATCCCTGAGACAGACCTTGTACCTTATAAAGGAGCAGATCTGATTGGATTTACGGGAGATAAGATTCAGCCTACGGGGTATGTAGAACTCCTTGTGACGTTTGGGCAAATACCTTTAACCAAGACCGCAAAAGTGAGATTCCTGGTGGTCGATTGCCCAAAACATTACAATGCTATTCTCGGAAGGCCAACCCTTAATGCTATCGACGCCATCATTTCTATGAATCATTTAATGATGAAATTTTGGAATGATGACAGAAAAGTGATCAATGTTCGAGGTGATCAGGTCATGGCACATTCTTGTTATAAAGAGTCCCTGAAGATTTCAAAGCCGGAAAAACCTGAGGCATCTGAAAAGATTGGAGAACACCCATCATCAACAGGAGTGATGTTAACAGACTTAGACGTCAGAGAGGATTTCAAAGAAACCAGGCCTATTCCTGATGGAGAATTCAAAGCATTTCAAATTGGTCCAATGCTGGATCAAACTGTTCAGATTGGATGTGGCTTGTCAAAGGAAGTCGAGGAAGAATTATGTGCACCCATTCGCTGAAACGCTGATTTGTTTGCTTGGACTGCTGCTGATATGCCGGGATTGGATCCCGATGTCATTTGCCACCGACTCTCTGTTGACCCAAAAGTTAAACCTGTTGAGCAGCGACGAAGGAATATGTCGACTGACAGAGCGGAAGCAGTGAAGTAACAAGTGACAGAATTACTGGACGCCAGTTTCATTCGAGAAGTCAAATATACGACATGGTTGTCTAATGTAGTTTTAGTCAAAAAATCCAATGGAAAATGGCGAATGTGTGTAGATTACACCAATATAAATAAAGCATGTCCTAAAGATTCTTACCCCCTGCCAAACATCGACCTGTTGGTCGACAAATCTTTCGGCTTTCGACTTTTATCTTTTATGGACGCCTATTCCGAATATAATCAAATTCCGATGTATCCTCCTGACCAAGAGAAAACGGTGTTTATGACAGAGGGAGCTAATTATTGCTATCGGATGATGCCTTTTGGGCTGAAAAATGCTGGAGGAACCTATCAGAGAATGATGAACATGTTCTTCAGTGATCAAATTGGACGAGTAGTAGAAGTTTATGTTGATGACATGATAACTAAAAGTTTGACAGACGAATGTCACGTTCAAGACCTCGGAGAAGTTTTCAATCAACTCCGACGTTACAATATGAGGCTCAATCCAAAAAAAATGTACGTTTGGCGTCCGAGCTGGAAAGATTTTCGGTTTCATGCTAACCGAGCGTGGGGTAGAAGCCAATCCAGACAAGTGTCGTGCTGTTCTTGAAATGAAAAGTCCATCGTTGGTGAAAGAAGTTCAACAGTTGACAGGAAGAATTGCCGCCTTAACAAGATTTATCTCGAGATCGGCTTCTCGTGCACTTCCTTTTTTCCGTCTTTTGAAGAAAGGAAAGTCATTTGTTTGGGATGACGAATGCGAAGGAGCTTTTCAACAAGTGAAGGCGATATTGTCGTCACCACCTGTCCTGTCAAAACCAGTTGTAGGAGAAATATTATACTTGTATCTGTCAGTTGCAGAAGAAGCAGTCGCAGCAGTACTAATTCGGGAAGCTGAGGGAGTTCAGCTCCCAATGTTCTTTATCAGCAAAGCCTTACAAGGACCAGAATTGAGATATCCAAAAGTAGAAAAGATTGCATTAACGCTGATTATAGCGGCTCGTCGACTTTGTCACTATTTCCAAGCTCATCCAATCGTGGTGAGGATGAACCAGCCGATCAGAAAAGTCCTTCATAGACCATATCTAGCTGGAAGGATGGTTTCCTGGGCAGTCGAACTATCCGAGTTCGGCGTAACGTACGAACCTCGACAAGCAATCAAGGCCCAAGCTTTGTCCGACTTTGTAGCAGAATTAACCCCGACACATTACCTTTCTGATGATTGGTGGGATATACATGTTGACGGATCTTTAAATCAGAAAGGAAGCGGAGCTAGAATACTCTTAGAAAATTCGGAAGGAGTTGTTCTGGAACATTCCTTAAGTCTATCGTTTCCGACATCAAATAACCAAGCCGAATATGAAGCAATGATAGCAGGATTGAGGATGGCAACTGAAGTTGGAGCAAGACGAGTACGTATCAATAGTGATTCACAACTAGTGGTTTCGCAGATCAATGGTAATTACCAAGATAAGGATCCTTTATTGGAGAAGTACCTGGAAGTTGTCAAAAGCCTGTGCAGCAGATTCGTTGAAATCGAGATCAACCATATTCCTAGAGAAAGGAATGCGAAAGCTGACATACTTTCGAAACTTGCCAGTACGAGGTCATCGGGGAATAACAAATCCGTGATTCAAGAAGTGATTTCGACACCAACTGTTATCATGATGGTTGATGAAGAATAATGTTGGTATACAGCCATACAGAAGTATTTGCAAGATGGAACCTTACCAGACGATGCCGAGAATGCAAAACGCGTTCTGAGACAGGCTGCTAGATATTGTTTTGTAGACGGAATTCTTTATCGGAGGGGCTTAGCGCAACCATTGATGAAATGCATCTCAGGAAACCTCGTCGAGTATGTAATGACTGAGGTTCATGAAGGTATTTGTGGGCACCATCCTGGCGGATACTCGTTATCTCGAAAGATCTTAAGAGCCGGGGTACTATTGGCCGACCATGGAAGCTGACTGCATGCAGTATGTTAAAAAATGCTCCTCCTGTCAAAGGCATGCCGACATACACAGGGCACCCGCTGAAGCCTTATGGTCCATCTCGGTTCCATGGCCATTTTCGTGGTGGGGAATCGACATCCTAGGCCCATTCCCGATGGCCCCAGGACAACTTAAATATCTTGCTGTAGCCGTCGATTACTTCACTAAATGGATCGAAGCAAAACCGTTAGCAAAAATCACGGCCAAGAATTTGTCAAAATTTGTCTACCGGTTTATCATTTGCAGATTCGGAATTCCAAATACTGTGGTATCTGATAACGACACTCAATTCACTGATAAAGGCTTTCAAGGATTGATGTCGGACTTTCACATAACCCATAGATTTTCATCGGTGGAACACCCTCAAACAAATGGACAAGCAGAAGCTACTAACAAGGTGATTCCTAAAGGTCTAAAAAAGCGACTTGAATCCGCCAAGGGGCTTTGGGTTGAGCAATTACCCAATGTACTCTGGGCTTACCATACAACTCCTCATTCAAACACAGGGGAAACTCCTTTCAGGCTAGCATATGGAGTTGATGTCGTGATTCCCGTAGAAATCGGGGAAGAAAGTTTTCGACTTCATGCTTACGATCAAAGTTTTAACGAAGATAGAATGCGTGAGGAATTATATTTAATCGAGGAGGTTCGTGAAAGAGCATCAATTCGTGAAGCAGCAATTACATTGCAATCGGCAAGACGCCGACAAAAAATTGTTGTTCCTTGCACATTCGAAGTCGGAGATTTGGTATTGAGGAGAGCCGACGTGGGTAATAAGAATGTAGCTCAAGGAAAGTTAGCAGAAAATTGGGAAGGGCTATATCGGGTTGTTTCCAAAACAGGGACCAGTGCATATCAACTGGAAACTCTACCCGGAATTGCAATACCACGAACTTGGAATACAGATAAACTTCGGAGATATTTCAGTTGATTGTAATTGTTTACAAATAAATAAAGTTTCAAAATTTTCAGGATTTATGTTCTTCGAACAATCTCGTTTGGGGTCCTCAAGCAATGACGTCAAGATCCCACGTAGAGAACACACTTCTCGAGCTTGTGTCGAGGACACGCTCCTCGAGCAATTTCGGGCTTAGTCCCTCGACTCCGTCAACTTCTTGCATCGAGGACACGCTCCTCGAGCAATTTCGGGCTTAGTCCCTCGACTCAGTTGACTTCTTGCGTCAAGGACACACTCCTCAAGCAATTTCGGATATACTCCTTGAAGTACTCGAGTATGTTTCTTAAACATCTTTAAATCGTGATAAATTCAATATCTATTTGATCGATATCTCGATAGCAGAAGAAAATCGAGAGAAACACTTATAAAAGATCTAATGTTCCATTAAAAAACCCCATGTTATAAATACAAAGGTAATTAAAAGCGAGAATACAAAAGGAACGCCGGCATCCCGGTTCTTCATGTCTCGGCGACTACAATTGGAGTACCTACATCTTCAGCCGCTTCCTTTGCTTCCTCATCTGCTCGGAGCTTGGGGGTACTCAGCACTTCATCTCCAGGCACCGCCTCCACATCCCCAGTCGGAAGGACATTGTACCATTTTCCATCCTTCACGGAGCAAACAGTCGACATACCCTTAGTATTCAATTCCACCTTGGGATTCAGAAACTTCATTTGTTTAATGGCTTCATAAAAATATAAAGTCGAGGCATCGATCCATAATTTCTCATTTTGTTCCTTCTCGGCAGTTTCTTCAGCCAATTTGATTTCCAGATCTTTTATCTCTTCTTTTAACTCAGCATTTTCTGATTGAGCAAGCTTAGCCGCTTCAGAGGCTGATTTAACTCCTTCACGAGCTAATACAAACTCGGTAGAAACCAGCTCCGCCTTCTTCACAGCTTCTTCCTTCTCGACAATCAAAGTTTTAATTTGCTCAGTCAAAGCAAGGTTATCCTCATAGAGTTTATCTTTTTCCGTACGCAGACGTTGGACGTCGACAATAGTCGCCTGCATCTTAAGCTCATCAGTTTCAAGTTTTCCTCTTATTTTCTCAAGTTCCTCCTTCAGCGGTAGGAGCGCATGCAAGTCACAAACCGAGCTGGCGAAATATTGCGACATCATCGCGAACCTCATCGCCCAACTCGACGCATGGTTCATGAATTCAGCAATCTCTTTATCGGATTTGTTATTGAATAAACTCTGAGCTTGCACCGCAAGATAATGTCGGACTTCCTCTTTGCTCATGTTTGAAGTCGGCAAACTATTGTAGGAAGATCCTTCTCCTTTTCCCCCATCTTCAGAATACCAAGAAGAAGTTCTCCTCAGCTCTTCACCAATTTTTTTTTCCTTAGAAGACTTGAAAATGGGGACTTCATTGATTTTGACACTACTCGAAGCCCCCAACCTCTGCTTCTTTACCTTTGTAGGGTCAATCACCTCAACTCTGTCCCCGACATCTTCTTTCTTTTGGGCTTCCAAGGCCTTTTTCTTTAATAATTTCTCAGCAAGTTTTGCTCTCTGTGTTGCCGCCATAGTTTCTGCAAAACAAAAGTAAACGATCAGAATCAGAATATATTTTTTAAAAAAATACAAGTCATATATAAACATTTACCCAATGACTGTCGAGTTGCGTTGCCGCCCTCCTCGATAACGGAGCTACTCGGCAAAGTTCCAAAATCTCTTACAAATGTTTTTATCTTGTCGACAACAGTCCTTTCATCCTCGGATAACTCCTTATAGTTAACGACATATTCCGAAGAAGATTTCCCAAAGTGAGCCTCGCTCCAGTATGGATAAATCATTCCTCGACCGTCCTCGCCGAGAATATTCTGGCGGGCTTCATTGATTGGCTTACAGAATACATATTTATCTTTGAAATTTCGGTAGGACTCTTGGTAAATTTCAAAGATTTTTCCACCAGCACCAGCGCAGAGAGAAAGCCATGAATACCGGTTCGGGCCATCCTTCACTACCAAAGGTCGGAAGAAGTGAAAGAAGATATTCGAGTTGAGTTCAAGCTTCAACCCGTGACACAAAATCATGAAACTTCTCACGAAAGCCCATGCGTTAGGATGAAGTTGGGAAGACGCTACCTCGAGATGATGAAGGACCTCTAACTCGAACCAATGAAAAGATAACCAAAATCCGAGGTCCTCGAAAAGAGTTTTATACATCGGGATAAAAAGGTTTTCCTCCAAATCACCTTGGCTACATATCTGATCATCTTCTCCCGGGGACACCAAACTCCAATTGTCTTCATTTCCCGGTTCCACCCATTCTACATCTCGGAATCCTAACTCCAAAGAGCTTAGAGAACTGTATATGCCGGAAGTCCCAATCGCCTCCGTATCTACCCATGTCAAACTCGACAACGCTTGCGGCACTGGGTAGTTCGTGGCAGGGGAAGTATATATCTTCCGCTTTCCCATCTCGGACCTGCCCAAAAGTCCTATATTAAAATTGGATCGAGATGTTGAATCAGCTCCGAGATCAACAAGGTTGATCATGGATGATTCTGCGGAAAAAACACCCCGGGAAATCATATTTCTTTAGAATATAAGCAGTCCCTCACGGGAATTAAAAAGACTAGAAGCTCTCTGGACTCGATTCCTTTTGAGTACACGATTGAGGATGTTAGGATCCTCAGGGTCATCAAATACGGTTATACAATGGCACTTACATCTACATTGCATGGCATGAACAAAGTGTGGTGGAGTTCTGGACTTATGCTAGAGGTATTCCCAACTCTAAGGGAGTATATACCAGCATCAAGTCTACTGTGCTTGGCATCCCTGTGTTCGTTGATGAAGGGATTCTTTCCACCATTTTGGGTGTGAAAGCTGAAGGTGTTACCTTCACTCCAGGCTGGGAGGTGAAGAAAGGTGGGCACAAGGAGTTCACCAAGTTGTTGTATGGAACAGAAGAACTAGAGAGCATGAATGCAAAATACATGCTGGAGAAAGTCAGGGTTCTTCATACTATCTTGGGGAACACCATAATCCCTAAGATTGGAAGCAGGGATCATGTTTCAGAATTGGAGAGGTTTTGTCTGATAAACCTGATCAAGAAAAAGAAGATGAATCTGCCCGCATCCTTCTGTTTCACATGCAAAAGAAGATTAGAGATTCTGCATCCAGTCTTCCCCACAACACTCCATCACAAGGATCCTTCTGCACTTCAAGGTTCCCATAGAAAGGCTGTTTGATCACAAAGGCCCAGTTTTCTTTGGAGAGAACAACCTGAAGAGCATGCAGATAAAGCTGACTCCAAGGCCTCCATCTCCCTCTCTGAAGGAGAGCATTCTGTCTGAGAAAGCTGCAAGGAGGAGAACAACCTTAGAAGTCCTTGAGGATGAGCTTTAGGGAGATATAAGGAAGAAGAAGTTCAAGTCTTCCAAGCCTTCCCTCCAGCAGAAGAGAAAGAAACTCCCTGTGAGGAGCTCAGCAAAAGTTTCTCTGGAAGCTTTACAGACTCAGGGATCTGAACCTGTTCAGAAGGCTCTGACAAAGTCGTCACAAATTTTGGGTCAGACATCTGAAGCTGTTAAGCCTCTGTCTCCTAAGCCTACTTCTGAACCAGAAGGAAAAACTCAAGAGATGGCTGAGATTGCTGACTCTAAGGCAGTACCAGCAGAACCCTTAGCTGCATGTCCATCAGATCCTGAACTGATTCAGGTAGTAACTCTTGCTACTGCATTAGAGCAAGAAGAGTTGGAGAAGAAGGCAGAACAAGAAAAATATGACTATGCTATAGTTGTGGCCTCTCAGCTTGCTATTGCTGAAGATGATAGGCTAGCTACTATAGCCCAAGCAACTAAGAAAAGGAAAAGATCAAGTGCTCAGCAAAGGAAGAGTGCAAGGACAAAGCTGTTTCAGACAGCCCCTGCACCACCTGCCAGAGTATCAAGGAGCACTGCCAGCCAGCTTGAGGAAATGGATGAAGCTGGTAAGTACCAAAATTTCGTTAAAGCAAACCTCTTTTTCAAGAGGAGAAGAGAAGAAAAAGAAAAGGAAGCTGTCAAAGAAAAGGAATCTGAGGTTGTGAAGCCTCTTGTAAAAAGGCTCAAGGTGAGGTTTGACAATGTTACACCATCTCCACCATCCTCACCTGAGAAGAAAGAGGAGAAGAAGGAAGAAGATAAGGTTGTAACTGAACCTGAGAAGAAGGATTCAGAGATTCAAGAAGAAGAATTTGCACCATCACCACCATCATCACCATCATCATCCCTATCATCTTCATAAGCTACACAGTCTGAAGATTTCTTAAAAGATCAACATGAACAAGGCCATTCTCAATTCTGGAAGGGAGGTATGCTGCCTGAGCAGCTGAGGCTAGGTCCTAAAAGTAGGGATTTCTTCACAGATCCTACTTTTGACCCCTATGCATGGCCCCTTACTGATAGGCATTTTGAGTTAGCCTCTGAAGTTCCACACATCAGGTATGAAGACCTGTTTACTGAAAGGCTCAGGGTTCCTAAATTCCCTAATCTATTTGAAGAGCTTCAGTACTTTAGAGACGAGCCCCCTATCTCTCTGCATCAAGGTCTTATCAAGCAGACTGCAGCTGAAGTAAGAGCAAAGTACCAAAGAAGTTCAGATGAGGCATATTATGGTCAGCTGGAGAAGATCAGAAAGGGTAAAGGCCCTGCTCATAAGTGGGCTCCTCTTAACCCTTTTTCTGCTGACTCTTTGAAGCTGTCCAATGAGGATTGGAGCTCTGCTAGGCAACTATCAACAGAGGCTGAGCTGTTTGAAAGGGACTATCTGAAGCTGGTAGGCATGAGAGGGTACAGGCCCCCAAGGGCAATTTCCATCAGGCCATCCACAGAGATCTTAGTGCAACCTGATAGAATCATTCTCAGGTATCCCCTGGAGGAAGTCCTTGAAGACAAGTTTAAGGAGCTCAAGACTTATCCTAATCATCTGCAGATGTATGAGTTCTTGTCTGAAGCTGCCTCGAATAAGAAGTTCCCTGCAATGATCAAGAAACAAGGTGGAGGCTTAGATCATTCTTCCAGGGATTGGATGTGGTCATCCTACTGGAATATCAGAGAAGGTGTTGGATCTTCTTCTGGTACTTCAGGACAGGATGAAGACTCCATGACATATCCTGGTGCCTCTACTCTTGTAGATTATCAGTATGTCAGAGGCAGATTCCCTATGGCTTCTTTCACAGAGGATTAGCCTGTCATGATTCCAATTCATAAGTTCCACTTTGCTGTCAGCCATCCTGAAGACTATCATCTGCCACAAGGGTTCAGGGTTTTCAGATTCTATCATGAGAGCATCAAGATTGTGCTATATGAGGTTGAGAAGGACCCTGAAGAAGAGAACAATAGACTGAAACTACAAGTCAAGAGGTTAGAGAAGAAGAATGTTGATCTGGTTGCTAAACAGGATCAGATTCTCCAAGAACAGTTGCAGATCAGAACTGGGCAAGAAGAACTGAAGGCTACTGTTATCTCTCAGATTGACAAGGCTAAAGAAGAGATTTCTGCTTTACTGATAGCAGCCTTGCTGAAGAAGAAGAATAATGGATAGTCTATGATGTGTAGCCAGTCTGATGTTATTTCAGTTTTGTGTTAATTTTCAGATTCTATATTTTTTTTGTTTGTCTGAACTTTGCATTAATACAATCAGTTGTTGGTATCATGTGTTTTTATAAGCTCTGATTGCTTTGATTATATTGTTTGATCTTATTGTTATTTTTTATCTTGATTTGTGATTATTGCTCTGAAGTTCCCTTTTGATTGATGACAAAAGGGGGAGTATTAAAATCTAACAAATCTGAATCTGAAGTGGTTACAGGTCTCAGGGGGAGTATTTGAGAAATATCAGAAACTGTTAGACCTGAGAAGTATTTATCTGAGGGGGAGTTATACTTATATTACACTTATGATAATTTAAAACTCCTTTCAGATTTATTTATTTTAAGTAAATTTGCCATCATTAAAAATGGGGAGAATGTTGAGTCTCAAAAATATCATAAGGAAGATTATGATGATTTAAGACAACTCAATCCCTAAGTTTTAATATTTAACAAATTTGGTTAAAAGCATTATCATGGATACATATGTTTTTAATGTTTTATCTATGATTTCAGCAAGCCACTTTAATCTTGATAAAAACTGTCTGAAGGTTCAACCTGTCTGAAGTGTTGAAGCTGTCTGAAGGTTCAACCTGTCTGAAGTGTTGAAGCTGTCTAAAGGTTCAACCCGTCTGAAGTGTTGAAGCCGTCTGAAGTCGTATTTTATGACGTGGCACATCTTGCTGAAGTTGTGAGAAGACTTGTCTGAAGTTCTGAAGAGTTAAATCTCTCTCTGCTGCACGCAACTTTTCAAGGCATATTTTGGCAAAGACACAGAGACCTTTCCTGGATTGTTTGAATTTCATACACCATTTGGGGAATCTCTGCAGCGCAGTTTTTGCAGCAACAGCTGTGGCAGCTTTTGTCAGCAGCAACCTTGGATGTTGTCAGAAAAGTTTCAGAACGCACAGAATGCTCAGGAGCATGTCTCACAACGGATTAAAAAGCATTAAATGCTATCTCTAAACGGTGATTTTTCAACGAATTGAAGACTGGGTATAAATACCCTTCATCTGAAGATCATTTAGAAGAAGAACAAGAGATTAGATTTCAAGAGAAACAAAACGCTGCTAGTTTTACTCTGTAAAACTTACTCTGATAAAAATTCTTTGTACATCATTTCATATATTCTGAGTATACCTCAGTTATTTGTACATTGTAACAGTTTAAGCTTCAAACTGGTTTAGTTTTAGAGCTTAAACAATCTTTTCTCTTTAAAACTGTTTTTGAGCCTGGAGAGACTTGTTGTCTAAAGAATACTTGTTTGTAAGAGCCTGGAGAGGCTTGACTGAAAAAGAATACTTAGTTGTAGAGCCTGAAGAGGCTTGACTGTAAAAGAATACTTGTAATCTGGTTGAGATTAAGAGAAAATCCAAGTGCTCATTGGCATTGGGACTGGACGTAGCTCACAGTGGTAGTGAGTGAAGCAGGATAAATTCTGTGGCTAAGTTTTCTTACCCTTATCTCTTGTCAAATTCGTTTATTCTAATCAAAGGGTGTTGAAAAACTGTTCTGATAATTTATGAAAGCAAGAAACGTTTTAAAAACATATTTTCAGAACCTGTCTTAAGAAACTTTAGACAACCCCTTTAACCTGTCTGAAATTTCATTATAAAAGCTGTTTGCGAAAAGCTTTCATAATTTATTTAAGAAACACTATTCAACCCCCCTTCTAGTGTTTCCCTGTGTTTCTACAATTGGTATCAGAGCTTAACTCAAGGTTGAGCACCTAACAAGTGTTGAGGTTTAAAGATCCAGATGGAAGCACAACCAAACAACAGCCACTACATCACAGAAGGAGCCTCTGTGACAAGGCCTCCAGCTTTTAATGGTGTAGACTACCATTACTGGAGAGACCGCATGAAGTTGTTCATTGAAAGCAGCAACATCAGTCTCTGGGGATATAGTAACTGAAGGTGACTATATTCCCATGCGTGGTAATGAACCCATTCCTAGGTCTGAATGGTCCATGAAGCAGAGAGCTCAGGTTCAATTAAATGCTAAGGCAAAACTCTACCTGGTATGTTCATTGAACAAAGTAGAGTATGAGAAAGTTCATGGATGTTCCTCTGCCAAGGAAATCTGGGATACATTGGCATCAGCCCATGAGGGAACTGATAATGTCAAACAATCCAAGATAAGCATGCTTGTTCATCAATATGAGATGTTCAAGATGCATGAGTCTGAAACTATTGACCAAATGTTTGGTAGGTTTCAGACAATAACAAATGGACTGAGATCTTTGGGAAGATCTTATGAATCTGGAGATAATAATCGAAAGATTCTGAGAAGCCTTCCTAAGGCTTGGAGACCCAAGGTTACTGCCATTCAAGAGGCTAAAGATTTAAACACCTTGAAAATGGAGGAACTATTGGGCTCTCTCAAAGTCCATGAGTTAGAACTTGGAGAGGATGAATCCAAAACTAAATCTCTGGCATTGAATACCAGGACCAGACAGACTAGGCATGGGAACATAAAAGCCATGCAAGCTGAGGAAACTTCAGAAGAAGATGGCTCAGAAGAAGATGATGATCTTGCTCTTCTCAGCAGAAAGATCAAGAGGATGCTGCAGAACAGAGGAAAGTTCAGAAAGAACCAATCCTCTACCTTTAAATCAGGTAAATCAGGTAAGGATTTACACAATGACAAAATTATATGTTTTGAGTGTAAACAACCAGGTCACATGAAGGCAGAATGCCCAAGACTAAAGAAGAATAACTTCAAGAAGAATAAGTTCTTAAAAAATAAGAAGGGTCTGATGGCAACATGGGAGGATCTTGATGAGTCTACCTCATAAGAAGAGGAAGACACTTCAGAAGAGGCCAATCTATGTCTTATGGCCAGCCTGCCCTCATCAGACAGCTCAGAATTTGAGATGTGTTTAACAGGACAAAGGAAACCCCACAAATGGCACCTGGACAGTGGATGCTCGCGACACATGACAGGAGAAAGGTCTTTGTTCCAAAACCTTAGGCCCAGAGCAGGAGGTGTGGTCACCTTTGGTGGAAACCAGCAAGAGAAGATCACAGGAATAGGGACTGTAGGTATATCTCCTCTCTCCCTCATTAAGAATGTTTTTCTGGTAGAGGGACTGCAACACAATTTACTGAACATAAGTCAATTATGTGACAGTGGATATGTGGTCTCCTTTACTAAAGAAGGATGCATAGTCAAATACTCTCTTGATCAAATCCTTTTTACTGCTAAAAGACACAGTAATGTGTATAAAATTGATCTAGAGGAGCTAGCAAGTCAAAATGTAAAATGTTTTATCTCTGTTGAAGATGAAAAACAGATTTGGCATCAAAGACTTAGGCATGCCAGCTTGAGATTAATCTCAAAGTTAGCAAAACAAAACCTTGTTAAAGGACTGCCTAAGCTTTCTTACAAATCTGACATTTTATGTGAAAGCTGTCTGAAAGGGAAACAAACAAGACACTCTTTTCAGAGTAAGAATGTTGTTTCCACTAGCAGACCTTTAGAACTGTTACATATTGACTTGTTTGGTCCTATTAGAACATAAAGCATTAGTGGTAAGAAATATGGTTTGGTCATTGTTAATGACTATTCTAGATTTACATGGGTGTTATTCCTAAGAAGCAAGGATGAGACTTTCAGGAATTTCATAATATTCTGCAAGAAGGTACAAAATGAAAAAAGGATTCTGTATATCTGTCATCAGAAGTGATCATGGTGGAGAGTTTGAGAATGCAAACTTCCAACTGTTCTGTGATGAGAATGGAATCTCACACAATTTCTCCGTGGCTAGAACACCTCAGCAAAATGGGGTTGTTGAGAGAAAGAACAGAAGCTTTCAAGAAATGGGAAGAACCATGCTCAACTCTTGCAACCTACCAAGATACTTCTGGGTAGAAGCTATTAATACAGCTTGCTACCTTCAGAACAGAATATTGGTAAGACCAATTCTGAAAAGGACTCCTTATGAATTGTGGAAAGGAAGAAAACCCAACATATCATATTTTCATCCTTTTGGATGTGCGTGTTTTATACTCAACACTAAGGATGATCTTGGTAAATTTGATGCAAAGTCTGATAAAGGATTTTTTATAGGATATTCTGAAACATCTAAAGCCTATAGAGTATTCAACTCTAGAACTTTAATTGTGGAAGAATCAATTCATGTTAAATTCAATGACAAGAAAGAGACTGATAGGGAACTATCAGATCTAGAAGATGATTTTGCAGGTATGGAGCTGAATGATCATAACAGCTTGAAGGATGAACATGTGTCTGAAGCATCATCTGTCACTGAACCTCTTCAGACAAATGTTGAGTCTCAGACAGTATCTCAGAAAACTAACTGGAGATACAAGTCACATCATCTTAAGGAGCAAATCATTGGCAGCACTTCAGAAGGAGTTAAGACAAGATCAAAATTCAAGAATCTGAATTTTCTTGCTCTCCTGTTTGAAATTGAGCCAAATAACATTGATGAAGCTCTGCATGATGAAGGGTGGATCCTAGCCATGCAAGAAGAGCTAAATCAGTTTGCTAGAAGTGATGTATGGACTCTTGTTCCTAAACCCCATGGGAAAACTATTATTGGAACCAAATGGGTGTTCAGAAACAAGTTGTCTGAAGAAGGTAAAGTGGTCAGAAACAAGGCAAGATTGGTGGCTCAAGGATAAAATCAACAAGAAGGTATTGACTTCACTGAAACCTTTGCTCCAGTTGCCAGGTTAGAGGCAATTAGAATACTTCTATCTTATGCTGTAAATAATGGCATCAAACTATATCAAATGGACGTTAAAAGTGCCTTCCTCAATGGGTTCATTGAAGAAGAAGTTTTTGTTAGACAACCCCCTGGTTTTGAAGATACTGCTTTTCCTGATTATGTTTTCAAACTGAAAAAGGCTCTTTATGGTCTGAAACAAGCTCCTAGAGCATGGTATGACAGACTGAGTAGTTTTCTTATCAAAAATGGTTTTGAAAGAGGAAAAGTAGACACAACCCTTTTCAGAAAACAGTCTAACAAAGACTTTATACTTGTTCAGATATATGTTGATGATATTATTTTTGGTTCAACTGATTCTTCCCTATGTAAGGAGTGTTCTGAGTTGATGCAATCAGAGTTTGAAATGAGTTTAATAGGAGAATTAAAATTTTTCTTAGGGCTTCAGATTAAGCAAGATTCTGATTATATATGGATCCACCAGGAAAAGTATACAAAAGAAATGCTTAAGAAGTTCAACATGAGTGATTGCAAACCCATGTCAACTCCTATGCATCCCTCTGCATCTTTGAGCAAAGATGAAAAGGAAGAACCAGTGAATCAAACTTTATACAGAAGAATGATTGGCTCTCTGTTGTATCTAACTGCAAGCAGATCTGACATAATGTTCAGTGTTTGTCTCTGTGCTAGATTTCAATCAGATCCAAGAATTACTCATTACAAAGCTGTAAAGAGAATTTTTAGGTATCTGAAAGATACTACTAATCTTGGTCTGTGCTATAAGAAGAGAAAAGATTGCAGGTTAATAGGATATTGTGATGCTGACTTTGCTGGAGATAGAATGGAAAGAAAGAGCACCAGTGGAGGATGTCATTTCTTTGGAAATAACATGATCAGCTGGTCAAGCAAAAGGCAAAGCACCATTGCTTTATGAACAGCAGAAGCTGAATACATCTCAGCAGCCATTTGTTGTTTACAACTGCTATGGGTGAAGTATCAGCTTGAGGATTTTAACATTCCTATCTTTGCTATACCTGTTCTTTGTGATAATACAAGTGCTATTAATCTGTCCAAGAACCCCATCCAACATTCTAGGGTAAAGCATATAGAAATCAAGCATCATTTCATTAGAGACTATGTTCAGAAAGGTGTTTTTGATATTCAGTTCATTGACACAGAGCATCAATGGGCTGACATATTCACAAAACCCCTAGTTGAAGATAGATTTAAGTTCATACGTAATAATCTGAACATACATAAATTTTCTAAATGATTGTCTGAAATATGTTGTTGTCTGATATATTAAGTGTGTCTGAACTTATAGCTTGTCTGAACTTTGTGTGGGTGTCTGAAATTCTCATATGTCTGAAATAATTGCTGACATGGCTATCTAAGACGGTTGATTTCCATTATTTTAAAGTTTTGACTCTTCCACTTCGCACGTTACCTGAAGTCTGTGCAGCCGGTACAGAGAATCATTGCATCGTGGGTCTCTAAATACAGCAGTAAGTGTGTCGAGGAAGTTTTTACAGCTCTCACACTATCTCTCTCTTCAACAGTCAAGAAAGTTTTCTCTCTCTCTTGAAGCTTTTTCTCTGCAACAACAATGGCACCTAAGGCATCTTCTGCAAAATTGTGGTCAGAACCAAGGGTGTTAACCTAGAGGAGCTTCAAGACCTTGGTATGGACTTGGTTGGTGAGTTTGATGGAGCAGGATGGACTCCATTCTTTGAGAACATATACACTGCATGGCATGAACAAAGTGTGGTGGAGTTCTGGACTTATGCTAGAGGTATTCCCAACTCTAAGGGAGTATATACCCGCATCAAGTCTACTGTGCTTGGTATCCCTGTGTTTGTTGATGAAGGGATTCTTTCCACCATTCTGGGTGTGAAAGCTGAAGGTGTTACCTTCACTCCAGGCTGGGAGGTGAAGAAAGGTGGGCACAAGGAGTTCACCAAGTTGTTGTATGGAACAAAAGAACCATAGATGAATGCAAAATACATACTGGAGAAAGTCAGGGTTCTTCATGCTATCTTGGGGAACACCATAATCCCTAAGAGTGGAAGCAGGGATCATGTTTCAGAACTGGAGAGGTTCTGTCTGATAAACCTGATCAAGAAAAAGAAGATGAATCTTCCCAGCATCCTTCTGTTTCACATGCAAAAGAAGATTAGAGATTTTGCATCCAATCTTCCCCACAACACTCTCATCACAAGGATACTTCTGCACTTCAAGGTTCCCATAGAAAGGCTGTTTGATCACAAAGGCCCAGTTTTCTTTGGAGAGAACAACCTGAAGAGCATGCAGATAAAGCTGACTCCAAGGCCTCCATCTCCCTCTCTGAAGGAGAGCATTCTGTCTGAGAAAGCTGCAAGGAGGAGAACAACCTTAGAAGTCCTTGAGGATGAGCTTCAGGGAGATATAAGGAAGAAGGAGTTCAAGTCTTCCAAGCCTTCCCCCCAGCAGAAGAGAAAGAAACTCCCTGTGAGGAGCTCAGCAAAAGTTTCTCTGGAAGCTTTACAGACTCAGGGATCTGAACCTATTCAGAAGGCTCTGACAAAGTCGTCTGAAATTGTGGGTCATACATCTGAAGCTGTTAAGCCTCTGTCTCCTAAGCCTACTTCTGAACCAGAAGGAAAAGCTCAAGAGATGGCTGAGATTGCTGACTCTGAGGCAGTACCAGCAGAACCCTTAGTTGCATGTCCATCAGATCCTGAACTGATTCAGGTAGCAGCTCTTGCTACTGCATTAGAGCAAGAAGAGTTGGAGAAGAAGGCAGAACAAGAAAAATCTGACTATGCTATAGTTGTGGCCTCTCAGCTTGCTATTGCTGAAGATGATAGGCTAGCTACTATAGCCCAAGCAACTAAGAAAAGGAAAAGATCAAGTGCTCAGCAAAGGAAGAGTGCAAGGACAAAGCTGTTTCAGACAGCCCCTGCACCACGTGCCAGAGTATCAAGGAGCACAGCCAGCCAGCTTGAGGAAATGGATGAAGCTGGTAAGTACCAAAATTTCGTTAAAGCAAACCTCTTTTTCAAGAGGAGAAGAGAAGAAAAAGAAAAGGAAGCTGTCAAATAAAAGGAATCTGAGGTTGTGAAGCCTCTTGTAAAAAGGCTCAAGGTGAGGATTGACAATGTTACACCGTCTCCACCATCCTCACCTGAGAAGAAAGAGGAGAAGAAGGAAGAAGAGAAGGTTGTAACTGAACCTGAGAAGAAGGATTCAGAGATTCAAGAAGAAGAATCTGCACCATCACCACCATCATCACCATCATCATCCCTATCATCTTCAGAAGCTACACAGTCTGAAGATTTCTTAAAAGATCAACATGAAGAAGGCCATTCTCAAGTCTGGAAGGGAGGTATGCTGCCTGAGCAGCTGAGGCTAGGTCCTAAAAGTATGGATTTCTTTACAGATCCTACTTTTGACCCCTATGCATGGCCCCTTACTGATAGGCATTTTGAGTTAGCCTATGAAGTTCCACACATCAGGTATGAAGGCCTATTTACTGAAAGGCTCAGGGTTCCCAAATTCCCTAATCTATTTGAAGAGCTTCAGTACTTCAGAGATGAGCCCCCTATCTCTCTGCATCAAGGTCTTATCAAGCAGACTGCAGCTGAAGTAAGAGCAAAATACCAAGGAAGTTCAGATGAGGCATATTATGGTCAGCTGGAGAAGATCAGAAAGGGTAAAGGCCCTGCTCATAAGTGGGCTCCTCTTAACCCTTTTCCTGCTGACTCTTTGAAGTTGTCCAATGAGGATTGGAGCTTTGCTAGGCAACTATCAACAGAGGCTGAGCTGTTTGAAAGGGACTATCTTAAGCTGGTAGGCATGAGAGGGTACAGGCCCCCAAGGGCAATTTCCATCAGGCCATCCACAGAGATCTTAGTGCAACCTGATAGAATCATTCCCAGGTATCCCCTGGAGGAAGGCCCTGAAGACAAGTTTAAGGAGCTCAAGACTTATCCTAGTCATCTGCAGATGTATGAGTTCTTGTCTGAAGCTTCCTGGAATAAGAAGTTCCCTGCAATGATCACGAAACAAGGTGGAGGCTTAGATCATTCTTCCAGGGATTGGATGTGGTCATCCTACTGGAATATCAGAGAAGGTGCTGGATCTTCTTCTGGTACTTCAGGACAGGATGAAGACTCCATGACATATCCTGGTGCCTCTACTCTTGTAGATTATCAGTATGTCAGAGGCAGATTCCCTATGGCTTCTTTCATAGAGGATTGGCCTGTCATGATTCAATTCATAAGTTCCACTTTGCTGTCAGCCATCCTGAAGACTATCATCTGCCTCAAGGGTTCAGGGTTTTTAGATTCTATCATGAGAGCATCAAGATTGTGCTATATGAGGTTGAGAAGGACCCTGAAGAAGAGAATAGAAGACTAAAACTGCAAGTCAAGAGGTTAGAGAAGAAGAATGCTGATCTGGTTGCTAAACAGGATCAGATTCTCCAAGAACAGTTACAGATCAGAACTGGGCAAGAAGAAATGAAGGCTATTGTTATCTCTCAGATTGACAAGGCTAAAGAAGAGATTTCTGCTTTACTGATAGCAGCCTTGCTGAAGAAGAATAATGGATAGTCTATGATGTGTAGCCAGTCTGATGTTATTTCAGTTCTGTGTTAATTTTCAGATTCTATATTTTTTTTTGTTTGTCTGAACTTTGCATTAATACAATCAGTTGTTGGTATCATGTGTTTTTATAAGCTCTGATTGCTTTGATTATATTGTTTGATCTGATTGTTATTCTTGATCTTGATTTGTGATTATTGCTCTGAAATTCCCTTTTGATTGATGACAAAAGGGGGAGTATTAAAATCTAACAAATCTGAATCTGAAGTGGTTACAGGTCTCAGGGGGAGTATTTGAGAAATATCAGAAACTGTTAGACCTGAGAAATATTTATTTGAGGGGGAGTTATACTTATATTACACTTATGATAATTTAAAACTCCTTTCAGATTTATTTATTTTAAGCAAATTTGTCATCATTAAAAATGGGGAGAATGTTGAGTCTCAAAAATATCATAAGGAAGATTATGATGATTTAAGACAGCTCAATCCCTAAGTTTTAATGTTTAACAAATTTGGTTAAAAGAATTATCATGGATACATATGTTTTTAATGTTTTATCTATGATTTCAGCAAGCCACTTTAATCTTAATAAAGACTGTCTGAAGGTTCAACCTGTCTGAAGTGTTGAAGCTGTCTGAAGGTTCAACCCGTCTGAAGTGTTGAAGCCGTCTGAAGTCGTATTTTATGACGTGGCACATCTTGCTGAAGTTGTGAGAAGACTTGTCTGAAGTTCTGAAGAGTCAAATCTCTCTCTGCTGCACGCAACTTTTCAAGGCTTATTTTTGCAAAGACACAGAGACCTTTCCTGGGTTGTTTGAATTTCATACACCATTTGGGAAATCTCTGCAGCGCAGTTTTTGCAGCAACAGCTATGGCAGGTTTTGTCAGCAGCAACCTTGGACGTTGTCAGAAAAGTTTCAGAACGCACATAATGCTCAGGAGCATGTCTCACAACGGATTAAAAAGCATTAAATGATATCTCTAAACGGTGATTTTTCAACGGATTGAAGACTGGGTATAAATACCCTTCATCTGAAGATCATTTAGAAGAAGAACAAGAGATTAGATTTCAAGAGAAACAAAACGCTGCTAGTTTTACTCTGTAAAACTTACTCTGATAAAAATTCTTTGTACATCATTTCATATATTCTGAGTATACCTCAGTTATTTGTACATTGTAACAGTTTAAGCTTCAAACTGGTTTAGTTTTAGAGCTTAAACAATCTTTTCTCTTTAAAACTGTTTTTGAGCCTGGAGAGGCTTGTTGTCTAAAGAATACTTGTTTGTAAGAGCCTGGAGAGGCTTGACTGAAAAAAAATACTTGGTTGTAGAGCCTGAAAAGGCTTGACTGTAAAGAATACTTGTAATCTGGTTGAGATTAAGAGAAAATCCAAGTGCTCGTTGGCATTGGGACTGGACATAGCTCACAGTGGTAGTGAGTGAACCAGGATAAATTTTGTGGCTAAGTTTTCTTACCCTTATCTCTTGTCAAATTCGTTTATTCTAATCAAAGGGTGTTGAAAAACTGTTCTGATAATTTATAAAAGCAAGAAACGTTTTAAAAACATATTTTCAGAACCTGTCTTAAGAAACTTCAGACAGCCCCTTTAACCTGTCTGAAATTTCATTATAAAAGCTGTTTGCAAAAAGCTTTCATAAGTTATTTAAGAAACACTATTCAACCCCCCTTCTAGTGTTTCCCTGTGTTTCTACACATAACGCCGACATGGTACGTCGACATTCGCCATACTTGAACAACAAGAATCGAAGAGAATCTAATTTTCGAGATATAATGTCTCCGAGTAGTATTTCGAAATGACGCACTGAGATAATATCCCGAGGTATCACGATGGAATGACATTACTCTCACCAATTTCAATGACTCCGAAGCTTGCATCGGAAACAACCTCGTTTCCGATTTCCATCCTGGCGCGTGTGATCAATTAGCTTATAGCGCGTGGACCCGTAATTTACGGATGCAGTTACATCTGTAACTGACTTTCCCGCCCAAATTCTTCTATAAATACATGGTTTTGCATCCTTTCCAGGTACACATTTTTGACTCTATACATTATACTCTGATCAGAACCATTACTGACTTAAGCATCGGAGTCCCTTGCAGGTACCCCTGCACCATCGTCTTCAACCTAAAGATCCGGAGATCGTTGCAAGCAGTGAAGGAGATTCACTGATTGGAACTTTTTGGATAGTTCAATTCATATCATTCATGTTATTATATTATACTATTATATATTCTTGTGTAAATCATCTATCTCATCTCCCAAATATTCGGGACACGTACTATTAGTTTATACATCATTTTTGTAAATATTTTTTTTAAAAAAATTATTTTTTAACTACACAAAATAATCATCAAATCTAACCTTTACCACTTAAATCGTTTATAAGAATGGATGTTGTGATGTCTTAAATTTTAAATGATTAATTTATTAGTGATAATTTTTTCACTATTTAATGGTCACACGATAATATTTTAAAAATTAATTAATTTCAGAGATAACAATCTTTAAAAGACTAATGTCGTCAAACTAACATTCTGATCAGCATAAAACATAGAGTTTGTTATGAGTGTATAAAGTTTGCTGAAAGTTTAAAGTTAGCTGAAAGCTGAAAAATTATTGAATGTGTTTGGTAAAATTAGTTGAAAATGGTAAAATGACATTTAAGAACAACATTAATTATTAAATAATGATAAGTGGGGGTGATTGAGGGCTAAACTTGTAATTAATTTTTAGCTAATAGCTGAAAATTGGAGCTTTTTTAAAAAAGCCACCCCAAGTAGTTTTTTAAGAAAAGCTTGTAGCTACCTAAATAAGCTACTTTCCCAAACACTATTGAAATTGTTTCAGCTACTATTTTCAACTTTTAGCTAGATGAAATGGCAAGCCAAACACACTCTATGTATTACGGTTTATTGTTTTCTTTTATTCTCTTGATTAAATTTTAATAAATCAATATTTTTCCCTGGTTCATAAATCGATTTATTTGTACTATGACTCATGAAATTGAAAATCTATGAAGAGGCAAGTAATAAAAAATAAGACAAAAGATATGCCTCTACATAATTATAATAACAGGATACTTGGAGAGACTGTTATATATTTTTATTATTGAAAATTATATTGTTGAATTTCCATGGAAAAACAAAAAAAAAATATTGTACTTAATGAAGAAAACCTAATATAATTCAATAATAAACCATAAGACAACTATATATGAGAGAGAATATTGTCTTTTCTCGCTAAGCATAAATTAATTAATTAATTATATATAAATTAATTAATTAATTATATATATATATAAAACTAAAATACCTATATCATAAAATCATAAAGTAGAAGTAAGAAAAACAATTGCATCTCATGATATGGGAGCTGGTCCATGATCATGTTAAAATTCAATATTGTAAAGGGTTAGAAAAAGAAGAGCGTCGCCTGATAGTATAATCATGATTGTTGGATCTTGAGGAATGTCCAGCATGAGAGTGATTATCATGATCAATGGATCTCGAGGAATGTCCAACATGAGAGCGATTATTATTGGATTGTGAGGAGTGTCCAGCATCATGACTAATTTTATCATCATCAAAGCCATAATATTTAGAAGAATTTGGGCCTTGATCCCATTGCATTTCAAACAATTCTGCATGTTTACCAATGACCTTTTTAATAACCTTTATAAGTATTGAAGCATATCTTGCACCAGTAACTGTAATTAGCTCAGTTTCTTTGTCTACATTCACATTGGTCACTCCTGCATAGGAAATTAATTTAATTAAACGATGAAAATAAAGTTATTCAATTAGAACATGACTAATACACATTTTAATTTGTGTATGACTATCTACATTGTAACAAAGCGAAAATTCATACATATGTCAAAAATTAACACATGCAAACTATATATATATATACATATATATATATATATGTATATATATATATAAATATATATATTAGCCTACCATGAATTTTTGAAAGCTCTTGCTGCACTTTCTTAGGGCAATTATTGCAACATTTGATATTCGCTTTCAGAGTTATAACCTGAAATATTCAAAAGCATAGTTAATATAAAACTACATAATAATTTCGTTAAGGGAATTATGTGAAAAGGAATATAAGTATATCTTAGGGGTGTGTAGGCATTACCGGAACAGCACCTGCCATTGAGAAAAATCTCGAAGTATATGTTATGTTTGAATCTCACAATGCACAAACAATTGCTAAGTATTCTTTACGAGTTGGAGATTAATAGGACAAGCTAATTATATATATAAAATTGGGGTCAGATGCCTCAGTTTCCTTTTTTTATTTTTCTGGTGTTGAAGGGAAAGACGATTTAAATTTAGGATTTCTTATAAATTATCCAAATTACCTTTATATATATATATATATATATATATATATATATATATATATATATATGGGGTTTGCTAATATACTCCCACCCTCTTTTTAAAGGGAGTACATTAGTCTTCTACACCTTTTCTTTTTGACAAAAAACTCATTTCTCTTTTTTAAAAAATAACTTATATTGGAAGGGCAAAGATGTAATTTCATGGCTCAATTGGTCCCACCTTTCCCATTGAACTGTCTATTGAATTCCTTAATTACATTCTCATCAAAACAAAATTGAAGTCGATCAAGATAAATTAAAGCAATATTGGAGTGATTCCTACCGTACCTATTGACTTGTATTCATCCTTGTCATTTATTTGTTTTACACATGGTTCATTGTTATGGCAAGAATAAGTAAGCTAAAAAATTAGAATTCAAAGAATAATTTTATCAAGCAGCCAGGTATAGAGAAACAGAACAGGGAATCGAGATCAGAAGCACAGAAGAGGGTGACTCAGGAACAGGGAGCGTGCAATGCATACAAGGAACAACGACTGGCGTGATGTAGCAGGGAACACTGTGATGAGAGAATAAAGGAGACACTTTCGTCATTTAGGGGAACACTAATTTCTGAATAAAAATGGCGCAAACACTTGAGGGGGCAGCCATTGATGAGAGAACGAAGAGGAGGCTGAAATGGAACTTAGAGTTTAGATTTCTGAATCACACAAGGGGAACCTTCAATTGCTAAATTACATGAATACCCATTAATGTAATTTGTTTAAAGAAGAATAAAATGGTTTTTTGTCAAAAAAAAAAAAAAGGTGTAGAATGCTATTGGACTCACTTTAAAAAGAGGGTGGGAGTATATTAGCAAACCCCTATATATATATACACACACAACCTTTACAATTAAAATTTACTCAAGGAAACAAAATAAGTTTATTTAAAATTTTTATTGTTAATTATTTATTTTTTATACATATATAATGACGATACATGCACAAATATATCACAGTAAAATATGTTTAACTCCTATTAAGAAGATTATGTATATTTTTTCTTTTAAATTGATATTTTAAATGGAGTTTATTTTTGATTAATTATTATTATTATTATTATTATTATTTATCAAAAGAAGTATATATTGGTCATAAATGAGATTTTTATTTTCCTCTTTTTCTTCTATTTTTTCGCTTCTCAACATCCGGCGTATAACGCTCTATTAGTATTACACATCAATGAGATAGCTTTGCTTCTATAATTTTAGGCCTCTTTGTTAGGAGTTAACTTTTGTTTTTGCTCTTTTTTTTTTCATTTTTTTCCTGTTGCCTTTACTTCACTTACAAAAAAATATAGATAAAAGGAAAAGAAAATAATACGTATTTGTCAATCACCACAATAGTTTAAAATCTTTAAATAATTTAACTCTTAATATATTAATTTTGACACCTCATTCTTCTTCTATTTCTCTGCTTCTATGTTTTTTTACTATTTTTTTGTGTGTCATTAACACACCTCCCTTACAAAGGTCCTTAAACATTTCTATAATATCTTGAAAGTTGAAAGTTGAAAGTTGTTAGTTAAAAAATCTAAATGTGGTTCTAATTTTTAACCTATTTTTTCTATTCCAAATTTTTTTATTAATTCAAATTTTAACCATCAATATTTTAAAAATTAAACCGATTAGTGAACCAATGAAGGTACTATGATCGAATCGATTATAATTAAGTAATAATTTTTAAAAGTAATAAATTATAATTACTATATATATAATTACTTAATTTATATTGCTCCATAACTATTCTTACACTTAGAGGTATGTTAAGACTTAAGTAATGAAGCTGAATTCATTTGCAGTTTACAAGTGTACAATACTTTTAGGAAGAAATACATACCATGTGCTTTGAAAAAGGGGAAAGTAAATGGGAGAGTGGGAGACAACCAATACCACTTGTAAGCTATTCAATTTAAGGTAAATGATTGGAGCCTCTTTTTTTCAATTTTCATTTTGAAACATCATCATGTCCATCGGAGAATACCCACGTCCATAGTTCAATGCAACTATATGTATATATTCCTTGAGCAAAAATCAACAAGTTTCTTAAAGTACCTGTAGATTAAACCAAAAGTTTTCAAGGGGTCACGTACAATTCAACCCCTCTTCTTGTGATTCTCTGAACCACTTCAATTGATATCAGAGCTCAACCTCTATGGGTTGAGCACACCTAACAGTGTAAGAGGAAAAGATTCAGGAAAAAGTAATGGACAACCAAGAAGCATACTTCTAAAGTGTTGATGTAGAATATTAAAGAAATTAATAACTTCAAGAAGGATCCAATAATGCTAGAAATTGATACAACCGTACATGTGACTCAAAAGGACCTTAAGGTATGTACTGCTAAGCTTGAATATTTTCCTTCCTATGATGAGACACAATTTTCTTGTCAAGAATTGCATGATGGTTTGATAAACTTTGAAAATAAAAAGGATGGAATGCTTAAAAAAAAATTTCTCTATTGAACGTCAAATTTAAACTTTGAAAGTTGAATATGATTTTCTTGAAGAAGATGTACTTGACTATTGTGAAACCTCAACTATCTTCAAAAATTATACTAATCTTGAAAATGAAGTTGAAAACTAATTTTCAACATTTTCCAAAACTGAAGTATGTACTTCCTCTTACTCCATGTTTGTCAATAATGGAAAGAATGCTATTTTACATAGAAAACAAAGTAAACTTTGTGGCAAACAGATTTCAGAATCTTATCACAATACCAAGTCCATGTTTTTCAAAATGATCTTTAAAAGATCAAACCATCATCCATTCTCATTATTTGTCATTATTACATCATCGTCATATCTCTTATTTGTGCAATTATAGAAGAAATCTTTATATGAGAGATAAAATGGTATGGGTTGTTAAATCTCTTAAGAGTTCAACCACTAACACTCAAGGACTAAAGATGAAATGGGACCAAAATGTCTCCTTAGTAATTTTGTTATGCAAAAAATTTCTCAAGATAGAATAATTGGCCAAAGGAAAATACTTCCAAGGCTTAAATGAAAATGTTCCATCCAAAGAAGAAACATGACTCTAGCCAAAGCTTCTCAAATGCTTACTGTGAAATCTCCAAGGTCGTAACTTATAGAAATAAGCAATGGGTAAGCAAAAGTATTGTTCAATTGACCAAGAACAAGGTATCAAAGATTTATATCCCTAATGTATATTCATTTTATAGAGTCAATGAATTTGAAGAACATTCTTAATAGGTTTATGCTAAGGTCTTATGTGCTCGGTGGTTAAATTATCATCATTGATTTAAATTTATAAGGACATTCTATGTTGAGTCTCAAAAATATTATTAAGTAATTAATAATGTTTTAAGTCTCATAATCCTAAATTTTAATAGATAAAAAATTCGGTTAAAGTATCATGAAAGAAAGTACAGATTCTCTTAAAGATATTTTCTGTGTTTCAGCAACCCTCTGAAAGAGCAACTCTTTGAAGTAGTGCAACCTCCTGAAGGAAACGAACCTGCTGAAGTATCAGGACCTGCTGAGATAATCGAACTCTCTGAAGTCTGGAGACATCGTACTTCTCAAATCATCTTTGAAGTGAGACTCTCTAAAGAACCTTTGAAGACTCTAGTCTTTTCAACGCTTTCTGCCAGCTGTCTGCATCTCATTCTTTCTAGCAAGGCAGATTAGAACCTTTTTGGTATAGTTCAAATTCTTGTTCACCAAAAAGGAAGTCTACTGTGAAAGTACATTAGGTTCAGAAAAGTAGAGTCAGCGCTGCTGTATACCTACCTCTGTTTTGTCTACTGCAGTAAGCTATCAGAAGCTTGTGTCTCAACGGGAAAAAAGCTATCTCAAAACGGGATTTAAGAGAAGTTTAATGGATCTCAAAGTCCCACTCTTTATAAATACCAGACTTCATGCAGAGAACATGGAGAGAGAGAGAGAACGAACGTTAACTTGCTGAAGTGCTGCAAAATTTCTCTGAGATATTTCCAACTCTATTTCTTTTGTACTCAAACTTCATATCCTAAGTTTAACTCAGAAGATTGTACATCTTACCTAGTTTAGGCTTCAAACTTGTGTAGTTTCAAGCTTAGGCAATCTTTCTTCATAAACAGTTTTCTGTTGAGCCTGGAGAGGCTTGGTAGGAAACAATACTTGTTGTTGTAGAGCCTGAAGAGGCTTGATAGAAAAGAATACTTGTAATCTCTGAGAAAAGTGGAAATTCTTAGCTAGTTGGCTTTGGGACTGGATGTAGCTCACAGTGGTGGTGGGTGAACTAGTATAAATCTTTGGCTAAGTTCTCTCATCCTTAATCTCATTTAAATTCAGTTTATACTAAACAGAAGGGTTCTGAGATTGTTGTTTTATAACACTAAGCTGAAAAACAAATTTTCTAAACTGTTTTATTGAACCTGCTGAAGTTGCTTCAGCAAGTATAAAACTCCCAGTTTCAGCAATTTATAAAAAATTACTTTGAAAAAGTGCTGCTTGTGAAAGGTTTTTTCAAATCTGTTTAGTTTTATAAAACACTATTCAACCCCCCTTCTAGTGTTTCCTTTGGTTTCTTATCAGAGCTAAACCTCGGGTTGAGCATCTAACAGTGCTGAGGAAGAATATCCTAGATGGAAACCTCTACAAGCAACCCTCATTACATCGCAGAAGGTGCCTCTGTTTCAAGGCCCCCAGCTTTTAATGGTACTGATTACCATTATTGGAGATATCGTATAAAACTGTTCATTGAGAGCAGTAACATAGATCTGTGGGATGTGGTCACTGATGGTGATTATATTCCCACACATGGTGGTGTGCCCATACCCAAAGTAGAATGGACTGGTGAGCAAAAAGCTCGTGTTCAACACAATGCAAAAGCAAAACTCTACTTGGTTTTCTCCTTGAGTAAATCTGAGTATGAGAAGGTGCATGGATACTCCTCAACCAAGGAAATCTGGGATACGTTGGCATCAACCCATGAAGGGACTGATAATGTCAAGCAAACCAAGATTAGCATGCTTGTTCATCAATATGAGATGTTCAAGATGCAAGAGTTTGAACCATTGACCAAATGTTTGGTAGGTTTCAAACAATAACTAATGGACTCAAGTCTTTAGGCAGAACCTTTGATTCTGGTGATAATAATCGCAAGATTATAAGGAGTTTACCAAAGGCTTGGAGACCCAAAGTTACAGCCATCCAATAGGCTAAAGACCTCAATAACTTAAGGATGGAGGAACTCTTGGGATCTCTTAAAGTTCATGAGTTAGAACTTGGTGAGGATGCACCCAATGCCAAGTCCAAGCTGCTGAAGCATGGGTCACATAAAGCCATGCAAGCTGAGGAGACTTCAGAAGGTAATGAAGGTTCTGAAGTCAGCTCTGAGGATGATGATGATTTGGCCCTTCTCAGTAGGAAGATCAAAAAAATGCTTTAGAAGAAGGGAAAATTCAGAAAGCATTCATCCTCTGAATAAAAATGGGTAAGTCAGGTAATGATACATTTTCTACTGACAAAATTATTTGCTTTAAATGCAAACAACCAGGTCATATAAAGGCTGATTATCCCAAGCTAAAGAAAGCCTCTTTTAAAAAGAAGAAGTTCTTGAAGAAGAAGAAGGGGCTGATGGCTACATGGGAGAACCTGGATGATTCAACTTTAGAAGAAGAAGATGAATCCTTTGAAGAAGCCAACTTGTGTTTGATGGCAAGCTTACCTTCTTCAGACAGCTCTGAATTAGAGGACCTTGCCAACTTTGTTAATGGAACTGAGAACCTCAACAAAATGTTGGGTATTCAGAAAAAATCCAAGAACAAAGGTGGTCTGGGATATTCAGACAGTGAATCATCACATGATTCCAAGTTTGAATCTGCTAATAAAGCTAAGAAAGGTAGGGGATGCTCACATTGTGGGAAGCCTGGACATCATGTGTCTCAGTACAAGCATAAGAAAAAGGGCAGACCTATTGCTAACAAAAGAGGACCCAAAAAGATATGCATGCGTACCTAAATCTCTGATTGTTCCTGTTGCAGATGTGTTTAATAGGACAAAGGAGACACCACAAATGGTGTAACAACCCAAAATTTAGAAATATAGAATTATAATTAAAATACGTATAATTATTCCGATAACGTTAGTTGTAAAAATAGAAGTTTTAATATAATAATAGTAAATATTAATATAACCGTATTTATGATATGATAATAATATAATATTATAAATATTAGGAGAGGCGTCAGATTATTAAGATTTTAATCAAATTTCATTATATTGAATATAATAATATCAAGATTAATAAGGATAATCTTATGAGAGGGATATGCTTTAGTATTTGAATTTAGGATTGGATATTAAAATAGGAATAATGAGATCACAATGATTAAAGACAAAGATTAATAACAAATTTAGGATATGGTTTAATTATAACATTTAAAGTTGAGTGTAGATGGATAAGGATTCTGTAGCATCCTAATAATTTCTAAAATAAATGGATAAATAAAATAAAATAAGATTTATGTAGAAATAATAATAATAATATTATATTTATTATTATGTTTCAGAAAAAGTATTATTTAATTAAAAAGGGAGACGGGTGGGTCGGAGTAGGCTCAACCCAGTTAGATATTTAAATAGGGGGTTATCTATTTCACCCTAGCCTTCTTTAAAACGTCAGATAACCAACTCTAGTGAAGAGAGAAGCGACTCTACAAGGGAGAGGTGCAGAAGTGTAGAATCGTAGGAAAAATCTCGTCTTTCATCTTTAATCGTCATCTCTAAGGTACGGGGGGAAGGGGTGCTGCTATATGTGTATGCTGGAGTGCTTGGGTAGTGAGGGCAACCATAAGTCCCTCTAGGATTCTTAAATTTTAAATTATGAATGATGAATTGTCTGTAATATGATGAAATTCGTGATTGTTGTGATGATTTACTGTCATGTTATTGTTGGAATTGAGAGTAGGAAGCGAGATTGTCGAAAGGGGTCAAATTAGGATTTGGGAGAGAGATTTCATAATTGATTTGATTGTTGATTTAATTGTAATATATTGATATAATTGATGAATTGATTGATTTTAATCAGTAAAAACGAGTCTAATTGAGTTAGGAACTTAAAGATTTGAGTAGAGATTGAAGAAGAGGGGTTGAAAGGGGAAAAATCGCAGGTGCAGTCGCGTTCTGTGACACTTGCGCTCCATCTACGCTGAGCGCAGGATGGAGCGTAGCTCTCTGGGACCTGCGCTTCACCTGCGCTGAGCGCAGGGTGGAGCGTAGCTTTCTGGAACCTGCGCTTCACTTGCGCTGAGCGCAGAGTGAAGCGCAGCAAGCGGATTAAGCTTTTTAATTATAATTTCAACAGATTCCTTCCAAATTTCGGATAGTTTCTCTTAAAATGTGAAATTGAGATGGATGTTTACCTAATATATGAATTGTTTTGTGGGATTGATGAGATTAAATTGGATGTATAAAGTGTATTAACTGTGGTATGAAGTATTGTGGTGTGAGTATCTTATGTGATGTTTTATGTTTATAATATTCATTATGTGATGTGGAGTGATTAGAGTAGAAGAGATTGTATGAGATGTATGTGAATGATGATGATGCATTGAGCATAGAGATTGTATGAGATATATGTGAAATGATGATGATGCATTGAGCATGAGCATACGATGTATGAGACACATGAGACACATGAGTAGCCAGACGAGGCGAAAAATACCCTAGCCCTAAGAGGGGACGACGAGCAGGGTGGAGACCATGATGGGGGACATCCGATGCATAACTCCAAGAGGAAGTGCTCCAAGAGGGAGTGTTTTACAATGCGACTCACCTAGCCCATAAGAGGTGGGTGGTGGTGGGTGGGAGCGGGTGTCTTTGCACGGGACCATCGAGGGGGTGCAACCTATCGGCCAAGAGGGAATTTAATGGTAGGGCCATATTGGTAACAACTAAGGGGATTGATGAGGTGCGTCCATTGTGCGGAGTTCCAAATCATGACTCTTAGGAAGAGGCGTTGTGCATGAGCATAGAGTGAGCATACTTATCATTTCATGATTGTTTGAGAAGTGTGAATTATATATTTGTGTGAAATTAATGTGTTGTATGTAAAGAGTGTGGATTGAGATGAATGATGATATGTATGGTGATGGGTTAATGTGCTGAATATAAAGAGTGTGAGTTGAGATGAATGATGATATGTATGGTGATGGGTGGGGAATAAGGGTAGCCTTCTGTATTGCATGTATATGTATGTATTCTTTTCCTCACCGTACTCTTTCTGTGGTTTTTATAGGTGATGAAGATGGCACTCAATGTGCCGAATTTTGAAGGGACAGGATCTCGCTCTGATATGTGTGACATCGGGGATTAGTGTCTAGGAGTTTTATTCCTTTATTTAATATGTAGAGATTTTGAAAGATTATTCATCGAGGCCGTACCCAATCAAATAATATGAATTAAAGTGTAGTGAGGGTTAGACAACCCAAAGTCGTCTCTCAAGGAATTCAATAACAATACAGAATATCAGATTTCAGACCAAAAATTTAGAACCAGAACTTCAGATTGAACTTAAGACAAATGACTTAAGACGGTCTTAAGACAAAACTTCAGACAGTCTTAAGACTTCAGACGGTCTTAAGACTTCAGACGATCTTAAGACTTCAGACCGTCTTAAGACAGGGATTGTCTTAACAGTGCAAAATTTCAAAACGTAACAGAAAGAGGGGGGTTTTTTGGTTGTTCGTTTAGAAACAGAGTTTCGCAAGTAAAGAAGAAGGAATAAAACGATGTAAGAAAACGGATTGATTCTCTTGTTCATTCACAATTGGATCCTTCATCGGTTAAAAATACATCAAACTCAATTTCAAGAATAAATTCGAATTAACCGAATAAGCGTCAATTAATTCAACAATAATCTCATTCAAGAACTAAGCGAACTTGCTAAACCAGATTAAGCGTACTGGTGACCAGACTAAGTGTACTGGTATGAGATTTCTAATCCTTTACCTCCTGAATTAAGCAAACAGTTGGTTGTTTAGAATGAAGCAAACTAAACCAGAATTCTTAGTGAAGAACAGAATTGAATCATCAACAAGCGTTCAAATACAACTCAAGATTCAAAACCAGAATTCTAAAGGAGAAGATGAAATTGAATTTACTGCAGAAATTGAAATACGAATTTGAGTTGAAATGAACCTCAAAATCCAATGTAAAATCACTCAAGAATCAATCCTCAAGAGTTTAGCAATCCATAAGATGAAGAACAGCAAAATGAAAATGCAGAAAAAGAAGAAGAAGAAAACCTAGAAAAACAGAGAGAAGGGAAAGTAAGCGTCTCCTCAACTTCAATCTGTGTAAAGGCAAAAAATATCAAAAAGTCTCCCCAACAGAATTCTAACAGCCCCTATTTATACTAATCCCTAAACCATAAGATTAACCTAATGGATGGGGTAAAATGGGCCCAGACTAACAAGTTTCAGGCCCAAAAATACTAAAACTACTTTAGCAACTACTTAAGAAACTTGTTGTTCCCGCTCAAGTTCTGACAGCATCTGAACGTCAACTTTAAACTGAAAACTGCACCTCGTCTCTCAGTGGAATATAGCCATATAGCACATCAAATTAAAGCCCCAGAAGCTAGCTTTCCAATGCCATTGGAATCACCTCAATCGGACACCTTCACCTCCAGATATCATCAAAACAAGACAGGTAGGTCAGTAGGCTTAAAAATCCGAATTTAAACAACATTTCTAATAAAGGCTCAATTAAGTCCAATTTGGTAAATTCCAACTAAAACAGTGGATATAATCACAATTAGAGTCCAAGAAAGCTAAGATTAATTATGCAAAGTGTGAATAAAAATGTGTTCATCAAATTCCCCTACACTTGCCCTTTTGCACTCCAGGCAAAACACCACATGAAACCAAAGATTAATTAGGAGCAAGATGCAAATACAGATGACATAGTTATCAAGAGATCCAAGGAATGCATAGGAGTAGGTAAGATACAACATCCAAGGAATCATGGAGTCAAGAAATATATGAATGGAATTCCCAATAATTTAGCAAATAAGAGGGTAGATCAAATAAAAGGGGTGAATCAAGAATGATAAAATCCTCACAAGATAAACTCTCTAACTCTCAAGTGTTTAGGCTTGTGAATATACACTCAAAGCACTCATGTAAGCAAACACTACCATAGGCTTGGCAAGACTCTAATATCCACAACAATTGAAGCACAAGCAAGCAAAGATCGAGAGGACTTTAAATAGGATGAAATGGGGTCAAGGTAAAGGTAGGGAAAATGAAGGATAAGAAGCTATAAACCAAAGAGAATAGAGGAGCAATGGGGAATAAACTCATGAATGCAAGTAGCATACATCTCAAGATTACAATTAAACTCCTCTTTTTCACCTTTTGACCCAATTTTTTTATTTATTTATTTCAAGCACACTTTATTTCTTTGCTTTTTTTATATATATACTTTTCTTTTGAGCTTTTCTTTTCTCTTTTTTTCTTTTTTTTTTAATTTTCCATCATTCCTTTTCCAATTTTTTTTTTAAAACTAGCCAAGGTCACAATATGATATCCACTTGAGGAGATAAGATAAGAAATTTAAGTACACCCCCACACTTATTCAAGAACCTATTCCCAAAACAATTCCAAAGCTCCTTTATCCTCTAAGGCAAGGACAATCATGGTTTTTCACTTTCAAGGCTTGTAATGAGCTTTTAATAACAAGAAATGGAATCCATAGGCTCAAAGGGGTTAACAAGTTGGAAAATTATCAAGGTAGGCTAATATGGCTAGTAGCTCAATTATCAACAAAAATGCCCCAATCATCTCAATTCATGCAAGTGAACAAAGTTGCAAATTAAAGAGTCAAGCCAAGTTCTAGAGCACAAGCAAACATGAGTGAAATCACACAAGAAAAAGAGAGAATGGCATAGAATGGTCCATTCATCAATAAGGCTCAAAATCTCACCAAGGACAACTCCATCACAAAAGATTCAACCCAATAATTATCAAAACCAACTTATTCACCAAATTACAAGGAATTCAATCAATATAAATCAAGAAACCAATTATCCAAGAATGATGAAAATGCAAACTACCAACACAAATCCTAAAAATCCAATGAAAAACATGCCAAATGTATTTTTCTACTGTCAGAAATATGTTTTTGCTGTTAAAATAAATTCTGTTGTCAAGGAAAAATGTACTGTCTAAAATTCTGTTGTAAATAGCAGCAGAAAAACGCACAAACAGCATACAGTAACAATAAACAACACTTTCAGACAGTAGACAGTAAAATTCAGACAGCAGTAGCTACAGAATAGCTACGCAACAGCTAACAGCTTCAGAAACAGCAAATTCAGCAAGTAGTTTCAGACAATAAACAGTAAATTTTCAGCAAATAGCATACTGTCTGAATTTTTTTTTAAATCCTAAAAATTGCTAACACAAATCAATTAAATCCTAACCACAAACTAATTCCTAAAATCAATTCTAAAGTCCTAAAACTACAATTCTCCTCCCCCACACTTAAATCACACATTGTCTTCAATGTAAAAATAATGAAATTGGAGAACAAGAGACATAGTATAATGAAAAAGTGGGGAAAGAGACTCCCTCATCAAGGTGGAAATATTTGCACTTGAGGGAATTGGGGAAGCTGCAAGCTAAGCTCCTCAACCGTCTCATAAACCAAAGTGGGGCTCTCATGAAACAGCTTGAGACGGTGGCCATTGACCTTGAAGGTCTTGTTGGTGGGCTCACTTTTCAGCTCTACAACCCCATAAGGATAAACATGAGTAACAAGAAAAGGTCCAACCCAACGAGAGCGAAGCTTACCAGGCATGAGCTTAAGTCTAGAATTGAACAACAAAACCTTTTGGCCTACAACAAACTCTTTTCTAGCAATAGATTGATCATGAAATTTCTTAGTCTTCTCCTTGTAGAACTTAGAGTTCTCATAGGCCTCCAGGCGAATCTCATCAAGCTCCTGTAAATGAAGTTTCCTTTGTTCTCCTGCCTGGTCGCAATCTAAGTTGCAAGCTCGTACTGCCCAATATGCCCGATGCTCTATCTCCACAGGTAAGTGGCATGCCTTACCAAAAATAACTCTGAAGGGAGACATCCCAAGAGGTGCTTTGTAGGCAGTCCTATGAGCCCAAAGAGCATCATTAAGGCAGCGGCTCCAATCTTTCCTATTAGGCTGCACCATCTTCTCGAGGATCCTCTTAATCTCTCTGTTGGAGATCTCAGCCTGTCCATTAGTCTGGGGGTGGTATGGTGTAGAAACTCTATGCACCACCCCATACTTCTTTAGCAAAGCCTCCATGGACTGGTTACAGAAGTGGGTCCCCTGATCACTAACAATGGCTCGAGGCACTCCAAACCTGCAAAAGATGTGAGACCTGACAAAATCCACAACAACTCGAGCATCATTAGTCCTTGTGGCTATAGCCTCCACCCACTTGGAGACATGGTCCACAGCAAGCAAAATATATATAAAACCAAAAGAAACAGGAAATGGGCCCATAAAATCAATACCCCATACATCAAAGATCTCACAAAATAGCATAGGCTACTGGGGCATCTGTTGCCTGCTAGAAATGGCCGCTCCTGCTCTCTGACACTGCTCACATGTAGAAGAGACTCTCCAGG
Organism: Sesbania bispinosa; assembly: GCA_026901365.1. Lineage (NCBI taxonomy): Eukaryota > Viridiplantae > Streptophyta > Magnoliopsida > Fabales > Fabaceae > Sesbania > Sesbania bispinosa. Next base: position 389,539 of record QLOH01000539.1, read on the forward strand.
CGTCTCTGAAAATAGTAGGCCAATAAAATCCACAATCCAACACCTTTCGTCCTGTCCTCTGAGGTCCAAGATGTCCTCCAACAGGTGAGGCATGACAGAACTGAAGTACATATTGGATCTCATGATCTGGAATACACCTACGAATCACCTGGTCACTGCAAAAACGCCACAAGTAAGGGTCATCCCATACATAATACTTGGCATCACTCTTAAGTCTATCTCTCTGAGCTCTAGATGCCAAAGGTGGAAAAACAGATGCAATAAGATAATTAACAATATCAGCAAACCAAGGGGTAAGGGGAGGGGAATGGGAATCATGTAAAACTAATAGCTGCTCATCCGGGAAGTCATCCCGAATAGGAAATGCATCCTCTTCCCTCTCAATGCGGCTCAAATGGTCTGCTACTAAATTATGTGCACCACTCCTATCCTGGATATTCTAGTCAAACTCCTGGAGTAGTAGCATCCACCTAATTAACCTGGGTTTGGAATCTGTCTTTTTCAAAAGAAACTTCAGAGCAGCATGATCAGTAAAAACAACTACCCTAGAGCCAAGCAAATAAGATCTGAACTTATCCAATGCAAAAACAATTGCTAAAAGCTCTTTCTCAGTGGTAGTGTAATTTACCTGTGCTGCATCCAATGTCCTAGATGCATAGTAAATCACATGAGACAGCTTACCAACCCTCTGAGCCAAAACAGCTCCCAAAGCGTAGTTTGATGCATCACACATCAACTCAAATGGAAGAGTCCAATCTGGTGGCTGAATAATTGGAGAGGTGGTGAGAGCTCTCTTGAGGCGATCAAATGCCTCTCTGCACTGCTCTCCAAAATCAAATATCACATCCTTATGAAGCAAGTTGGACAATGGAAGAGCTATCCTGCTGAAGTCCTGAATAAACCTGCGATAGAAACCTGCATGTCCAAGAAAAGATCGAACCTCTCGCACGCAAGAGGGGTAAGGTAAGTGTGAAATAACATCTAATTTCGCAGGATCTACCTCAATGCCCTTCCTAGAGATAATGTGGCCTAAGACTGTACCATGCTCTACCATAAAATGACACTTTTCATAATTCAGAACAAGGTTAGTCTCTATGCACCTATCAAGCACTCTAGTCAAGCTATCCAAACATGCATCAAAGGAGAAGCCATACACACTAAAATCATCCATGAAAACCTCTATGCAATGCTCAAGTAAATCAGCAAATATACTCATCATGCATCTCTGGAAAGTACGAGGAGCATTGCATAGACCAAAAGGCATCCTCCTATAAGCAAAGGTACCAAAAGGGCAGGTAAATGTAGTCTTATGCTAGTCCTCCGGTGCAATACAAATCTGAAAATAACCAGAGAAACCATCTAAGAAACAGTAATGTGATTTACCTGCCAGGCGCTCCAGCATCTGATAAATGAAAGGAAGTGGGAAGTGATCCTTCCTGGTCGCCTGGTTGAGCCTCCTATAGTCAATGCAGACTCTCCAGCTGTTCTGCACTCTAGTAGGAATCAACTCATCCTTCTCATTCTTTACAACTGTAATCCCAGATTTCTTTGGTACCACCTGTACCGGGCTCACCCAAGTGCTATCTGAAATGGGATATATGATACCAGCCTCTAGCAACTTGGTGACCTCCTTCTTGACCACATCAAGAATATGGGGATTCAGCCTTCTCTGAGGCTGTCTCACAGGTTTAACCCCATCCTCCAACAAGACACAATGCATACACATGGAGGGGCTAATACCCGGAATATCTGCCAAGGTCCAGCCAAGAGCTCTCTTGCGCTCCCTAATAACATGCAATAATCGTTGCTCCTGATCATCTGAAAGAGCAGTGGAAATAATCACTGGAAGCTTCTGCTCATCCTCCAAATATGCATACTTGAGGTGAGCAGGAAGTGGCTTCAGCTCCAGTGATGGGGGCTGGACAATGGAAGGCAGCAATCTAGTCCTGGTAGAAACCTCTGCAATCTGCAAATCAACCAAGTCAGATGTATCTGTAATTGCTGTAATCAAGCCTGTGCATTCTGACTTAATTCGCTCTGTTGGTGTATCAATACCAGAACCTGCTGAAAAATCAACATCATTAGAACCTGCTAAAAAATGAACACAATCAGAACTATCAGCAGATATGAACTCATCTATCTCAGCACACATACTACACTTGGAGGAATCAGAACATAAATCACAAGTGTAAACATCATTGAAGTCAGACAAGGCAGGAAAATCCAACTCTTCTATAAACTCTGACAGACTATTATCTACAAGTTCAGCAAGCATATCAATGTGGAAAATAGAATGGTCCTCAATGCGATGCTTCATAGCATCTAAAATGTTAAACTGAACCACACTATCTCCAAACTCCATGGTAAGTGTGCCTGCATGAACATCAATCTTAGTCCTTGCTGTCTTCAGGAAGGGCCTGCCTAAGATGATGGGGGCTGCACCAGTGAATGAATCTCCTCCCTCCATATTCAATATATAAAAGTCAGCAGGGAAGATGAGGTCATTCACACGAACCAGGTCATCCTCTATAAGACCTGCAGGGTGGGCAGTGCTCCTATTTGCCAACTGAATGACAACACCTGTAGCCTGCAAAGGACCAAGGGACAATGAGGTGAAAATAGATAAGGGCATAACATTAATAGATGCTCCTAAGTCAAGCATAGCATTATCAAATTTGTTACTGCCTATAACACAAGGAATAGAAAATGTCTCCGGATCTTTGCATTTTTCAGGAATAGTAGTCACTAGTCTCTCAATGAGTGCAGAGACATTCCTTCCCATACTGATCCTCTCATTGCCCTTCAGTCGCCTCCTATGAGTGCACAAATCCTTCAGAAACTTGGCATATCTTGGAATTTGCTTTATGGCCTCAAGTAGGGGTATATTGACCTCCACTTTTCTGAAAGTTTCCAAGATTTCCTTGTCAGCCTCTTCCATTTTTTTACTCTTCTGCACAACTCTCTGAGGGAATGGAAGAGGAATAGAAGGCTGTACAGTGCTTGAAGAACTGGGGCTGCCCAAAGGACTAGGACAAGCTCTCTCATGTATAGGGTTGTCTGAAGTTGTACCTGCTGAAACAGTACGGTCTAAAGCTGTAATAATCTCATTTTCTTGCTCAGATTGTTGCCTTTCAGACACTTGTAGACTCTTACCTGATCTCAAGGTGATTGCACTAACATTCTGCTGAGGGTTGACAACTGTCTGAGCAGGAAGCTTGTCTGAACCCTGGGACTGTAGCTTATTAATAGTGGTAGCCATCTGACCAATATGATTTTCCAGGCTTTGAATAGTTGCTTCGGTCCTTTGCTGGAAATTCAGATTGTTGACTGCCATTTGCCTCATTAATTCTTCCACGGAAGGCTCACTCTTGGAAGGTGCAGCAACTGGTGGTGGAGGTTGCTGCTGAGGGGGTCTGCCAGAACCATATATATTTGCTGCATAAGCCTGAGGAGGAACAGGAACAACATCATCTCCTTCAGACTCATGTAAGGTGGGGCAGGCATCAGTGAGATGATCAGCAAAAGTACAAATCCCACATAGCTTAGCAACCTTCTGAGACACCGCCATCTGCTTGACCAAGGAAGCCAAATCATCAAGCTTGCTTTCCAACTTCCTATGATCAGCAACATAAGTGGTCTCCATCTCATGAACTCCTCTGGTCAAGGCTACTGAATTGCTTCTAGAATTGAACTGTTGGTTATTAGAAGCCATATTTTCAATCAATTGCCTTGCTGCAACTGGAGTTTTATCCACCAAAGCTCCTTCACTAGCTGCATCAATCATCTACCTATCCATGTTTAAAAGGCCCTCATAGAAATACTGGATGAGAAGCTGCTCATGTATCTGATGATGTGGACAACTAGCACAAAGCCTCTTAAATCTCTCCCAGTACTCATATAAACTTTCTCTATCCATTTGCCTTATACCACAGATTTCTTTTCTGATTGATGTCACTCTGGATGCAGGGAAAAATTTCTCAAGAAACATCCTTTTCAGATTGTCCCAGCTAGTAATGGATCCAGGTGAAAGGTAGTACAACCAGTCTTTTGCTGTATCTTGCAGGGAGAATGGAAATGCCTTCAGCTTAATATGATCCTCAGGAACTCCAGGTGGTCTCATGGTGGTACAAACAATATGGAACTCCTTGAGGTGTTTATGTGGATCCTCACCTGCAAGACCATGAAACTTGGGCAACAAATGAATCAATCCAGACTTTAGCTCACAAGGTACATCTAAATCAGGATATTGAATGCATAAAGTCTGAATATTAACATCAGGTGCTGCAAGCTCTCTCAAGGTCCTCTCAGCCATGATATCAGAATTAGAATCAGAATCAATAAAAGTAGAAGAAGAAACAGAAACGGACTCACTATCACTAATAGAAACAGTAGAATACACACTATCAGAAAATGACTCACTATCACTAACAGAATTATGCACTAATGAATTCCTAGACTCTCTAACTAACCTATGATATGTCCTATCAATTTCAGAGTCAAATGAATGTAGGATACCTTGGTTTGCTCTAGTCATACACCAAATGCATACAAAAATGCACAAAATGAGGCATACAACAGCATGTTAGCATATAAAGGCAGCCTATATCAGATGAGCAGAAACCCATGAACTGGGTACATTGAGACAGTAGAAATAGTAAGTGAGGAGGGTAAAGTGTGGGGGAGGAGAATTTGTATTACCAGAATCTGAATGATGGAGATTCACTACAAGCTGCACAAACCAAATGTTAGCTGAATAAGAACACAATATTAAAAATGACTCTAACCTTATAAACTCAGAACTGAAAAAAATTACACAAAACAGAATTGAAAAACTAAGAAAAATAGAAATTCAGAAAGTTCAGAAGGTTCAGCAGGTTATAAACAGAACTGAAAACTGAAAACAAAAATTGAATTGAAGTTCCACGACAACGGCGCCAAATTTGATCGAGGCCGTACCCAATCAAATAATATGAATTAAAGTGTAGTGAGGGTTAGACAACCCAAAGTCGTCTCTCAAGGAATTCAATAACAATTCAGAATATCAGATTTCAGACCAAAAATTTAGAACCAGAACTTCAGATTGAACTTAAGACAAATGACTTAAGACGGTCTTAAGACAGGGATTGTCTTAACAGTGCAGAATTTCAGAACGTAACAGAAAGAGGGGGGTTTTTTGGTTGTTCATTTAGAAACAGAGTTTCGCAAGTAAAGAAGAAGGAATAAAACGATGTAAGAAAACAGATTGATTCTCTTGTTCATTCACAATTGGATCCTTCATCGGTTAAAAATACATCGAACTCAATTTCAAGAATAAATTCAAATTAACTGAACAAGCGTCAATTAATTTAACAATAATCTCATTCAAGAACTAAGCGAACTTGCTACACCAGACTAAGCGTACTAGTGACCAGACTAAGCGTACTGGTATGAGATTTCTAATCCTTTACCTCCTGAATTAAGCAAACAGTTGGTTGTTTAGAATGAAGCAAACTAAACCAGAATTCTTAGTGAAGAACAGAATTGAATCATCAACAAGCGTTCAAATACAACTCAAGATTCAAAACCAGAATTCTAAAGGAGAAGATGAAAATGAATTTATTGCAGAAATTGAAATACAAATTTGAGTTGAAATGAACCTCAAAATCCAATGTAAAATCACTCAAGAATCAATCCTCAAGAGTTTAGCAATCCATAAGATGAAGAACAGCAAAATGAAAATACAGAAAAAGAAGAAGAAGAAAACCTAGAAAAACAGAGAGAAGGGAAAGCAAGCGTCTCCTCAACTTCAATCTGTGTAAAGGAGAAAAATATCAAAAAGTCTCCCCAACAGAATTCTAACAGCCCCTATTTATACTAATCCCTAAACCATAAGATTAACCTAATGGATGGGGTAAAATGGGCCCAGACTAACAAGTTTCAGGCCCAAAAATACTAAAACTACTTTAGCAACTACTTAAGAAACTTGTTGTTCCCGCTCAAGTTCTGACAGCATCTGAACGTCAACTTTAAACTGAAAACTGCACCTCGTCTCTCAGTGGAATATAGCGATATAGCATATCCAATTAAAGCCCCAGAAGTTAGCTTTCCAATGCCATTGGAATCACCTCAATCGGACACCTATAGCTCCAGATATCATCAAAACAAGACAGGTAGGTCAGTAGGCTTAAAAATCCGAATTTAAACAACATTTCTAATTAAGGCTCAATTAAGTCCAATTTGGTAAATTCAAACTAAAACAGTGGATATAATCACAATTAGAGTCCAAGAAAGCTAAGATTAATTATGCAAAGTGAGAATAAAAATGTGTTCATCAATTATTTTTAAGGGTCTTACATGGCCAAGATATGTTTTTATTATGCTGATAATTTGGCTTTTGAAAACCTTAGTTCTATTCTTTTATGAGACAACTTGGATTTGGAAAGAGAAATTTATTTAAAAGAGGATTTGTGAACCTTTTTACCTCAATGTTAACTGTAGTTTTCTTTATAATTTAACTTGATAATCATTTTATTATTAGGGGTAGAAGAGTGTCACAAATGGTATTTGGACAGTGGCTGCTCGCGACACATGACAGGAGAAAGGTCTTTGTTCCAAAACCTTAGACCTAAAGATGGTGGTGTGGTCACCTTTTGGAGGGAATCAGAAAGGAAAGATCACAAGTATAGGATCTGTAGGTATTTCCCCTCTCTCTCTGTTATTCATAACGTTCTCCTTGTGGAAGGACTTCAACACAACCAGCTAAGCATAAGTCAATTATGTGACAGTTGATACGTTGTGTCCTTTATCAAGGATGGATGTGTAGTCAAAGATTCTTCAGATCAAATCATTTTTACTGCCAAGAGACACGGCAATGTGTATAAAATAGATCTTGAGGAACTTGCATATCAAAATGTGACTTGTCTTCTTTCTGTTAAGGATGAAAAACAAATTTGACATCAGAAACTTGGGCATGCTAGCTTGAGATTAATCTCAAAGTTAACAAAACAAAACCTTGTTAAAGGACTGCTCAAGCTCTCTTTCAAATCTGATATTTTATGTGAAAACTGTTTTAAGGGTAAACAAACAAAAAGCTCTTTTAAGAGTAAAAATGTTGTGTCTACCTCAAGACCTTTAGAACTGCTTCACATTGATCTGTTTGATCCTACAAGAACTAGAAGTCTTGATGGTAAAAATATGGTTTGGTCATTGTGGATGACTACTCTAGATTTACATGGGTGATATTCCTCAAAAGCAAGGATGAGACTTTTGAGAATTTCACAAAATTCTGTAAGAAGGTGCAAAATGAAAAGGGATTTTGCATAACTGCTATCAGAAGTGACCATGGTGGTGAGTTTGAAAACTCAAGCTTCAGAATGTTCTGTGATGAGAATGGGATCTCTCACAATTTCTCTGTGGAAAGAACACCTCAACAAAATGGGGTTGTTGAGAGAAAGAACATAAACTTGCAGGAGATGGATAGAACCATGCTCATTTCAAGCAACCTACCAAGATCATTCTAGGCAGAGGCTATTCATACAACTTGCTACATTCAAAACAGAATTTTGGTAAGACCAATTCTCAAAAGAACTCCCTAGGAATTATGGAGAGGAAGGAAACCCAATATTTCTTATTTCCACATTTTTGGTTGTGAGTATTTCATACTTAACACCAAAGATGATTTTGGAAAATTTGATTCTAAATCTGACAAAGGATTCTTCATTGGTTATTCAGAAACTTCCAAGGCTTATAGGGTTTATAACTCTAGAACCTTGACAGTAGAGGAATCTATCCATGTTAGATTTAATGATTCTAAAGAGACTGATAGGGAACTATCAGATCTAGAAGATGATTTTGTAGGGATGGAGATAAACCCAACTTCATAGAAGATAGAGGTAAAAAATGAAGAACCTGTTGAAGTATCCTCTAAAGCACCTGCTGAACAATTCTCTCATCAACCTGCTGAAGATGTTCCTCTTCAAAGTGTTAATGTTGAGTCTCAGGCTGAGCATGCATTTCCTCGCAGAAATGAGTGGAGACACAGGTCTCATCATCCTCGAGAGAAAATTATTGGTGAGACTACAAAAGGTGTAAGAACAAGATCAAGACTTAGAAAAGTCTATAATCTTGCCCTCCTTTCTGAAATTGAGCCAAAGAATATTGATGAAGCTCTGCATGATGAAGGGTGGATCCTAGCCATGCAGGAAGAGCTGAATCAATTTGCCAAGAGTGATGTCTGGACTCTTGTTCCTAAACCCCATGGGAAAACAATCATTGGAACCAAATAGGTGTTCAGAAACAAGCTCTCTAAAGATGGAAAAGTGATCAGAAACAAAGCCAGATTGGTTACTCAGGGCTACAATCAGCAAAAAGGTATTGACTTCACAGAAACCTTTGCACCTGTAGCAAAGCTTGAAGCCATTAGGATTTTGCTTTCTTATGCAGCCAATAATGGCATCAAACTATATCAGATGGATGTAAAGAGTGCCTTCCTTAATGGATTCATTGAGGAAGAGGTATTTGTTAGACAACCCCCTAGTTTTGAAAATTCAAATTTTCCTAATCATGTTTTTAAATTGAAAATGGCTATATATGGTCTTAAACAAGCTCCCAGAGCTTGGTATGATAGATTGAGCAATTTTCTTCTCAAAAATGGTTTTGAAAGAGGAAAGGATGATACAACCCTGTTTAGAAAAATGTCTAACAAAGATCTAATTCTTGTTCAGATATATGTTGATGACATTATATTTGGATCAACAAATTCTTCATTATACAGAGAGTTTTCAAGGTTAATGCAATATGAGTTTGAAATGAGTTTCACGGGTGAACTCAAGTTTTTTTAGGACTTCAGATTAAGCAAGAGTCTAACTGTATATGAATCCATCAGGAGAAATCTACAAAAGAAATGATTAAGAAGTTCAACATGCATGATTGAAAACCTATGTCAACTCTTATGCACCCTTCTGCCATCTTAAGTAAAGATGAAGGAGAAGAATGTGTTGACCCAACCATGTAGAGAGGCATGTTTGGATCTCTGTTGTATCTTACAGCAAGCAGACATGACATCATGTTCAGTGTTTGTCTTTGTGCAAGATTTCAATCTGACCCAAGAATAACTCATTACAAGGCTATAAAAAGAATTTTCAGATATCTCAATGATACTACTAATTTTGGTCTATGTTATAAGAAGAGTAAGGACTGCAGGTTATTAAGATATTGTGATGCTGACTTTGCTAGAGATAGAATTGAGAGAAAATCAACAAGTGGAGGATTCCACTTCATTGGAGAAAATATGATAAGCTGGGCTAGCAAAAGGCAAAGCACCATAGCTCTCTCAACTGTTGAAGCTGGGTATATTGTTGCTGCATATTGTTGCTCACAGCTGCTATGGATAAAGTATCAGCTTGAAGATTTTAACATCATTGTTAATTCTATTCTGTGTTATGTGATAATACAAGTGCTATAAATCTTTCTAAAAACCCCATCCAACATTCTAGGGAAAAGCATATAGAAATCGAGCATCACTTCATTAGAGACTATGTTCAGAAATGTGTTTTTGATATGAAGTTCATTGATACAGAGCATCAATGGGCTGATATATTCACAAAACCCCTTGTTGAAGATAGGTTTAAGTTCATAAGAGATAATTTGAACATTCATGCATTTTTTGGAATATGACTCTCTGATATTTGAACTTGCTGTAATATGCGTGCATGCTGAACTTTATTGCTCTTGCTGCATTTTCTTCTGTTCTGATATATGCTCTATCAGCAACTTCATCATCCTGAATTTATTGCTCTGATATGCATATATTTCTTCTGAAAGCTCTGTCTACCCTTTTGATTAATGACAAAAGGGGGAGTAATATAAACTAACAAAATCTGAAGCTTAAGTATTTTCAGAAAAGCAAGTTGTTGTTCAGGGGGGCAAGCAACTTATCTAAGTATCTGTCTAAGGGGGAGAACTTTCTAAACTTAATTCTATTTAATTTCCTTAAGATATTTGTAAGTTTAAGTAAATTTGTCATCATTAAAAAGGGGTAGAATGTTGAGTCTCAAAAATATTATTAAGTAATTAATAATACTTTAAGTCTTATAATCATAAGTTTTAATGAATAACAAATTTGGTTAAAGTATCCTGAAAGAAAGTACAGATTCTCTTAAAGATATTTTTTGTGTTTCAGCAACCCTCTGAAAGAGCAACTCTCTGAAGTAGTGCAACCTCCTGAAGGAAATGAACCTACTGAAGTATCAGGACTTGCTGAGATAATCGAACTCTCTGAAGCCTAGAGACGTCGTACTTCTCGAATCATCTTTGGAGTGAGACTCTCTGTAGATGCATATACTTGTAGATATATTATATGCAGGTTTTGATGATGCCAATAGAAAGAAAATGAGATTACAAGATTGGCTAAAAGGAATTGGCAAAGAAAGAGCAAAGAGCAAGGTTAATGCAAGATCATGACTACAAGTGATGCTAGATAAGTATTAATCTAGTTAGTATCAATGTTAAAAGAATTCTAGACTTTGCAAGTAATTTGGCCATTAAAATAAAATTTATGCAAAAATGTTTTATGAACCAAAATTAAAGTTCAAAATAAATATTTTGAACTGGTAATCAATTACCAGTTGGATTGTAATCGATTACTAGCAAGCATTCAATTTATGGAACAAAATTTTGGTTCTGGTAATCGATTACCATATGTTGTAATCGATTACCAATATGCAGAAAATACAAATTTCAAATTTCAGACACAACGTGAAAAGTCACAATTCCTCATTAAAAGACACAAAACTTCATTTATTCTACTATAAATATGTGTCTCCATTTTGAAAAATGAGCATATTACACAATGTAAAACAACAAAAAGTGAAAAATCTTTTAAGAATCATTTTGGCCAAACACTTGCAAATTGTTAAGAATTCTTATAGGAACTTCAAGTTGTATCATCTACTCTAAAAGAGAGTTCATCTTGTACAAATAATTATTCTCATACTGTGTGGTTAAGAGAGGGTGCCTCTCGTAGATTGTGGGTGAAACTCAACACAAGGGATAGGGTTCCAAGGTGTGTGAGTGTTCATCTTTTGTAAAGGATTTTACAAATAGTGGAAATCTCAAGTGGGTACTTGAGGACTGGACGTAGGCAAGTGGTTGGCCGAACCAGTATAAACTGAGTTTGCACTTTCTTTTCCCTTAACTCTTATTTAATTTTTGCGATTGCATATTCATCATTTAAGATTACGTATTCTTCTTCATCTTAATTAAAGCTTTTAAGTATACTAAGGGCAAGATAAATTAGAAATCGAAAAGATTATATAAAATTGAATAACTTAATTCACCCCCCTCTTAAGTTAGTGAGACCACTTGTCTAACACTCTCTAAAGAACCATTGAAGACTCTAGTCTTTTCAACGCTTTCTGCCAGCTGTCTGCATCTCATTCTTTCTGGCAAGGAAGATCAGAACGTTTTTGGTATATTTCAAATTCTTGTTCACCAAAAAGGAAGTCTCTGTTGTGAAAGTACATTGTGTTCAGAAAAGTAGATTCAACGCCGCTGTATACCTACCTTTGCTTTGTCTGCTGCAGTAAGCTATCAGAAGCTTGTGTCTTAACGGGAGAAAAGCTATCTCACAATGGGTTTTAAGAGAAGTCTAACGGATCTCAAAGTCTCACTCTCTATAAATACCAGACTTCATGCAGAGAACATGGAGAGAGAGAGAGAACGAACAATAACTTGCTGAAGTGGTGCAAAATTTCTCTGAGATATTTCCAACTCTATTTCTTTTGTACTCAAAGTGTTGCTGAAGTTGCTTCAGCAAGTATAAAACTCCTAGTTTCAGCAAGTTATAAAAAATCACTTTTAAAAAGTGTTGCCACTGAAAGGTTTTTCAAAAACTGTTTAAGTTTTATAAAACACCATTCAACCCCCCTCTAGTGTTTCCTGTGGTTTCTACATTCTATTCTAATCATTTTCTTAGTTTTAAACATAAAAAGAGAATGATCAGAAGATCAAAAGTAATGTTCTAGTCCTAGCTTAAAATTCTAATATACCTACCTTTAATTGAGTATATCTTGACCTACAGAAGTCTGATTCAAGTGAAACCAATTTTGTTTGAAAGATTATTCATGATAGTATCAAAATAGAAAATTTGAGAATTTTAACTTAACCACAAAAGTCCCAGTAAATTTTTTAATACAATTGTTCTGTTATAAGTCCTGATATAAACCCCACTTCAACAAATCATAACTTGAGCTACAAAAATGGTTTTTAAGTGAAACCAATTTTATTTGAAATCTTATTCATGGTAGTATTAAACTGAAAAGTTTGAAAATTTTAGGCCAGTTTGTTTGTGCTTTAAAAAAAGTACTTTTTTAAATTGTTTAAAAAATTGATTTTATTTTAGAGATTCTTGTATAATCAGAAATAAATTTTCGTTTGGCTACAATCATAAAAAAGCACTTTGTTTGTCACAATAAATGCTTTCACATTATTAAAAAGTTTTCTCTCTTATATTTTAACTGCTTTTTTCAAGAAGCAACTCTGAGTTGTTTCTTAAAAAAAGCAGAAAACTGTTTATTTTCTGATTCTGTTTTTTGAAAAAAGTTTTGACAAATATCTTAAAAATTCCTATAAGTGATTTTTTTAAAAGAAGTAATTCTTTTAAGAAATATTTTTAAACAAACGGTCTCTTTATCTTAACCACAAAAGCCCTAGTAAATTCGTGAATATAGCTTTTTTGTTATAAGTTCTTATATAAACTAGTCCACTTAAACATATCAAAGCTTGAGCTACAGGAATGCTTTTCGAGTGAAACCAATTTCGTTTGGAAACTAATTTATATAATTTTTAGATTTCTAAATTTCAGAAATTTTGAAAACCAATTTCTTAAATGTTGAAGATACTTGTGGTCTTACACAAAAAAAATATGTAAATCAAGTATCACACACTGACATGGGCGCATATATACAATAAAATTATGGTTAGTTATTTCTTTGAGTAAACCCTCAATATGGTCCTTAAAAGATTTGAGGTTGGTCACATTAGTCTCTGAAAGATAGAAATTACATTTACGTCCCTAAAAGATGAAAAAGTCATTCAATTTAGTCCTTTTTAGAGACTAAATTGACATTTTAAAAAATCTTTCAAAGACTAAATGAATGAATTTTTATCTTTCAGGGACTAAATTGAATAACTTTTCATCTTTCATGTACGGAAAATGTAATTTCATTCTTTCAAGGACTAATATGACCGACACCAAATCTTTCAAGGATCAAAATGAGGGTTTACTCTATTTCTTTTAATATATATATATAGAGTCTGTAATGACAACATGCACACAACATAAATATATTACAGTAAAATATAGTTAACACCTATCAAGAAAATATTGTTATTTTGTTTTAAACTATTTTTTTCAAATTTTCTTTAATTTTTATTATTTAAAAAATGCTATGGGTACCTGCAAAAATTATCCCCAATAGGTAGGATAAAAACCCACGAAGAGGGTATGAGTATGTGTATGAGTAATAGACCATATTTTTTTATGGGGTTGGACGCGGGTACAAGCACTTTAGTGCCTAGGCCGCCCCATACCCCCTCACCCCCGCGCACTCACACACATATTAATTAATTTATTTTAATAATTTATATTGTGTGCAATTATATATTTATTAATTTTATTATAATATCTAATATATTTATTAAAACTATCTATTTGTGTTTTTTCTTTATAATACATTACTAATTAGTGTTAATAATCATATTTTACAGATATTGGAGAATGCTAGCACATGATATCCAAGTTTGTAAAATAGCATGTGTTGGAGTATGGAACTCAGACTCAGATGCTCCAGGGATCTCAGACTCGAGGCTCAAGAATCTTAGACTCAGGATCAAACTCTGGTAAATCACTTTGCTCAATCCAAGATCGGGGGGAGTACCTGCAAAGACACTTTGACGCCCAAGTCAGCTTCAGCCCTAGAAGAGCACCGTAAATGAGGTAATTAATGCATACCTGACCTCTATGGTTACCAATGTTTATAGGGTAATATTTGGGCCTTGGAATTTACCCATGATATGTGATCCGGTACGAGGCTGTACGGACGCGTCCACGGTGCTCCCAAATTAGGGTTTACCCTTGGTTTTGGGTTGGGCCGACTTGCACTCTTAGATTGACTTCGTGTTTTTTATTATTCCATAATCTTATTGGTCTGACTTGCACATGCCCAATATTAATGGTCCGTAACAAACTCCCCCTAGCTTGAGCTGAGGTGAAGTATAAAATGAAAGTTGGTTAAGATTTATAATATCTTATCGGCCCGAGATACATGAATGTGGACCGAGATAGTGGAGCGTCGCGACCTTCTGGATTCCTAAACTTGTCTTGACAAGGAATGGCTTTTCAGCTCCCTTTGAGGTGACGTTTCATCTGACACTTTGAATGCACGCATCGTTTCGCTTGACACCCTTAATGCACACGTCTTCTCAACTTTTGGGCTTTTTAAGTGTATGGGCCTCAGAACTTCTTATATATAGGGTCTGAGAAACATCTGATTTCCATTCTGTCATTTTATTCTTATTTTTTCTGGCGCTATTTTCCTTCCTCTAGCAAACTCTTTCTTCTCTAGTGATCATCTTCGACGTTGGAACCGTCTTTAGCCCCTTACTCGAATAAGAAATCGACTTCAGGTAATTTTTGATTCCTTCTTTTTATTTTCATGGTTATAATAAAAGAGATGAGTGAAAGTGACACGTCTTTCGAAGTGCTTCCTAGTCCTGTCGCAGTGTGTTGAATTTTAGGCAAGCGTACCAAAAACCCATTAGTATAATAGTAAGTAAGAGTATCGTATCCACAGGGAACGGTTCCATTTATAAAGAGTAGTGGTTACAACTATCAAGTAAGAGCGTATAATTGTTGGTTGTAGAGAATTGCGATAATAAAATAAAAACAAAAATTAAATTGAGATAGAGATAGAGATAGCAAATTACTTGGACTAGGGTTGAACTTCGTTTCATCGCACCCCTTTTATATGTGAACCCCAATAATATTTATGAATATATAATTATGATACCTTAGCCAAACTAGGTTATCCCATGTCGGTTCCCCATATCACGAGATACTCAGAAATAATTCACGCGGGTTCTCCCAAGTGACAAATTACCCCGGCTTTAAAGATCTATTTTTCCGTTTGTTAATATTATCAATTCGCCCTATATTCCTATAGCGACTACTATGAGTACTTTTACCAATCAGAGTTCAAGTTCCCTATTCATAGGCTCCCCCAAACTCGCTATTGATTTCACAATACCATTTACCAATGCATCTTATAAAATCAACCTGTAACTCCGACACACAGGTGGAAGCTACGCATTAAGAACAGAATAAAAATTTCGATATCATAAAAATAGGGATTCATAAATATTAAGGAGAATTCACATACAATTGGGGATTGAATCAACTACGTTCAATCCTATCGAAGAGTTTAGCTACTCATGGTAGCCATTACAAACCAACGGAGAAACTATCACTTTCTCCAGCCCTAGCTCTGTTGTCTCTGCTTCCAAGCTCTCCAAGACTTCCTTTGATCTTTGCAAAAGGTCCTTTAAATAGAAATTGGAAAGCTATCTGAAATCTGGAAGGAATCTGATTTGAAATCCTTTGAAAAACTGATCCCGTATTCATGCGCTCCAACCTGCGCTTAGCGCAGGTGAAGCGTAGGATCCATAGAGTAATTTAATTGCTGCGCTCCACTTGCGCTCATCGCAGGTGGAGCGTGATTCACGTTCCAGCTTTCCCTGATTTCCTCTTTTTCAGCTTGATCTCTTCCTAATCTTATCCTTATTTGCTTTGATTTCCTTATTTCCCTCTTTTTAGCTTGATCATGTGCTGATTTGATCTTCAATTTGAATTTAGAATTTAATTTGTATAATCCTTATCCAAATAATTGCTGATTTTATCTTGATCAGCTGCCATTTAAATCTTAATCTTGCAGATTCTATTTTCAAATAGATGCTATCTTGTTTCTTCTTTTAAATCCTTCCCTTTTATCTGCAAAATCAACAGATTTTCTATCAACATAGCATCATATTCAAATTCAAATCAAATAATTACAAAATATGCAATTATTACTAAAAAGAGGTAATTTAGGGCATAAATTTACTATTTTATCCTTGATAAGTGCAGAAATTATACAGTAAATTATCATATATTTTTCACTTATCACAGTGCTGGATCATTTCGAGAAACAAAAGCTAGGTTGATCTCTTGTCCTACAAACTTGTGTGACCTTGTCCGGAATTTTTCCATGGAATAGACAGGTTCTTCAGAAAAACAGACTGCAAGTAGTGAATCGGGAGTCAAAGCCGAGACGACATATACTGGTTGAACATTCTCCAATAAATTCGGTATAAGAGCGCATTCCTTATAGAAGCAGGCCAAAATTATGACTATGGGGGATTCTTCTTTATTCTACTTGACTTTGGCTAGGGTGAACTGATCCCTGGGATGTTTAGTGGAGATGGTAAACTGGCCCATGAAGGCAGATTGTAGGTCTTTCTAGCGATCGAGCGACTTAGGTGAAAGTTTTTTGAACCAAGCTGAGGCTTCTCCATTTAGTGTCCGTGGAAAAAAAATGACAAATCAATGCTTCTAGTGCTCCCATAAAAAACATTTCATTACGAAATGCATCAATGTGCTTCCCCATATCAGTGGTTCTGTTGAAGGGTTCTATGGGTAATGCATTCCTGAAGGGTTTCATTATCTTGGCCCTAGCAAGTCAGTCAGATAAAGGATGTTTGAAATGGATGTGGGAAACTAGTGTGTTTGGGTTGGTAGTTCTTTTTTGTTGGGTAACTTCCTTTCGGGTAGCTGGGCCATGGCTTGTGTATGGGTGAGAATGAGTAGTAGGTTGAGGATGGGTTAGGTTGCATTCCAACTGTCAGATGCGTTCCTTGAGCTGACGCAAAACCGGGTCGGGTTGGGGGCAGGAGCTGGTTGTTGAGCTGAGAGAGGTTTAGGTACTTGGTTCTCGAGTTAGTTGAGGTGAGCCTAGAGTTGGCAAATGATTTTGTCTCGGGGATCTGTATTGTAAGGAATCTTGGAGATTTGGTTGGTTTGGTCAATCTTAGGTGCTAGTTGTGATGTGTCGACATCACCAAAGCCTTTGTGTGGTAGGAAAGGTCATCGACCCAGCCTTCCAAGGTTAGTTGGGGTTGAGCTGACTTTCATGCTTGGGAGACCCTTCTTCTAGCGTCAATTTTTGAATATAGAACTCAGACTCGGATGCTCCAAGGATCTTGGACTCGAGGATCCGGGATCTCGGACTCAAGATTGAACTTTGGTGATTTACTCTGCTCGGTCCAGGGGGTACTTGTAAAGACGCTTCGACGCCCAAGTCAGCTTCAACCCTACAGTAAACGAGGTAATTAATGCTTACCTGACCTTTGACGTTACCAACATTTATAATGGAATATTTGGGGATTTGGGTCTTGGACTTTACCCATGAGATGTGATCCGGTATGAGGCTGTACGAACACGTCCACAGTGCTCCTAAATCAGGGTTTACCCTGGCTTTTGAGATAGGCTGACTTCGTGTACTTGATGATTCCAAGACCTTATTGGCCAGACTCGCGCAGGCCCAATATTAATGTCCTGTAATGGTATGATGTGGAAGAATATTGTAATATTAAATAAAAAATTTCAACATTAGATTATGTGTTGAGTTTTATAACGTTAACATATTGTGTTTTGATTTAATGAAATTATTATGTCACTGATAGTAAATAATTATATTTGGATGATTTTGAACTATTTTTTCAAATGAGTTATAATTTTCTTTAATTAATATTTTTTGTTGAGTTATTAGTTTTCGTTTAACAAAATTACGAATAATGAAGTGGGTATGGATATATAGATGCCCAAAGAGTATGGGACATGCATCTAGAGACGCCACTACGTGCTTTTGTTAAATATAGGTATTGGGATGGACATTATATATAGTACCATGCCTAGGGTATTGCCATCCTTACCAATATTTTAATATGCTTGAAGTATAGATATGAGATCTAACACTTTGAGAAAATATTTTCTACTTTTTTAGTTTTAATTATAAAAATTGAAAATCTACTTTTTTTTTTATTTTATTTCATATTTTGAAATATCGTACCGAAGATAAAAAAAACCAATGCAAAATTTTTTACATTATTTTCTATATATAACTTTAAAATAAGAAATAAAATAAAAACATTGTAATATTTTTATAACCAAAACTAAAAATATTTTTATAATTAGAAAATAGAAATAAAATATATTTTCTAAAAGTAAACAACCCATTTTCTTCACTTCTCTCAAGAATAATAAATATCAATAGCTATCCAGCATATCAATGTATAAAATTTTTAATCACAATATATAATTTTAAGTAATTAATTAATTTGTAGATAATAATTTTTAAAAGACTAATATTGTCACACTTTAATATTCAAAGCATGAGATGAAGAGTTTTTAATGCATTATTTATTACTAATATCGGTTTATTGTTTTCTTATTCTGTTGATTAAGTTTTAATAAATCAATATTTTTACTTTGTTCACAAATCAATTTATTTATACTGTGACTCATGAAATTGAAAATCAATTAAAAGACAAATAATCAAAATAAGACAATCTATGCCTCTAACATAATTATAATCACATAATATATACTTGGTGAGACTGTTATCTTCATTCACATTAAATTATATTAATTGTTGAATTTCCATTAAAAAAAGAATATTGTGCTCAATAATGAAAAAAAAACCTAATAATTCAATAAACCATAAAACAGCTATATATGAGAGGGGATACATTTCCCGCTAAAGCCTACATTATATATATCTGTAACTAAAATACGTATGTCCTAAAATCATAAAGTAGAAGTTAAGCAAAATTTGTTTACTGGCTTGAGAGGCCGATCGAACTAATATCTCATATGTTATTATTCCACTAATATCTTGAACTATATGTCTTTTTTGTTAATTATCTTGAACTATATGGTGCAACCGCTATGAGCTGGTCCATGATCATGACTCATGAGGAGCCTTGCCTGGTAATGTTATCATTATATTATTGGATTTTGAGGAGCGTCCAGCATAAGAGCGATTATCATTATCATTGCATCTCGAGGAATATGTCCAGCATGACTAATTTCCCCACCCTCATTATTTGGGCATTGTTCTTGTTCAGATGGCTGCATTTCAAATCTGAAAACCTCTGGATTAATTCTCCCAACGACCTTTTTAATAATCTTTATAAGTATTGAAGCATCACCCCCACCAGTAACTCTGTAACCAGCTCATTTTCTCCATCTATGTCCACATTGGTTACTCCTGTGACAAAATATAGTAAATTTATTCAATTAGAACATGACTAATACAAATTCCAACAACACATGCAAACTATATTTATATTATAGCCTACCATGAATTTTCATAAGCTTTTGGTGCAGTTTCATAGGGCAACTATGGCAACATTGGATATTCACTTTTAGAATGCAAAATTGAAATATTCAAAAGCATAATTAATATGAATCACATAATAATTTTGTGAAGGAATTATGTGAAGAGGAATATAAGTATATCTCAAGGGTACGTAGGCATTACCAGATTAGCATTTGTTACAGAACAGTTTTTCTGATCTGGAATAACTGTTGGGAAAGGGTAACTTTCTTTGTTTGGCTAAATGACACACTTCACAAGCATCAATGTCTTTATCACATTTGATGAAAGGGTATACATCTTTCATGCCAACAAGTTTATCAAAATATACATGTCCAAGTATAATATGCCATAAATTGGAATCTGATACAGAGAAAGAATTCACATAATGAGAAGCATTAGGACTCAAACTAGAACTAGTCAACAGATATAAACCTTTTTGTAAGTCAGCTGCACCAATCATCTTCATAGACTGGTCCTGGATTTCACATGATGAATTCGAGAAGGTAAGAGTGCATGATAAAGACTTGATGAGTTATGAAACAAAAATCAGATTAAAACTGAAATTTGGAATGTATAACACATCAGTCAAGTAGAGATCATATGAAAAAATAACACTCCCTGAGATTCTGGTAGTGATTTGAGTTCCATCAGGCAATTTGACAATAATAGGATTTATTGCCTTAAAAGATTGAAAAACTGAAAGACTATAGCACACATGATTGGTTGCTCCAGAATCTAAGATCCAAAATTTGCTTATGGTTTTACTGGAAAAACTGCAAATAATACATGTGGATTCTTATTTAGCTGTGACTTGATTCACATTATAAGAACTTGAACTTTCTGGTTTTTGTAATAAGGCAAGGATGGCTTTATGTTGATCTGGAGTAAATCCCAAACTGCTCCCTTCATTAACATCTTTGAAAGAAACAATGCTTCCTGTGTCTTTAGTATATTCTCCATCAACAGCTGCATAGTTAACATTACTACCTTTCTTATAATTGGGAGGATAGCCATGCTTCTTGTAGCAAGTATCTATGGTGTGTCTTTTTTTATGACAATATGAACAAATTTTTGGATTTTGACCTCGACCTCCATAGCTCCTTCCACCAGAATTATGGAAATTTCCACCTCGGCCTCTTCCTCCTCTTCCAACAGAAACATTATTTCCTGTGTGTGCCATGATTTTTGATTCTTCCAGAACACCTCCTAATTCCCTTTCTTGCTGTATTAGGAGGGAAAAAACTTTATCAATGGTTGGTAAAGACTCCATTAACATGACTTGTGATCGGACTCCACTGTATTGTTCATTCAATCCCCTTAAGAACCTTATCACATACTCCTTTTCTCTATACCTTTTGACAGTGGGAATCAAATTGCAAGAACAAGGATTTTGACATTCACATTGAGGAATAGGACAAAAATTCTCCAATTCTTCCCATAAAGACTTCAATTGAGTATAATAAGTTGTAACTGTGAAGCTCCCTTGTTTTAAAGCATATATTTCTTCTCGAATATCAGCAATTCTAAAATCATCTCCTTGATAATATCTATTCTTTAAATCTTTCCAGACATCATATGCAGTATCCATCCAAAGAATGCTTTGTGTAATTGAAGCATCAAGAGAGTGAGTTAACCAAGAAAGTACCATTGTGTTGCATCTGTCCCAAAGGAGAAAAAGAGGATCTACAGCTGCAGGTTTGATCAAACTTCCATCCATGAACTGCAATTTGTTCTTTGACTTCAAAGCTATTGTCATTGCTCGACACCAAGCATGATAATTGTCCTCGGTTAATGGAGAAGAAACCAGTGACATTCCAGGAGTTTCGTTGGGATGCATATAGTAAGGACTAAGAACATCATTGAGATGATTATGAGGATTTGCCATTGTAGCAATCGAAACAGAAAAAAATACGAAGAAAAGAAGAAATGATTATCAGAGTGATGCGCAGCAGAGCTCCATTAATGGAGCTCTGATACCATATTAAGACTGAGACTGCAACATGGTAATTCAATGAAAAGGCTAAGAGGAGAGAAAAGATGATACAGAAAATGAGAAAAGTTATTCATTGAACTTGATGATAGAAGAAGATACATCTGAATATATACAAGTGGAAAAGATCAACTAAAACAACTTTAACTAAAAACTGAATAACAGAAAACTACAAAACAGAATAATCTTGTTAAGTCTTTTGTTGCTGAATAACAGAATAATGTCAGCAAGTTGTGCTGAAGATGAAACAGAAATCAGAAACTCCAAGTCTTGTTATGTCTTTTGTTGCTTTCGTTGACACTCAGTTTGGAATCAAACTCAAAACCATACGAACAGACAATGGAGCAGAGTTTAATCTTGGTGAGTTCTATGCTTTGAAAGGAATTGTCCACCAAACCACTTGTATGGAGACCCCTCAACAAAATAGGGTAGTAGAAAGGAAGCATCAACATCTCTTGGGAACAGCTAGAGCCTTAATGTTTCAATCCAGCTTACCAAAAAATTTTTGGCATCATGCCATTATTCATGCAACTCATTTGATTAACAAATTTCCCACTGTTTTTCTATCAGGGAGAAGTCCTCATGAAGTTCTATATGGAGTACCACCAGATATCTCTCAACTGAAGGTTTTTGGGTGTTTGTCTTTTGCAGCCACATTGACTGTTAATAGAAGAAAATTTGATGCAAGATCCAGGATATGTGTTTTTCTAGGATATAAGTCTGGCACAAAAAGGTATGTTCTGTATGATCTTAACACTAGAGAAACTTTAATCTCTAGACATGTTGTTTTTTATGAGTATCTTTTTCCTTTTAAAGAATCTGCCAATATCTTGCCTAATACACATCACTCACCTATTTTACCCACTCATACAACCTTACCTTTTCCCTTGGATTCAGATTTTCCCTTACCCAATAATCAACCTGAACCAATTCCCGAAACAGTTTCTCAATCAATTCCATGCAGAAAATCCACTAGACCAAAAATAACAGAAAACTACAAAACAGAATAACAAAAAACTGAATAACAAAAAAATTATTCTGTAACAACATTTGCCATTGAGAAAAACCTCTAATATATAATTTCATGTCTGAATCTCACAAAGCACAAGCAATTGCTAAGTACTCCTTACGAGTTGGAGACTAGCAGGACGAGCTAATTATTTATATGTAGAATTCGGGTGTGAAATACCTCAATTACCTTTTTTATTTTTTTTAATGAAAGCACTTATTATGGACTAATTCCTTAGGCTGATTAGCCATGACGGCCCAAAACAAATATAATGGCATAATATGATATTGCCAAATATCCATAAATATGTATATACTTGCTCAGTTATTATATTTATGATTATGCTTACTTATCGTATTTATACAGGCTCAAGATCTTTATAAATAGAAGGTATTAACAATTCACAAGATACGCAATCTTTACTCAGTCAACCACTCATTATGCCAAAAACTACATTTTACCACGGTTCCGCACGACTTATTACCGTGGTTACAATCGCATTCTAGCGCGGCGTGATAAAAAGAAACTACCGCGGTTGTTGTAACGTCCTAATTTCTTAACTCAAGAATAATGCCCGTTGGAGGCAAGTTTCTCGAATTTTCTGAAATTATTTCGCGCCATTTTGAATATCAATGCACACACTTCATATAACGCATAAGCATCCCAACGCTACTTAGCTATTATATGAAACTCCAACTTAATTAATACATACGTCAAAGCTATTCATGAATACAATGTAGTCAACAAATACATAATTGCATACTAAGTATATGTTCATGGCAACCTAATGAGTACAATTTCATTCTAGCAATATAACATGAGGCAAAGTATAAAGTTCTCCGTGCCCCCTCAGCTCAGTGATCCACCTCAGGAGGAACCTGCGCATCTAAAATGTAACCACGAAATGTGTGGTGAGACTAGGGGTCTTAGTGAGCATAACCATGCAAGCAAGCAGTGTGGGTAAAACAGGCAAATGAGATGCAACAAACATCACCATATAAGATATATAAATATATATATATAGAGAGAGAGGGGGGATCCGTTGACACCAGGTGTAAGTCTAAGTACTTACACCAAATCTCATCCCTTCATTTGAATAGATCTGATGGTTAAAAATAAATCATTAAAAATATTAAAAAATAAAAAAATATGTCACATGATCAATTTTTCTTTTTCTGCCAGTTTTGTAATTTCTTCTGCTTTCCAATATGCAAAACAAATGATGAACACCACTGCCCAACAACGCCGATCTGTCCAGCACGGTGGTGTCCCCTGCTTGCCAATCCTCAGTTCCCCTGCTTGCGCAATCACCACCGCCCCCAACAGCGCCAATCTGCAAAACCGCCTCCAATAGCCCCGACCTGCGAAACCAATGACGATCACCACCACCCCCAACAGCGCCAATTTGCAAAACCAGCGACGATCCTTGCTATCTCCTCCCTGCCGCTACCGTCTCCTCCTGTCAAGGCGCTCAACTCTGTCGCTGCCGTCTCCTCCTCTGCACCTCTTTGGTCTCAAGCGGCATGGATATCAAATTGTGGTGCAGCTTGTGTCTTGGTTTTCTATTATTAGGTGTTGCTTTTCTTTTCATTTTAGCTTGGGAAATGTATCATGCAGCTAGTCTCAAATTTCTCTAATTTTTTATACTGCAACTGTGTTTGTTTACAAGGAGGGTATACTTAATTTTTGTGGGTGGTAGAAGATTAAGGATATTGATACTAGTTTACTTTGTTATTTCTGCATATTTTGTTCCATTTAAAACAAAGGTGTTCGGGTGATACCACCAATAGAATTTTGTTGAAACTTTAGAAATTTAGAGATAGCATCTTAGGAGATTGGTATGCCTTCTTAGAACGAATTGTATTACATGAATGCTCATCCAATGCAACAGTCTTGTATGACCACTAGATGAGATGGATATAATATGGCAGCCATTATCTATTTTGTTTGGATTTCAATGCATATGTTGGAGTTGAGAATGCATTGCTGATGTGGGTTAAATTATCAGAATCTGTAGTTTTGGGGGGGGGGGGGGTTGAGGACTCAGCTTGTTTCTTTTGTGTCATTTAAGAAATCCTAGACATCAATGGGGACAATATCAAGGAAGATTACAGTCAAGTTATGCCAATTTTCTAGTATCAAGATGTAGCAAATATTGTCATTGTTATGGCATGTGGACACTTCCGGTCCAATTCTGCTTACCTCTTGAATGCATACTTTTGCCCTCTAGGATTTCGGGAAGAAATAATCATCAAAACACTTGTGGCCATTCTTTTTTGGTTTGGAAAGCAAACTTTTAATTAAATTTATAATGCTTTTTATAGTTTGTTATTTTATTTAACTGATAGAGGCAATGAGGTGTTTGCTTTCTTTCGTGACTCAATACTTTGTTTCATAGAAATCGTTTGGTAGAGTCTTATGGCTGGAAAATCTAGTTGAGACACATGCCCAAGCAGGGTCTCGTTCTCTCATTCCACATGCCTAAGCAATAGAGACAGAAATAAAATAGCTTTATTTATACATGATGTTTGACATTGCACATATTTTCCCTTTATATTAATTTTTACACTTGAAGATACTTCTCAGATCAGAAAAAATGTATCATGCAGCTAGTCTCAAATTTCTCTAAGCAGTTATCTGAATGTGATTTTCTGAGCAATTATCAATTCTCATACGTGATTATCAATTATCAATTGTACTCATACGTGATTTTCCGAATGTGATTAACAATAAATAAAAAATAAAGAAACTCCAATGCTATTAAAAATAGTTTCCAAACAGTAAGTGCCTAACAACAGGCTCTAGTGCTTCATAATCTATTTCAGTTTGTCAACAGCTTCAAGACTCCTTTTCTCATCTCTTGCAGTTAGAACAAGGTTGTTTCCAGTAATATTAAAAAGACAAAGAATAGCCTAAAAAACTAATGTCCAAATTGCTTGTGTGGTTTCAGAACAACAAGTGCCAAATAAAAAGTTCCAATGTATCATACTTTGAAATTAATCAAACTCTGCCTGCAAAATTTTCCATAAAGCACACCTGTAATCCAGATTATTACTTAGTAAATAAAAATACATGTTAAAAATCATAATAAAAACAATAAAAATTGGAACTTATACCTTCAAGTCAAGTAAGTTGATCAATAGATTCATCATTTGTCTTTTGCTTACAACTTCACCGATTGTGACCATGTTGCCCACATACTTGGCATGATCTTCTTTTTACTAGAGATCGATTTATTGATAACTCTAGACTGCTTTTGATCCTTCCTTGTTGAGTCTCTTTCATTGCATCCTTTTTTCTCCCTTTAGTTTGCGACATGAGTGGATCTTTAATATTTGATTCAGGAGATACAATTATCGGCTCGCATAACAAATTATGACAACTTGCCTCTTGAGGAATTACCTCATTTTCAAGGCACATTTCAGATTCCATTTGTTTAGCTCTTTTGTAGGTTTGCTCCATTTAGATGATATGAACATGTATAACTTTTCAGATTTTGCAGCAAGATCAGATAATAAACTAGCTTGACTATGCACATGTATACTTCACAGAGTTGTTGAATTATTAGCATCACATGAAGAAGTTGCTCCATTTTCATTAAATCCAATGCCCCTATTAGCGTCTTTTGTCCAATTCTCTAAAATATAATTACTTGGAATTTCAATGATATTTTTTGCTTGAAAAATCACCAAGATATGTCTACATAAAATCCCCAAAAATTCATATAGTTGGCAACTGCAATTAGCAGCCTTTGTGTCAAGATCCACACAAACCGTAACTGTGTCTCGAGAGTCAAAACAGTTGGATACCCTGTATGTATACTGAGACCCATTCTTTTCAATCTTCTCTTTTGTGAATTGATTAATCTTAGCCAATTCATCATGAAACTTCCCAAAAATGGCTCTTGTATAAATTGATGCAGCATGCTCCTCAATCTTTGATTTAATATCTAAGAGTCGTGATCGATGCTTGGATTCAAAATCTTCTCTTCTTTCTTTTTCATAGCGACTATCCATTGCCTTGTCAAACTTCACTACAAAATCTCGTAGTGTTGTTGAAGAATTAACAAATCCATCAAAAAAAGCATTCATACTTTCACTCCTCTATGTAGTGTAGAGGTGGCAAAACGGGCTACCAGGCCCGGCCCGCATCGGGTAGCGGTCTTGTGCAGGCCAGGCTAAAATACCCGACAAAAATTCGGTCCTGTGAAATTAGTGTCTGAGCCCGGCCCTATGCGGGTAGCGGGCTTGTGCGGGCCTGCCCGATTAAAAAATTTTAATTTATTTAAACATTAAAAGAGAGAGAAGGAGACAGAGTACTGAGTTAGAAGCACTAATCAGGTTTTGATCCTTTTTTTGAATAAAAGATAAGCAATAAATGAAAAACAAAATAGAAGCAACAAATCAGCTCACAGGGATCTCTATGTCATTGACACTGTGCTTCTACACACTGCTTCAACAAACTAGTGAAAATAAAAGATTTAAGTTGGCCTAATGTCTCAGTCTCAATATATCAAGCTATTTTTGAAATGTATTCAAAGTTTGAAAGAAACAAAGTAATAACATCAATCAAAGGTTACCAATACCTACATGCATTGAGCAACAATCTTTCCTTTACCCATTTTAAGATCGTTTCTAACTACGAGTATGTGCATGAAAAGGAACGATTTTTTAAGAAACCCAGTAAGATTGAGTTTGTGGGTAGGGAGAAAAAGAAGGAATTTGTGGGATTACCATATTAAAATCATCGAGAATTTCAGCGAGCTGTTCAATCTCAAGGGGATTACCATCTTAAAATCGTGTTCAATTTCAGCAAGGAATTTTAAAAAAAAACAGGTTGCCCATTAGTCCACATGGGTAGCCCGCCCCGAACCCGTATAAGACTGGGCTTTTTATTTTCGGGCTAAAAAACCCGGGAAAATATGGGCCTCTATTTTGACTGCCCAAGCCCTCCCATTTTGCGGGTTCGGTTGAGCCGACCCATTTTGTCGGCTCTAGTGTAGTGTTCATCCCACCAAAAAAAGCTCCCCTGTTATAAACAGGCACCCATGAATCTCTTATATTGTATAAGCCTTGAAGCCATTCATTCTTCTTCAAATCATAAGAAATCATTATACGCTCCCAGTCTTCTTCAAAATCCTTTATAGATGATGAATCACGAATGCATGATTTCAAATCACGCTTGAAAGCTGATTTTTTATGGTATATATGAGAAAGCTTCTCAGGAAATTTTTTTTCCTAATGTGCCATAAGCATAATCTATGACGAGTGTTTGGAAATACCTTGGGTATAGCAGCTTTCATTGCCAAATCTTGATCTGTTATTATTGGCACAAGACTTTTTCCACCCATTGCCTCGAGCCAAGTATGAAATAGCCATTCGAAAGTCTTCTCAGTCTCATCTTGTAATAAAGCACAACCAAATAATATGGATTGACAATGATGATTCAACCCAGTAAAAGGAGCAAAAGACATGTTGTACTTGTTGGTCCTATATGTTGTATCAAATGTAATGACATCTCCAAAATTCTTATACGCCATTCTTGATCTTGCATCTACCCAAAAAAAATTTATCATTCTATCTTCATCATCACATTGTATTGCATAGAAGAAATTTGGATTTTCAGCTTGCTTTTCCTTACAAAAGTTCAAAACAGCTTGGGCATCTCCAATATCAAGATTTCTTCTTCTAACATTTCTAAGATGATTCCAGCAATCCCTGTTAGAGAAAGATATGTCTCCACCATTAAACATTGCGGCAACCTTTCTTGTAGGTACCCCTTTTTCATCAAACTTCTCAACAAGGTTTTTAGCCACTGTGCTCATTTTTTTATGACATCGAAGATAGCTCACACTCTTAGGGCTGATCATGGCATGATTATGAACATTATCAAAGCTTTTGATAATCCATTTACTTCTTTTCAATGCTTTTGAGACAATAAGGGACGCCTTACAATCTATTCTTGAAGTTGAGCACTTTTCTTTGTTTTTCCCATGCAAACATTACATTCCTCTTCCCCACCATTCTTGACTATATGCTTGCCTTCATTAGAACATACAAGCATACAAAAATTCTCTAGTTGAACGAGTACGAATACCAAAACTCGCTTTCTTAGCAAATGATGTGTATAACTCTTTAACATCCTCAAGGGAATCAAATTCCATTCTAATGCTAGGTGATAAGTGAAAATTATATGATAAATTAGAGCACTTTTTAGTTCACTTATCAAGGATAAAATGATATTTTTGCCCTAGTTAAATCTTGTTTATTTAATATTAGATAAATTGTATTTATTAATCTTGAATTTGAATTTGATGCTATTTTGATATAAATTGTGCTGATTTTCGCAGAATATTGCAAAGATTTGATAATGAAGGAAAGATAGCATTAAATAAGGGAGATATCTTCAAGATTTGAAGTTTAATTGAAAGCAATAATGAAGATTTGAAGATTATTTGAGAGCAATTAATGAAAATATCACTGCCAATTAAACAAGGATTCTGCAGACAACCTTCCCAATTAAATCCAAGATGCTCCATAAACGCAAGATTTCATCAAGAAAAGGGAAACAAGGAAAGACAAATCAACCAAAACCAGTCTCGGGGAGAGATCAAGTTAAAAAGAGAAAGATTGAAGCTGCAAGACGCGTTGCGCGCTTCAACCTGCACTGTAGCGCAGGGTGAAGCTCAGATCACGCTGATTTTTGCCCTGTTTCTGTTTTTAGATAGATTTCTCCCCAATTTTCTTTGTCTTTCCTTAGCCTATAAACAGAAACCTCTTGCACCAGATCAAGTGTCCACAATTATTGTAATCCAGTCATATTTCAGTGATAATGCACCAGAGCTAATTTTAGAGTAGGAGAGAAGGAGCGCTTCACAAGGATTGAAGATGGTGGCAGCATCTTCGGTGGTTTGTATGGCTACCTTGTGTAGTTAACTCTCCATTAGGATTGAATGTAATTGATTCTATCCCCAAGTGTATGTAAACTCTATATTATTTCCTGAGCTCTCTGTCTATAATATTGATAATCTTATTTTGTGCTTAATTCCTAACTTCCGCGCTTGCGCCAAAGTTATAGGCTAGTTTCGATTAGGATTGAGGATGGGGGAGCGGATTCTGAAGAAACCCAAACTCTGATTGAATAAGAGGACTTGGTACTCTGTGACCAACACATGAGCGTTACTAATGAGCGATGGGTAGTGACAGTACTCTAGCGAAGGGCGTTTATAGGATTAGGCCCTAGTATCGATAGCAAAGGATTAGTTAATTGTCAATCCAGGACCGACACATGGATGTATCCTGATGAGTGATGGGTAGTGTGAGTACTCTATTGAAGGTGCGTCTACAGGATTAGGCCTCGTTTATCAATTAGTTCTTTTACAAACGGAATAAAGAGAACAAAATAAGCCGAGGGTATGTCTGTCGCTTGGGAGAGCCCGCATGGATTATCTTTGGGTGTGAGTGGTGCCTGGTAACTCGGGGTCATAAGCAATATAGTTTGTCTACAGTATTATAGAGTAAACCTAAAATAATAGATAGTTTTTGCATGCACAAAGGGTGTGATGATATGAAGTTCAATCCTAATCCAAGTAAAGTGTCTCAAACTCTTCCTTTCTAATTCAATTGATTATTAATTTGTTATTTATTATTTCCGCAACAATACTCTCAAAACCGTTATTTCCCTTGATAATTAGATCATGAGTATACGTGAATTGACCGTTCCCTGTGGATACGATATCTTTCTTACTATTATACTACTGGATTTTTGGTTCGCTTGCCAGAACCCATCACTAGGCCAAAGATTAGGTTCCTCATCAATAATAGCATCATGAGACACATGATCAATTCTCTCATGATCTTTTGTACCCTTAGAAATAGAACTTTCTGTGTTTTCCACATTCATCTGTCAACATAAAATTTACAATTTAAAAACATATATTCCTAAAGGTATAAATATACAAAATTAAACTTAAATAAATTAATAAAAAGACACGCATCAATAGCAGAAAATTAGAATTAGAATTATAAAAAAACATTTTCGTAAATATATTGAAAGCAGAAAAGCAATATAGCATAAAAACGTTTTATGTTTCTTGATTCCAAAAGGAAATTATATCATAATGCATCAAAAGAGGGAAAAAAAGTCCTACTTTTACATATTTCTTTTTTTGATCCCTTAAGGGTGTGTTTATGAGTTTAGAGAGGAGGGAAAGGAAAGGATTGGAGGGAGAAGGGAGGGGAAGAAGAAGAGGGAAAGACTTTGTAAAATACTTAAACTCACAAACACAAACGGGGAAAGGCTTCCAATAAACCCTTCCCTTTTCTCCCTACCCCTCCAAAATTTAACTCACAAATATACCCTAAGAGTATTATATTATAATGCATCAAAATAAAAAATAAAACAAAATAAAGAAACTGTTTCATGATTTCATTCGGTAAAAGACAAGATTATTATCTCTTGCCATGCTTCTCGATAAAAGTTAAAAGGCAAGGTTATTGTTTTCAATCAAAAACTAACCTTTTGTAGATAATTGAAGACAAAGACAGACATTAGCTTGAACGTGGTGCTACAAAGCTTCAGCACCAAAGCGTCGATTGGAATATTAAGGAATTGATGTTATTTGATCACTTTATTGGGGAATGGCGTCTGCAAGACTGCAACAAGTCAGAAGATAAAAAGTAGAAAAGGGTAAAAATTTATTCACGTGACTAACAGTATTTATTTTTTTAGGTTTTTAATGATTTAATATAAGCCATTAGATCAACTTATTTAAACGGATGAGATTTGGTGGAAGTTTTTTAGACTTACACCTGATGTCAACGAATCCCTCCTCATATATATATATATATATATATATATATATATAACACACGCATCATAAATGATACCAAAGATTAGATCCTATATACAATTATCATTTTAGCCACACAAATTTCACCAACTATGACTCGGCGCATACGCCCTAAACTGAACTGTAACTTGGCGCATACGCCCTCATCTGAACTGTGACTCGGCGCAAACGCCCACAGCTGAACTCGGCGCATACGCTCTTATCTGAACTCGGCGCGTACGCCTACATCTGATCTCGGTGCATACGCCTGACAGTTGTCGATCCTATACAAAATTATACTTATAATTCTCCGATCTGCAAACTACTTGTAGTAGAATGGTATAAACCGGGTTGAACCCTGAAGATCGACTCAAATTAATCCTTCTTTGGGGGGGTTTGATTGATTGGAATAAACTGAAGAAAATAAAAGATCGAGTTAAAAGCAAAGGTTGAATCAATTCAAGACAATATCAATCCAAGGAATTCAGAGGCTATTTTCATGGTAAATCGTTGGTTATTAATAACATGCATTCAAGAGATTAAATTTATCAACTTAGAATCATATGAAACCCCTACAATGATCCCAGATTCACTACTGAAATAATTTCCAGAATTCAATTGATTAAGATTAACAAGATCAAATAACCATAAAATCTTATGTTAGATTATCAATTTTATAAACGAAACCCAATTGAAGTAAATAATTAAATGAACACCTTCAATTTAATTGCTTACTATATGCTCTTCAATCATTGTATGATGATTAACCAATCAAGAGTACAACATATATCAATAACAAATTTCATAACCAAAACATGTTAACCAATCATGCTTTGATAAAAGAAATATGGAATTGAAGCAAGTGGAGTACAAAAGCATGGTAGATGTAATTCAATCAGCATGTAAATGAAGATCAAACCTCAAAACCAAGATGAAAATAAGCTTGAATCCTTGAATTGAATAAAAACTTAGCCTTCCATGAAGACTTTACAAAAAGATGAACAAAAGTAAATGAAACTCTTAGTAATTTCTACTACAACTTGGATGATCTTCTCCCTAGCAAGCCCTCCTATTTATAGGAGGGGAAAATATGTCATTCCAAACATGATCACTCAGCCATGACTAAGCATGTTTTGTCCACAAATGGACTTATTGATCAATTACCTAATGCATTTGTCCATTACTTTGAATTATTCACCTACTCTAGCTATCATTCACCTACTTGTTTCCCACTTGCACCGAGCATATCATTATCAATCTGGCAGAATCCAAGAGAGTTGTCTTCATATGAAATCAAGCTCTGGATCTTAGCTTTCAAATGTCGCTGGGTTGATCCCAAAAGGAGTTTTCTAGCCCAAGTTATGGCCCAATCATTGAGTGCTGGTCAGGTTTTCATATGATGTTGACTATTCGGTCTTCCAAGCCCATTTCGACTCACTATCCATCTGATTTAGCTTTTGGGTTCTTCATCAAAATTTTAGTTCTTTCTTTTATCTTTCCTACAATGTAAAGAACATAATTTGTAGATGGCTATAACTCAAGTTATGCTTGAAATACGAAAATAGTGTAATGCTGAAAAATGTAATTGAGCCCAATATGAACCTGAATTGGCATAATATGCTTATGACTTGTTAATTAAGCATAAAAAATGCATTAAAAGGTTAAATTTGAGGGATGATTAATGTGTATAATTTGTATTTCAAATTCCCCCACACTTACCTTTTGCACGTCCCGGGCAAAATTGGAAACAAGCATAAATTATTGACTCAAAGAGGTGCTTTCCAATGAAATTAGTGAAATGTAAAGAAAACATGAGCTAGAGGTGATTACAAGACATCATAACATTCATGAATTCTTATCTTTATGCATCTCAAAAATAGAAAGGCAACTTCAATTGAAAATAGTGGATTCAAATTGATAGAACCTCGCAGGAAGTACTCTCAATCTCTCAAGTGTTTAAAAGGTCTGTGTTTCTCTCAAATTCGACCCATGAAAATTGCACTATCATAAGCTTGCT
This sequence comes from Sesbania bispinosa, assembly GCA_026901365.1. Lineage (NCBI taxonomy): Eukaryota > Viridiplantae > Streptophyta > Magnoliopsida > Fabales > Fabaceae > Sesbania > Sesbania bispinosa. Next base: position 422,836 of record QLOH01000539.1, read on the forward strand.
TATCTTCTACTTATCCACTGTAAATTACACATACATCCACAAATTAAGAGGTCTTTATTATGGTACTAATGGAGTGACAATTATGGAGAGGTACAAACAAATATGACAAGTTAAACCAAAGAGAGTAAAAGAGGTTTGGAGAACGAATCCAAGTAACAAGTGTGATAGATACATATGAAATCAAACATTGAAGTTTAAGTACATCATTCAATCATTTGGATTCTTCATTCTTTTGCATATCTTCTTTTTTTTTTATTTTTTTTCTTTTTTTTTAGTTTTTTTTTTACATAACAAAGAAGCACTAAGTATGTAGCAACCCACATAATTAACATTCCCCCACACTTGTTCAAGAATCCATTCTTATGATAAATCCAATACTCTTCTATTCTATAAGGTTAGGTAAAAGTTTGGTTTTATACTTAAGTATGGAACGAGAGACAACAAATAAGGCTTAAAAGGGTGATTCAAAGGAAAATAATGTAAGGTTGGCTATTTAACTGGGTAATTTATTCAAGTGAAAGAAAAATTTGCCTCAATCATTTTTGTTCATGCATGTGCAAGAGTAGTTTCAAAAAGAATCAAAGCAAGTTCTGAAGTAACAAATTCCATGGGTGAAAATCACACAAGAAAGAAAGTTTAATTTGTCAACAAGGCTCAAATCTTCACGGCTAATAACTATCAAAATTGATCCATTCAATTCAAATCTCTGTTGCCAAACCAATTAATTTCAAGATGTTAGGAATCAATTCAATCATGTTATAAAAATTTTAAAATCACCTTTTCCCTACTCTGCCATCCTATTAATTTCCTTACTCTGCCATCCTATTAATTTCCTTACTCTGCCATCCTATTAATTTTTTTTTTAAAAAAAAAACGGACCATCTTTTCCCTCCCCCCAACCTAATCAAGACATTGTCCCTAATGTCTTTATAGATTGGTGATTTTTTTTTTTTGAAAATTGATATTTAAATGAAAAACTATACAAGTACAACTTTAAGAGGAAGGAAAGTTACAACCGGAGAGTGGTATCAGGATCTTCCTTCCTTCCATCATCTTTGTTATTCTTGTCCACCCGCTTTCCTGATGCATAAGGTCCAAGTGAAAGGTTCTGCATTTGTTCAAGAAGTTCGTTAGCATTTGAAGAGCATGTCATGATTCTTTGCAGTCCTTGAGGTATGAATCCTTGATGCATAGCCTGTTCCAGAAAACTTAACAAACCATTGTAAAAACCATTAACATTTAAGAACCCTAATGGCTTTTGGTGGAAGTTAGAATTGGCCCAAGACACAATGGTGAAGATATCTTCTAAGGTTCCGAGACCACCAGGTAATGCAATAAATGCATCAGATTTGTATAGCATTTGTGCCATACGTTCCTGCATTGTTGAAACCCTCAGTACGGTGCCTAGGGTAAGGTTTGCGGTCTTCTTATTATTACCATCCATTAGAGCAACACCCAAAACTTGGCTCCTTCTTGTGATTGCAGTTCCTTCTGTACAACCCTTCAGGCCTTGTACTCCCCCTCCATACACAACATTGATCTTTCTAGCAGCCAATGCTTTACCAAGGTCATAAGCTGCATGCCGAAATGCTTCATCCTTTCCGAGATTGGTTCCACCAAAGACACAGATACTGTGGAATCTGTGTGTAGATGGTCCTGCAGTTTCTTTAAAGGAAGACATTTTGTTGTACCAATCATTTGTGATAGTGGGAATTTATAAAGATGAAATAACCGGTACAAAGATCAAATTGTCAGATTTTTTTCTTTTTTTCTATTTTTTTTTTGATTAAGTGTTAATCGATGAAAAGACAAGTAAGGATAAACAAAGATACGCATGAATTATAAAGTCAAAAAGAATCAGCTGAAAAGAAAACTCAAAACAAATTAAAGACAGGCGTGAATTATAAAGTCAAAAAAATACAACTGAAAAGAATTCAAAGATGCACACGCATATGAACAGTAGTTGTGATTTTGGCTCACATCTTCCTCTGGTTTTACGTCCAGTAACGGCTTGAACGCCTTCTATGAGTCGAGGAGTTGCTTCCCATCCAATTTTCTTATAAACTGGCAAACAGGGTCTTTTAGAGTCAGATTCCCAAGACTATATTGTTCCTTCTCCCTTCGGAATAATTCAGCTAAATCAAGAAGAACCATTTGAACCTGTCCACTAGGATGCGTCTCAAGAGCCTGGCTAATGTTATCCAAAGACTCCTCACTCAGTCCATCCTTAATGAATTTAATTTTATCTTCTCGATTTATAGAAGTCATTCCGACATTCTTACATCTCGAGTTACAATTCCATCTTGCACACTTATAACAAACTTGCATTCTTTTTGCTCTTCTTTTTTTAGAAAAAGAACTCCTACCCATTCCTGACAAATGTCTAGCAAATGAATCTTGAAATTCACCTGCTAAGCGTACCTTGGCCTCGATGATCCAACGTACATCCTCAGGAAGGCCTAAGCGCATCAGTACTCTTAGCCTTTCAAGTCTACATCTGTAAATTTTCCTGAGATCGTCTTGAGGGAGAGTAGGGAACCGAACTCTGAGCTTGGCGAGGGTTTCCTCCATTCTTTCTCTCTAGCAAAGTTGTTCAGTGCAAGGGTGGATTGTTCTGTATATATGATAGTTAAGGAGAACAAATCGAAGCATTGCACAACAAACACAATAATAATAAGATAAAAATAATGAAAACTCTAGAAAACTCTCCACACATAATCAACAAAATGAAAAACACATATCATTAACAACAATAACTGAAGAAAAAATAGAAAAAAAAATTGGGAAGAGAAATTTCTACTTTAAGTCAAGCCAAGTAGGTAGCATTGTGCAGGTGCACCTCTTCCACCGTATGCTCTTGAAAACCCTCATAGAAGGGCTTAAGCCGATGTCCATTTACCTTGAAGATCTTTTTGGTTGTCTCATCTGTGATCTCTACTGCACCATAAGGAAAAACATTAGTAACCACAAATGGACCTAACCATCTAGAACGTAACTTACCAGGCATCAACTTAAGACGAGAATTATATAAGAGCACTTTTTGTCCAACAATGAACTCTTTTCTTGTTATCATCTTGTCATGGAATGCTTTAGTCTTTTCCTTGTAAATTCTGGAATTCTCATATGCTTCTAACCGAATTTCTTCAAGTTCTTGCAATTGAAGCTTTCTATGCATTCCAGCTTTATCCAAGTTCAAATTGCATTGCTTAATAGCCCAATATGCTTTGTGCTCAATCTCTACCGGTAGATGGCATGTTTTGCCAAAGACTATCCGGTAAGGGGACATCCCTATAGGAGTTTTATAAGCTGTTCTGTAAGCCCATAAAGCATCATCAAGCCTTTTGCTCCAGTCTTTCCTATTCGGTTGGACTGTTTTCTCCAGAATTTGTTTGAGTTCCCTGTTGGATACTTCAGCTTGACCATTTGTTTGAGGATGATATGGTGTAGACATCTTGTGCATCACCCCATATTTCTTCAACAAGGATGCCATGTTCCTATTGCAGAAATGAGATCCTTGATCACTGATGATTGCCCTTGGAATTCCAAACCTGCTAAAAATGTTAGACCTGACAAAGTCAATCACAACATGAGAGTCATCAGTGCGAGTGGCTTTTGCTTCTACCCATTTACAGACATAATCCACAACCAGTAAAATAAAATTGAAACCAAAAGAGTTAGGCAAAGGTCCCATGAAGTCAATGCCCCAAACATCAAACACCTCACAGAACAACAATGGTTGTTGAGGCATCTCATTTCTACGTGATATGTTGCCCATTCTTTGGCATTGTTCACAATTCTTACAATACCTGTAAGCATCACGAAACAAGGTAGGCCAATACAAACCAGAGTCCAAAACCTTTCTAGCAGTACGTTGAGGTCCAAAGTGCCCACCACATGCAAATGTATGGCAAAAATCTAGAATGGAATTAAACTCATGATCTGGCACACAACGCCTAATGACTTGATCGCTGCAAAATTTCCACAGGTAGGGATCTTCCCATACATAATATTTAGAATTGCTTTTAAGTTTATCTATTTGTGCCCTAGATGCATGTGCAGGCAAAACAGATGCAACCAAGTAATTAACTAAATCAGCAAACCAGGGGGTGGTCTCACGCAGTTCCAAAAGCTGTTCATCAGGAAAATAATCATGAATAGGGAGGGAGTCAGGTGCTCTCTCAATTCTGCTTAAATGATCAGCTACCATGTTTTCTGCACCGCTCTTGTCCCTAATCTCCAAATCAAACTCTTGAAGTAGCAACATCCATCTAATTAACCTTGGTTTTGCATCTGGCTTCTTCAATAGGAACTTTAATGCTGCATGGTCAGTAAAAACAACCACTTTAGAATTAAGCAAATATGATCTGAATTTATCAAGTGTAAAAACAATTGATAATAATTCTTTCTCAGTGGTAGTATAGTTAGCTTGTGCATCATCTAAAGTTCTAGAAGCATAATATATGACATGAGGAAATTTTCCAACTCTTTGTGCAAGGACAGCTCCCACAGTATAATTGGATGCATCACACATGATCTCAAAAGGGAGTGTCCAATTTGGTGGCTTGATAATTGGAGTTGTGGTCAATGATTTCTTGAGTTGATCAAAAGCCTCCTTGCACCTGTCATCAAAGTTAAAATCAACATCTTTTTGTAGCAAGTTAGAAAGTGGAAGGGTTATCTTGCTGAAGTCTTTGATGAAGCGTCTGTAGAAACCTACATGACCAAGAAATGATCTAATGTCGCGAATGCAAGATGGGTAAGGTAAACTAGAAATTACATAAATCTTGGCAGGATCCACTTCTATACCCTTCTTTTAAATTACATGTCCTAACACTATACCCTGGTCAACCATAAAGTGACATTTCTCAAAATTAAGAACAAGGTTAGTTTCAATGCATCTATGTAAAACCTTATCTAAACTATCTAAACAGGTTTCAAACGAAGAACCATACACAGTGAAATCGTCCATGAACACCTCCATGCACTTTTCAAGGAAGTCAGCAAAGATACTGATCATGCACCGCTGGAAGGTACGAGGGGCATTGCATAGGCCGAATGGCATCCTCCTATAGGCAAAAGTTCCAAAGGGGCAGGTGAATGTGGTTTTTCCTGGTCCTCTGGTGCAATGTGAATCTGGAAATAACCTGAAAAGCCATCAAGAAAACATAATGAGATTTCCCAGCTAAACGCTCAAGCATTTGATCAATAAAAGGCAAAGGGAAATGATCCTTTCTAGTTGCTTGGTTAAGTTTCCTATAATCAATACAAACTCTTCAACTGTTTTACACTCTGGTAGGAATAAGCTCATTCTTATCATTATTCACTACTGTGAGGCCAGACTTCTTCCGGACCACTTGGACTGGACTTACCCAATGACTGTCAGATATAGGATAAATGATGCCGGCTTGTAAAAGCTTGGTCACCTCCTTCTTCACGACATCCAAAATTAGAGGATTTAGACGTCTTTGTGGCTGCCTTATTGGTTTAGCTCCATCTTCAAGTAAGATCCTATGCATGCACATAGAAGGGCTAATACCAGGAATGTCAGCTAAGGTCCATCCAATTGCCCTTTTATGCTTCCTTAAGACTTGCAACAACCTTTCTTCTTGCTCAGCCTTAAGACTTGTTGAAATAATCACAGGTAACTTTTCATTCTCCTCTAAATAAGCATATTTCAAATGCTTTGGGAGTTGTTTGAGCTCCAATGTAGGTGGTTGCTCAATTGAGGGAAGTGTCCTGGTGGATGGAATTGCATCTGCAACCTATAACTCAACAACATCCAATTCAATCAAATCATTACCTTCTAGCTCTGTTGAATCATCAGGTACACCATCATCATGATGTATACTACCTGCATCATGAAAATCCTCCTGCAAGTAAGTATCAATCTCAGCACAAACAGGACATAATATAGAATCTACACAATTGTTACAGGTGTAAACATCATGTAAATCAGCAAAAGAAGGGAAATCTTCATTAAACAGCTCAGAATAGGTATCATCAACCAGATCATCTAGTAAATCAATATGAAAAATAGAGTGCTCCTCCATGGGATGCTTCATAGCATCAAATATATTAAATCTGACAATATCATCTCCAAACTCCATGGAAAGAGTTCCTGCATGGACATCAATCTTTGTTCTAGTTGTCTTAAGGAATGGTCTCCCTAGAATAATCGGAGCCTTATTGGATTTAGACTCTCCCTCCATATCTAAAATGTAGAAATCTACAGGGAAAATCAAATCATTAACTTTAACAAGGACATCCTCAATAAGTCCAACAGGGTATGCATTACTCCTATTAGCTAGTTGGATGACAACACCTGTACTCTGCAAAGGTCCAATGGCAAGAGAGTTAAAGATAGACATAGGCATAACATTAATTGAAGCACCTAAATCTAACAAAGCATTTTCAAATTTACAATTGCCAATTATGCAAGGGATAGTAAACGTCCTTGGATCTTTGCACTTTGTGGGCATTTGTTGAATGATGGCTGAAACGTTTTGCCCCATACTAATCTTTTCATCTCCCTTCAGCCTTCTTTTGTGTGTGCACAAGTCTTTGAGAAACTTAGCATATCTTGGAATTTGCTTGATTGCCTCCAGAAGTGGAATATTGACTTCCACTTTCCTAAAGGTTTCCAAGATCTTCTTCTCCATCTCGTCTACCTTCCTGGATTTTGCAGCTCTTTGAGGAAATGGTAGTGGTACATTCTGCTGCATACTTTTCTCAGAATTTCGAAAAGATGCATCATCATCTGATGGCTTTGCTCCTTCTGCGTGATCCAATGGTTGTACTTTTGTATCATCTGGTGCATTGTTTGAATGAAGTCTTGGTTTTTTAGCAGCTTTCTGTATGTTTAACTCATCCATCACCCTTCCAGATCGAAGGGAAATTGCATTGACATTGGGGTTCACCACTGGTTGAGTAGGCAACTTATCGGAACCTTTAGATTGCATCTCATTTAGTGAAGAGGCAAGTTGTCCAATTTGAATTTCTAAATTTTGAATGGTAGCCTCCGTCATTTACTGGAATTGCAGATTTGTAGCCGCCATTTGCTTCACAAGATCTTCTAGTGAAGGTTCAGAGTTAGGTTGTGAAGGCTGCTGAGCTGCAACATTTCGTTGATGCATTTGATGTCTCACAGGTTGCTGGTAAGATGGTCTACTAGTACCTGCATTATGCTAAAACTGTTGTTGAGGTTGTGGTCTTGTATTGTTACCCCACCTCAAATCGGGATGATCTCTCCATCCAGGATTATATGTATTTGAGTGAGGATCATAACGTTGTTGTTGTTGTGATCTCCCATGGAAAGCTCCAGTTACAGCAACAGATTCACCTGCTTGAATGGTAGGGCAAACATCAGTTGGATGAGATGAGCAATTACAGATACCACATACCTTTTCCGGTGCTTGCAAAAGTAGTTGTTGTGTTTGAGAAGGTTGTTGCTGAGCTACTGCCACTTGTCTCACTAAGGATGTTAGCTCATCAAGTCTATTCTGCAGCCTTTGTTGTTCTTCCTGTGACACTTGAATTTCGTTCACTGCCCGAGTTGGCGTGATTCTGGTCCCAAATTGTTGGGTGTTGGAAGCCATGGTAGAGATAAGGCTTCTTGCTTCATGGATGCTTTTGTTCATTAATGCACCACCACTTGCTGCATCGATCATGGTTCTTTCCATAGGCAATAATCCTTCATAAAAGTATTGGATTAAAAGTTGATCGCTTATTTGGTGGTGTGGGCAGCTGGCACACAACTTTAAAAATCTCTCCCAGTACTCGTACAGAGTCTCTCCAGTCATTTGCCTAATTCCGCAAATTTCCTTTCTGATAGCACCAGTTCTTGAAGCAGGGAAGTATTTCTCCAAGAATACCTTCTTCATGTCATTCCAACATGTTACAGAACCTGCAGGAAGATAAAACAACCAATCTTTAGCAACATCAGTAAGTGAGAAAGGAAAAGCTCTCAATTTGATGTGTTCCTCAGCAACTCCTTGAGTTTTCATGGAGGAGCAAACCACTTCAAACTCTTTTAGATGTTTGTGTGGATCTTCTCCTGCAAGACCATGAAATTTAGGAAGCAAGTGAATTAAACCAGATTTAAGTTCAAAATCAACATCCAAGTTTGGATATTGAATGCACAAAGGTTGGTATGTAACATCAGCAGCAGCCAACTCCCTCAAAGTTCTATCCTGCACATTATTAGCCATTTGTTCAAATTGATTTATATCAACAGGTTGTCTAACTTGAGCAAACAATTTTCTCTTAGATCTGTGTAAAGTTCTTTCAATTTCTGGATCAAATTCAATTAATTTTGAAGTAGAAGATCTAGTCATAAACTAGGAAAAAAAACAAGAAGGAAACAAAAGAACTAAAAAAATCACAATAAAAAAATAAATAAAAGGATACTATCAAGTGGATCCCCAACAACGGCGCCAAAATTTTGACAGTTGTCGATCCTATACAAAATTATACTTATAATTCTCCGATCTGCAAACTACTTGTAGTAGAATGGTATAAACCGGGTTGAACCCTGAAGATCCACTCAAATTAATCCTTCTTTGGGGGGGTTTGATTGATCGGAATAAACTGAAGAAAATAAAAGATCAAGTTAAAAGCAAAGGTTGAATCAATTCAAGACAATATCAATCCAAGGAATTCAGAGGCTATTTTCATGGTAAATCATTGGTTATTAATAACATGCATTCAAGAGATTAAATCTATCAACTTAGAATCGTATGGAACCCCTACAATGATCCCGGATTCACTACTGAAATAATTTCCAGAATTCAATTGATTAAGATTAACAAGATCAAATAACCATAAAATCTTATGTTAGATCCAAATCAATTTTATAAACGAAACCCAATTGAAATAAATAATTAAATGAACACCTTAAATTTAATTGCTTACTCTATGCTTTTCAATCATTGTATGATGATTAACCCATCAAGAGTACAACATATATCAATAACAAATTTCATAACCAAACATGTTAACCAATCATGCTTTGATAAAAGAAATATGGAATTGAAGCAAGTGGAGTAGAAAAGCATGGTAGATGTAATTCAATCAGCATGTAAATGAAGATCAAATCTCAAAACCAAGATGAAAATAAGCTTGACTCCTTGAATTGAATAAAAACTTAGCCTTCCATGAAGACTTTACAAAAAGATGAACAAAAGTAAATGAAACTCTTAGTAATTTCTACTACAACTTGGATGATCTTCTCCCTAGCAAGCCCTCCTATTTATAGGAGGGGAAAAGATGTCATTCCAAACATGATCACTCAGCCATGAATAAGCATGTTTCGTCCACAAATGGACTTATTGATCAATTACCTAATGCATTTGTGCATTACTTTGAATTATTCACCTACTCTAGCTATCATTCACCTACTTGTCTCCCACTTGCACCGAGTATATCATTCTCAATCTGGCAGAATCCAAGAGAGTTGTCTTCATATGAAATCAAGCTTTGGATCTTAGCTTTCAAATGCCGCTGGGTTGAGCCCAAAAGGAGTTTTCTAGCCCAAGTTATGGCCCAATCATTGAGTGCTGGTCAGGTTTTCATATGATGTTGACTATTCGGTCTTCCAAGCCCATTTCGACTCACTATCCATCTGATTTAGCTTTTGGGTTCTTCATCAAAGTTGTAGTTATTTCTTTTATCTTTCCTACAATGTAAAGAACATAAGTTTTAGATGGCTATAACTCAAGTTATGCTTGAAATACGAAAATAGTGTAATGTTGAAAAATGTAATTGAGCCCAATATGAACCTGAATTGGCATAATATGCTTATGACTTGTTAATTAAGCATAAAAAATGCATTAAAAGGTTAAATTTGAGGGATGATTAATATGTATAATTTGTATTTATCAACGCCCTCATCTGAACTCGGAGCATATGCCTACATCTGAACTCGGCGCATACGCCCATGATAAGTGTTAGAATTAAGTAAATTTCTATGTAATTACAACACTTATTGATGATGAATTGTTGAATTTATGATCCAATTCCACCCTTCTTTGCTTAATTTGTGGCTCTTGTAGTTACTGTCAATTTAATCTGAACTTGATGCTATTTTGATGAAGAAACTGTTGATTTTTATAGGTGAGAAGCTAAGGTACAAGTGAAGCATCAAGAGAACAGTAAGCAAGGACAAAAGCTGTGTAGAGAAAGACATTAAGGAAGGGCAAGCTAGGAATTCATTATTGATTCATGCACTTCACCTGCTTTGAGCGCAGGCAAAGCGCAGGAATGACCCTTCAGTTACTGTTTCCTACGCTTCACCTACGCTGAGCGCAGGCAAAGCGCAGGAAACGTAACCCTTACATTGAAAAGAGCCGTCAGACGAGACTTTTGAGATTTAGAGTTCTGAGCAGATACGGAGTTGTGAGAAGAGTGTGACAGTCTCTAGAGACCATTCTGGAGCAAGAGGGAGATTACAACAAGGGTGGAATGCTTAGCTGTTACTTCTCTTCTTAATCCTTTTTGGTTTGTAATGGCTACCATGAGTAACTAAATTTCTCTTTAGGATTGAACGTAGTCGATTCAATCTCCGATTGTATTTTGGATCTTTGTTATTTAGGAATCCCTATTTTTATAATATTGGTGTTTTTATTTCTATTCTTAATGCTTAACTTCCTTCTTGTAATGGAGTTATGATTTGATTTATTGAATTAGCTGGGAAGCAGTTTTCTAAGTCTGATTTGAGTAAAAACACTCAATAGGTTGAATGCATAGGGATAGGGTTCAATTTATTGATAGCTTTTAACAACTGATCTTAAAGCTAGGCAATTTGTTAAACATCTGAGGGATTAGTGTTTAGGGAATTGTTTAGGTAAAGCGCAACGGCACGGGATTAAAAAATCTGTAACCTGCGCTCCACTTGCGCTGAGCGCAGGTGAAGCACAGGCACGCGCCGATGCTTAAATTCAAAATAGAAACAGGGGAAGGGTCATTCCACCCTTCTCCCCTATTTTTCTGCAGAGCTTTTGAAGTGATTCTCTGCTTCCCCAACCCTTTTTCTCCCCTTTCTCACTCACAAACCTCTTCCTTTTCTACTTCTTTTGCTATGCAAGGTATGTTTTTAAGTTTTTGGTTCAGTTTAATCGATTAAAATCCTCTATTTCTCTGTTTTGGTGGATTGAACCTTAGGCTAGTAAACTTAGGCTTGTAGAGTTACATGTTTCTAGGATTATTTGCCAATGTAGCCTTTGGATGATTTGCTGGTTGTGGTTGAATGTCTAAACTGATGACTGTTGGTATGCTCAGTGCTTTTTGCAAGTTGTTATGGTCAAAGGTGTTGATGCTCTGTTTTTGTTTCAAGAATTTGCACTCACCATTTGTTGAAATCCGGCAAGCGTACCAAAATTCCAGCAGTATAATAGTAAGTAAGAGTATCGTATCCACAGGGAACGATTCAATTTATAAAGATTAGTGGTCACAACTATCAAGTAAGAGCGTATGTTTGTTGATTGTTAAGTAATTGAGAAATTAAATAAAGACAGAAAATAAATTGGGATAGGTAGAGACAGTTACTTGGACTAGGATTGAACTTCGTTTCATCGCACCCCTTTCGTATGTGAACCCCAATAATATTTATGAATATGTAGTTATGATACCTTAGCCAAACTATGTTATTTTACCCTGGTTTCCACAATGATAAAATACTCAGAAATAATTTATGCGGGTTCTCCCAAGCGACAAATTACCCCGGCTTTAATGATATGTTTTCGGTTTGTTAACACTATCAATTCGCCTTGGTGTCCACATTGACTACTATGAGTATTTTTACCAGTCAGAGTTCAAGTTTCCTATGTCTAGGCTCCCCCAAAATCGTTATTGATTTTATAGAACCACCTTTCGAATGCGCCCCATAAGACCAACCTATAACTCCGGCACATAGGCGGAAGCTAAGCATTAAGCACAGAATAAAAACACCGATATCATAAAAACAAGGATTCATAAATAGTAAAGAGAATTCACATACAATCGGGGATTGAATCGACTACACTCAATCCTATCAAAGAGTTTAGCTACGCATGGTAGCCATTACAAACCAACGAAGAAACTGTCACACTTTTCTTCATCCCTAGCTCTGCTCTGCCGTCTCCCTTGGCTCTCTAGCACTTGTTCTGATCTGTGCAAAAGGTTCCTTTAAATAAGAGTTGGAAAGCCATCTGAAATCTGGAAGGAATCTGATTTGAAATCATTTGAAAAACTAATCACGTATTCCTGCGCTCAGCGCAGATGAAGCGCAGGAAACAGAGAGCTAATTAAATGTTGCGCTCCACTTGCGCTCAACGCAGGTGGAGCGTATTTCTCATTCCAGCTTTCCTGATTTCCTCCTTTTTCAGCATGATCTCTTCCTGATCTTATCCTTGTTTGCTTTCCTTTCCTTATTTCCCTCTTTTTAGCTTGATTTTATGCTAATTTGATCTTCAAATTTAAATTGAGAAAGTTATATTCAGAATCCTTGTTTAAATGACTGCTGATTTTATCTTGATTTATTGCCATTTAAAATCTCATCTGCAGATTTTCTCTTCAAATAGATGCTATCTTGTTTCTGATAGTCGGATGGGTGTAGGATCTAGAATTGAGCAAAACCAACCGATTAGAATCAATTAAAGGCACCAAAATTACGAATTATAGTGGCTGGAACAGCAGCTATAATGCGCAAGAAAATGCAAGAAAATGAGAGAAAATGAAAGAAAAAGTGGAGAGGAAGAAATGGGAAGGACGCCACTGAAGCAAGAGTCCACTTGCAGCAGATAAGTCCAATACCAGACGCCACTAATTCAGGAGAATTAGATAAGTCTCAGTATGGTTTGAGCAACAACCACCAAGCCTCACTCAACTCACAAAGGGAGGAGAAAATTTGGCATAATGCCTTTACTTCAAAATTCAATTGTTTTCATTACAAGAGGAGATGACTCCTATTTATAGGAAAAGAGGGGGAGAGGGGCGGATTTTTAGGAGAGTGAAAAAGAAAGAAAATAAAAGGTGAGTGAAAACACTCCTAAGTGGGTCTTGAACCCATGACCCCCAAGGTTTATGGCTAAGCTAAGTCTTAAGCCAATAAACCTCTCAAAATGGCACCCCACTCATGAAAACAAATAAAAAGATGAATAAAATTCTATCCTGTGTGGGAATTGAACCCAAGACTCCTAAGCTTTTTAGCAAGGTAACCTACTAGCCAATAAACTCATACATGTAGCGCCCAAGTAGGAAGGAAAATAAAAGAAATTACAAAAAATAAAGAAAATACAAGAGAGTCCTAATTAAGGGTGGTCCATAGGACAAGGGTCCTATCCAGGGTCAAGGTGTCCTTCTGTAGGGTAGTGACCTTTATTTTGTAGGGTACTGTCCCTTTATTTGTAGGACACTAATTTCTCCAACTCTTCCTTGCTTGAAGTTGGTGCATATCCTCCAATGTAGGTCTTGCAGGTCCAAGCTCCTAGCAGAGTGTTATCATTCCCTCCCCCTTGAAAAGGATTTGACCTCAAATCTGAAAATTCAGAAAGAAGCCTTAAGAGTAATGAACTGGGTAGAAGAAGGGGATGGATGACAAAATTTAGGAAGTAAGAAGATACTTCCCTTAGCCCTTAGAGAGTAGAGTTAGAGGTCCACAAGTTGAACATCTTCCTTGAGCCTAGGCAACAAGAAGAAGACCCATAAGTATTATTCCAAAGCAAGCAAAGTGAAGGCTCATAACAAAAATACTTGGGGATCATAAAGATTGGCAAAAGAAAAACATAGTAGATAAACAAGAGGTATTTGAGATAAGGTTTAGAAAACTCCCTTAATGAAGATTGAGCCCTCTTGTCTATGTACTTTGTGGATTTAGATCCTGGATCAAAGACTAATCTTTTGAAGCCCTCCCTTGCAAATAAGAGAAGTAAGTGGTCATGGAGAAGGCTTAGGAAATAAATTCCACATAAGTACAAAATGTGTTTCAATGTGCAACATTCATCAAAATATTCTACACTATGTTCCCAAATAAATGCACAAGTGAAACTATGTGGCATGAATGTTTTAATATTTTTTATTAACATCCCAACATTTTTATTGAACATAACACATGCATCTTGAGTATGATTGTCAAAAGTGTAGTGCATATGTTCATGCCATGAGGTATTTATGCAAGTCCTTTCAAGAGGCCTATTTATTCTAATGCACTCACTCAAGTAATATGTCACCTTTTGCATATTATCATATGTGTTCATGTAAGGTGAAACATAAAAAGAATTATTTTGAGTGTGCATATCAAGAAGCATATCATTATATGAATTAGATGTCAGACAAGTTTTCCCATATGTGATAGCTTCATCAAAATTTTTATTCTTTTCACTAACTAGTTCAAGAGCATAATACACATCTTTATATGAAATAATTATTTTAGGCCCAAAATGTGTATTCAATTTATAAACACAAACCAAAGGTGCATGCATATTCAATCCAACTTTGTTATCATTCATATCATGCAATCTAATTTGATCAAAGGAATTGACTAAACATGCATCTCTAGTAAGTTTCATGGTACTCTTAAACTTAGTTGCCTTTTCTAAACATGCAATAGATTTCAAAGCATCATCAACATTGTTTATTTCTTTCAAACATGTAATGCTTTGAGGCATATAATTGTGCATAGAAGAAGGCATTTCATGCATAAAGAAAGTTAGTTTAGGAAACTCCCTTTCAACTGCTTGAGTTGTCCTTTTTACAATACTAGGAATGTTTGCCATCAACCTATTCATGCTTTCACTAGAAGAGTTAGCATTCAAATGATCACAAGATAAACATGCTTTCTCTTCTTGCATTCTTAATTCTTCCTCACTTTCTCTTTTAAGTGTCTTTTCTTTCTCTTTTTCTAATTGTTCTCTTTTCTCTTTTTCTATTAACCTCTTAAGTGTGGTTTGATCTTCTTTTATTTCACTAGAGGTCATAGGCATTAAGGTGAATTTAACCCCTTGGTGGCGGAACTTATAGGTGTTGGAATATCCATCATGCTTCACCCTTCTCTCATATTGCCATGGTCTTCCTAAAAGGATGTGAGAGGCTTCTAAGGGTATGACATCAAAGGTCATTTCATCTTGGTAATCCCCAACTTTGAACCTTAAGCTCACTTGCCTATCCACCATAAATTCTTCCTCATCACTCACCCATTGAAGTGTATAAGGTTTTGGATGTGGGGTAGTAGGTAGGTTTAGCTTGTTAACTAACCTAAGGCTAGCTAAGTTGCTACTACTTCCTCCATCTATGGTTACTAAACATACCTTATCTTCAATTTGGCACCTAGTGTGGAATAGGTTCTCTCTTTGGCTCTCTTCTTCACCCAAAGGTGTTTCTAAGGCTTTCCTAAACAACATGGTTGCCCTTTCCCCTTGCCTCCTTCCTTCCATTCTCCTAATTGATTTTATGTTAAAACTTTTGAAGGACCTCACCACTCACTAAGTGTTTACACTCAAAGGAATGTTAACACTCGTGTATGTCACTCTTTTTGGGCTTTTTCTATAATGAAAACTCTTTTCCCTCTTCTACTCGGTTGGAGGTTGATTAGAAGTTGCAAAGACCAACGTGAGTCTAAGTCTTAACCCTTACCCAAATAGAAGCGCACTAACAAAGAAAATACTTACTGGAAGAAGATTGGAAAAATCCTAAGACAAAACAAAAGAATTGATATGACAAACAAGAAAAGCTGGCATTCAAACAAGCTTATACACAAGAGCAGACAGCAAACAAGACAAGACTGAAGAAATTGCAAAGAGAATTGTTTTTGGTGATTTTTGAAAAAGAGTTGCCAAAATTGTCGTTTTAGAAAAACAGCAAATACAACTCAATTACGGTATACAGGGAAAAGAAAAGGAAAATTACAGTAAAACTGTCACTGTATTGTTGGGATAACTCTTTGTTTTTGTTTTTCTATTTTTCTGAATTTTTTTGAATTTTTGACTCTTTTTGGGTGTCTTTTGACTTTTCTTCCTTGTTGTTGACTTTTGCACCCTTTTTTGCTTTTTACACCTCTTTTTCTATTTTTGGCACGTACATACCTTTTGTATTTTTCTTGTCTTTTCTTTCTTTTTTTGTCTTTTTCCCCAACAGAAAATTACAGAAATTTGTACATAATGAAAAGAAAATTAACTGTACCTACTGTAATATTTTTGGAATTTTCTGACAGTAAACTGGTCCAAGTGGCCCAGAAAAGCAAAAATAATGAATAAACTGATTTCTAAAAACTGTAAAAACGTAATGACAACTTGATTTCAAAAATGGCCAAAAAAATTGCTTAGCACTTCCTTGTTGATTATACAAAACCGGTATGGTCACAGAAACGCGCTTGGTTCAATTTTAAGATTGGAATTAAAATTTGAAGGAAAATCAACAGTTAGAATTTGTTGATCTTCTTCCAATACTATGAACCAAAAAAGATCCTATAGGTGAGCGTTTTGCACAATCAAACAGGGAAAGTCCAAGGTAGAGATAGCAGTCAATCCAAATTTGCAATCAGAATGCCAATCAAACAGACATAACAAGAGTAGGAAATTGAACAACACAAGAGCCCAAAAATGCGCAAAAATGGCAAAAAAAATAAAGAGGAAAATTGCGCAAAAATAAATGGCAAGAAATTAAAGGGGGAAACTGAAATTAAAAGGATGGGGAGGACAGAAATGTAAATGGCAGAAAGTAGAAGGGGATGGCAGAAAGTAAAAGGATGGGGAGAGCAGAAATGTAAAGGGGGAAGCGAAAATTAAAAGGATGGGGAGGACTGAAAGTAAAGGGGGGAAGCGGAAATTAAAAGGATGGGGAGAGCAGAAATGTAAATGGCAGAATGTAAAGGGGAGAGCAGAAATTAAAAGGATGGGGAGAAGCGGAAATTAAATGGCGAAAAATTAAAGGCGGAAAGTAAAGAGATGAATATGGGGGATGAACAATTAATGGTGAAGGGGAGAAATGTAGGTGAACGATCTTTGGAAAAATGAAGACAACAATGCCTCCTCTTACCACACTTCACCACAAACAAGCAGTTATATCAAGCAGTTTGCAAGAATTACTTAAGAACAAGTATGAGCAATTAAAGAGGCATTTAAACAAACACCTAGGGGGTGGGAATTAGCGGCCCAAAACAGCCCCCAAACTAGCAAGAAATCAACCAATTCAATCAAGACAGACAAGTGCTGATAGAAGCAGAAAGGCACCTCGGGCCCAGGAAACAGTCCAAGTCCAAATTACAATTGAAAAGAGGGATGGAATTACACTAGTTGAATGAAAATTCTGCACTAAATAGGTGCAGTACCCGCGGCCTTGTAGCTCCAATTTTGCTCAAATTCAACAAGCTCTGATGACCAATTGATAGCCGGATGGGTGTAGGATCTAAAATTGAGCAAAACCAACCGATTAGAATCAATTAAAGGCACCAAAATTGCGAATTATAGTGGCTGGAACAGCAGCTATAATGTGCAAGAAAATGCAAGAAAATGAGAGAAAATGAAAGAAAAAGTGGAGAGGAAGAAATGGGAAGGATGCCACTGAAGCAAGAGTCCACTTGCGCAGATAAGTCCAATGCCAGACGCCACTAATTCAGGAGAATTAGATAAGTCTCAGTATGGTTTGAGCAACAACCACCAAGCCTCACTCAACTCACAAAGGGAGGAGAAAATTTGGCATAATGCCTTTACTTCAAAATTCAATTGTTTTCATTACAAGAGGAGATGACTCCTATTTATAGGAAAAGAGGGGGAGAAGGGCGGATTTTTAGGAGAGTGAAAAAGAAAGAAAATAAAAGGTGAGTGAAAACACTCCTAAGTGGGTCTTGAACCCATGACCCCCAAGGTTTATGGCTAAGCTAAGTCTTAAGCCAATAAACCTCTCAAAATGGCACCCCACTCATGAAAACAAATAAAAAGATGAATAAAATTATATCCTGTGTGGGAATTGAACCCAAGACTCATAAGCCTTTTAGAAAGGCAACCTACTAGCCAATAAACTCATACATGTAGCGCCCAAGTAGGAAGGAAAATAAAAGAAATTACAAAAAATAAAGAAAATACAAGAGAGTCCTAATTAAGGGTGGTCCATAGGACAAGGGTCCTATCCAGGGTCAAGGTGTCCTTCTGTAGGGTAGTGACCTTTATTTTGTAGGGTACTGTCCCTTTATTTGTAGGACACTAATTTCTCCAACTCTTCCTTGCTTGAAGTTGGTGCATATCCTCCAATGTAGGTCTTGCAGGTCCAAGCTCCTAGCAGAGTGTTATCAGTTTCTCTTTTTAAAACTTCCTTTTTTATCTACAAAATCAACAGATTTTCTATTAAAATAGCATCAAATTCAAATTTGAATTAAATAATCACAAAATATGCATTTATTACTAAACAGAGGTAATTTGGGGAATAAATTTACCAATTTACCCTTGATAAGTGCAGTAATTATACAAGAATTTATCATATATTTTGCACTTATCAAATTGCCCCCAACTTAGCTTCTTGCTTGTCCTCAAGCAAGAAAACCTTTTGCCATCAAATGGATTCAATCCCCTTGTCAAGATTCTCAAATTTAAGGAAATAATTTCCTCATCTCTTTACTAGGCAGCTGTCACTTTCCAAATATCAGATTGAATATCAGAATCAAGTGATATTACCAGTACTCAATCAGAACAGGATAAAAACACATTCAAACTTTTTTAGAAATATCAATCAAAACAATAAGTGATAAATCAAGGAATTCTCTCATTCTCACGGGTAAGTGTTTCCCTCAATTTTTCTCAGTAATTGAAAAACAAAAATTGATAGTCATTTTTGGTTTCTAAACATGCACATGGAAGATTATGGATCAAAAGTTCTTTTCTTGGTTGTAATGAGGCTGGGTTATCAAGAAATTATGGTTTTTCTGGATATGCAGAGAGAACACTGGAATAGAGAGCATCTTTGAATTTTTCTTAACTTGTAACTTCTCTCCATTCTTCCACTTCATTCTTGATTTGTATCATTCAGTTGACCTCTTTCTTTGTTTGATGATTCACTCCCCCTTTTTATTCACTTTTTCTTTTAGATTTTTTGAGGGAGTGATCCTCTTTTGCTTTCTTGTGCCTGCTTTTTGTATTTTTTCAATTTTCAAGTAACCAACCAATTCTTCCCATTTTATCAAATTGCACCTTTGCTCTTTATCCCAAGTGTGCAAGGGACAAGATATAGACATTATTCTGGCTGGGGTGCATAAGAAGAAACATTAAAGCTCAAATGGGCTACCAACAAAATTGAAAATTTTTTTTAAAGGTTGGCTTTTTGGCACTGAGCAAAAAATTTATAAACAAAAATTGCCTTTATCACTTCCATATTTTTCATGTGTAGAATAAAATCCAAAAACTCAAGCAATATCAGTTGACGAGCAGCGGTGAAAACTCTCAATTCAAGTGTTTGGTCTCACAACTCACCGGCTTTTGGCTAATTTCCTTGATAAAGCACTTATTGGAATTAATTAACTATCCTGATATATTTTCCTGCATAATATCCTAATCCTAATTGATTATGGATTTAATCACAAAATTCCTATTTCTTCCCTAATTTGGTTAGTTAGACTACCTAGTTTTGAGATTTTAAATTTATTTCCTTAAATCCCTATTTCCTAATTCTTAAAAAAATGAAAACCAAAACAAAAATCCTAATTAACTAAAAAATATAATCCTATGAAATAAAAGAAATAGTAAGTAAAAGAATGAAAAGAAAGAAAAACACCAGTATCAATCTTCGTCCTTTGTATCTTGTAAGTCCTCATCCTGCTCTCCTGCTGCTGCCGCTCCACCTTCACCTGGATGAATAGGCCTGTCCCCAGGCCACTGCAAGAATGTCCGGAACTCATTAGGCAACATACCTAGGTATGGGTCTAGTATAGATGCTTCTGAAGGTGGGAAGTCCCTCTGTGGATATGGTCTGAAAGCTTAATTCTTTGCAGCAGCCTGTGCACTTTTGAATCTTATGGGATCATAATGAGGTTCATCTCTGACCCTCTTCCCTATGCCTTCTCCTCGTGAGCTAGAGCCACGGGAAAGGCCAACAGTGTATTTGATCCTAGGCATTTGAAAAGTCAAATAACAACAGTTAGTTTCTAAAAACACATTCATTTCAATGATGCCTTATTGCAAACACTAATTTATGAAGAACATGGAAGCCTATCATTAACCAATTTGCATGCAAAATTCAGAATACTTTCAAAAAGAAATCAATCTCTTCACAACAAAATTTCAGTTGCACTTGGTAATGGCTTCCTAAAAACAGAATATACTCATTTGTTTTGCAAGCACTCAAATAATCCATGGAAAGTGAAAGTTCAAAATTTTGCAAGAAACAGAGCATAACACTTTCAAGCTTCAATGACTCACAAAGCAAGGATCATTTCAATAGAAAACCTGTTCTTCAAATTCCGCACAGCCATAATTACATCCAAGATAGCAATTATCAACAATATGCACATTCACAATCCTAAGGTTGCTATTCTAGAGTTCAAACCATAAAAACACAGGAAAACGAAAATTTCAATTGGTGAAAACTACTTTGAAAGATTCAAAAATGAAGGAGGTTTGTAAGTTAAAAAAGTGAAAAGAAAGGTTTAGGAAGTAGAGAGACGGTACAGGGGAAAACGGAGGAGGGAGAATGAATGACTTCCCCCTGTGTTTAGTTCAATTTAAGCATCAACGCGTACCTGCGCTCAGCGAGAATGGAGCGCAGATTTCAGTTTTGAAACTCCGTACTGCTGCACTTCACTTGCGCTCAGCACAAGTGAAGCGCAGAAAACAGTGACTAAAATTGTACTTCTACGCTTTACCTGCGCTCAGCGCAGAAAACAAAATGAATTTTTTGTAATTTTTATTCAAGTTTTCTGCTACTTCCTATTTTTTAAAAAACAATTATTTTCCACAAACTTATTCTAATCAATTTTGAAAATTTCCTAAATCCTAAAAAAAAATGAAAAAAAAAATCCTAATTAACAAAAGAAAAGAAAACTGAAAACAATTAAAAACTTAAAAATCTCTGGGTTGCCTACCAGGAAGCGCTCGTTTAACGTCATATAGCTTGACGTCTGTTCTCTTAAGGTGGGTGATAATGAAATCCTTTAGCGAGCCTTTGTGCTGCACCTTTGACTCCTTTGGGCAGTGACCCTACCCATATTCTTGCCTCAGACCAATTGTGAATGTGACTTGAATTTACCCATTTGGTCTTGTGTCTGGAGTTAGACCATGTTGCTGACTCCTTTGGCCTGACCTTTCTCTTCTTTGGAGTCTTGTGTTGATTTGTATGGGTCTTCCCCTCCTGAACCTTGGAAAATTCAAAGTTGTTAGATCTTACTCTTCTTGCTTCACAAGGGTCCTTGGTATGGAATATGCCTGACCACTTTGTCCTCAATCGGAACTTAGGCTTCGATTGTGATGTTAGCTTGACTTTTCTTTTCTTTGCCCTGTTTTAGTCAGTGTGTTCGCAAGCCTTTCTTTTGTGAGTCTTGGAAGGTTGAACATTTGTATACTGTCTGTCTTTGCCTTCCTTTGGAGAGTTATCAGGATCTGGTGAACTCTTCACTACTTCCCCTCCTCTCTCAGTTCTTTGCTCGCTCTTTTTCTCCTTTTCTTGTTCTTTTTCTACAATTACATTATGTACAATCTCACATGTTTTCTTCTTTTTCTCCCCTTCATAGCTATTCTCTTCTTTAAGCACATTTGTCTCTGTTTCATCCTCTTCTTTTTCTTCTTCTACTTCTACTTCACCTTCTTCTTCTTCCTTTTCTTCTTCAGCTTCTTCTGATTCCCTTTCTTCAGCTTCCTCTTTTTCATCAGCCAGATTGTCATTGATTCCTTCCCTTATCCATTGAACAATGTCATCACACTACTCTAATTGTTGGTTGGCTCTTTTTTTGCTATCTGCTTCAGTAAAGCGTCAATATATCTTCTTGCTTCTTCTCTCTCCATCTGAAATTCTATATTACCTTGATTGAATTCTTCAAGACGCTCATAAAAATTTGAGTCCCTTTGTTGATCTGAAAAGTAACTTTGTTGTTGTTGGAAAGAAGGTTGCCTGTGGAATGAAACATCATCTTGGTGCCACTCAGAGTCCTGATTCTGGCTATTTCTTTATCCTTGTGAGTTGTTTGCAAAGTTGTTGTTGTTGGAGAAGTTGCCTGGTATTCCTTGATTGCCCATGTAATTAACTTGCTCATCTTGAGTGCATGGATAAGAGCAGTAACCATTGAGATGGTTACCTCCACAAAAATCGCAAATTAATTGTAGGGACTGGTTAGGATGGGATTGCGTTGCTTGCAATTGCTGAGGAAGGTTATCTAGCAGCTTGTTGAGTGCTTCTATTTGCTGCATTATACTCTTATTCTGTTCCCTGAGTTCATCTGCAGAAGTTTGTATATGGGACGAAACAACATCTTGTTGCCACCCAAAATTTTGATTCTGGTAACTTCCCCAATCCTGCGAAAAATTGTCAGAAAAATGATTGTAGGTAGAGAAGTTACCATAAATAGGTCTTTTGGAAAAGTATGCATTTTCTCTAAGTGTTCTTCATTTCCATTCACTAGCCATGATTGGTGCAACTTTCAATTTATTTGGGGTGATTGATCAGAGAGTGTTGAGATTGTATCTTTGAACTCGTCCTTTTGATGTCTTTTCAATTTCAGGGTCAAATTCCAATAGCACTCTTGGTACCTGACCTTTCAAAAGTATGAATCACAAAGGACTAGAACAAGGGTTAGTTAGAAAATAAAAAGAAAAAAAATAACTATAGAAAAAATTACAAATACAAATATTTACAACTTGATAAGATAGACCTCCCAAGTCTTTAAAAATTGATAAACCGTTCCCCGGCAACGGCGGCAAAAATACTTGTTGAAATCCGGCAAGCGTACCAAAATTCTAGCAGTATAATAGTAAGTAAGAGTATTGTATCCACAAGGAGATAGCGATAGCAAGAGCGTATAATTGTTGGTTGTAGAGAATTGCGATAATAAAATAAAAACAAAAATTAAATTGAGATAGAGATAGAGATAGCGATAGCGATAGCAAGTTACTTGGACTAGGATTGAACTTCGTTTCATCGCACCCCTTTCATATGTGAACCCCAATAATATTTATGAATATGTAGTTATGATACCTTAGCCAAACTATGTTATTTTACCCCGGTTTCCACAGTGATAAAATACTCAGAAATAATTCATGTGGGTTCTCCCAAGCGACAAATTACCCCGGCTTTAATGATATGTTTTCGGTTTGTTAACACTATGAATTCGCCCTGGTGTCCATAGTGACTACTATGAGTATTTTTACCAATCAGAGTTCAAGTTTCCTATGTCTAGGCTCCCCCAAACTCGCTATTGATTTTATAGAACCACCTTTCGTATGCGCCCCATATAACCAACATATAACTCCAGCACACAGGCAGAAGCTAAGCATTAAGCACTGAATAAAAATACCGATATCATAAAAATAGGGAATCATAAATAGTAAAGAGAATTCACATACAATCAGGGATTGAATCGACTACATTCAATCCTATCGGAGAGTTTAGCTACGCATGGTAGCCATTACAAACCAACGAAGAAACTGTCACACTTTTCTTCAGCCCTAGCTCTGCTCTGTCGTCTCCCTTGGGTCTTTGGGACTTGTTCTGATCTGTGCAAAAGGTTCCTTTAAATAAGAGTTGGAAATCCATCTGAAATCTAGAAGGAATCTGATTTGAAATCCTATGAAAAACTGATCCCGTATTCCTGCGCTTCAACCTACGCTCAACGCAGATGAAGCGCAGGAAACAGAGAGCTAATTAAATGTTGCGCTCCACTTGCGCTCAACGCAGGTGGAGCGTATTTCTCTTTCTAGCTTTCCTGATTTCCTCATTTTTCAGCTTGATCTCTTCCTGATCTTATCCTTGTTTGCTTTGCTTTCCTTATTTCCCTCTTTTTAGCTTGATTTTGTGGTGATTTGATCTTCAAATTTAAATTGAGAAAGTTATCTTCAGAATCCTTGTTTAAATGACTGCTGATTTTATCTTGATTTGTTGTCATTTAAAATCTCATCTGCAGATTTTCTCTTTAAATAGATGCTATCTTGTTTCTCTTTTTAAAACTTCATCTTTTATCTGCAAAATCAACAGATTTCCTATTAAAATAGCATCAAATTCAAATTTGAATTAAATAATCACAAAATATGCATTTATTACTAAAAAATGGTAATTTGGGGAATAAATTTACTAATTTACCCTTGATAAGTGCAGTAATTATACAAGAATTTTTCAATTTACCTTGTATAATTCATAAAGGAGTAAATTGCCAAAAGAGGAAAAAAAAATTGTGCTAAAATGTTTGAATTTAAGAAAGAGTGGTGAATTTAGGGTTATTTGAGAAGATTGCTTAAATTGTAGTTATGCTCTTTTTTCTCTGAAGTTGTTTTTCTTGATTTATCCTGAAAAACCATGATTTCTTGATAGCCAGGCCTCATTACAACCCAAGAAAGACCTTATGATTCATGCTGATTATGTGTTGTATGTTAACTGCAGTGGAAAAATTGAGAGAAACACTTACCTGTGAGAATTGAGAGAATTTCCTTGATTTTATCATTTGTTGTTACAATTGCTATTCTTGAGAGACTGAATGCACTTTCATCTTATTCTAATTGATGATTGGAGTCACGATTTGTTTCTAATTTTTAATCTGAAATTTGGAAAGTGATAGTTGTCTAGCAAGAGATGTTGATATTGTATTCCTGTTAGTCAAATTTACAGTTGGGGATTGTAATTAACTGTGCATATCTGACTTTCTTGCTTGAGGGCAAGCAAGAAGATAAGTTGGGGGGAGTTTGATAAGTATTAGAGTTAAGTAAATTTTTATGTAATTGTAGCACTTATTGATGATGAATTGTTGAATTTATGATCCAATTTCACACTTCTTTGCATAATTTGTGGCTCTTGTAGTTACTGTCAATTTAATCTGAACTTGATGCTATTTTGATGAAGAAACTGGTAATTTTTATAGGTGAGAAGCTAAGGTACAAGTGAAGCATAAAGAGAATAGTAAGCATGGACAAAAGCTGTGTATAGCAAGACTTTAAGGAAGGGCAAGCTGGAAATTCATTATTGATTCCTACGCTTCACCTGCGCTGAGCGCAGGCAAAGCGCAGGAAACGTAACCCTTGCATTTAAAAGAGCCGTCAGACGAGACTTTTGGAGATTTGGAGTTCTGAGCAGATACGCAGTTGTGAGAAGAGTGTGACAGTCTCTAGAGACCATTCTGGAGCAAGAGGGAGATTACAACAAGGTTGGAAGGCTTAGCTGTTACTTCTCTTCTTAATACTTTTTGGTTTGTAATGGTTACCATGAGTATCTAAATTTCTCTTTAGGATTGAATGTAGTCGATGCAATCCCCGATTGTATTTTGGATCTTTGTAATTTAGGAATCCCTATTTTTATAATATTGGTGTTTTTATTTCTATTCTTAATGCTTAACTTCCTTCTTGTAACGGAGTTATGATTTGATTTATTGAATTAGCTGGGAAGCAGTTTTCTAAATCTGTTTTGAGTAAAAACACTCAATAGGTTGAATGCATAGGGATAGGGTTCAATTTATTGATAGCTTTTAACAACTGATCTTAAAGCTAGGCAATTTGTTAAACATCCAGGGGATCAATGTTTAGGGAATTGTTCTAAGAATTCCATACTTGAGGGATCAATGTGAATGAAATTTATTTGTGCTTCAATATTTATAATTATAAATTCCTAGATATCATTGATTTCCAAAATACAAGAGGGGTGCGATAGACGAAGTTCAATCCTAGTTTCTCTCTATTGCTCAATTTCATCCACGTTTCTCTTTGTCTCAATTCTTTTATTTGCAATTTTAAATTCAGATTTTCAGCAACAACCTCAACCATTTGCAATTGTTCTTACTCAATAAGCGTGAATCCTAAGAATTTATTTTGCACTGTTCCTCGTAGCTACGACAACCCCCTTTTCTACTATTATACTGTTGTGATATTGGCACGCTTGCCAAGATCTCAACAGCCCACAATACAAGGTAGAGCTTTACATAAAACACTGTTCAAATACAACCATCTTTTCATACTTTGGGTATTACATTCATATACATTTGTAGAAAACCCCCATTTGCCTCCCAATGAACAAAACCTAAAGGTTGGACCTCCCAAACTCCCCCCTTAATATCATATCCTCAAACATATCAATTAGGGTAAACATCATCATCATAAACACCAAGCAATCATCAATCCCACATATATTCCCAAAACCTCCAAAATCCTCTACCCTAGGGTTCACATACAATCTCCTAATCAACTCAAACCATGCAAATCATCTAATTCCAACAATAAAACAACATCCACAAGTCAAAGGGAAAGAGGAATAGGATAATAGGGGTCATGAGAGGAAAAAAAACCAATGAAAGTGAAAGTTTGTGAGTTATACTCACCACAAATGGAAGAACAAAGAAGAGGGATGGGAGGAGATGATTGGAATCAAGCCCTAGGAGTGTTGGAGCACCTTCCCACCAGCTCTTCTCCTTCCTCAAGTTCTTTCTCTCTCTAGAAATCTCTCTCCCTCTCTCTAAAAGTGAAAAGGAACGAAGGAAGAATGAGAAAGGGACCCTAATTCTGCGTTTTAAAAAAACCATTTGCGTTCCTGCGCTCAGGCTGCACTCCGAGCGCAACTGGAGCGCAAGAGATTCCTTCCTGCGCTCGAGCGCAGCTTGAGCATAATTTCTCCCCTAAACTTTCTGTTTTCTGCGCTCAAGCAGCTCGAGCTAGGAAAACATATTGGAATTCCTCTGTTTCTCGATAGCTTTCTCGTTTGAGCGAGAATATGCCTGTTTGGGGTGCAAATAAGCTCAGAATACTATCGTATAGAATATCAAACTGAAGCCCCAAATCTTAGCTTTCTAATCCAAGTGGAATCACCTCAATTGGACACCTGTAACTCTAGATATTTGCAATTTAGTGCACCAAGGTCATTAGGCTTAAATCCCGAAATCAAGCAACAACCTTGGTTTTTGCCCCTCTTTGATTTCCAATTCAATTCTCTCATTCTCAAACCTAATTCCTCTCCACTAAAACCTTCTTCTAACTTAGTTCTTCTCATCCAAACCCTTCCCCACTTTAATTCTTGATAAATCAATTCCCTAACTCTCATCTTATTTTCCTTTTCAACCCCTAATTTCTCATCTTACTCTACCTCCACTCCCAGTCATGGTTCTCTTCTTATCTGTGCTGGTACACTATAAAATTTTTTCCACTCAATACCCATTCCTAAACGCCTCATTCCCTCAAGGATGGCTAAGGGAATCTAAGGGTTGATTGGCTTCCCAGCCTCACCTACTCATCCTTTAATCACTGGTCAAGTCTTGGGTTTCATTATCCCTTTAATCTCACCCTAAGTCTAATTTTTTATCACGTCACTATCCTGCTATCTCACTTTCATTCCCCTAACTTTGTTTCCAAGTTCCTAACTTGATTCTTAATTAATCCACTAAATTTGGGGACACCTAAAATTACACCCTTAGTGTCCCTTAATCATGAAGAAATACTACTCTACTTGAAATCGTGTTGTTCTATAAGGTTTCTAGGGTGGAGATCCTATTCTTGGAAATAAACCTACATTACTCTCTCTCTATCTAGCAAATGGGTGGATCTAACCTTGTTAGGGAAGTGTCCCGACTCCATGACCAAGGCTTCCTGCTTACGTCACTAACCATAATCCCGTGTACAACGCACCTAATAGAGGGGTGATCATTCCCTATACTGAGTACGGGGTACGGTGGGATCATAGTGAGTCACGGGCAAATAACCTAACCACAGTCCAATTGGATTGAACTCCTCTTATACCAAAATGTAATGTCCTAATTTCTTACCTCAAGAATAATGTCCATTGGAGGCAAGATTCCCGAATTTTCTGAAATTATTTCACGTCATTTTTGAATATCAATGAACACACTTCATATAACGCATAAGCGTCCCAATGCTACTTAGTCATTATATGAAACTCCAACTTAATACATACGTCAAATCCATTCACGAATACAATGTAGTCAACAAATACATAATTGCATACTAAGTATATGTTCATGACAACCTAATGAGTACAATTTCATTCTAGCAATATAACATGAGGCAAAGTATAAAGTTCTCCGACCCCCCTCAACTCAGTGATCCACCTCGGGAGGAACCTGCGCATCTAAAATATAACCACGAAACGTGTGGTGAGACTAGGGGTCTCAGTGAGCATAACCATGCAAGCAAGCAGTGTGGGGTAAAACAGGCAAATGAGATGCAACAAACATCACCATATAAGATATATATATATATAGACATACACACATACGCATCATAAATGATACCAAAGATTAGATCCTATATACAGTTATCATTTTAGCCACGCAAATTTCACCAATTGTGACTCGGCGCATACGCCCTAAACTGAACTGTAACGCGACACATACGCCCTCATCTGAATTGTGACTCGGCGCATATGCCCACAGCTGAACTCCGCGCATACGCCCTCATCTGAACTCGGCGCCCACATCTGATCTCGACGCATACGCCCTCATCTGAACTCGGCGCATACGCCTACATCTGAACTCAGCACATACGCCCACAATACAAGGTAAAGCTTTACATAAAACATTAATCAACTACAACCATCTTTTCATACTCTGAGTATTACATTCATATACATTAGTAGAAAACCCCCATTTGCTTCCCAATGAACAAACCCTAAAGGGGACGGTCGCGCTTCACGGCGGCAGATGGCCACCCTTCACCGCGGCTTGGGGGAACAGTGTCGAATTTGAGACCTTCCTCTTACTTCCTTTCTCTTTTTCTCTTTTGGTTTTATTTAACCTCTTTGACCTTCACTTTTCTTTTCCTAATTCGGATTTTTTTCTTATGTTTTTTTTATTTTGATTTCTTTGTTCTGATTTTGGTTTATAACGAAAAAGGTTAAGGATGGGGGAGCGACCGGAGCCATGATCAGGGGTAGAGCGTTGTTGGCTCTGATGGGGTGCCTTTCCACTCCCTTCTTTGTTCTCAAATGTCAATGTTGTTGGCTCTGACTGGGGTTGGGGTGCTATTGGGTGTTGTTGGCTCTTACCAGGGGTGGGGTGCTGTTGCGCAATGGTTCTTGGTTGCTTTGTATTTTGTTTTGTTTTGTTCTTCAAATTTTGGATCTTAATTGATTTTTATTGGGATTGTAA
This sequence comes from Sesbania bispinosa, assembly GCA_026901365.1. NCBI lineage: Eukaryota > Viridiplantae > Streptophyta > Magnoliopsida > Fabales > Fabaceae > Sesbania > Sesbania bispinosa. The sequence continues at coordinate 452,066 of QLOH01000539.1, forward strand.
TTTTGTATAGAGTTGGATTAGCTCTAATTGTATTACTTTTGAATATGAATATACAGATTTGATTCTTAATTGTATGGTAATTCAATTTCAAAATTCAAATTCAAATTTCAAATTCCAAATTACAATTAAATTATCAATATCCTAATAACAATATCTTAATTAGAATAAAATCTTTAATTAATTTTAAATTAAATAAAGGAGTAAACCCTCAATTTAGTCCCTGAAAGATGGGCTATCGGTCAACTTAGTCCCTGAAAGAAAGGAAATTATAAAAGTGTCCCTGAATCATGTAACTGTCGGTCATTTCAGTCCCTCCGTTAACCCAACACTGTTAAAGTTAACAGACTTGCTTATGTGGCATGAAAGAGTTGAAGTATTCAATATAGTCCCACCTAGTCAGTCAAAAGATGTTAAAATTTGTCAATTTAGTCCCTATTCTCTCTCTGGTTCTTAAAAGAAGAGAGACGTTGGGGAAAAGAAATCCCATAAACTCCATCTTCAACCTTCGACCACCTTCGACCCTACCACAACAATTTGCAAAAAGCCTAGGGTTCTGTATCGCGTTCGTTGAGGAGGATGGGTGGCGATTCCAAAAACCCTTAGCCTAGACTGGAAAAGAGAAGCTTCAATGGTGGTTCGAGTATGTCCTTTACATCAATGACTAACGGTGTTAAGGTGTGTCATTGTGGAAGGAAGGCTGCTATCAGGACCTAAAAAATACAACGAAATCCAGGGAGGGCATTTTATACATGTCCTCTGCCAAAGGTAATGAAACTTTGTATTTTTTGTAATAACCTTTACATATTAGGGATTTTGACAGTAGATGTTTCATCAATTTTGCTTACAGGATGATTATTTAAACTGCAACTACTTTGCCTGGATTGAAGACATGGATTCTGCAGATTTTGAATCAGACATGGATTCTTGGATGAAGAATCAATTAAATTTCAAGTTTAGGGTGTTAGGGATTGATCTTAGAAATATTAGGAACATTGTAATTGCAATAGGGTGTTTGATGGCTGTAATGATTCTGTTGTAGTTAATTCCTTTGTTTCACTGAGTTGTTTTGATTAGGGTCACTGATGTAGAATGAAGTTGTAGTCCATTATGCATTTGGACTTTCTTTGTTTATATAATTTGAATCTGTTTTGAAATGAATGATGATGCTATTCCTTTTTATTCTATACTTTGTATTTTTATTCTATATTTGTAAAGTGTATAAAATTTGAAAAAGATATTATAGAATGCACAAAAATATAAAAAGGTAATGCTCTTGAATTGTAGGTTTCATATTCTGCAAATTAACAAGCCACGCTACTATGTTGTGGCAACTGATTGTCTAGGCAACAAAAAAACATTGTTTTAAGCAACAAGCAGAAATAAAGCACTTTGGCAGTGCAGTAACAAAACATTGTCTAAACAAAAGAATATTCCTAACAAAAGGCATACTATGTGCTAATGATCCAAAAGACTTTAAAGGGCTTGAACTTTCTGGCACTGCATTCAAAATCCTCATTTTGGTTTCCCTGCTGGTGGTCCTCTTGTTACTGAATGTGTTGGTGGTGGTGGTCCTCTTGGTCTAGGCCCTAATGTTGATGGCCCTGGGGGTGTAGGAATGAATTGCATAAACCTTGCTCTGGTGCCTTAACTTGCTTCCAGGATAGTCTCATGTGATGGTTGCAGCTGGGATTGTTGTGGTATTGAATTGTGGTGTGTAGCCTCTGGTGGAGCCGAGTGTGTAACATTGGGAGGTCTCACAGTGTTCAACTTTTGCCTAAAACCTCCTGGGACTGTACCTGGTGGTTTGTATAGTGGGTTCCTCAAATTTCTGCCTCTGCTTGGTGGTCTGCTAGTTGCTTGCCCACTTGTGATTTTTGATGTTGGTGACAGCTACAAAGAAAAGATAATATGTGAATTCCTACTCTTCAAATTAAAAATTTGACATAAATGAATAGACCAAGAAAAAAGAGTACAAGGAAACTTACCATTGATGGCTAAACAAAAGTGGCACCTGTTACAGCAATTGTTGGCTGAGCAGTAGTAGGAGCCAGTTCAGGTGAGTTGCTGTCCACATTGGTTGGTTGATTCTGCAAACATTAATCAGTAAAGTGACAATGTTAGAAAGTTTACTTATTTGTTGTCACAGAATGCATGAAAAACTTAAACTGAATTACATTATTGAGCTGTGAATCTGGTAGATTAGCACTAGGAAGCCCTTGGCTGAGATCCAATTCATCTGGGCCACCTTGTGGGTTATTGTTGGCTTCCTGTGGCTCTGCAGGGGCTGGATCTACCCAATTTCTGGGTTTTTGAGGCACTCCTATGTTTGTACATTTCCTGATGTTATGGTTGTTGTGTCCACACCTTGAACAAATGACATCAGCATAAGATCTCTTAAGCCTTGTGGCATTGGTTGGCTCTTCATTGACATCTCTTCTTCTTTGTATTTTAGGCCTGCCAACTGATCTTTTAATTGGAGGAGGGACTGGGGCTGCATAATCTGTCTTCTCCCAAAATTGTTGGCTCTGTGTAGGTTTGACAAAATGCTCATATGTGGTTTGGTATGCTCCCATAGTGAGCCAACCATGACAGTACTCCTCAGGTCTTTTGTTCTTACTGGCTATTGTTGAAATTGCATGCATACATGGCATGCCAGTCAACTGCCAAAACCTGCATGTACATGTATGCCTGCCCAAGTCAACAAATCTACCCTGCCATGCCACGATTTGACCTCATATCTTGCCGCTTCTTTGTCTCCTGACCACACAGATCTCCATTGGTTGCTATCTTTTTTCTCCCTATCAAGTCTGCTCTGCTGCATTGGAGGTAGTCTTCCAGTGTGACCAGCCAACTTCAACTTATGCTTTGCCATAGTCCACATGATATAACATCTGACTTCCTCTGCCATGGTTAACATTGGCTTGCTTCTATACTTCAATATCTTGGCATTAAAGCCTTCACAATTGTTGTTAGTAATGTTGTCAGCCTTGCAGGTCTCACTAAAGAATGCTTTTGTCCAGGATTGGGGAGGGAACTTGTTAAGATATGCCCAAGCCCTCTCATTTTTTCCCTTAAACATCTCCATGTTTGCTTTGAACTGTGCAGCAGTTGTTGACTTGGCACATTGCCAAACTGCACCTCTCATGTCCAAGTCTTTCCACTGCTTAATGAAGTTCTTCCACAAATGCATGGCACAGAACCTGTGTGGAACACCAGGCATGACTTCTAGCATTGCTGGAATTAGACCCTGATAAATAATATAATAATTCAAGTTAGTCCATAAAAGACACATATGTATTTCATAATGGTCCTTGAAAGATCTATAAGTACTTCAAAATGGTCCCTAAATGATTAAAAACAATTCAAAATAGTCCTTAATTTTAAAAAACCGAGGCAAATAAAAGAGAGTTACCTTTTGCATGTCAATAATGAAATTCCATCCATGTCTCTGATACTCCCCTATATCTTGATGAAGGAGGGTGATGAAATTCTGGCAAGCGTACCAAAAGTTCAGCAGTATAATAGTAAGTATAAAGTAAGCAAAGGATGTGATCCACAGGGAGCGGTTCACTTTGCAAGATTTTAGTGATCGAATTACCAAGTAAGCAACTTTTTAAGAGAATGATTAATGTACGGAATTTAAATGGCAAAAAGAAAAGTAAGCAATAAAATAAGGGAAGATAGATTTACTTGGATTAGGATTGGACTTCGCTTCTTCGCACCCCTTATGTATGTGAATCTCTTCTTTTAATTATAAATTTGTTATTAATTATACCTTAGCCAAACTGAATTGATATAACCCCGAGTCACCAGTAGCCTACCACTCAAAGATAATCCATGCGGGCTCTCTCAAGCGACAAATTACCATCGGCTCATTAAGCTCTTAATTAATTAATTATTGTTTCGTTTGTTTGAATCGTCCATTAATTGTACTTCCCTATAAACGCTCTTCAATCAAGGGCTGTCACTACCCCATCAATCACAAGATCTCGTTTATCCCTCACAAACAATTAACTTTCAATTATGTTACTATCAATTAACTATATGTTCCTATAGATGCTCCTATGAATGGGCTGTCACTCACCAAAACAATTCAAGCATTAGATCCCACCTATATTTCCATATAATTAACGAGTACTTTTAGCAATCGGAGGTTAGGTTTCCTATGTCTAGGCTCCCCTAAACTCTAACACTAGCCGGAAATCTCATTCTGTGTTATCCCGATCACTAGCCTACGACTCCGGAGCACGCGCGGAAGTAATGCATTAACAACAATATAAAAGTACCTATATAATTAAAAAAAGGGATTTATAATTAAAAACAAGAGAATTCACATACACTTGGGGATTGAATCCACTACATCCAATCCTACTGGAGAGCTTAGCTACTCATGGTAGCCATCACAAACCACTGAAGAATCTGTCACCTTCTTCAATCCTTGTGCGTCTATCTTTCTATTCTATGCCTTTCTCTTCTTCGTCGTCCCTAAAAGCCTCCTTTAGATCTGTGCAAAAGGTACTATTTATAGACTAAGGAAAACCCTAATTTAAATTCGGAAGAGATCAATCTGTATTTGAATTTAAAAAGGTGGTCCGTGACTTGCGCTTCACCTGCGCTAAGCGCAGATGAAGCGTGTCCCTCTGTAAGCTGCGCTCCACCTGCGCGCAGGTGAAGCATGAAACACGCTATAGACTTTCTTCAATTCCTCGTTTATCCACTTGATCAATTTCTGATCTTGCCTGTGCTTGATTGGTTTTCCTTGTTTCCCTTTTCTGGCTTGATTTTGTATTTATTTGAACTTGAATTCAAATTGGGGAAAGTTATCCACAGGATCCTTTATTTAAATGGTTGCTGATCTCATCTTTATTTTGTCATCATTTAAACTTCAAATCTGCAAACAATCTCCCCATTTAATGTATTTTCTCTTCTATTTCAAATCTTCCATAAATCTGCACAAAATAACAGATTTCTAATCAAAATAGCATCAAATTCAAATTCAAACCAAATAATTACAATTATTACAATTATTCATAAAAGGGATTATTTTGGGGCACAAATCATTATTTTAGCCTTGATAAGTGTAATAAAAACATAGGAAAATATCACATAATTTACACTTATCAAAAACCCCCCAACTTAACTTCTTGCTTGTCCTCAAGCAAGATACCTTTTGCAATCAAAATCAAATCACCCTCATGTAAAATTCTCATAATCAACTACAATGAAAAATTTACATCATCTCTTTGTTAGGCAAAAGTCACTTTCCAAATATCAGAAAAAATCATAATCAAGAGATGTTACCAATCCTCAATAAAAAACATAACACATTCAAAAGTTGAACTTTTTCAAAAGTAGCAATTAAAGAAATAAATGATAAACCAAGGAATTTCACTCATGCTCACGGGTATTGTTTCCCTCAATGTTTTCACCACAGTTGAACAACTAAGATTGATAGTCATTTCTAGTTCCTAAACATGTTCATGGTCAATATGGATCAAAAGGTCTTTCTTTGGTTGTAATGAGGCTGGGCTATCAAGGAATCATGGTTTTTCTGGATAACAATGAACACCTGGAATAAAGAGCATCTTTTGATGTTGCTTGACTTGGAACTCTCCTTCCACCATCTCATTCTTGATTTTTCTCATTTTTGCAGGCCTCTTTCTTTGTTTGAAATTGCACTCCCCCCAACTTATTCAATTTATTCACTTTTTTTTATTTTGATTTTTGGGGGAGTGATCTTCTTTTTGCTTTCATGTACCTGCTTTTTTATTTTAATTCACCAACCTTTTCTTCCCATTGTCTCCACTTGTACCTTGCTCTCTATCCCAAATGTGTAAGGAACAAGATATAAATATAAATTTTGGCTTGGGTGCACAAGAATAATCATTAAGGCTCAAATGGGTTACCAAAAATTGGAAAAATTATATCAAGGGTTGGCTTTTTGGTACTGAGCAAATATATTGAAAACAAAAAAAATTGCCTTTGTCACTTCCATATTTTCCATAAGCAGAATAAGATCCAAAAACTCAATCAATAAAAATTGACAAGCAGCGGTGAAAAACTCTCAATTCAAGTGTTTGGGCTCTCAACTCACTGGCTTTTTTTGGATAAATTCCTTGATAAAGCACTTACTGGTTTTAATTAACTACCCTGATAGGTTCTCCTGTGAAGTATCCTAATCCTAACTGATTATGGAATTAATCACAAGACCCTTTCTTCTTTCCAATCTGGTTAGTTAAACTGTCTAATTTCAGAAATTTTGAAAAATTTTCCTTTTATTTCCTAATTCCTAAATCCTAAAAATTTTGAAAAATTCTAAAAATCCTAAAATTTTTAAAAAAAAACCTAAAAATCCTAATAAAAAGAAATACAAAACAAAAATCCTAATTAACTAAAAAATTCTATAAAATAAGAGAAAAACAAAATAAAAGAAAGAAAAACAGCAGTATAAATCTTCATCCTCGGTATCCTGTAAATCCTTGTCCTTTTCTCCAGCTGCTGCTGCTTCACCTCCCCCTGGAAGAATAGGCATGTCCCCAGGCTACTGCTAGAATATCGGAACTCTTTAAACAGCATGCTTCGGTATGGGTCTTGCAGCAGCCTGTGCACTCTTGAATCTCATGGGATCATATTTTCTGATCCTTTTCCTCATGCCTTCTCCTCATGAGCTAAAGTCACAGAAAAGACTAGCAATTTAATCCTAGGCATCTGAAAAGTCAAATAACAATAATTAGTTGCTAAAAACACATTTATTTTAATGATGCCTTATTGTAAATACCATTTCATGAAGAACATGGAAGCCTATCATTAACCAATTTGCATGCATAAAGAATTACTCTCAACAAAATTTCACTGCACTTGGTAATGCCTTCCTAAAAACAGAATATACTCATTTGTTTTGCAAACATTCAATCAATCCATGGAAAGTGAAAGTTAAAATTTTTTGAAAGAAATAGAGCATAACACTTTCAAATTCAATAACTCACAAAACAAAGAGCATTCCAATCAAGCAAATTGTTCTTCATGTTCCACACAGCCAAAATCACATTTAAGATAGCAACAATATTCACAATCCTAAGGTTGCTATCCTAAAGTGTAAATCATAAAAATAGAGTAAATGAAGATTTCAATTGGTAAAAATTAAAGAAAATATAATGAAATTTGAAAGTTTCAAAATTGATGGAGATTTGTGAATGAAAAAAGTGAAAAGAAATGCTTATGAAGTAGAGAAACAGTACATGAGAAAACATAAGATTTTTAAAATTTCATACTGCTGCGCTCAGCGCAAGTGAAGCGCAGCAAACAGTGACTAAAATTGCAATTTTACTCTTCTCCTGCGCTTAGCGCAAGTGAATCGCATAAAACATAATGAGATTTTTCAATTTTCAGTCACGTTTTCTGCTACTTCCTATTGTTTAAAATTTTATTTTCCACAAACTTATTCCAATCAATTTTGAAATTTCCTAAATCCTAAAAAAATGAAAAATCCTAATTAACAACAAGAAAATAAAACAAAACTAAAATTAATTAAAAACTTTAAAAATCTCTGGGTTGCCTCCCAGAAAGCGCTTGTTTAACGTCTGATAGCTCGACGCATGCTCTGTCAAGGTGGCTGAAACTGAAATCTTTTGGTGAGCTTGTAAGTTGCACCCTTCCTTTCTTTGGCCAATAAACCTCCCCATAATCTTGCCTTGGAGCAACCTGTAGTGTGAAATTACTTTGACCATTTGGGCTTCTTTCTGGAATTAGACCATGCCTCTGACTCCCTTGGCTTGATTTTCCTTTTCTTCATTATCTTGCTCTCATGTGCATGAGTCTTCTTTTCCTGAAGCTTTGATGATTCACAATTGATTGCTCTCAATTTCCTTGCTTCGCATGGGTCTTTGATATGAAACACACCTGACCACTTGATCTTCAATCTGGCTCTGGGCTCTGAATTTGATTCTATCTTGATCCTTCTTCTCTTTGCCCTGTTCTGGTCAGTGTGATTGCAGGCCTTTCTTTTGTGAGGTATTGAAGGATTATCACTTGCACCATGCCTTTCTTGATCTTCCTTTGGAGGACTGGTTGGATAAGGCAAGGTCTTTGGTCTTGGTATTACTTCCCTTCCTTCCTTGGGCTTTGATTCATCATCTCTCTGTTCACTCTTTTTCTTATTTTCTTGATCTTTTTCATCATGTACACCCTCATATGTGTTGTTCTCTTTCCCTTTCACAGTAAAGCTCTTCTTCAAGCACAATCTTTTCTGTTTCATCCTCTCCTTCTTCTTCTTCTTCTTCTTCTTCTTCTTCTTCTTCTTCTGTTGCACCTTCTTCTTCTTCCTTTTCTTCATCAGTTTCTTCTGATTCCCTTTCTTCAGCTTTTCTTTCCTGTGTTTCTTCTGTTTCCTCTTCTTTTTCTTCTTCTTCTTCGTCTTCTTTGTAACGTCCTAATTTCTAAGTCCAAGAATAATGTCCGTTGGAAACACTATTCCCGAATTTCTGAAATTATTTCGCGCCATTTTCGATATCGGAACACGTAATACAAAGATGTCTAAGCAATCCAACGTTTTCTTAGACTACCACATAATTCATACATCACATTTTAAACACAAAATTCTAAAACTGAAGCATGAGGCAACCAACACCCTCAATTGTGAGAGTTCATAAACTCCCACCGGAAATCCGGCAGGGTTTCCCCTGAAAACTGGACATTTCCCAATTTCCGGAATCACCTGAAAACCAGCAAAATACCAGTGCAGTTCATAATAGCATAATCACTAATCCAATTCAATGACAATAGGCCTCCATGGCCAATCTATAAACTACTACATCATACATCAATTAAGTAGCCACTACAATCAATTTTCTAATAACATCTTTAGATAATTACAATAATTCATCACTGAAGACTTCCCCTTGGTTAATGGGAGTGTGTGACCCACCCCAAAGGCTTCCTCTTCATTGAGCATAACCCGGAATAACCTGCATAACTAAAACATATCCCCGTAACGTGGGGTGAGACTACGGTCCCAGCGAGCAAAGCATGCAACAGGCAGTGTGGGGAGGCAGACATATGACATGCAACATATCATTCAACATGTCATGCATAACTATTTCAATTACCACATTACAATTTCACTCAATTATATAAGATGTTTAATGCAAATATGGAAAATAGATATGCTATGCATGACCTGCATTACCCGGCAGACGGGGTCTTTTCACTATCTGGGGCTAGACCTGAGCTCAGACTACAAGGAACGTCTTCCTTGGGCATAACACCGCCAATTAACTGGGGGCCGAAACCCATGTTTTAACTGGGGACCGAAGTCCAATTAACTGGGGATTGAAGTCCAATCTTGATTAATTAAGATGAACTGGGGCCGAAGCCAAAACTGGGGCCAAATCCATTTTTACTGGGGCCGAAGCCCAAAACTCATTTTCTCTAGGAGCTAAGGCTCAAAATCGTTTTCCGGTTAATTGGCCAAAGGCCTGGATGTAATGCACACACAATACATAGTTCATGAATTTTTCTATATCTAAACATGTTCTACTTTACAAATCTTAGCATGTGCAATAAGGTCTATCTATAACAAAACCATCATAAAACATCAAGAATCATCTATAATAATCACCCAACAACATTTCACCCACAAAATCCCAAAATCCCCAATTTCCCCTAACCTAGGGTTTTCACTTACAAGTTCATAAGCAATTCAAAACATGAATATTCTCTAATCCAACTATAACACAACATCCATAAGCTAAAAGGAAGGGGAATAGGAGAATAGGGATCATATTGGAGATCCAAGCTAGGAGATGGTGGGGAACCTCTACCCAAACCTTCTTCTTCTTTCTCTCACTTTCTCTCACTCACTCACTCTCTCTCTCTCTCTCTCTTTTCCTAAACCTATTTCCACTTCCGCCCTGGGTGCGTGCGGCTTACAACTAAAGGAAGGCTACGGGGCGAATAACCAAAGGAAGGGGTATATTAGCTCCTCACTTTTATTTTATATATATATATATATAATTAATTTGACTCTACTAAAATTAATATTTAGATACCTTATTTTTTTTATACTATCTTATAATCATTATTAAACTTATTTCCTAACATTATTATAACTAATATTATCATCTATAATTCATGAAATTGTACTTTTCTTATTTATATGATCCTTATTCATTTACACTCAAATTCAAATCTTATAATTAAACATTATTCTCAAACTGATACTACTTTCCTATCTTTAATTCTTGTGATGTCATTCTTCCTATTTTAAAATCTGATCTTAAAAACATATCTCTTTCTTAATGTTGTCCCTATCGATCTTGATATGATTATATTAATATAATAATTAGTATATTTATAACCATTAAGGCTAATTGTAATCTTAATAATATGATTTATCTTCTAATAATTTTATTATTATACCCTTTTTTTCTCTGATTTAATTATTATACTTAATACAATCAAATTTAATTAAAATCTTAATAATCTAACATCTTTCCTAATATTTAGAATATTATATTATTATATCATAATTACGGTTATATTAATATTTATTATTACTATTATAAAACTTCTATTTTTATAACCAACATTATCGAAATACAGTTACAACTAATACTTATTTATTTATTTATCTATTTTATTAAAATTTTAGATTTCTGAATTTTTTTTTTTTTTGGATGTTACAATTCCACCCCCCTTAAATAAATTTTGTCCTCAAAATTTGTCTTACTATTCTCTTAAACTTAAGTCTATGACACTATGTATTGGTAACCTATAGCTTTGGGTTGGATATCACCTTATTATCTTATATCTTTAATAATAATTAAAAACCAAATAACCAAAGTTCAAAATAAATCATATTTTTAAACTAAATCCATCTAATCATCCGTCAAATTCATTATAACTCATAGATCAATTTTCTATCATAAACCTTAGCTCCATGTTTCCAAGTATAAATTCTAAATATTTTCTTAAGATCAAAAGCATATGCAACTACTAAATAATTAATTTCAACACATTCAAGGATCGTAGCCTAATTAACGATAAATGTGTGAGGCTTTGACTCATGATCATATTCTAATTAATGCATGCGGGCTCTCCCAAGCGACAAATTACCCTCGGCTCATTAAGCTCTTAATTAATTAATTATTGTTCTGTTTGTTTGAATCGTCCATTAATTGTACTTCCCTATAAACGCTCTTCAATCAAGGGTTGTCACTACGCCATCAATCACAAGATCCCATTTATCCCTCACATACAATTAACTTTCAATTATGTTACTATCAATTAACTATATGTTCCTATAGATGCTCCTATGAACGGGCTGTCACTCACCAAAACAATTCAATCATTAGATCCCACCTATATTTCCATATAATTAACGAGTACTTTTAGCAATCGGAGGTTAGGTTTCCTATGTCTAGGCTCCCCTAAACTCTAATACTAGCCGGAAATCTCATTTTGTGTTATCCCGATCACTAGCCTACGACTTCGGCGCACGCGCGGAAGTAATGCATTAAGAACAGCATAAAAGTACCGATATAATTAAAAACAGAGATTTATAATTAAAAACAAGAGAATTCACATACACTTGGGGATTGAATCCACTACATCCAATCCTACTGAAGAGCTTAGCTACTCATGGTAGCCATCACAAACCACTGAAGAATCTGTCACCTTCTTCAATCCTTGTGCATCTATCTTTCTATTCTACGCCTCTCTCCTCTTCGTCGTCCCTAAAAGCCTCCTTTAGATCTGTGCAAAAGGTACTATTTATAGACTAAGGAAAACCCTAATTTAAATATGGAAGAGATCAATCTGTATTTGAATTTAAAAAGCTGGTGCGTGACTTGCGCTTCACCTGCGCTAAGCGCAGATGAAGCGTGTCCCTCTGTAAGCTGCGCTCCACTTGCGCTAAGCGCAGGTGAAGCGTGAAACACACTATAAACTTTCTTCAATTCTTCGTTTATCCACTTGATCTATTTCTGATCTTGCCTTTGCTTGATTGGTTTTCCTTGTTTCCCTTTTCTGGCTTCATTTTGTATTTATTTGAATTTGAATTCAAATTAGGGAAAGTTATCAACGGGATCCTTTGTTTAAATGGCTGTTGATCTCATCATTATTTTGTCCTCATTTAAACTTCAAATCTGTAAACAATCTCCCCATTTAATGCTATTTTCTCTTCTATTTCAAATCTTCCATAAATGTGCACAAAATAACAGATTCAAAAAAATTTTATTATAGTAATTTCTCAATTTTCAAGATCTTTTTATTACTCCCTCCGTCCCTATTTATAAGACCCCTTCTAGAAGAATTGGATGTTCCTTAATATAAGACCCTTTGCAGATTTTTAGGTAAATTAATTATTTTTTCCACAGTTACCCTTCATTAATATTCAACTCTTTTTATTCCTCATGTATTGATGAGTGTGAATAATTAATGAAGTTTTACCCATATGCTCAACTACCTCATTGGAAAGCGAATTTTGGAGTCTTTCACTATGTCATCATTAATGTTACTAAAATTTAGTGACTTTTAAATAGGGGTATATTTGGAATGCTATTATTTTTTTTAAAAGACCAATACATTAACCAACTTTTCTTAAACTGTGTGAAACGGTTGAGAGGATCTTATAATAAGGGACATAGGGAGTATCTTCTTTGATTTTATTTCAAATTAAATACTACATCAGATTCAAAAAATTAAATTGATTCAATCGTAAATTGTTAGGGATTCATTTCAGATGTTTTTTTCTTTGATTTTACATCAAATTCAACTACTCGTCATGTACAACGTAGGGGAAATAAACCTATACTTTTATAAATAATATCTTTAAATATAAATTTTAAAATATATATATATTGTAATAAATAGATATATTATAATATGCAGTGTAAGGTGAATTTAAAATGAATAATTTAAATTTAATATGTAAATATAGTATAATTATTTTAAATTATGTATATAATTTATTCAATGTATGGATATTAAGAGATAAGTTACTTGTTTTAGATATTTAATTTTAATGCATATATTAAAGAATAATTGTTTATTTTTCCAATCATATTATTGAAACAATAAAATTTCATATAAGTTTAAAATTTTCATATTCTTCATTATATATAGTTTATATTTTGGAATACCTATAATTTTAAAATTATCAATCCTTATTATTATCATATTCAAAATTTTAAATTAGATTTAATAATTATTAATTGATAATTATATATGATTAGATTATATATATATATATAAATTATTTTTTAACTATACAAAACAATTATCAAATCTAACCTTTCGTGATATCGCTTAAGGTGGTCACAAAATAATATTTAAAAAACTAATTAATTTAGAGATAATAATCTTTAAAAGACTAATGTCGATCGTCACATAACATTCAAATCAGCAGAAAATAGAAACAGAGAGTTTACTATGTAATATGCTAATACTGGTTTATTGTTTTCTTAATTATTCTTTTGATTAAATTTTAATAAATAAATATTTTTCCCTGGTTCATAAATCGATTTATTTGTACTATGACTCGTGAAATTGAAAATCTATGAAGAGGCAAGTAATAAAAATCAGACCAGTTATGCCTCTAACATAATTATATTAACAGAATACTTGGCGAGACTGTCAACTTCATTGAAAATTATATATAGTTGAATTTCCATAGAAAAACAAAAAAAAAAAAATATATTGTGATCAATGAAGAAAACCTAATATAATTCAATAATAAACCATAAGATCACTATATATGAGAGAGAATGCCTTTTCTCACTAAACCTAAATTATATCTGTAACTAAAATTACCTATGTCCTAAAATCATAAAGCAGAAGTAAGAAAAACAATTGCGCATATCTCATGATATCGTGCAGCTGCAATCATGAGCTGGTGTTAAAATTAATACCCATCGTGATAATAATAATGTGGGGGTTGTTGTGGCATATCTGGCTGATAATAATTGTAGGGATCATACCCTTGTTGTGAAGGGTTAGAAGAAGACAAGGGTCGCCTGATAGTATAATCAGGCCCAGGAAAAGTGTGATTATTATTATTGGATCTTGAGGAATGTCCAGCATGAGAGTGATTATCATGTTCAATGGATCTCGAGGAATGTCCAACATGAGAGTGATTATCATGTTCAACGGATCTCGAGGAATGTCCAACATGAGAGCGATTATTATTGGATCGCGAGGAGTGTCCACCATCATGACTAATTTCCTCATCATCACAAGTATAATATTTAGAAGAATTTGAGCCTTGATCCCCTTGCATCTCAAACTTGAAAAAATCTGCATTTCTCCCAACGGCCTTTTTAACAGCCTTTATAAGTATTGAAGCATCTCTTGCACCAGTAACTGTAATTAGCCCAGTTTCTGCATCTACGTCCACATTGGTCACTCCTGTATGAAATTAATTTAATTAAACCACGGAAAGAGAGTAAAGTTATTAAATTAGAACATGACTAGCTAATACACATTTCAATTTGTGTATGACTATCTACATTATAACAAAGCAAAAATTCATACATGTGTTACATGCAAATTATATATATGTATTTATATTATAGCCTACCATGAATTTTCGAAAGCTTTTTGTGCACTTTCTTTGGACAACTACTGCAACATTTGATATTTGCTTTCAGAGTTATAATCTGAAATATTCAACATCATAGTTAATATAAAACCACACAATAATTTTGTTAAGGGAATTATGTGAAAAGCAATATAAGTATATCTTAGGGGTATGTAGGCATTACCGGAACAGCACTTGCCATTGAGAAAAATCTCAATGTATATGTTATGTCTGAATCTCACAATACACAAGCAATTGCTAAGTATTTTTTACGATCGAGTTGGAGATTAACAGGAAAAGCTAATTATATATATATATATATAGAGAGAGAGAGAGAATTGGGGTCATATGTCTCAATTTCTTTTTTTATTTTTTTGGTGTTGAATGGAAAGATTTAAATTTAGGATTTGTTACAAACTATCCAAATTACCTTTTTATAATATATATATATATATATATATATATATATTAAAACTATATCAACCAGTTACCATATATATATAACCTTTACAGTTAAAGTTTACTCAAGGAAACAAAATAAGTTTATTTAAATTTTTTATTATTAATTATTTAATTTTGAAATAAAAACCATTTTTTGTGGTTTTTAAAATCCATTTTAAAAACAACAAAAAGTGATTTTTAGTTTTCAATTTTAAATTGTAAAAACTTGATTAAAATTTTTAAAAACCAAAAATTAAAAACTCCCAAAACCACCCCAAACGGTTTGACATCTCATTCTTCTTCAATTTCTTTGCTTCTATATTTTTTTAGTATTTTTCTTTGAGTGTGTCATCCACACACCTCCCTTATAAAGGTTTTTAAACATTTCTCAAATCTCTCTCAATCTCTTAAAAGTTGTTATTTTAAAATCTAAATGTGATTCTAATTCTTAACCTATTTTTTCTACTCCAAATCCTTTTATTAATTCAAATCTTAACAGTTACCGTTTAATAATATATAATTTTCAATTAAAAATAAAAATATCAACAATTACTGATTTTAAAATTTTAAATAAAATTTAATATATATATACCATGTAATTAAAACTGGATCGGACCGGATGGTTCAGCCGGTCCAATCGGAAATAATAAATATCAATAGCTATCCAGCATATCAATGTATAAAATTTTTAATCACAATATATAATTTTATGTAATTAATTAATTTGTAGATAATAATCTTTAAAAGACTAATATTGTCACACTTTAATATTCAAAGCATGAGATGAAGAGTTTTTAACAGTGTTATAAAACTCGGACCGATCATTGACTCGGTCAAGGTATTGGATCAATGGGTTAGTGGTTCAACTAGTGAGTCACTGGTTGAACCGGTTAAACCAGAAAAATATTAAATAATTATATATTTATAAAATAAATGAGTATATATTAAAAAAGGTAGATGCATAACAATTAATTGTAATTGTGTAGTGGTTGAGGTGTGTGTTATTCATTCCCTAGAATGTGCAAGGAAGATTTTATAGTTTGAATTTATGGTTAATCAATACTTGATAGTATATATATTAAAAACAACATTTTATATATCAAAAGCATGTTGTGGCTTGGTGGTTTGTTTGTTGCTGTGCATTCCTGATGCTCCGTGTTCAAACCTTGCTCCGGCCATTTTGGGAATTTTAATTCTCATCAGCATCATGGGCCGCGGCCGCCTAGTTTGGATCATTTTAAATTATAAGAAAAAGTATAGTGAATGTTGAGGTAAAAAAGTTCACATTCCTCATTTAAACAAATACTTAATCTACATCCAACTAAATTTTCATAAAAGTAAAATCAATGTTTTTGAAAACTAATCCAACTAAATTTCCATAAAAGTAAAATCAATGTTTTCGAAAACTAATTTATCATCATAATAAAAATACGTCTTGGTAAATGAAAGAACAAGCTCCTAAACACTAATCCCCGATGTCACAAGTATCAGAGCGAGACCATGTCCCTTTAAAATTCGGCACATTGAGTGTCATCTTCATCACCTATAAAACCCACAGAAGAGTACGGTGAGGAAAAGCATACATACATATACATGCAATACAGAAGGCTACCCTTATTCCCACTCATCACCACACATATCATCATTCATCTCAATCCACACTCTTTATACTCAGCACATTAACTCATCACCATACATATCATCATTCATCTCCATCCACACTCTTTACATTCAACACATTAATTTCACATAAATATATAATTCACACTTCTCAACAATCATAAAATGACAAGTATGCTCACTCTATGCTCATACACAATGCCTCTTCCTAAGAGTCATGATTCGGAACTCCGCACAATGGACGCACCTCATCAATCCCCTTAGTTATTACCAATGATGGCCCTACCGTTAAATGCCCTCTTGGCCGATAGGTTTCACCCCCTCGATGGGCCCGTGCAAAGACACCCGCTCCCTCCCACCTCTTATGAGCTAGGTGAGTCGCATTGTAAAACACTCCCTCTTGGAGTTATGCATCGGATGTCTCCCATCATGGTCTCCACCCAGCTCGTCGCCCCCTATGTGGGCTAGGGTATTTTTCGCCACATCTGGCTACTCATGTATCTCATGTGTCTCATACATCATATACTCATGCTCAATGCATCATCATCATTTCACATATTTCTCACACAATCTCTATGCTCAAGGCGTCATCATCATTTCACATATATCTCATACAATCTCTATGCTCAATGCATCATCATCATCATCGTCTCACATATATCTCGTACAATCTCTTCTACCCTAATCACTCCACATCACATAACGAATATTATAAACATAGAACATCACATAAGATACTCACACCATAATACTTCATGCCACAGTTAATACACTCTATACATCCAATTTAATCTCATCAATCCCACAAAACAGTTCATAAATTAGGTAAACATCCATCATATAAGTAAAGGATCACCACATTACATCAAAACAACACTCAAATATCAAGTTTGGACCTGGTAATTGATTACCAAAAGCCTGTACTCGATTACCAGAAGCAAATACCCCATTTTTAGTCCTGGTAATCGATTACAGACACCGATTACAGGGTGTCTGTAATCGATTACCAGAGGACTGGTAACCTGGTAATCAATTACAGCATCCTTGTAATCGATTACCAAAGGCTCAGCTTCGAGTTTTCTACCCAGAACACCTGGTAATCGATTACAGACTGGTGTAATCGATTACCAGCAACCCGAGCGCGACTACACCTGTAACATCCTGAATTTTATTAAGTAAAATAAAATAAAATAAAATAAATAAAGTAGAAGAAATAAATAAATAAATAATAGGATTAATATTATGAGTAGTTTTATCCATAAGGTTATTTAATAAATAATAAGAATAATAAATAGAATAAGTGGGTTGAGAGTGGGCCTAGCCCAATTAAGTATTTATTTAAGGAGGGGTTCTCAGTTCACCCTAATCCTTATTCGTAAAATCGTCAGAGAGCGAAACGCTAAGGAGGGGAGAAACGACGTCTCAAGGAGAGATTGTTGAAGGGTGATCATCAGGAACCAAGAAAGAACATTCCCTGCTGATTGATCGATCTTCAATAAGGTACAGTGGGGGAGAGGGTGCTGCTTGTATGTGCATGTGGGAGTGTTTGGGTAGTAAGGGCAACCATAAGACCCTCTAAGACTCTAAATTTGAAATTGATATATATATATATATATTGAGTATTGTATGATGAAAACATGTTGATTGATGATTAATTCTGTGAATTTTGGTGAATCTTGATTGAAATAGAAGAGGGTAGCGAGAATAGAGAAAAGGGGTAAATAAGGGTTTGATGATTTGGGATTTTGATGGAATAACTATGCAAATCTGTGTAGAGATTGGTGTTTTTGCTGATTTTGTTTGATATAAACGTGCATGAATGGTGTATTAACCTTAAGGATTGATTAGAGGTTGAATAAAAGGGTTAAAAAGGGGTAAAAATCGTAAGAACTATCATCTCGTGTCGCGAGTAATCGATTACAGAGGACTGTAATCGATTACAGAGTGTTCTGGGCAGCAAGGGAGTTATTTTGGCTTGCTGGTAATCGATTACAGGGGTATGTAATCGATTACCAGAGAGTTTGTTTGCTGGTAATCGATTACAAAGGGTGTGTAATCGATTACCAGAGTTTTGACAGCTTTCTCGCCTGAGAAAGAATGTGTTTGTTAAGGGTGCAAACGAGCTCGGAACCCTATCATATAGTATATCAAACTGAAGCCCCGGATCTTAACTTTCTAATAGAAGTGGAATTATGTTAATTGGACACCTAGAACTCTAGATATTTCCAAATTAGTTCACCAAGGTCATTAAGCTTAAAACTTGAAAACTCTAAAATTGAGGAATCGCCTCTGGTAATCGATTACAGCTATTTGGTAATCAATTACCAGGTCAAAAATGAGTATGAGAGTGTTGTTTTTGTAATCATTGTGATCCTTTAATTATTTGGTGTTAATTATATAATTTGTTTGTGGAATTAAGAGAGTTAAGTGGTTGCTTATAGAGTATTGATTGTGGATGAGTTGATGATATGAATATCCCATGTGAAGTTAGATGTTTATAATATTGAGATGTATGATGATGATGTATTGATGTATTGAGTTTATGATGATGATGTATTGATGTATTGAGTTCATGATGATGATGTATTGAGGTATTGAGTTTATGATGATGAGGTATGAGATGTGTGATGATGATATATTGATGTATTGAGTGTATGAGGTATGAGGTGTATAATGATTATATATTGATGCATTGAGCATATAATGTGTATTGTGATAATGATGATATAATGATGCATTGAGCATGCGATGAGTGTTATGATCATGATGATGGTGATTAATGATGTTTATGATGATTTATGATGAGGATGACTGGTGATGATTTTATGATGATGATAACGATGATGATGAATGGTGCTAATTATAATGATTGATGATGATGTTGTTCGTGTTGTACCTGAGTCTAACTCGGGGAGGTGAATAGTGTACCTGAGTATAACTCGGGGAGGTGATAATGGTGATGATGATTTAATTAACCTTATGTTGTAAATGATGTTTGAGTATATATGATGTTGTACCTGAGATACACAAGCCCAATGAGGGGTGGGGTGTAACTCAGGGAGGTGATTGTACTTGAGATACACAAGCCCAGTGAGGGGTGGGGTGTAACTCAGGGAGGTGATTGTACTTGAGATACACAAGCCCAGTGAGGGGTGGGGTGTAGCTCGGGGAGGTGAATGTTGTACCTGAGTCTAACTCGGGGAGGTGAATGTTGTACCTGAGTCTGACTCGGGGAGGTGATTATGGTACCTGAGTGTAACTCAGGGAGGTGAGTATTGATTATGTTGGTGGTTATGGTACCTGAGTGTAACTCAGGGAGGTGAGTATTGATTATGTTGGTGATTATGGTACCTGAGTGTAACTCAGGGAGGTGAGTATTGATTATGTTGGTGATTATGGTACCTGAGTGTAACTCAGGGAGGTGAGAATTGATTATATTAGTGATTATGGTACCTGAGTGTAACTCAGGGAGGTGAGTATTGATTATGTTGGTGATTATGGTACCTGAGTGTAACTCAGGGAGGTGAGTATTGATTATGTTGGTGATTATGGTACCTGAGTGTAACTCAGGGAGGTGAGTATTGATTATGTTATTGAACATGGTACCTGAGGTGTACAAGCCTAGAGTGGGTGAAGTACAACTCAGGGAGGTGCATGATGGTGATGATGATATGATGATTATGATGAATATGATGAAAATGATGATTATGATGATTATGAAGAGTATGATGGTTATGATGGGTATGATGATGTTGATGATAATGATGAGTATGATGAAAATGATGATATGATGATTATGATGACTATGATGATTATGATGATATTGATGATTATGATGGTTATGGTGATATTGATGATGTTGTTGGTGTATATAATAATGGATGAATATGTCTTATGTATGATGATATAAAAATGAGTTATATGATGATGTTATGATTTTGTAATGAGGAAATGAGTAATAGGCGATGAGAATAGAGTAGGCGAATTATATGATGATATTGATGTTTGTTATATGATGAATTATAGGTGATAGTATCTGATGAATTATGTGATGTTTGAGTATGTGGTGTGATTAATATTGATGTTGTTTATATGAGGGTGAGGATAGGGTAGCCTCCTATGTGTATGTATGAGTAGTATTCTTTTCCTCACCGTTATACTGTGGATATTTTTACAGGTGATGATGATGACACTACTGGTGTCGAGTTTTGATTAAAGGGATTGTTGCTCTGGTACATGTGACATCAGGGCATATTATTGAGGGTTCTTTTCTTTATGTTTCTAGTTAGGAAGGATTTTGTAAACACTTTTAAATGCCTTACATGGCGAGTAGGATGTTTTAATTATTGATAATTTGGAGATTCTACTGCTTGTGTATTTTGAAAACCTTTGAGTTATACTTTTATTTTAATTAAGTTGTTTTACAATGAATGAGGTTTTAAATGAAGAGATATGTGAACCTTTTTACCCGTTGAGGGATACTGCTTTTGAAAAATATTTCGACTTATTAATTGTATAAGAGCTGGGGTAGAAGGGTGTCACAGCACCTGCGTTTTTACCGCTTTTTAACCCTCTTCTTCAATCCCTACTCAAATCTTTAAGTCCCTAACTCAATTAGACTCATTTTTACCGATTAAAATCAATCAATTCATCAATTATATCAATAGATTACAGTTAAATCAACAATCAAATCAATTTATGAAATCTCTCTCCCAAATCCTAATTTGACCCCTTTCGACAATGTCGCTTCCTACTCTCAATTCCAACAAGAACATGATAGTAATCATCACAACAATCACGAATTTCATCATATTACAGACAATTCATCGTTCATAATTTAAAATTTAAGAATCCTAGAGGGACTTATGGTTGCCCTCACTACCCAAACACTCCAGCATACACATATAGCAGCACCCCTTCCTTCGTACCTTAGGAACGACGATCAACGACGAACGACAAAACTCCATTGATGATCTACTCTGCGAAACCTTCTCCTTGTGGAGTCGCTTCTCTCCTCCCTAAGGTTTGGTTATCTGACGTTTTTGAAAAGGATAGGGTGAAATAGATGACCCCTCTCTTTTTAACTATCTAATTGGGTTGGGCCTACACCAACCCACCCATCCCCGTTTTAATTAAATATTATTATTCGTAATAAAGATAATAATATACTATTATTCCTCCCTTTTATTTTATTTTATCTGTTCTAGAAATTTTAGGATGTTACATCATGACCCGCAGGTTGACTCGAATTCTGGGCCGGTTCGACACCGATTTAAGTGCAGATTCGATCCAATCACTCGATCGAATCGGTCATGGACCCAGTTACCGGTCGGACCGACCGGTCCGGTCCAAGTTTGATAACTATGGTTTTTAATGCATTATTTACTAATATTGTAACGTCCTAATTTCTCAACTTTAGAATAGTGTCCGTTGGAAACACCATTCCTGAATTTCTGAAATTATTTCGTTCAATTTTAATATCGTTAAACAAAAGCTTAGGCTTTCCAACGATTTGCTTAAGCTGTTACTGATACATACACCACAAACCCATACAAACTGAAAATCTTAATTAAACTTGGGGAAGGAACCTACAATTGGAGTGTTGTGGTTCATAAGACTCACACCAGATATCCGGTAGAATCTCCCCTAAAACTGGAGGTATACAAAATCCAAACTTAACCTGAAACTCAGTAAAACCACCAACACAGTTTAATAACATGAATTCACTAATATCAAACTAAGGCCTCCGTGGCCAGAACAGAATATTCATACACATATACATCAATATTTAACTACCTATCATTACATATGAATTAATTCAACTTAATAAGATGCAACACCTAAAACATGCTAACATATAGTTCATAGCTTAACACTAATTCTTTTCATAATGAAAACTCATTTTAGCTCAAAGTAAAGATACATGTACAATTCCATTACACAACGCTTATGGCTTAAACTCATGCATCACAATCATCTCAATATAAATGCAAATATGATGCAACTCACTGTTGTGCCCAGCAAACATGATCTTATCACTTAAACTGGAGTTAGAACTGAGCTCAGACTACGGGAAACGTCTTTCCCGGGGACGAATCCCACCCATTATTGGACCAAAGTCAAGTTTTCACATAATTACTTAATTTTCTTAACTCACAGCGCAAAGGCCGACTTGAATTAACTCACGGTCGAAACCGGCTTATATTACTCAAATGCACATAATCTCAATGAACTAATAACTGATATTCATCAAATGACAATAACGTCACATTTCGTAAGTTTCGAAAGCTAGGGTTCTCAATGTCAATAATAACTAACATACAAACAAATTACTAATTTCCTTAACTTAATCACATGATTTTCACACAATTAATAATAACTAACATCTACAAGTATAAAGAAGGGGGAATTAGGGATTAGGGTTCATACTCAAGACATGCAATCACAAAAGTGTAAGTGTGTGAGTTGTACTCACCTAATCTTGAAGCTCAAAGGAAGAAGAGTGGGTAAGGACGGATCACATGATGATTCATTGCTCCAATTTCCCTTTTCAAGCTCCAATCCAAGCTTTCTCTCTCTAAAAACCCAGAGTCCCTCTCTCTAGACTAAGGAAGAAAAAGAAGGAAAAGTGAAATTATGATTCTGAAAGAGGAATCTGGTGCTTTAAGTGGATTCTCGCTCAAGCGAGCTCTTCTCGCTTGAGCGAGCGTGTCGGTTGCATGACTTTCCTTCACATTCTTGCTCAAGCGAGACTATCTCGCTTAAGCAAGAATGACCCAGAAAATACACCCTCTCTGGATGATTCTCACTTAAGCGAAAACCGTCTCGCTTGAGCGAAAATTGTCCAGAGGGCCTTCCAAGAACCCCTGATTCTCGCTTAAGCGAGTTATGCAGAAACTCAATTCGAACACTTTTCTGCATAATTCGCTCAAGCGAGATCTTCTCGCTTGAGCAAGACCACTGGAACTTAGTTTTTAGCCTAAGTCTTATCTCCTAATTCCTAAACTTCCTTTTCTCAATTATTAACATACAATTCCCTATCTTAATCTTATGGATTAATAAAGGTCCTGATTTACGGGATGTTACAATTCTACCCCCCTAAAAAGAAATTTTGTCCCCAAAATTTGCTCCGGTCATCTTTTAACACCAACTCACCTTCTATCTCCTCCTCCCTCAGAGTACATGCTCGGACACCTACACTTCTTCCTTCAGACCCTAATATGGTTTTCTAACGGAGTCTCACACTTAATCACTCCACTCCTTAAATAATTCAACACATTTGGTTCAGCAAATTACCTATTAGGATCCTAAGGAAATAAAAGAGTTCATATCCCTTCTACATACCTATGTAAGCTTTGGTTCACTCTAAATAGGATAGTCATCCTAACCTAGATTAACATTCACATATTCCCTCTAATGTGACCTCCACAGGTGTTTGCATCTAAGGAAACTTTGACTATAAGATTTGCTACCTAACAAGCACTTACACTCTAACACAATATTCCATGAAATTACTCATACAAACTAATGTCACAAACTGATAGCAAGTTACATAGCACATTCAAATCATACAGTTACACAATCAAGACTACATTATAAGTCAAACAACAACTGTCCTCTAGAAAAATGATGAATCTATCTTAACTAACTTCCTCAGGGTGCATAATGTCCACTTAGAGCTTCAGGGTCACATTATATAAAGCTTCTAGGGAGAGGATACCGTTCTTAGGAATAAACCTAGGTTACTCTCTTTCTAATACAAGATAGACGGCTCTAACCTTATTAAGGAAGTGTCGTAACTTCATGACCAAGGTATCCTACTCACATAACTAACCATAATCTCCGTGTACATCGCACACACTATAGGAGTGATCAGTCCCTATAATGAGTACATGTACTACGAGATCATAGTAAGTTACGGGCAACTAACCTAACCACAGTCCAATTGGATTGAACTGCTCTGATACCAAAATGTAACGTCCTAATTTCTCAACTCTAGAATAGTGTTCGTTGGAAACACCATTCCTGAATTTCTGAAATTATTTCGTTCAATTTTAATATCGTCAAACAAAAGCTTAGGCTTTCCAACGATTTGCTTAAGCTGTTACTAATACATACATCACAAACTCATACAAACTGAAAATCTTAATTAAACTTAGGGAAGGAACCTACAATTGGAGTGTTGTGGTTCATAAGACTCACACCGGAAATCCGGCAGAATCTCCCCTAAAACTGGAGGTATACAAATTCCAAACTTAACCTAAAACTCAGTAAAACCACTAGCACAGTTTAATAACATGAATTCACTAATATCAAACTAAGGCCTCCGTGGCTAGAACAGAATATTCATACACATATAAATCAATATTTAATTACCTATCATTACATATGAATTAATTCAACTTAATAAGTCTTCTACTGGAAGTACTACTCCGCTTCACCATTCCTTTCCCTGTTTTATCAACACCTGGGATCACCTGCACAACTAGAGTATATCCCCGAAACGTGGGGTGAGACTACAGTCTCAGCAAGCACAACTATGCAGATGCAGTGTAAGAGAAATCAATCATATAAGATGCAACACCTAAAACATGCTAACATATAGTTCATAGCTTAACACTAATTCTTTTCATAATGAAAACTCATTTTAGCTCAAAGTAAAGATACATGTACAATTCCATTACACAACGCTTATGGCTTAAACTCATGCATCACAATCATCTCAATATAAATGCAAATATGATGCAACTCACTGCTGTGCCCAGCAGGCATGATCTTATCACTTAAACTGGAGTTAGAACTGAGCTCAGTCTACGGGAAACGTCTTTCCCGAGGACGAATCCCACCCATTACTGGACCAAAGTCAAGTTTTCACATAATTACTTAATTTTCTTAACTCACAGCGCAAAGGTCGGCTTGAATTAACTCACGGTCGAAATCAGCTTATATTACTCAAATGCACATAAACTCAATGAACTAATAACTGATATTCATCAAATGAAAATAACGTCACATTTCGTAAGTTTCGAAAGCTAGGGTTCTCAATGTCAATAACAACTAACATACAAACAAATTACTAATTTCCTTAACTTAATCACATGATTTTCACACAATTGATAATAACTAACATCTACAAGTATAAAGAAGGGGGAATTAGGGATTAGGGTTCATACTCAAGACATGCAATCACAAAAGTGTAAGTGTGTGAGTTGTACTCACCTAATCTTGAAGCTCAAAGGAAGAAGAGTGGGTAAGGACGGATCACGTGATGATTCCTTGCTCCAATTTCCCCTTTCAAGCTCCAATCCAAGTTTTCTCTCTCTAAAAACCCAGAGTCCCTCTCTCTAGACTAAGGAAGAAAAAGAAGGAGAAGTGAAATTATGATTCTGAAAGAGGAATCTGGTGCTTTAAGTGGATTCTCGCTCAAGTGAGCTCTTCTCGCTTGAGCGAGCGTGTCAGTTGCATGGCTTTCCTTCACATTCTCGCTCAAGCGAGACTATCTCGCTTAAGCGAGAATGACCCAGAAAATACACCCTCTCTGGACGATTCTCGCTTAAGCGAAAACTGTCTCGCTTGAGCGAAAATTGTCCAGAGGGCCTTCCAAGAACCCCTGATTCTCGCTTAAGCGAGCTACGCTTGCTCAAGCGAGTTATGCAGAAACTCAATTCCAACACTTTTTGCATAATTCGCTCAAGCGAGAAGATCTCGCTTTGAGCGAGACCACTGGAACTTAGTTTTTAGCCTAAGTCTTATCTCCTAATTCCTAAACTTCCTTTTCTCAATTATTAACATACAATTCCCTATCTCAATCTTATGGATTAATAAAGGTCCTGATTTACGGGATATTACAAATATTGGTTTATTGTTTTGTTATTTAAGTTTTAATAAATCAATATTTTTACTTTGTTATCTATTTATTTATACTGTGACTCATGAAATTGATATCATGACCAGTCTCTTTCTTTTATACGCTACTATTTTTATTTTAGGGTTTTAATTTGATTTTGGTTTTATAAATCTAATTTTGATAACCACCACTTCGGTCACTGAAAGTGTGTCCATCCGTCAATTTAGTCCCTGAATGAAAAAAAAAACTCCAAAACAGTCCTCGAAAGTGTTCATCGTCGGTCAGTTTAGTCCTTCTGTTATTGTGCGTCAGTTTATAGTAACAGAGACGCTATCTGACGTGTACAATTAAGTGTCATGGTGGCTAACTAACGTGAATCTGTATCTGACAGACTGACATAGACACTTAATTTCAAGGACTAAAATGAAATGATTTTCTCTCCTATCTCTTTTTCCTTAATATAATTAAAAAAATTATAGTTTATTTGTATATTAATCAATTATATTTATTAATATTAAATTATTTATTAATTTTAAAATATAAAATTATTTACTGATATGCTTTTTTAAAAAATATATCTTTTATTGTTTTACATAAAATTTAGAAAGTTTATTAAATATTTTTTTTAATAAAAAATATAATCAAATTTAATTAAAAATTTCCTTTTTATTGAATATTATTTATTTTAATTTTTAAAAGCATTATATAAATTTTGAATGCTAACAGATAAAAAATTAAAATTAATATCCCATTAATTATACTATTCAGATCCCGCCTCTGTGCCACTATTTTTCTTTTGGATTAGTTATAATAATTTTTTATATATTAAATATTCATAATTATTAATGTGAAATTATTGATTATTTTTTAACTATATACTCCTCATTTGTATTTTTATAAATAATTATATTTGGAAATATAGCACCAAAATTAGAATGTTTAAAGCATTATGTAATTCTAGAACATTAACTAATTTACTTCTATGTTTTTTCTATTATTTTTATATGTTAATCTATTTATAATTTATTTAATAAACTTTCATATATTAATTATTCACAAATATGACGTCAAAAAAAATTATTCACAAATATCAATTTATTAAAGAATTATTTACTCTATAAAAATAAACATTTTACCCTACATTATTTATTTCTTAAAATAATTGTCTTTTAAAGCTTTACATAAAAAATATAGAGTTTATTAAATACTTTCAATAATAAAGAAATAAAATGACATTTAAATTAAATTTTACTTTATAGTCAATATTTTAGAGTTTGAAACATTATTTATTTTTAAAATAAAAATAAATTATCCAAGATAATAATTATTTTTAAAAAATAAATAAAGTACATAACTTTATTTAATATCTTAAAATCTATTTTTTTTTATTTAATGTCTAATATGGTATCAACGTAAAATAATGAATTAACATATAGTTTTTGTTTAGAATTTTTTTGAAGGGATTTTTTTTTGTGAGAATTAACATGTAGTTGGTTAAAACTTAAAAAGAAGAATATTTGATTGGAAATAAAGTTATTTTGTCAATAGTGCATGTGCCAATTATGGTATATATATATATATATATATATATTTATTTATAATTAGTAATATATCATTCATGTTCACAGGTGATTTATTGAGAAAAAAAAAACTTCTTATATTACAATCCTAAATCAATTAAAAATCTAAAAAGAAACTTTTTTGAATTGGCATTAAAGTGGAGATCATCAAAATTACATATATAAAGGAGGGTTGAAAGAGAAAGGTGTTCAATGTCTATAAAAAGGGAAAAAAGTCACATATGTCCCAAAAGTGATATAAATTACATTGAAAAATATCCCAACATAATATATTTAGGATTTAGCTTATCTTATAACTACAACAAATATTAAAAATATGACAAAATAGGATATTAATATATGGGTTGTCTACGGTGGACCATGGTTCATGTGGTCCAAAATATGGAAATATAGTAATTTAAATTCCTAATCACGAAATTTAACGTTCATTTTATTAATGATTGATATTCAAATAATTTCCAGTTGCTTTTATAAAATATTATTTGAAAATAATAAAAATTTAAATTGATATTACCATGTAAATGATGTAATGTAAAATTTTGTCTTTTAACTTTAAATTGATATATCCTCAACGAAATTAGCATAAGTTGCATTATAAATTTATATTTTTCCTTAAATTAAACTCAAATAGTCATATAAAGACTATTTAATAAAAAATAAAATTATCTATTCATCTTTTATGAGCAAAAAAATATAAGCTGGACTAGATGGACCAAATTTTATTTGGTCCATCCTAGCATCGTCTTTAATACATATCTTCTTATTTATCTCGTCTATCAAACAAGTTCGTAATTACACAATAAATCGGTAAAATTAGTAATCTATACCTATATATAAAGGGAATGCCCTTTTTTTGGTTTCCACTTTTTTTAGACAATAATACCCGTAATTATTTTTTGAAAAACACACCAATAAAGAAAGAGTGAGGGTAACCAAGTAAAAGACCACAAAAAAAAACAGAATTCAGTATATCATCCAAATTTAAAGAAGGATTTGAATTTTTTTTTTATAAAAAAGGATTTGAATTTAAATTATTAATCAATACTTTTCAAATTATTTTAAAAATTCACGACTTAAATGATAAGGATAATATTTTAAATTTAAATTTAAATTAAGAAATGGAAATTAAAATTAGAATAGAAAGAAATAGAATCAATCAGGATTTGAATTTGAATTGTAAAAAAAAAGGATAAGTATTAAAAAAGTTATCATTAAAAAATAGAATTCAATATATTATCCAAATTTAAAGAAGGATTTGAATTTAAATTATTAATCTATACTTTTCAAAATTACTTTAAAAATTTACGACTTATCTATACCTATATATAAAGGGAATACCCTTTTTTGGTTTCCACGTTTTTTAGACAATAATACCCGTAATTATTTTTTGAAAAACACATCAATAAAGAAAGAGTGAGGGTAACCAAGTAAAAAACAGAATTCAGTATATCATCCAAATTTAAAGAAGGATTTGAATTTAAATTATTAATCTATACTTTTCAAAATTATTTTAAAAATTCATGACTTAAATGATAAGGATAATATTTTAAATTTAAATTAAGAAATGAGAATTAAAATTAGAATAGGAAAAAATAGAATCAATCAGGATTTGAATTTGAATTATAATAAAAAATTAGTGTTAAAAAAGTTATCATTAAAAAATAGAATTCAGTATATTATCCAAATTTAAATAAGGATTTGAATCTAAATTATTAATCTATACTTTTCAAAATTACTTTAAAAATTCACGACTTAAATGATAAGGATAATATTTTAAATTTAAATTAAGAAATGGAGATTAAAATTAGAATAGGAAAAATATAATCAATCGGAATTTGAATTTGGATTGTAAAAATAAGGATTAGTAGTGTTAAAAAAGTTATTATTAAAAAAATCAGAATTCAGTATATCATCCAAATTTAAAGATGAATTTGAAGTATTTAAAAATATAAATAAACAAATTTTACGTTTTTTCCCAAAAAAATGCGGATAGACAGGCACGGCAGTGCCTGTCTTTCCGCTAGTATCCATAATGTTTATACTAAATAACTATACTAGTCCTGTCAAAAAAAATATTAACCATACTAACAAAAATTAAAACAGAGTCAATAAACAAAATAAAATATAAAAAAATTAACCCCTGTTGTAATAAACATAGCCTGAATTCCCTAATTGATCGGGTACTAATTTTAATTTTATATCTGTTAGCATTCAAAATTCATAAAATGCTTTAAAAGTTAAAATATATAATATTCAATAAAAAGGAAAATTTTTATTAAATGTGATTATATTTTTTATTAATAAAAAATATTTAATAAACTTTCTAATTTTTATGTAAAATATTAAAAGATAATTTAAAAATAAACATATCGAGTAAATATTTTTATACTTAAAAGTTAATAAATTATTTAATATTAATAATTATGAATAATTAATATATGAATAAAGTATAATTTGTTCTAATTATATTAAGGAAACAGAAACAAAGAGAGAAAATCATTTCATTTTAGTCATTGAAAATGTCTACATCAGATACAGATCCACGTCAGCTAGTCACCCTGGCACTTAAATGTACACGTCAGCGTCTCTGTTACTGTTAACTGACGCACAGTAACAGAAGGACTAAACTAACCGACGGTGAACACTTTTCAGGGACTATTTTGGGATTTTTTTCCATTCATGGACTAAATTGATGGACGATCACACTTTCGGGGACTAAAGTGGTGGTTTATTTTTTGATTGTATTATTGTTTTAAATAAAAAAGATAAATGAAGGGTCGAGATTAAAATTAAATTAATAGTCTAGATTTATTTACCGTTAACTTTTTTTTTGGTTTAACCAAAGGTATCCTTTACGGGTGGCAATTCCTGTTCGGGCCAGGAACATCCACATCATGGTGGGGCTAGCTCTCCCAGCAGGGATTTTTTCCATCCACCTAACTCGAACTCGAGACCTTGCTTAAGGGAAAATAAACATATACCACTTGAACTAATCCCGTTGGTATTTACTGTTAACTTTAACCCATTCTTAACTGAAGGACTTATTATAATAATTATAAAAATTTAAGGATTAATTTTGAAGAATTAAAACTCCAAGGTGGCTATTTACAAAAGTTAAAAAGTTGAAGCTGGTTATTAGTTTTTTTTTTCCCTTTTCCTATCAGTACTTGGTGGACTAAAGTCTCACCAAGCACTCTCTTTGGCTTCAGAAAGTTTATGGCAACTACCTTTCTGTTTAAAAAAAAAAAAATTAAACGAAATATTCTCGTAGAAGTAAAAACTAAAAAGCATATCCAACTTAGAGTAATAATGATGGTGAGCTCACCATTAAATTGGGTTCTCTCTAGCTGTTAATGATCTGATTGTAAATTTATAATGTTCATTGAGATCAAATATTATTAGGAAACTAATGAAACGATATATCTTAATTGATTTTAGAAGATTATACATTTTGTAGTTATTTCTCAATTGTCAAGAGTTCATTTGTGTTCTTCTTTTGTTATTTATTTCAAATTATATTTTAAATAGATTTTCAGTTTTTAATAATACGAAGCTATCAAAAATGAAAATTATTTTATATAAAAGAAAATTATTTATTATATAATTCCAATATAATAGATTCTTTCCATTAATTTCCATAAAATATCCCTAAAGAATGATATTAGTAAAACTGATAAATTTTAAATCAATAAAAATCAATGTTTAGTAACAGAACATTCCACGGCCGGTCGGCCCAATATGTAGTGAGGCTTTAAACAAACTTTTATTTTGAGGCCTTTTTAAATACATAAAGTGAAAGAAAGAGGCCTTAAAAGTTACAATTCATTTAGCAAGGATTGAACCATCAACCCTTGAGGAGAAAAATCAATTTATAAACCAATGAAATAGGCCTAATTATAATAATATTTTTTATTTTTTGTATAAAAGATGTTACTAACAATCGGGGGCTTAAAGCAAGGACTTGAGCAACCTTACCCTTGGGCCGGCCCTGGAACATTTATTCATTCATGTTAATTATAATAGTGTGTAAATAATTTTTTTATTTATCCTCCAAAAAATCCCATATTATTACATTAATCTTAAAAAGATTTTTTAAAATAAAAAAATTTGTCAAATATTCAAAATAGTCATCAAATCTATCCTTTTGTGACACCAATTAAATATTTTATAAGAATGAATTGTGGCATCTTCCATTTTAAAAATTAACTGATAAAATCTTTAAACTATTTAAGATGGTCACACAATATATAATATTTTAAGGAATTAGTTAATTTAGTGATATTAATCTTTAAAAGGCTAATGTTGTCACATTTTAATGTTAGACCATAAGATATATAGAGAGAGTTTACTGTATGTTAAGGCCCAAAGTTTACTGTATGTTTACTAGTACCGGTTTATAATTATATTGTTAGTCTCATGATTTATTGTCAATAAATCAATATTTTCCCTTGGTAAGACCTATTGGAAAGCATAAAGTTTTCTCAAACACTAATTTTTTAATACGTAAATCAATTTCTTCGTATTGTGGCTCATGAAAAATCAATGAAGAGGTAAGTAATGAAATTATAATAAGACAATCACATAATATATACTTGCTGAGATT
Organism: Sesbania bispinosa; assembly: GCA_026901365.1. NCBI lineage: Eukaryota > Viridiplantae > Streptophyta > Magnoliopsida > Fabales > Fabaceae > Sesbania > Sesbania bispinosa. Next base: position 484,732 of record QLOH01000539.1, read on the forward strand.
GTTTATCTTCATTGAAAATTATATATTGAATTTCCAAAAGAAAAAAAATGTTGTACTCAATCAAGGAAACTTAATAATTAATAATTTATTAAACCATGCATAAGACAAATATAAGAGGGAATACCTTTCCCGCTAACCCTAAATAACCTAAATTACGTATATCCGTAACTAAAATACCTATGTCCTAAAATAATAAAGTAAAAGTTGAGCAAGAAAAAAGACTAGACTCGGAAGGCCATCACTTGCATCTTCTCATGATATGGTGCAGAAGCTATGAGATGATTCTTCATCATGTTGATATTCACCAGCAGGATTACGATATGAGTGTGGATAACTGTAGGAAGGACGATCTGGCTGATGATAACTGTAGGGACGATCTGGCTGATAATAACCGTATGAAGGATCCTGATAATAACCGTATGGAGGATCTTGATGTGAAAAGTTAGAGGAGTCATCTTGCCTGGTAGTACGATCAGGCCCAGTAAGATCATGAGTTCGATTATTATTATTGGATCTAGAGGAGTGTCCAGCATGATCCCGATTACTACGAGATCCTGAGGAGTGTCCAGCATGACTACGATCGTTATTATTGGATCGTGAGGACTGTTCACTTCTTAATCTATTTCTATGCAATAGGCTTTCTTCTTCTTCCTCAATTTCATCATCATGAACACGAATAACATTGGATCCCGAGGGTTGTCCAGCATCAGCGCGATTATTTCCATCATTAGTGCTGCGATTATTATTATTGGATCGCGAGGACCGTCGACCAGCATCGCCGCGATTATTTCCATCATTAGTGCTGCGATTATTATTATTGGACCGCGAGGACTGTCCAGCATCGGCGGGCCTTGTTCTTCCTCCCGGGACTTGGCCTTCCTCAGTTTCCGCAAGCTCAGGAGGAGTTGGGCCTAGTTCTTGACCAGGTCGCTGCATTTCAAAACTCACAATCTCTGGTTTTCTCTTAATGGCCTTTTTAACAGCCTTCTCAAGTTTTGAAGTATCTCTCCCTCCAACAACATAAATAAACCCATCATCAACATTTACGTGGACATAACTCACTCCTGCGTAGGAAATTAATTAAATTCAAGGATGAAAAAATAGTAAAGTTATTGAATTAGAACATGACTAACACACTATGTGCATGTAAAAAAGCAAAATGTCACATATATATAATTATATATCGAACAACACATGCAAATTATATATTTATTTATATTATAGTCTACCATCAAGTTTCATAAGCTTCTTGTGCACTTTCTTAGGGCAGGCCTTGCAACAATTGAGCCTCACTTTCAAATAACAAACCTGAAATAATCAAAAGCATAGTTAATATAAATCAGTAAATCACACAATAAATTTTTTAAAAGGAATTATGTGAACGTGTATATATATATATATATATATATATATATATATATATATATATCAGGGGTATGTAGGGATTACCGGAACAAGGTCTGCCATTGAGAAAAACCTCAGATGTATGTGTCATAAATCACAAGCAATTTCACGACGAGCTAATTATTTATATATATATATAGAATTGGAGTGTGAAGTGCCTCTGTTACCTTTTATAATATATATATATATATATATATATATATATATTATACAAGTTACCATATATATGTGTGTGTTTGTAATCTTGACAATTAAAGTTTATTCAAGGAAACAAAGAAAAAAAGTTTATTCAATATTTCCATTATTAATTATTTATTTTTAATACATATATAATATATAATAACGATACGTGCAAAAAAATTAGATTTTACTCTTTTAAACTATTTTTTATAAATTGAGTTTATTTTTAATTAATTAATTATTATTAATAAAAATGTTGCGATGAAGTATAGAAGTATTAATTTAAAATCACATGTTTTAATATGCTTGAAGTATAGAGCTGTCTTAATTATTTTTCTGATTTTCTTTCATTCTTTTTCTGATTTTCTTTTTTCTTTTTTGATCATGATACATGATACAGTGCTCACCACACTGTATTTTTTTTGTCCTTTTCCCTTTTTTTTTTAGCCTGTTTTTTTTTTAAAAATAGTTTTTATTTATTTTTTAATTTAGTATTATATTTTTTATTATTATTACTATTATTTATTTTATTAAATAAAAATATAGACCAAAAATACAATAAATGTGTGTGTTTTAGAGAGTTGACATAAATTTCTTATCATCATTATTCTATTTTGATGCTAATGACCAAATATACTGTTCCATTTATTGTTTCTGTGTAGATAATTAACCTCACAAATTCAATTAACCAAATATTTCACTCTGTTAACCGCCAATGTATATGTTAACCTCATTTAAAAATTTGTTCACCGTTTCTGGACACATAAATAACCACGTGTTAACAGGAGTTGCAATTAACCTCACAAAATCAATTAACCAAAAATCCTATTCTGTTAACCATATATGGATACACCATTAACCTCATTTTTAAATATGTTCACCGTTTCTGTCCACATAATTAACCTCGTGTTAACAGGAGTTGCAATTAACCTAACAAAATCAATTAACCAAAAATCATATTATGTTAACCACAAATGGATACACCATTAACCTCATTTTTAAATATGTTCACCATTTCTGGCCACATAATTAACCTCATGTTAACAGGTGATAAGTGCTAAATTTAATGAGTAGCTAAACTCTCCCATAGGATTGAATGTAGTTGATTCAATCCCCAATTGTATTTGAATTCTCTTTGTTATTTATGAATCCCTGTTTTTATAATATCGGTGTTTTTATTCTGTTCTTAATGCTTAGCTTCCGCATTTGTGCCGGAGTTATGGTTTGATTTTTATGGGACGCACTGGAAAGTGGTTTTATAAAATCAAGATGCGAGTTCTTGGGAGCCTAGGAATAGGGATCTTGAATTCTGATTTGGGTAAAAATTACTCAATAGAGTGAATACTTGGGAATAGGGTTCAACTATTGATAGCTATTAACAACTGATCTTAAAGCTAGACAATTCGATTAAGCAGCCAAGGAATTGGTGTTTAGGGGGTTGTTCTAAGGTTTCATATTTGAGTGATCTTTATGAATGAATTTTATTTGCTTCAATATTTATAATTATGAATTCCTAGATATCATTGATATCCAAAATACAAGAGGGGTGCGATAGACGAAGTTCAATCCTAGTTTCTCTTTATTTAATTTGCTCAATCTTATCTTTATCTCTTTGTCTCATTTTATTTTACTTTATTATCTTATTATAATCTTTATTTAATTTTCATATCCTAGTCTCCAGTTAAATATTCCTTAATTATTTCTTGTTGATTTAATTTCTTATTTCCTTAATTATCATAATAAATAAATTCCACAGTTTCTCTTTATATACTTAATTAGATTAGATACTAAGAATTTATTTTGTACCGTTCCCTGTGGATACGAAAAAACCCTTTTACTTACTATTATACTGCTAGATTTTGGTACGCTTGCCAGAATTTCAACAAGTATTTTTGGCGCCGTTGCCGGGGAACGGCGTCTCAATTTTAAATTCTTAGGAGGTCTATCCTATCAAGTTGTATATATTTTATTTTTCTTTTAATTTTTATTTTTTTAGGATTTTTAGGAAAATTTTAATTTTTTATTATTATTCTTTCACCCTTGTGCAAGTTTCTTTAATTTATGCTCTTGCGAGGACAGGTGTCTCAAAATCAATTGCTGTTTGATCCAGAAATAGAGAGGACATCCAGGAGGAACAGGAGTAGAAATAAAAGAAGGAGACAAGGGAAAAATCAAATTGAAAACAAAAATATGGCTGAAGACAACAACAAATTCCTCAAAGGAGAGTCTTAGGAGACTATGTCATGTACCAAGGGCCTCGATATTTTTCAAGCATTGTTGTACCAGTTACAGCAAAATCTTTAGAGATGAAGCCCGAACATTTGAACCTCATTAGTGCCCACCAATTTACAGGATTGGATAATGAAGATCCCCATACACATCTTTCTACCTTCTATGAATTGATTGGTACTATGGGATTTGAGGAAGGTGATTTGGAATCTATCTATTTACGATTATTTCCTTTTTCTTTGATAGGTAAGGCAAAGGAGTGGCTGAAATCACATCCCAATCAAAGTCTGAACAGTTGGAGCATAGTGGAAGACAAGTTCATGAAAAGATTCTTTCCACCATCACGCTACATTCAAGCCAAGTCAGGCATCTCCACATTCAGGAAAGGAGAAGACGAACCATTATGTGAAGCCTAGGAGAGATTCAAGTCGTTGCTGCGAAAGTATCCAAACCATGGTTTTGAAGACATTGCTCAGCTAAACATCTTCTGCAATGGACTCAGACCCGATTCAAAGTCATTTATAGATGCTGCAACAGGAGGGACAATTTTGACCGTAGATGCAGAGCGTGCTATTGCAATAGTTGATAATTTTGCACAGAATGACCAGCAAACTCAATATGGGAGACAACCAGCCCAGAAGAAGGGAATGCTAGAGCTAAATAGCAATGATGCACTTATAGAAGAAAATAAGCTCATTAAGCGACAGCTAGAGGCACTTAACAAGAAATTGGATACACTACCTCAACAATTACAAGTGGTGCAGTCTCAACCCAGCCAAACCTCATAGTTGATTTGTGATTTTTGCGGAGGCGACCATCCCAATGGTCACTGTTCCTATCAGGATACTCAAACAGAACAGGTCAACTATATGGGAAATCAAGGATGTAACGTCCTAATTTCTAAATCCAAGAATAATGTCCGTTGGAAACACTATTCCCAAATTTCTGAAATTATTTCGCGCCATTTTTTATATCGGTGAACAACTCATACAATCGCTTAGGTAATCCAACGCTTACTTAAGCCTTCACTACAAGTCAATCTACAAAACAACATGAAACATTATATTCAAATATAAAGGAAATGAACCTAGACACGAAGTGTCATGGTTCCCCAAAACTCCTACCAGAAATTCGGCAGAGTTTCCCCTGAAAACTGTGCGTTTTCCCAATTTTCGGCTTTCACCTGAAAACCAGCAAAATCACCAATACAATTCATATTATACCCGGGCTAATCCAATTCTACAATAAAAGGGCCTCCATGGCCTAAATAATACATTCTCGTTAATTTTCACAAAAATAAACCTTATTAATACTTAATAATAATAAAGACTAAATGTCCTACATCTATCTGGCAGCTGAGGAAGTAGGAGTGACCACCATAGGACTCAAGCTCTTCATCCAACGCTAAGAAACCCTAACCTGCACAACTGAAGGTAATTCCCCGTAATGTGGGGTGAGACTACATCCCAGTGAGCGTGATAATAGTGTGTGCATGTGTGGGAAGGCAAAACACATGGTAAACAACAATATAGCAAAGATGAACAGTTCATAAAACACTCAGAATGAAAGTACAAGACCTGTAACATCAATCATTCAATGGCAATCATAAGTGGATTAATAATCATAGGGAATCATGAACATGTCCATGCAACAATAGATCAACTCATAACTTCTCAATCGTGTTCATCACAAAGGATTCATCAAACAAAATCATGATAACTTAGACAATTAACAATAATTCTCAAATACTGAATTCTGCATCATGGATTTTAACCTTTCCCTTAGGCTAGACTAAGCTCAGACTAACAGGAACCGTCGTCCCTGAAGGCCGGAAGACCTTACCTAAAACCTTTTCCAAGGCCATAAAGACCTTAACCATTACCAAGGGCCAAATGACCCCAAACATTTCTTTGAACATGAATCAAGTTTGGAATGGGCAACATCCTTTTATACATGTCAATCATGATGGAAAATAATAACATAATTTACATTGTTCACATTCCAAACCCAAATCCCAACTAGATCAAAGATACAAATCCATTACCAAGAGGTCCGTAGACCCATAATCATTTTCCTTACCATTTTCATGAGGTCAAAGACCCAAAACGTTTTCCATGAACATGATGGGGGTAAAAATATGCACAAGCATGGTGAAATATATAAATATAATCAATTATATGCATAATCACATCTTAAACCTTCATTCTCATGAAAACCCCCAATTTCCTCTAACCTAGGGTTTACATTACAAAAGAATACATTCAAATCAACAACCCTATCTTCCTCTAATCAACAATAACCATGAATGCAAGCAAGGGAAGGTGGAATAGGGATCATACAAGGGAATTTTCATGACAAATGAGCAAGTGAGTGAACCACACTCACCTTAGGGGAAGAAATAGGGGCGGATGAGAGGTGGAGAGGAGAAATCCCAAGCTCCTCAAGTAATTGGGAACCTTAATGATGCTTCTTGATCTTCCTTTTCTTCCTCCTTCAAGCCCACAAGCTTCTTCTCTCTCTAGAACCCCCCTCTCTCTAGAAACCCTAGGAAACCAAGGAAAATGAGAGAAGAGAGTGGAACTCTCTGTTTTTAAAACTGATTTCGTGTATTCTCGCTCAAGTGAGATATTCTCTCTTGAGCGAAAATACCCCAGAGAGCAACCCTTCTCTAGACAATTTTCGCTCAAGCGAGATTTTTCGCTTGAGCAAGTATGAGTCTGTTTTGGGAGTGCAAATGAGCTTGGAACCCTATCATATAACCTATCAAACTGAAGCCCTGGAAGTTAGATTTCTAATGAAGGTGGAGTCACCTTAATTGGACACCCGTGGCTCTATATATTTTCTAATTAGTGCACCAAGGTCATTAGGCCTAACTCCCAAAATTAAGCAATAACCTCAGTTTGCGCCCCTATTGATTCCAATTCAATTCTCTCTTTCTCAAACCTACTTCCTATCCTCCAAAACTTTCTTCTAACTTAGTTCTTCTCATCCAACCCTTCCCCACTCTAATTCTTGATAAATCCATTCCCTTGACTACGGAGCTTATTCTTCCACGCTTAAAGGCTAAGATCTAGGGTGTTGCCCTTCTCCTTAACTCTTAGTCCCTCCTCTAAACTCTTTTAAAATACATGGTTCCAAATGGATTTTCCCTAATTTCTTGTCTGAAGTCACACTTAACCTCCGGATTCTCATCCTACTTCTAACTATGGGTTCACCACTTAAGGTTTCTCTTATGTTTCCTAGGTTCCAGTTTCTGGGATGTTACAGAGGAAGGCAAGGTAATTTCTCCAACAACAATCAATATTCACAAGGATGGAGAAATAATCAAAACAACAATTCTGGTTGGAGACAAGATGGAGGCAACAGGCAAATGCCTTATCAGCAGCAGCAACAAAGTTATCCTTCAGTGCAAGACAAGCTCTCAAAGATGGAAGAGAAGATTGATGCTTTTATGCAATCTTTTGATGGATTTAAGAAGAATACAAAAGCATCCATCAGACTTTTGGAGACTCAAGTTGGCCAATTAGCAAAGGACATGGCAGAGCACAATAAGGGCCAATTTACAGCAAACACTCAAACTAATCCCAAAGAGCAATGCAATGCAGTTACTACTGAAGGTAACTCATCAGAAGAGGGTGATCTAGAAGACAACATAACATCTGAAGAAAAATTGCTCACAACAGAAATTGTGTAAAGGAGTGTTCAAGTAAAAGAGAATGCAGAAGCAGTTCTAAAAGAAGCGGAAGATTTAGAAAAGGTCTACAACTCAGGTAAATCATTAGACCCAGGTAAATTCACAGTACCAGTTACTGTTGGTACTCAACCAGTCACAAAAGCTTTGTTAGATCTTGGGGGAAGCATCAATTTGATGTCGTTATCTTGTTTTAAAAGACTAGGGATTTTGAAGGTCAAACCGGCAGATGTAACTCTACAGCTTACAAACAAGTCCACACAACATCCCTATGGAATAGTTGAAGATTTGCCTATAAGAGTGGACAAGTTTGTATATGCTGCAGACTTCTTCATTGCTGAAATGGAAGAGGATACTGATGTTCCCTTAATTTTAGGAAGACCATTCATGAAATCTACCAAGATGATAGTTGATGTTGATCAGGGAAAATTTCAACTCAGTTCTCAAGATGAGAGTATAATTTTCCACTTAGACAGAGGGATTCCCCACCTAGCTAAACCACCAGATCAACTGAAGATAGATCCTACTGATGGGATCTGTACCACTCATTCTGAACCAAAGCTGCAGAAGGTAAGAAGAAATGAAGCCATGAATCAAAGAGTATTTGAGCACAAGAAGAAGAAGGTTCCCAATATTCTGAGGAAACCAACAAGAAGAAAGAAGCGGCTGCAAGAATCTATTGTGGAATTTCGATTCAAAAAGAGAAAAAGATCAACATCAGATGAGGAAGAAGATAGTGAGGAAAGTGATGACAAGACAAGAGGTTGGTATGGAGAATGGTTCAGAGCAACAGGAGGTGGAGCAGCTGATTCCACCATCATCTTCTAGTTGAAACCACCATGAGTAAAACAGGCGTCGACCTAAGTGACATTAAACAAGCACTTCTTGGAAGGCAACCCAATGTTTTATTTTTCTTTTTAGTTTTGCAATTTTTGTTTCTGTGTGTCTTAGTTAGAGTCAATACCTGTTTAGTTTAAGAAATTGATGGGAAGAGAACAACTAAAATAAGGAAAAAAAATAGAAACACTTTGAATTAGGAAGCAGCAGAAAATAGAAGAGAAAGAGGCATTCTGTTTTCTGCGCTTCACGCGCAAGTGAAGCGCAGAATTATCAATTTCAGTTATGTTTTCTGCGCTTCACCTGCGTTGAGCGTAGGTGAAGCGCAGCTACTCGCTCTAGGGAACGCTGCAACACGCGTTCTACCTACGTTGAGCGCAGGTGGAGCGTAAGTGCCCGCTCCTGCATAAATTCAAAATTCTGGAGCGGGGAAGGTCACTTTTCACCTTCCCCACGTTTCCTCAAGTAATTCTCTCTATTTCTTTTACCTTCTTTTCACCCTTTCACTCAAAGACCTCATCCTTTCAACTTCCTTACACTATTCCAGGTATGTTTTTATAAAAGATTTTACCGATTAAAATCCTTATTTCTCTGTTTCATTGAGCAAACCCTAGGATAGAAGACTTATGCTCTTAGAATTATATGATTTTAGAATAAATTGTCAATAGAGCCTTAGTATAAAATGTTGATTATGGTTGTATGCTTAGTGGTGATTTTTGAAATGCTCAGTGAGTCTCTGAAAATTATTCTGGTTGATAATATGTGTGTTTTACTTGTGTGAAATTTTGCACCAACCATTGCATGAATAATTGTGCATTATTGCATGTCTTAATGTCATTATATTTAAGCATAATACTGTGTACCATTTAATGCCTTGTTTAGAAATTTATTAGGACTTACTTTAACTTATCACTTTAGTATGTTCTTAAGAAATTAATAAATTGGCATTAGGAATCATGGTAGTCAAGGACTTATTTGAATGAACCTAACAATGTTTGCTAATTGAGTGCTCTGATTTTTGAATTAAGATGGCCACCATGTGTGTTTTTCATGAAAAGTAAGTATGTATGGCTTAATACACTAATCATGAATTAATAAGTTCTCTTTGTATGCATTGAGATAATATTGGTTCTGTTTAAATCTTGCAGATGGTTCGTTTCAAGACCACCGTTGCACCTGGTTCCTTAAAGAAAGGCAAAGGTGCTAAGAGAGCTCGAGATGTGCCTGAATTCGACGCTCTTAAGTTCAAGAGCCCCCAAACGTTCGAGGTCTACAATGCACTGATGACTTGTAACTTCATCAAGGAGAGGCCAATTGCTTTACAACCTGGCGAGTTTGATGACTTCTTGGAAGAGATTATTAGGCAACGTTGGAGGTGCGTTGCAGAGCCAGACTGATACTTTGACCCAGAGGTGGTCAGAGAATTTTATGCCAACGCCATTGGAGACCATGGCGCTGATGTACACAGGCGGTCCTATGTGAGAGGACGATGGGTTTCCTATGATCGTGACGCGATCAACACTTTTTTGGAGCGACCTGGACCTGATGATGAGGAGATGATGTCGTGCCAGTATCATGCACTGGTAGAGGAAGTAGGCATCAATGGCAATGATCCATTGGGCATTAGGACTGATGAGTGCTTATGCTTGAGGGGGCGTACCTTTGAGAGGAACGCTTATAGGCAGGCTGTCAGGATCTACAGGAATGATATGCGAGACATTGCCCGTATGTGGACAGTTTTAGTGTTGGCTAACATCCAGCCCACCAACCACGTTTCAGATATCATCATGCCAGTAGCACATCTCATCTATTGCATCTTGACTGAGCAGGACGTTGACATTGCCAAGGTGATATCTCATAAGATATTCATGACGACATCCTCTGTTGGGCGACGGATTACACAATCTCGGATCAGCCTAGGATTCCCTTCTCTCATCACTGCTCTATGCCACGTCTAGGGGGTTGAGGTGTTCCCCACTGAGCGTATCAAGACCCCTATGACTAAGGGGTACATTGAGGCTAACTGCATCCCTGATGAGGAGGAGGAGGAGCAGCCACCACTACCACAGCAGCAGTAGCCACCACCAACAGACACACACATCCCATTTTAGGCTCAACACATCATCTCTCAGAACTCTGCTCTTCACAGAGCAGCGGTTCATCTTCAGGAGTACCATTATCTGACTCGACTGGATCCCTACCCAGGCATGTTACCTGCTCAGTTCAGAGATTATTTGCAGTGGCCTAGGGACAGGCCTATTGTACCGGGAGAGGGAGGAGCAGCTACTGATGGAGTTGATGCTGAGGATCATGATGATATGGATGATGAGGATTGATTTTGGTGTTTTCTTTTCTTTTTCCATTCATTTTTCATTTTTTTTTCTTTTTCTTTCATTGGATCTGTACTGTATCTGATATTATTGACTTATTATTCCTATGCAGTATGGATTCCAGTATGTTTATTGTTGCATTAGGATTTAGTTAATTATTTTAGTAATTTAGGATTTTAGGAAATAGGGATTTAAGGAAATAAATTTAAAATCTCAAAGCTAGGCAGTCTAACTAACTGAATTAGGAAATAAATAGGAATTTTGTGATTGAATCCATAATCAGTTAGGATTAGGATATTATGCAGGAAAATATATCAGGGTAGTTAATTAATTTTAATAAGTGACTTCATCAAGGAAATTAGCCAAAAAGCCGGTGAGTTGTGAGACCAAACACTTGATTTGAGAGTTTTCACCATTGTTTGTTAACTGCTATTGCTTGAGTGTTTGGATTTTATTCTGCACATGAAAAATATGGAAGTGATAAAGGCAAATTTGTGATTATAAATTATTTGCTCAGTGCCAAAAAGCCAACCCATGAAAATTTTTTCCAAATTTTTTTTGGTAATCCATTTGAGCTTTAATGTTTCTTTTCTTATGCACCCCAGCCAACATTAATGTCTATTTCCTGTCCCTTACACACTTGGGATAGAGAGCAAAGGTGCAGTTTGATAAAATGGGAGAATTAGTTGGTTACTTGAAAGTGATTTGAAGAAAAACAAAGAGCAGGCACAAGAAAGCAAGGTGAGTCACTCCCTCAAGAATGAAAAAGAAAAACAAAAAGTGAATAAAAAGGGAGTGAACCACCAATCAAAAAGAAGAGGCCAGCTGAATAATTAATGCAGATCAAGAATGCAGTGGAGAATTTAGAGGAAGTTCAAGAAAAAGAAAAATTCAAAAATTGCTCTCTATTCCAGTGTTTCTTTGCATATCTAGAAAAACCATGAGTTCTTGACAGCCCATCCTTATTACAACCCAAGAAAGACCTTTTTTGATCCATGATTTATCATGTGCATGTTTATTAACCAGAAACGACTATCAATTTTAGTTGTTCAACTGCTGTGAAAAATTGAGGGAAACACTTACCCGTGAGCATGAGATAATTCCTTGATTTATCACTTATTGTTCTGATTGCTACTTGTGAAAAATTTTGAATGTGTTTTTATCCTGTTCTGATTGAGTCTTGGAAATATTACTTAATTCTGATTTTCAATCTGATATTTGGAAAGTGACAGCTGCCTAGCAAAGAGATGATGAAATTATTTCCTTATTATTGAGAATCATAACAAGGGATTGAATTCATTTGATTGCAAAAGGTTTTCTTGCTTGAGGACAAGCAAGAAGCTAAGTTGGGGGGAATTTGATAAGTGCTAAATTTATGATAAATTCTTATATATTTTCAGCACTTATCAAGGGCAAAATGTTAGATTTATTCCCCAATTTATCTTTTTTTAGTTTAAATTGCAGATCTTGTGAATATTTAATTCAAATTCAAATTTGATGATATTTTGATAAGAAATATGTTGATTTTGTAGATAAAAAGGAAGGTTTTAAATGAAGAAACAAGATAACATTTATTTGAAGAAAGAATCTGCAGATAAGATTTTAAATGGCAGCAGATCAAGATAAAATCAGCAGTTATTTGGATAAAGATTCTGCAGATAAAATTCTCAGTTCAAATTCAAATCAAATTGAAGATAGAATCAGCACAAATCAAGCTAAAAAGAGGGAAATAAGGAAAGCGTAGCAGACAAAGATAAGATCAGGAAGAGATCAAGCTGAAAACCAGGAAAGCAGGAAAAGCATAAACGGCGAGCTGCGCTCCACCTGCGCTGAGCGCAAGTGGAGCGCAGGAATTAAAATACCATTCTGTTTCCTGCGCTTCATCTGCGTTGAGCGCAGGTTGGAGCGCAAGAATACGGAAACATATCTCCAATAAGATTTCCAACAAGATTCCTTCCAGATTTGAGATAGCTTTCCAACTTCTATCCAAAGGACCTTTTGCAAAGATCAAAGCGGAGACGGCAAAGCAGATCTAGAGCTAGAGAAAAGTGTGACAGTCTCTCTATTGGTTTGTAATGGCTACCCTAAGTAGCTAAACTCTCCCATAGGATTGAATGTAGTCGATTCAATCCCCAATTGTATTTGAATTCTCTTTGTTATTTATGAATCCCTGTTTTTATAATATCGGTGTTTTTATTCTGTTCTTAATGCTTAGCTTTCGCCTTTGTGCCGGAGTTATGATTTGATTTTTATGGGGCGCACTGGAAAGTGGTTTTATAAAATGAAGATGCGAGTTCTTGGGAGCCTAGGAATAGGGATCTTGAACTCTGATTGGTGAAAACACTCAAGTTGTCACTGTGGGAACCATGATGACTTGATAGCTTTTACAACTGTTCTTCAACCGGGGCAATTTGTCATTATGGGAACCAGGATGAATTGTTTATGAGTATTTCATATATGTGGGAACCTTTTATGAAATAATGAGCCCGTTTGTTTAAACTTTTTTCTTAAAAGAATCACTTTTTTTAATAAAAAAAGCACTTATAAATTTTTTTAAGATGTTTGTCTAAATTTTTTTTAAGAAGCAGAATCAGAAAATAATCAGTTTTCTGCTTTTTTTAAGAAGCAACTCAGAGCTACTTCTTAAAAAAAGCAGTTGCGATAGAAGAGAGAGAAAAAAATTTAGAAAACACAGAACTTTTTCACTTCGCAAAAATACCCCTTCTGAAATGTGAATATGACAAGCATTGTCCTTCACAAAAACTCATCCTCTTCGTCGAACAGGAGCATCTTCTTCATCTTTTCTATTCTTCGTCGAGCTGATTTTTCTAGTTTTCCTTCTCCAGTGGCCACACTCATTACTGCTGCTTGGAAAACTGTCACAAGCAACCGATATTTTCAAATTGTGTTATTAGTCGGGTTAAATCCCCCGTTGGACTGGTTTACACTGATGTCTGATACTGATTGAGTTGTTTCTGTTTTGGGATTCCTTATTTTTTATATTTATTGATGTTTATTCTTATTGTACCCAGCTTTAATAATGGAAAATATTTGAGTTGTCAATCCTTTTGTACCTTCACGATCAATTTAGTACCTCTTATATATCTTTTATGCTTCGATAAGGCCTGTGAAATGTTCTGCTTTGCTTACAACTTTTATGCTTTCATGGGGCATCCTTCAGAAATATTTATTTGATCACACCTCTCAGCAAAAATGGTATTGTTGAGTGTAAGGACAATCATTTAAAGGAATGCTCATCCTTCACAAATTGTTAACTGTTTAAAAATAAAAAAAAAGTTAATATAAATCCTTGTTATAAAAATAATTTTTAATTATGTATTTTACGTGTAAAATTTTTATTTTGGTTGATCTAGTCTAAAAGTTTTTAGAGTTAAAAAACGAAAAAGATATTCAATTTTGGGCATTAAAGTTTTAGAAGTGCTTTTTATGTCCTTTATTGTAATTTTACAATAAAAAGAATCACTTTTACATTGTTATATCCAAATAAAATAAAAAGCGCTTATTTTAAAAAAAGTGCTTTTTATGATTGTAACCAAACGAAAATTTACTTTTGATTATACAAGAATCTCTAAAATAACAATTAATTTTTTAACTGATTAAAAAAAGTGCTTTTTTTAAGCACAAACAAACTGACCCAATATTTATTTGTGCTTCGATATTATAATTGCATATTCATAAATATCATTGGGTTTCAAATGCAAGAGGAGTGCGATAGATGAAATTCAATCCTAGTTCTAGTAATTGCTCAACCTATCCCAATTTACTGCTTTTTATTTACTATTGCAATCTACACAAACAACAACCATCTTCTCTCACTTGATAAGTGTGACCACTAGGATTTACAATTGAACCGTTCCATGTGAATACGACAAAACCCTTTTACTTACTATTATACTGCTGGATTTTGGTATGCTTGCCAGAATTTCAACAACAGGAGTTGCAATTAACCTCACAAAATCAATTAACCAAAAATCTTATTCTATTAACCACAAATAGATACACCATTAACATCATTTTTTAATATGTTCACCGTTTCTGGACACATAATTAACCTCGTGTTAACATGAATGATTAACACAAATTTTATGTGATCATTTATTGTATTTCTTGATCTATATTTTTATTTAATGAGATAAATAAATAAAAATAAAAATAAAAATAAAATAAAAAACAAATAAAAATTATTTTTTAAAAAAAAGGGACTAAAAAATAGGGGGATAAAAAAAGTCACTAAAAGACAAAACCACACTAGTGTGGTACAAATAGTGCACCACACTTTTATGGTACGTTTAGAATTACCCTTTTTTTTCCTATTCAACAAGAACCGTGATAAACATACCGCGTATGGTGCTCACACCAATCGTACCGCATTGTGCGTGGTTTGTCTTTTTTTTTTACCTTTTTTTAAAAATAATTTTTATTTATTTTTAAATTTATTATTATATTTATTATTATTTATTTATTTTATTAAATAAAAATATAGACCAAGTAATACAATAAATGTGTGTTTTTTGAAAGGTTGACATAAGTTTTTTATCATCATTATTCTATTTTGATGCTAATAACCAAATATACTATTCCATTCACCATTTCTGTGCACACAATTAACCTCACAAATTCAATTAACCAAATATGTCACTCTGTTAACCGTCAATGTATACACCATTAACCTCATTTAAAAATATGTTCACCATTTCTAGACACATAATTAACCTCGTGTTAACAGGAGATGCAATTAATAACCTCATAAAATCAATTAACCAAAAATCCAATTCTGTTAACCACAAATGGATACACCATTAACCTCGTGTTAACGGGAGTTGCAATTAACCTCACAAAACCAATTAACCAAAAATCTTATTTTGTTAACCACAAATGGATACATTATTAACCTCATTTTTAAATATGTTCACCGTTTCTGGCCACATAATTAACTTCGTGTTAACAGAAGTTGCAATTAACCTCACAAAATCAATTAACCAAAAATCATATTCTGTTAACAAAAAATGGACACACCATTAACCTAATTTATTAATATATTTCTGTACACATAATTAACCCCGTGTTAACATGAATGATTAACACACATTTTATGTGATCATTTATTGTATTTCTTAATCTATATTTTTATTTAATGAGATAAATAAATAAAAATAATTATAATAATAAAATAAAAAATAAATAAAAATTATTTAAAAAAGGCTTGAAAAAAGTCACTATGTGACAAAACCGCAAACGGTAAAAATGCGGGTCGTACTGTTGCGGTACGCTAAGATTTATTCATTCAACAATTATATACATCGATTGCTATCCCACATAACATATTGCGCTCTATCATACTATCAGTATTTGTAGAGTAAAGTATGTTACACATATTTAAAAAAAGAAAAACCACAAGTCAATCCAAGTCGGGCCCAAGGGTCAAGCTACTAAAGCAATGATTTTACCACAATAACTACAAACCTTATAACTTCCTCCCCCTGCATATGAATTTCCTCTTCCTCTACCAAATTGCTTCTTAGTGTCAACAACATTCACAAATGTTTGACTATCCTCATTGTTAGAAGGATTTACAGTAGATAAAACTCTCCTTTCATGTTGTATCACCAGTGAAAAAACTTTATCTATGTCAGGAAATGGTTCCATGATTAAGATCTGAGTCTTAACCACTTCATACTCATCATTCAATCCACTAAAAAACTTCATTATGCAATCCTCTAATGTGTAACTTTGTCCTAAATGAGTAGCTGCACAAACACGTTTTATAGTACAAGAGCATGCAAGGAATGGTCTAAAATTCTCCAATTCTTGCCAAAGAGAAGTGAGTTATGTGAAGAATTTAGTCACTGTATTGTTACCTTGTTTGAGTGCAGTAATTTCTTGTTGTAATTCGAAAAATTCTTACTCTATCAGCGTGTGCAAACCTCTTCTTCAACAAATTCCAAGTTGCTGCTGCAACTTCCAGATACATTATGTTTTGAGCAATTGTTGGTTCCACTGAATTGAAAATCCAAGAGAGCACCATGTTATTACATCTTTCCCAAGCATCATAGCTGGAATCAAAATCTCCAGTCATTGGCAGCGATCCATTACCAAATTTGAATTTACTTTTCGAAATCAAAGATCTCTTCATGGCCCGAGCACGGCTATAGTAGTTTTTGGTTGACAAAAGTGGAGATACAAGGCTAATAGCTTGATTCCCTCCAGGAGCTATGTAGTAAACACTCAGAGGATTTAATGTTAGGTCTTGTGGAGGAGGTGATGGTGTGTTAGAAGTGTGACCAGAGTTACTCGCACCTCTAGCCATGGTAGCAAGGATCATAGAGCTCTTGAAAATTCAAGAGCTCTTATACCATAAAAATAGCATAAAAGTATTTGATAGGATAAACTTGTGAGAAAGATAATATGATTCCCTGAGTTATTACAATGAAGCTAGCCTATTTATATAGGCAATTACAAAGGAGAAGCAAGGGAAGCATGACAAAAAAAAACGCGGGAATGGTTAGTGGTTACCCAGCTAGGAAACTGAATAACAAAAGCATTAAACAAAAAAAGCTAAAATGGAAAGTGGTTACACGTGATTGCACTCAGTCATAATGTGAAAACGATGTGGGACTTGTATTTCAGTAACTCTCAACTACTACTTATTGGGACTTAAACAATAGCCGATGTGGAACTTGAGTTTTCTGCTTTAATTATCAACTTCTTCTCTTCTAATCTTCTTCTCTTCTAATACCTTCTGGTCACTAGAATCGAGATCTTCTTACAAGATATTTCCCTACTCATGTTCTTAACGAGATTTAATTTATTCCATCAATATTAATTTGGAGAGGCCTCGTGACTTAGCTACTTGGTTAGCTTCTGCAGATGGAATTTTCTCTATTATTCAAGAAATTAATCAGGAATAGAACAATCCGCATGCTTCCTTGTTTAAGAAAGTTTGGTCTTGGGTTGGTCCTCAAAGAATTAAGGCTTTTCTTTGGCTCTTGGCTAGTGATGCCCTGCTCACCAATTCAAATCGTACTAGGCAACATATGACCAACCAGGACTCTTGTCCCATTTGCAACCAGGTCCCAGAGTCTAATCTTCATGTCGTCCGTGATAGCGCTTGGGCTAAACAAGTTTGGGCCGGTGTATGAATTGGAATATCTCTTATATTCCTTTTTATTATTCATTCTCCTTTTCTAGAAATAAAATTAACTAAAAAATCTGAGTATCACAATTTTTACCTAAATCATGTCCAAATTAAGCACAAATACAATGAACATATATTGTCCTAGTCTTTAACGTTTTCAAACACATACGGAATTCCCCGCCTTAATTTTCGTATTATCTTTTTTCGCCTAATTAGTTCATCAATTTTGGGCGCAATGTCTAGCTTTTTCCTTTGCAAACTATAGGTATTCCCTATTATCAGGGATGAGCTTAATTTAAGGCTCTTCACCCCTCCCGAAGAATGTGTTTAATGGGATCAAACTCGTGAGCTCTTTCCACACTCTCAGTCTGCGTTGCCAACTGAGCCGTAGCTCATTGGTTGAACAATGTCTAGCTAGTTGCAGATTTTTCATCAAATGCCGAAGCTTTAGAACCGTTCATAGACATGGAGTGAAGGCAGGGAATTTGAACCAATGATTCAGCAAGCAAATGATTTTGGATAATAATGCAAAAAAATTTTACACTGTCAGGGCAAAATTAAATCCGAAATATAACAATCAACTAGGAATCATTTTGGAAAATTTTCACCACCCAGTGGATCACACCCTCACCCAAATACGTTGTACAACATAAAAACAATCAAGAGAATGGAGATACCCAAATTCAATTTGAAATCATCAAACCGAATTAACATAGCGAAAACAGAATCACCCCTTCTTCTCCCCACACAAACACAATCTCTTCTTGTCACAATAGCCTCCATTCTCATTGCATTCCTCTTGTTATCCCTCAAAAATAAAATAAAAAATTAAAAAAATACTAGTATTAATACCGGGGCAAGGTTCATTTGTATACATATAGTCATGCTAATTTGAATTGGCAGTTAAGAAGAGCCCACCACCACTCATAGGTATGTAGTATATGAGATGTGATGTGATGGGTTGATGGGGTGTGATTCATCATGATCATGTTCATGTGCATCATATCACATCCTACATTCATCAAGTTTATGTACAAGATGAGGATTTAAATTGAATGAATTGAATTGAAAGTTTTTCTTTTCCATTTTGTGATGGCATGGCGCATTATATATACGCATGGTTTACACATAGGCAACTAATTATTGATTAATTAACCTAAAGAGCACTGAAGCCTCCCCCTTTCATCATTTGCTTGAACTCCTTGTAATTAACCATCCCATCTCCATCAACATCAACCTTCATAATCATCCTTTTGCATTCTTCAACAGTTCTTCCCTGTTTGAGGCCCAAAGAGGACAAAACCGCTCTGAGTTCATCAACGGTGATGAAGCCATCACGATTTTGATCAAAGACGTTGAATGCCTCCCTCATGTCTTCCTCTTCATCACGTTCGTCCATGATGGATTGGTATAATTCACCAAACTCGTCCATGTCCACGCACCCATCTCCGTTCACATCGATCTTTTCAATCATCTGCGTCAATTCCTTGTCAGGGATGAAGATGCCCAAGTTCTCCAATGAGTCTGTTAACTCCTTCTTTGTGATTCGACCATCCCCATTTCGATCAAACATTTGGAATACGCGTTTTAGCTCATTTGGGTCCATTATTATTATTGTAATAAGGGACCGTGATGATGATGAAGAAGAAGTACTTGAAGAGGAAAGGGATGAATTAGAGGAAGGTGAAACTGTTTAATTGGATGGGGTTGATTGGATTGGGAAGGAGAAGGGGTCTCAGCTTCACAGGAGAAATGAATTTACAAGGTTGTAAAGAACGAAAATCTTGAACAAAATAGTTGGAATTGGGTGACTGAGACAGCGAATTTGTGGTGCTTGTTGCGGTTTTTGCTATGACTATGGGAGAGATTTTTGGGTTCTAAATAAAGGGAAGGCACAACATTATATATATATATATATATATATATATATATATAAAAGGAATTGAACTAGTAGTTTTACATCTTCTAAACACGCTTTGCCGTCCTCCATCATCGTGGACATCTTCTTTAAATTAAGAAATTGGATTCAATTTTTTATGTTTTTTTCTTTGACATTATTATATTAATAAGTGGCATAATTAATCTAAATTCATTTTTAAAATTTTTTTATTTACAATTATTTATTTGAAAAATAGTATATCTATGAAAAAGTATATATATGTTTCTTTGTTTGAACCTCCATTTATATCTTAGAGCTCATGTAAATGGAAGTCCTTTATAATTTTTTAGTGTGAAATCTTTTCTATATTAGATTAGGATATCATCCCTTTATGCTTAAAATTTTTCCTAAAAAATTATATTTTTTATTTTATTATATTTAAAAATATGTGTTAATTAATGACGATAACATCTCTTTCACTTATGCGTGAATTATAATTAGATAATTTTTTTTATACCTAAAAATGGGGTATGATAAGTGTAAAGGAAAAAGATAGAACAAGAGGAAAAAAAGAGAGAAAATAAAATATGTAATGTGTAATATGAAAAGAAAATGTGAAAAAAAAAAGTGAGTACATAGAAAATGTAAGAGAATGAGGTGTTAAAAAACAATTGGTTACAATATAATTATATAATATACGATGACTATCATTATGGTTCATTCAACTTGTTTTTTGTTTTTCAAAGACGCGTTGACATTAACAATTGCTTTACCATTTCCAGCTATTCAATTTGGTCCTGGTCATTTCAACAAGGGTGCCTTCTCTTGTTTGGCAATGATAATAAGCTACTCCCTCCATTTTATATTGATAGTTGTTTTAGGAAAATAAATTTTTTCATAATATGGGTCGTTTTCTAGTTTCTATGTGAGTATTAATATTAGTTTTCCATTTTTACCCTCCCATTTTTATGGGAAAAGAAATTTAAAAAACTGTGCACCACACTACTCATTAATATATTTAGGTAAAATGAAAAAAATGTGTAGTAAATTAATAAGGGTAATTTAGTAAGATTACTATGCCTTTTAAGTCATTTATTATTATTCTTAATTTGTGTGTAGAAACCTTAAACGACTGTCAAAATGGAATGGAGGGAGTAGCTACTAGCTTATTTGATTAGCTTACAAGTTAGTTTGATCAACACAAAAGTGTTTGATAAGGTAGATCAAAGTAGCTTATTTTAGGAGCTTATAGCTTATAAGCTACAAGCTAGTTCACCTAGCTTCTAACTTGTAGCTTGTAACTTATTTAATTTTCTTCCATCACTACCCCTTATATTTTAATACATTTCCCTTATTATTCTTAATTTATTTTTACCTATTATTATATATTTTCAATTTTAGTAACAAAAACCTTCCAATCTATTTTTACCTATTATTACATATATAATAAGTAATTTAAAAAATTACGAATTAATTAAATTGTTATTTTCTTTTCACTATTTTATGAAATTATTTTTATATTATACTATTTATTTTATTAATTTCATTATTTATTTTAATTTTTAATTAAATATTTTATCACTAAAAAGGTTTAATAAGAATTTAATTATTTTTTAAAAAATATAAAATTATAATTACTTAATAATATATATTTTTCTAAAAAACACAAATAGAATTTATATAATAAAATTTATGTAGTTATGCTCTTTTATGTCATTTTACATTTACTAACTAGCTTATCAGCTAGTTTTACCAAACACTTCTAATTCAATAAGTTAGCTTATCAGCTCGGAGCTTATAAGCTAGGAGCTTATCAGCTAGCAGCTAGCTTACCAACTACCAGCTAACTTATCAGCTAGTTTTGCCAAACACACCCTTAGTCTATGTTATTGTTAAGCCAATCGTAGTGCCCATTTGGGTGGGCGTTTGAAAAAACAAAACCTAGGTTTTGCAAAATTGATTTTAAATCACTTTCGTCCAACATGCTTCATAAAATGTGCATCACTCATCTCAACCATTCATTTCTAAAATTAATTCTGCTCAACTGTAAATCAAACGGACCAATAATCTATATAATTCACCATTAATAATAATAATAATAATAATAATAATAATAATAATAATAATAATAATAATAATAGAGATCTGATACAGAAAAGCACCCAATTTAAAACAAGAATTCACCATTCACCAATTTTATTTATTTTTATTTCTGACGGACACATTATTTTTCATTAAATTGACATAGAAAAGAGCTAGTGTTGGTAACGGACAAATGTTTAATGTCAAATCATTACAAACAAAATATATCACGCTAGCTGCTATGTTGAAATTAAAAGCATAAATACTTGTGTGTGTGTGTGAGAGAGACCGTTGATGACGGATCTAACTATCTAACTAAACGTTGCTGGATGGACCCGGCTAAATAACGATGCCGGCATTATTATATTTAATAATTTAATTTAGAGTTAAATATGTTTTTGGTCCATGTAAAATAGGCCAGATTTAATTTTAGTCCCTAAAATTTAAAATCAGTGGTATCAATCCCTCAACTTTCTTAAATACCCTATATTAGTCCTTCCCACTAACTCTGTTACATTCTCCGTTAAGTTGGGCCATGTCAGCAGTGTTAGTCAGCTTTTATTAGGTAACGTGGCAATCAAACAAATTCCCTAATATATGAATGGAGGAAATCTTATTCCTCAGGGTATGTTTGTGAGTTGGAAAATGAAGGGTAAGGGAGGAGAAGGGAAAGTTTGTAGGACATTCTTCCCTCCCATGTGTTTGTGAGTTTAACTCTCTCATTTTTTAAGTTACAAAGCATTCTCCCTCCTTCCTTCCTCTTTCTTTTCCTCCTAACTCTTTCCTTTCCCTTCCCTCCAAACTCCCAGACACAACCTGAGAATCCTAATTCATCCCCAATGATAATGTTGGACCCATGTAGTCGTGCTTCATTCCACGAAATCATTTGTTGACAGTGGAACCATCTTCTTCAGGATCCCTAGCTTCATTTCCAGCTTCCAAATTGGTTCTTGCAGCACTGTTCATTGCTTCATTCTGTGTTACACATGGGTAGCACATTCAGGTCAGTAAATGACCAACTATCAGATAGTGGAAAATTACTGCATACATAAAGAACTTACCCACAAATTGCTGACATGGACTACTTGTGCAAGCACCTGATCAAAACATGGAATTGGTGAAGTTTGTACTCCTCCTAAGCTTGTAGATGCCTGTTCTGCTACTCCATTTGTTGATTTCTCTGGAATTAGTTTCTCCTGAAACATGAAATATTGGTCAATGTTATAAGATTACATACAATATGGATCAACAGAGGGGGCATTTGAAGCATGTAGTTACTACATTCTTCTTGTTGTTGTTCATTGCATGAGTTGGATCAACAGAGGGGGCATTTGAAGCATTTTTTCTCTGTCACAACCAGAAATGAAAATTATTGAGGGAAATTAATTATGAAACCTGAAAATAAACAAATATGCTTGAGCAGAATTTTAGTGAGAGCAAACCTTCTTGGCAGCTGCTTGCTTTGATGCTTGTGCCTGTTTTGAATTCTCAGCAACAGTATTTATACTGACAGAATTTTTTTTCTTAGGTCTTCCCTGCAACATATTTAATTTCTCATGAATAACACAGGAAAAAATTCAATTATAAGCTCAACAGAATTAGTAGATGTAGTACCCTGGGTCTTGCAACATTCTCTGCATTAGTCTCAACCTGACTTTGCACAGGGGGAGCATCAGATGGTACTTCCTGAGTTTCAACCACATTTTCTTCATTAGTCTCCACGGGTGGAGGAGGTAATTTGCATTTCCTGGTGTTATGGCCTTTCTGTTGGCACCTGCTGCATTTGTTAGTGGTATGTGATCTTTTAAGTTTAGTTGAGTTAGACTCTTCATCTGGTTCTCTCCTCCTCAGCTTTTTGGGCCTTCCAGGCCCAGGTTTGTAGATAGGAGGCAAAATAGCTTCAAACTGTGTCTTTGGCCATAAGGCTTGTCCATTAATAGGGGCAATGGTCTGCCCATAACACTGCTCATAACATTCTCTTTTGTAATATCTATGAACAAAAAATTCAGGGTCCTCTCCCTTGTAGGTAATGGCAGCCACTGCATGCCTACAAGGGATCCCCACTAATTGCCAAAAATTACAAGAACATGAGTGTGTATTCAGATCAACAACAAATCTATCCCTTGACATGGTATGAGTCACCTCAAATTTCAACCCTCCAGCCCATGTTGCTAACCAGTTACCACTTTTTTCTACCTCTTTGTCCAACCTTCTTCTAGGTTTAGGCATCACATCACCCTCATACCTAGCTAATTTTTCCTTTAATGCAGCAAACCTAATCATAAGATATGTCCTAATCCATTCACACATGGTAATTATGGGTTTATCCCTAGCTAAAAGGATAGTGCTATTGAAAGATTCAGATAAGTTATTCATCAAGTCATCACACCTAGGGTAGAAACTAAAGGCATGCTTACACCAACTCTTGGTCGGAACCGCCCTCAACCAGTCATGAGCTTTCACATCCACTTTCTTTAGCTCCTCCATCTTCTCATCCCAAGCCTCAATATATGTAGCTTTTGCTGCTCCCATCATTAGATCCCGTATAAGTGTCCCCCCTCCAAACTTTTTCTTGAAGTTGTTGTAAAGGTGTCTAAGGCAAAAGCGGTGTTCCACTCCTTCCAACAACTCATCAAAGACTGACATCAGCCCCTGCACACAAATATTAAACAATTAATTTCCAATTCATGAAATATTACAATTCAAGTTATAAAAAAATCTCTAGTTCTGACTTACTTTCTGTTGATCAGAAATGAAAACCCATCTGTGGGTTCTAATGTCACCAATGTCTTCTAATAGTAATGTAAGGAACCACCTCTAGGACTCTTTTGTCTCAGTCTCTACCACTGCAAAAGCAAGTGGGAAGTCCTGATCATTAGGATCTCTACCTACTGCTATTAATAATTGACCTCCAAACTTGGTTTTTAGATGGCGGCCATCCACCCCAATGAAGGGCCTACACCTTGCTAAAAACCCTTTTTTACACCCATCTAGACACATGTAGAAAGAACCAAATCTAGGCGGCAAATCTGGTGTAGGACGATCTAATTGCATCTTACAAGTATTTTCAGCACAAACTCTTCTCAGTTCAGCACTATAGTTCCATAGAAGGGTATACTGTTCGCATGCATCACCA
Organism: Sesbania bispinosa; assembly: GCA_026901365.1. NCBI lineage: Eukaryota > Viridiplantae > Streptophyta > Magnoliopsida > Fabales > Fabaceae > Sesbania > Sesbania bispinosa. Next base: position 509,656 of record QLOH01000539.1, read on the forward strand.
TCAACCACATTTCTAGCCATTTTGGAACTATCCAACCATAATTTTAAATAATTTTTCTAAAGAGGAGTTTGGGAAAATGACCTGAATACCCCTAGTAATTGTACAGTTAGAGAAAATATAAATCTAATTATAAAAAGTATCTAAAACTTAAGGGGATCTATATTTTTAATCAAAATGGTCTTATTATAATTAATAATGAATTTTAGAAATTAATTTAGAATTTTTTCTGGCGCTTTTGGGCAAAAGGACCAAAACCCCCTGGTTAGCAGTGCAATCCTAGCCAGTATATGAAAATTCGTGGAATAATATGGAAAATATACTTTGGACCTTAATAGTGGATTAAAATCATATTTATAACTTTATAGAATTTTTGTGTGTAACACCACAATTTTTCTATCTGCTTACTCTTGTTGAAATTTGACTGTTTGTGTGTGAAAACTGAGAAAATTGGGAAATAAGAGAGTTTAAGTGAGAAGTGAGTTCTAATCACATTTTTAGGCTTAAAGTAGGTTAGAACAATTATAGGATTTTTTCTAGAATTTTTGGGAAATTTTGGTATGAAATTACCTTTTTACCCTACCCTTTTCGAAAAATGACCAAACTGCCCTTGTAACAAATCCGAAAATTGCTCCAACATTTCACCAAAATCCCTCATTTAAGGACTTCACATACCATGTGCAAGGAGAAAGATTCACCATAACTTGTATGACACACTTTCTTGGTCAAAAAGTAGGAGAGAGAAATCTACATCATGATGCATCACCTAACAAGTAACCTTTTCTTCTTACCAAATGCAAAAGCAACTCTTTCTTCCCTTTTCTTCTACTCCTAACAGCCTTGAATACTCTCCTCCCTCTCCTCTCCATATTTCATTTTCACTCTTGGTTAAAGGTTCCATTTTTGAGCCTTTAACTCAAATATTTTCACCTCCATCCTTTGAGAAAGTTTGTTGGGGAGATCACAAGGAACACAAAGAGGGGTGGATCATTTGATTTGGGTGGAATTTACAAAGTTCATCCTCCATTGTTGGGAGCTTGGATTTCACTAGGTAAGGGGGGAGAACCTTGAACTCTAGTAGGATTGGTGACTAGAGTGAGGGTAACCCTTGACCCTCTTTCCCTCTCCCTTTGTTTTCATGAAATGATAAATGTAATAACCTATTTTTATATGAAAAGAATTCGACCAACTCTATATATGTTTGTATGCTTTAGTTTTAAATTTATTTGAGGGTTGAAATATGTTAGTATGATGACTATATGTGCATATAAATTGTTGTTTGAATTTAAACAACTTGTTACTTGGTTGAATCTTGGAAAATGATGTATTTTGACTATATTTGAAGGTATGAGCTTTTTCATGAGAATATGTATGTTTGGATGATTTAGAATGATAATATGGACTTATGATAAATGTAGAACATCATACTTGAGTTTTACAATTTCTTAGATTTTATTGATTTTTCATGAAATTCAAGGTGTTCTTGAATGTTCATGGGTGTTCTTGCTTATGTTCATGTAAGATTCATGAGATGAATATGTTTGATCTTGAAATGTTGATGAGAATGGTGTTGGTGTGTTTGTGGGCCTTAGTAGCCCAATAGGTTAAAGTTAAAAACTTGAAGTAACAAAGTAAAAGTAAAAGATGATAACTCAAGTGTGAAAGTTAAAGAAAAAAAATTCGGGTAAAACATTTACCTTATAGTAAAGTCACCATAAAACTCATTTTTCTCGGTGGTAACTTAGTAAAATGAACCCTCATGAGTTACTGATAAGTGAAAATTAGTTGATAAATTAGTGCACTTTTTAGTTCACTTATCAAGGATAAAATGATATTTTTGCCCCAGTTTAATCCCTTTTTATTAAATATTAGATAAATTATATTTATTAATCTTGGATTTGAATTTGATGCTATTTTGATAGAAATATTGCTGATTTTTGCAGGATATTGGAAAGATTTGATTTGAAGGAAAGATAACATTAAATGAGGGAGATATTTGCAAGATTTGAGTTTGATTGAAGACATTTAATAAAGATTTGAAGAAGATTTGAGGGAATCAATAAGGAGATCACTGCCAATCAAACAAGGATTTTGCAGACAACCTTCCCAAATAAATCAAAGATGCTCAATAAATGCAAGGATTTCATCAAGAAAAGGGAAACAAGGAAAGACAAATCAACCAAAACCAGTCTCGGGGAGAGATCAAGTTAAAAAGAGAAGGATTGAAGCTGCAGGACGCATTCTGCGCTTCAACCTGCGCTGCAACGCAAGGTGAAGCGCAACTCTCTGGAAGCTGCACTGTAGCGCAGCTTGAAGCGCAGATCATGCAGATTTGTTCCCTGTTGCCGTTTTTAGATAGATTTCTCCCCAATTTTCTTTGTCTTTCCTTAGCCTATAAATAGGACCTCATTGCACCAGATCAAAGTGTGCACGATTATTGTAATTCATTTATATTTCAGTGATAATGCACCAGAGCTAATTTTAGAGTAGGAGAGTGATGGCACACTGCTAGAAGCTTGGACCTGCAAGACCTACATTGGAGGAAATGAACCAACTTCAAGCCAGAACTTCAAGCAAGGAAAAGTTGGAGAAATTAGTGTCCTACAAATAAAGGGTCACTGCCCTACAAAATAAAGGTCACTACCCTACAGAAGGACACCTTGACCCTGGATAGGACCCTTGTCCTATGGACCACCCTTAATTAGGACTCTCTTATATTTTTTTTTATTAATTGTAATTTTCTTTTAATTCCTCCTACTTGGGTGCTATTTTTAGTGGGTTTATTGGTTAGTAGGTTGCCTTGCTATAAGGCTTAGGAGGTCATGGGTTCTATTCCCACATAGGATAGAAATTTGACTCATCTTGTATTTTCCTACATGAGTGGGCGCCATTTTTAGAGGTTTATTGGCTTAAGACTTAGCTTAGCCATAAACCTTGGGGGTCATGGGTTCAAAACCCACTTAGGAGTGTTTTCACTCACCTTTTATTTTCTTCCTTTTTATGACCCTAAAAATCCGCCCCTCTCCCCCTCTTTTCCTATAAATAGGAGTCCTCTCCTCTTGTAATCACAATTGAATTTTGAAGTAAAGGCATTATGCCCAATTTTCTCCTCCCTTTGTGAGTTGAGAGAGGCTTGGTGGTTGTTGCTCAAACCATACTGAGACTTACCTAATTCTCCTGAATTAGTGGCGTCTGGCATTGGACTTATCTGCTGCAAGTGGACTCTTGCTTCAGTGGCGTCCTTCACATTTCTTCCTCTCCACTTTTTCTTTCATTTTGTCTCATTTTCTTTCATTTTCTCGCCCAAAATAGCTGCTGCCCTGCACCTATTTTGCGCATTTTAATGCTTGTTTTTCAATTCTAATCAGTGGTTTTTGCTCAATTCTAGATCCTACACCCATCCGGCTATCAATTGGTATCAGAGCCTGATTGAATTTGAGCAAATTTGGAGCAAATTGGGGCTGTTTGGGCACGCAAAACTGCACCTATTTTGTGCAGAATTTTCACTCATTTAGTGTAATTCCTTCCCTCTTTTCAATTGTAATTTGGACTTGGACTGTTTCCCGGGCCCGAGGTGCCTTTCTGCTGCTATCAGCACTTGTCTGTCTTGATTGAATTGCTTGATTTCTTGCTAGTTGGGGGCTGTTTTGGGCCGCTAATTCCCACCCCCTAGGTGTTTGTTTAAATGCCTCTTTAATTGCTCATACTTGTTCTTGAGTGATTCTTGCAAATTAATTGATATAACTGCTTGTTTGTGGTGAAGTGTGGTAAGAGGAGGCATTGTTGTCTTCATTTTTCCAAAGATCGTTCACCTACATTTTCTCCCCTTCACCATTAATTGTCATCCCCCATATTCATCTCTTTAATTTCCGCTTTTAATTTTCCGCCATTTAATTTCCGCTTCCCCCTTTACATTTCTGCTCTCCCCATCCTTTTACTTTCTGCCATCCCCTTCTACTTTCTGCCATTTACATTTCTGTCCTCCCCATCCTTTTAATTTCAGTTTCCCCCTTTAAATTCTTGCCATTTAATTTTGCGCAATTTTTCCTCTTTATTTTTGCCATTTTTGCGCATTTTTTGGGCTCTTGTGTTGTTCAATTTCCTACTCTTGTTATGTCTGTTTGATTGGCATTCTGATTTCAAATTTGGATTGGCTGCTATCTCTACCTTGGACTTTCCCTGTTTGATTGTGCAAAACGCTCACCTATAGGATCTTTTTTTGGTTCATAGTATTGGAAGAAGATCAACACATTCTAATTGTTGATTTTCCTTCAAATTTTAATTCCAATCTTAAAATTGAACCAAACGCGTTTCTGTGACCATACCGGTTTTGTATAATCAACAAGGAAGTGCTAAGCAATTTTTTTGGCCATTTTTGAAATCAAGTTGCCATTACGTTTTTACAATTTTTAGAAATCAATTTATTCATTATTTTTGCTTTTTCTGGGCCACTTGGACCAGTTTACTGTCAGAAAATTCCAAAAATATTACAGTAGGTACAGTTAATTTTCTTTTCATTGTGTACAAATTTCTGTAATTTTCTGTTGGGAAAAAAGACAAAAAAAAGAAAGAAAAGGCAAGAAAAATACAAAAGGTACGTACGTGCCAAAAATAGAAAAAGAGGTGTAAAAAGCAAAAAAAGGGTGCAAAAGTCAACAACAAGGAAGAAAAAGTCAAAAGACACCCAAAAAGAGTCAAAAATTCAAAAAAATTCAGAAAAAATAGAAAATTCAAAACAAAGAGATATCCCAACAATACAGTGACAATTTTACTGTAATTTTCTGTTTCATTTCCCTGTATACCGTAATTGAGTTGTATTTGTTGTTTTCTTAAAAACGACAATTTGGCAACTCTTTTCAAAAATCACCAAAAACAATTCTCTTTGCAATTTCTTCCGTCTTGTCTTGTTTGCTGTCTGCTCTTGTGTATAAGCTTGTTTGAGTGCCAGCTTTTCTTGTTTGTCATATCAATTTTTTGTTTTGTCTTAGGATTTTCCAATCTTCTTCGAGTAGGTATTTTTTGTTAGTGCGCTTCTATTTGGGTAAGGGTTAAGACTTAGACTCACGTTGGTCTTTGCAACTTCTAATCAACCTCCAACCGAGTAGAAGAGGCAAGAGAGTTTTCATTATAGAAAAAGCCCAAAAAGAGTGACATACACGAGTGATTACATTCCATTGAGTGAAACACTTAGTGAGTGGTGAGGTCCTTTAAAAAGCTTTCAAATAAAATCAATTTAAGATGTCATATAGAATGTGGAGAAAGGAGCTAGATGAAGATAGGAGAGAATTTAGAAGAGAAAAGGAAGTGAGAAGACACTCTTCTCATGATGAAAGGTATAAAAAAGAAAGGAAGGAAAGAGAAATAAGTAGATATCATTTTGAAGATAGTAAGAAGAAGGAAAGGAGTTATGTTAACTTTAACCATGATAGGAGGAGGTATGAGGAAGAAAGAAAGCTTAGAAAATATGATGAAGAAAGAAAGTATGAAGAAGAAAGAAAACTTAGGAGAAATTATGAGAGTGAAATTAGAAGAAAAGATCATGAAAAGAGAAGAAGAGAAAATAGGAAAAGTACAAAAGATTCTTTTGAAGATAGAATTGAAAGAAAGTTAGAAAAATTTGCTAATGAAATCGAAGATAAAATTTCAAAATGCTTTTCAAAGTCCTTAATTGAGATAGAAGAGAAAAGAAAATTAGAAAAGAAGGAACAATTAGAAAGGGAAGAAGAAGAAGGGCTTAAGAGAGAAAAAGAAAAGGAGGAAGAAGGAGTGCAAATAGAAGAAAAGAAAAACAAAGATTTAGGAAAGCAACTAATTTTATCTTGTGATCATTTGATAGCTAACCCTTTGTGTGAAGACATGAATAAGTTGATGGCAAGTACTTCTAGTGTTGCAAAGAGGACAACTCAAGCTAATGAGAGGGAGTTCCCTAAACTAACTTTCTTTATGCATGGAATGTCTCTCTCTATGCACAATTATATACCTCAAAGCATTGCATGTGTGGAAGAAGTAAACAATATTGATAATGCTTTGAAACCTATTGCATGTCTAGAAAAACCAACTAAGTTTAAGAGTACCATGAAACTTACTAAAGATGCATGTTTAATCAATTCCTTTGATCAATTTAGATTGCATGATAGGAATGATAACAAAGTTGGATTGAATATGCATGTGCCTTTGGTTTGTATCTATAATGTGCATACACACTTTGGTCCTAAAATAATTGTGTCATATAAAAATGTGTATTATGCTCTTGAACTAGTTAGTGAAAAGAATAAAAATTCTGATAAAGCTATCACATATGGAAAAACTTGTTTGACATCTAATTCAAATGAAGATATGCTTCTTGATATGCATACTCAATGTGATTCTTTTGGTATTTCACCTTTCATGAACGCATATGATAATATGAAAAAGGTGTCATCTTACTTGAGTGAGTGCTTTAGCATGGATATGGCTCTTGAACAAACTTGCATGAATACTTCATGGCATGAACATATGCACTATGATTTTTACAATAATACTCAAGATGTGTGTCTTATGTTCAATGAGCATGATGTGATCTCACTTCCAAGAAATAGGACATTCATACCACATAGTTTTAATTGTGCTTTCATTTGGCAATATATTGTGGATTATTTTGTTGGTTTGAAACATGCATATCACTTGTTTAAATCTCGTTTTAACCAACTATCCCCTTTGCTTGAAAAGAAGGACTTCAAGAGAATGGTCTTTGATCCAGGATCTCCTTCTATAGCGTACATGGACAAGATGGTTCATTCTTCATTTAGGGAGTTTTTTAACCCTTATCTCAAACACCTCTTGTTCATCTCCTATGATTTTCTTTTGCTAATCTTTATGATTCCCAAGTATTTCTGTTATGAGCCTTCACTTTGCTTGCTTGGGAATAATACTTATGGGTCTTCTTCTTGTTGTCTAGGCTCAAGGAAGATGTTCAACTTGTGGATCTCTGACTCTACTCTCCAAAGACTAAGGGAAGTACCTTCTTACTTCCTGAATTTTGTCATCCATCTCCTTCTTCTGCCCAGTTCATTATTCTTATGCCTTCTTTCTGAATTTTCAGATTTGAGGTCAAATCCTTTTCAAGAGGGAGGGAATGATGGCACACTGCTAGAAGCTTGGACCTGCAAGACCTACATTGGAGGAAATGAACCAACTTCAAGCCAGAACTTCAAGAGGAAGAGTTGGAGAAATTAGTGTCCTACAAATAAAGGGTCACTGCCCTACAAAATAAAGGTCACTACCCTACAGAAGGACACCTTGACCCTGGATAGGACCCTTGTCCTATGGACCACCCTTAATTAGGACTCTCTTATATTTTCTTTTTATTAATTGTAATTTTCTTTTAATTCCTCCTAATTGGGTGCTATTTTTAGTGGGTTTATTGGTTAGTAGGTTGCCTTGCTATAAGGCTTAGGAGGTCATGGGTTCTATTCCCACATAGGATAGAAATTTGACTCATCTTGTATTTTCCTACATGAGTGGGCGCCATTTTTAGAGGTTTATTGGCTTAAGACTTAGCTTAGCCATAAACCTTGGGGGTCATGGGTTCAAAACCCACTTAGGAGTGTTTTCACTCACCTTTTATTTTCTTCCTTTTTTATGACCCTAAAAATCCGCCCCTCTCCCCCTCTTTTCCTATAAATAGGAGTCCTCTCCTCTTGTAATCACAATTGAATTTTGAAGTAAAGGCATTATGCCCAATTTTCTCCTCCCTTTGTGAGTTGAGAGAGGCTTGGTGGTTGTTGCTCAAACCATACTGAGACTTACCTAATTCTCCTGAATTAGTGGAGTCTGGCATTGGACTTATCTGCTGCAAGTGGACTCTTGCTTCAGTGGCGTCCTTCCCATTTCTTCCTCTCCACTTTTTCTTTCATTTTCTCTCATTTTCTTTCATTTTCTCGCCCAAAATAGTTGCTGCCCTGCACCTATTTTGCGCCTTTTAATGCTTGTTTTTCAATTCTAATCGGTGGTTTTTGCTCAATTCTAGATCCTACACCCATCCGGCTATCAGAGAGGAGGAGTGCTTCACAAGGATTGAAGATGGTGACAGCATCTTCGGTGGTTTGTATGGCTACCTTGTGTAGTTAACTCTCCATTAAGATTGGATGTAATTGATTCTATCCCGAAGTGTATGTAAACTCTATTTTATTATTTCATGAGCTCTCTATCTATAATATTGGTAATCTTATTCTGCGCTTAATTCCTAACTTTCGCGCTTGCGCCGGAGTTATAGGCTAGTTTCGACTAGGATTGAGGATGGGGGAGCGGATTCTAAAGAAACCCATTCTCTGAGTGAATAAGAGGACTCGGTAGCCAATGAACCGAAACATGGGCGTTTCTAGTAATTGATGGGTAGTGTGAGTACTCTAATGAAGGGCGTCTACAGGATAGGCATGGTTATTAAATTACCGGTAGCAAAGGTTAGTTCATTGTCAATCCAGGAAGCGAAACGTGGATGTATTCTAATGAGTGATGGGTAGTGACAGTACTCTAGCGAAGGTGCGTCCAGAGTAGTAGGCCTCGTTTATCAACTAATTCTTTTACAAACGGAATAAAAGAAAGCAAAATAAGCCGAGGGTAAGTCTTTCACCTGGGAGAGCCCGCATGGATTACCTTTGAGTGTGTGAGGCCGCTGGTAACTCGGGGTCTGAGCAATTTAGTTTGTCTACAGTATTATAGAGTAAACCTAGAATGATAGATAGTTTTTACATGCACGAAGGGTGTGATGATATGAAGTCCAGTCCTAATCCAAGTAAGGTGTCTCTAACTCTTCCTATCTAATTTAATTGATTATTTATTTGCTATTTACAATTTACGCAACAATACTCTCATAATTGTTATTTCCCTTGACAATTAGATCACGAGTTTACGTGAATTGACCGTTCCCTGTGGATACGATACTTTTCTTACTATTATACTACTGGATTTTTGGTTCGCTTGCCAGAAATCCATCAAGTATTTTTGGCGCCGTTGCCGGGGAACGGTTTCCAATTCGTGTAGACCTTGGCGGTCTAATTACCAAGTCATATCTATCTTAGGATTTCATTTATTTATTCTTATTATTTTAGGAAAATTTTATTATTTAGGAAATTTATAGCTTTTCTATTATTATTAAAATTCTCTTCCACACTTACCCTTTTCAAGTTTTCTTGTTTATTCTTTTGAGAGGTCAGGTGTCCCCAAATCAACTACAATTTGATCTAGAAATAGAAGGGACATCAAGGAAGAACAAAAGTAGAAACAAGAGAAGGAGACGAGGGAGAGCTCAAGGAGACAATTTCAACACTCTCTGTTCAACCACCCCAAGTGAAGTAAATGTTAAATGGCTTCTGAATGGCAAAATTCACCAAAAAGACTCTTGGGAGACTATATTGTGCCGCAAGGGCTACGTTATCGCTCAAGTATTGACATTCCAAGTACTGCAAAAGCTGTGGAGTTCAAAGCATCACACCTTCAACTTGTTGAAGATCACCAGTTCTCAGGCTTAGAACATGAAGATCCAAATGATCATCTTTCTACATTCTTTAAACAAATTGAAACTGGGTTTTGAAGAAAAATACAAAGAGGCTGCATATTTATGTTTATTTCCTTTTTCTCTTATAGGAAAAGCAACGGATTGGTTAAGGTCACACCCAGCCAAAGTCTGAGCAATTGGAACGTGGTAGAAGAAAAATTTTTAAGAAGATTCTTTTGCAGGCCACGTTACATTCAAGCCAAGGCAGACATTTCTTCGTTCGAGCAAGAACCAAAATATTTCTCCCATGCACCGATTCAAGGTAACTTCTCTAATTACAATCATTATTCTAACAATCTTTCACAGGATTGGGGAAGTTACCAGAATCAAAATTTTGGGTGGCAACAAGATGCTATTTCATCCCATAAGCAAACTTTTGAAGATGAACTCAGGGCAGAAAATAAGAGTTTGAAGCAGTCATTAGAAGCACTCCAAAAGCAGCTAGACAGACTTTCTCAGCCACCGCAACCAGTTCACTCTTATCCTGGCCAGTCACCACAATTAATTTATGATTTTTGCGGAGGTAACCATCTCAATGGTCACTGCTCTTATCTAGATATTCAAGAAGAGGAAACTGAAGCAATACAAGAAAGAGGAATTGAAGAAAGGAAATCAGAGGAAGCTGCTAAAGAAAATAAAGAAGAAAAAAAGGAAGAGTTCACGCATGCACTGCAAGACAGGGAATTATCATATCCAAAGAATCCCTCCATGAAAGATATGAACACGATATTTGCAGCCTTCATAGAGAGTAACAAAATAGTGCAACTCAACATCCCAGTGTTGGAGGCCATGGAGCAATTCATGTTGGAACTACTCAACAAGAAGAGAGAATCTCCTGATGCAACAATTGAAGAGATGGCAAAAGCAATAGCCAACCAATAGTCAAAACAGAGCTCAACAAACGCTTAACCCAACCCTGTAGAATTTTGTCCCACCATAATTGTTAAATTAACAGGGGAGGAAATCAATGATGATCTGGCTGATGAAGAGGAAGGATCTGAAGAAACACAAGAAGATACAGCAGAAGTAGAAGAAGAAGATGGAGAGGATGAAACAGAAAAGATGGTGCTTGAAGAAGAGATTGGCTGTGAAAGAGAGGTAGAAAATACAACATATGAAGGTGTACATGATGAAAAAGATCAAGAAAATAAGAAAAAGATTGAACAGGGAGATGGTGAGATAAAGCCCGAGGAAGGAAGGGAAGTGGTATCAAGACCAAAGACCTTGTCTTATCCAACCAGTCCTCCAGAGGAAGATCAAGAAAGGCATGGTACAAGTGATAAACCTTCCAGACCTCACAAAAGAAAGGCCTGCAATCACACTGACCAGGACAAGGCAAAGAGAAGAAAAGTCAAGCTAGAATCAAATTCAGAGCCTAGAGCCAGATTGAAGATCAAGTGGTCAGGTGTGTTCCATATCAAAGACCCCCCTGAAGCAAAGAAATTGAGAGCAATCAATTGTAAATCACTAAAGCTTCACAGTACAGGTCGTTCCAAGGCAAGATTATGGGGAGGTATATGGGCCAAAGAAAGGAAGGGTGCAACACAGAAGCTCACCAAAATATTTCAGTTTCAGCCACCTTGAAAGAACAGGCGTCGAGCTAGAAGACGTTAAACAAGCGCTTCCTGGGAGGCAACCCAGAGATTTTTAAGTTTTTAATTGTTTTAGTTTTATTTTGTTTTTATTAGGATTTTTCATTTTTTAGGATTTAGGAAACTTTCAAAATTGATTGGAATAAGTTTGTGGAAAATAAAATTTTTAAATAATAGGAAGCAACAGAAAACGTGACTGAAAATTGCCAAATTACATTCTGTTTTCTGCGCTTCACCTGCGTTGTAGCGCAGGTAAACTTCACCTGCGTTGTAGCGCAGGTAAAGCGCAGAAATGCAATTTTAGTCACTGACTTCTGCGTTTCACATGCGCTGTAGCGCAGGGTGAAGCGCACCAGTACGAATTTTTTTTTTAAAATCTTCTATTTTCTGTTGTACTATTTCTCTACTTTCTAAGCTCTTCTTTTCACTCTTTCCACTCACAAACTTCCATCAATTTTGAAACTTTCAGTTATGTTTTCTTTAATTTTTATCAATTGAAATCTTCATTCACTTTCAGATTTGTTCCCTGTTGCCGTTTTTAGATAGATTTCTCCCCAATTTTCTTTGTCTTTCCTTAGCCTATAAATAGGACATCATTGCACCAGATCAAAGTGTGCACGATTATTGTAATTCATTCATATTTCAGTGATAATGCACCAGCACTAATTTTAGAGTAGGAGATGAGGAGCGCTTCACAAGGATTGAAGATGGTGACAACATCTTTGGTGGTTTGTATGGCTACCTTGTGTAGTTAACTCTCCATTAGGATTGGATGTAATTGATTCTATCCCCAAGTGTATGTAAACTCTATTTTATTATTTCATGAGCTCTCTGTCTATAATATTGGTAATCTTATTTTGTGCTTAATTCCTAACTTCCGCGGTTGCGCCGGAGTTATAGGCTAGTTTCGACTAGTATTGAGGATGAGGGAGCGGATTCTGAAGAAACCCATTCTCTGAGTGAATAAGAGGACTCGGTAGCCAGTGAGCCGAAACATGGGCGTTGCTAGTCATTGATGGGTAGTGTGAGTACTCTAATGAAGGGCGTCTACAGGATAGGCATGGTTATTAAATTACCGATAGCAAAGGTTAGTTGATTGTCAATCCAAGAAGCGAAGCGTGGATGTATTCTAATGAGTGATGGGTAGTGACAGTACTCTAGCGAAGGTGCGTCCAGAGTAGTAGGCCTCGTTTATCAACTAATTCTTTTACAAACGGAATAAAAGAAAGCAAAATAAGCCGAGGGTAAGTCTATCGCCTGGGAGAGCCCACATGGATTACCTTTGAGTGTGTGAGGCCGCTGGTAACTCGGGGTCTTAGCAATTTAGTTTGTCTACAGTATTATAGAGTAAACCTAGAATAATAGATAGTTTTTACATGCACGAAGGGTGTGATGATATGAAGTCCAGTCCTAATCCAAGTAAAGTGTCTCTAACTCTTCCTATCTAATTCAATTGATTATTTATTTGCTATTTACAATTAACGCAACAATACTCTCATAATTGTTATTTCCCTTGACAATTAGATCACGAGTTTACGTGAATTGACCGTTCCCTGTGGATATAATACTTTTCTTACTATTATACTACTGGATTTTTGGTTCGCTGGCCAGAAACCCATCAGTTACCTAACCATTGGGCTTCTAGTTTGGGCCCAATTACCTTCCAAAAACTCATAAAATACCCTATATGGCCAAATAAAAATAATTAAGGAACATTGGGCTTGGATTAGTGTTGGGCCTCAACCCTAATCCTACTCATAAGGAATCAAGACTCAAATTAAGTTAGGGAGTCCACTAAGTTAAATCACATAAGTTAATCAATTAGGGAAGACTTAATCAAGATTACTCTTAATTACCTAGACTAATGATGATTAATAATAAGAGTGAGACTTAACAAGGATTAATACTCAAGTAATTGTGATTAACCTTAATCAAACCTAATGAGGATTAACCTTAACCTTAATCAAGATTTACCCTAATCAAGGTTAATTATAATTAAGTCTTAATTACACATGATCATAATTAATCTTAATCATTAATGATTAATAATGTGTTACTAATATGATTAAGACCTAATGACGATTAAGGACTAATTAATTGTGATTAACCTTAATCAAGTGTAACTAAAAGCTTAGTCCATGATTAAGAAAGATATTAATGGATGATTAAGAGTTAATTAGGATCTTAAGTAAAGATTATGACTTAATTAGGAAAGATTAGCCTTAATCATAGCCTAATTAAGGAAGATTAACCTTAAATAAGGTATAATTAGGGATTAAACTTAACCCTACTTGGCTAATTAAGGATTGCTAAACATATTAAGCTTTTATTAAGGAAAGATAAACTCAATTAAGATAAGGTAACACCTAAGGAAGATACTTTTAGACTTAACCCTAATCATACACATATGATGAACCAAGATGTGCAGTATTATTCATAAGACACAACCGTAAGCCTTAGTAAGTTATAGGATCTAAGTGAAAGTAATCATTAGTCTTAGGACAAATGAATACAACTTATCCTAAAAGCTTATAATGAACACACTCTTCTTGCATAAGACTTGAGAAGCCTAGAGAGAGTGTAGATTGACCCAAGATGGGGTTTGGATTGCCTTACGAAGGAAAGTCATTGGATCTGTGGTCGTGCCACGGGGAGTGATTACGTGGAAGGATTCGATTGGCTTTTCCGGTAAGGGATGTGTGTGTTGTGTGTAACATCCCAGAAAAATAGAACCCAAGATCAACTAAAGGTAAGTTATAAAGGGAGTGAGAAGTTGGGGAAAGAGGAAGGATTTTGAGTAAGATTATGAGGATAATGAGAATTTATGGGCATTAAAGGACATATTTAAGAGAGTAACTAAGATAAGAATGTGTTTTTAGCAAAAGAAACTAGGAATGACGGAGTAGGTGAGAATTAGGAGGAGCTAAATTATGATATATAGGTGTTAGAGTCCTTGTTCAAGTAACAATCCGGTAGTTAAGATTTAGGATGAGTTAGAAGAGATTGGAATAAGGATATGAATGAGTAATAGCCAAGAAAAGAGTATTTAGGGATTTTCTTAATTAGGGGAAGATTTAGGTAAGTAATTATGTGTAAAACAAGTAAGGAAAATGGTTTAGGAAGTGAGGAAACAAGACTTAGACTACAAAAGCAATTTTGAGTTTTAAGCCCTATGACCTTTGCTCACTAAATTGAGAATATCTAGAGTTGTAGGTGTCCAATTAAGGTGATTCCACTTGGGATAGAAAGCTAAGGTCCGGGGCTTCAGTTTGATAGGTTATATGTTAGGGTTTCGATCAAAATTGCATCTTCAAACAGACTCATTTTCGCTCAAGCGAAATGGATTTGCTTGAGCGAATTATGCAGAGAAATTTTGAAGTTCAGTTTGCTGTAAAATTCGCTCAAGAGAAATGGATTCGCTTGAGCGAAAATCAGGGGTCTGGGAGAGGCTCTCTATACAATTTTCGCTCAAGCGAAAGAAACTTCGCTCAAGCGAAAATCATCCAGAGAGGGTACTTTTCTTGTGTCATTTTCGCTCAAGCGAATTTGATTCGCTTGAGCGAAAATCCACTTAAAGCCCCAAATTTCATTTTAGAATCAGAATTTTTCCACTTCTTTTCTTCCTACACCTTGACCTAGAGAGAGAGGCTCTGGAATTCTAGAGAGAGGAAGTGTAGATTGAAGCTTGAAAAGGGAAATTGGAGCAAGGAATCATCAAGTGAACCACCCTTACTCAATCTTTCTTCTTTGAGCTTCAAGATTAGGTGAGTATAACTCACACACTTTCACAATTCAATCCCTTTGATTCTATGCTTGAACCCTAATCTTGTTTTTCCCTTTCTTATTCTTATTGATGTTGAATTAGTGATAATTGTATGATAATTTAAGTGATTAAGTGTAAACGCATGTTGAATTAATATTAGGAACCTTAGGTTACGAAATTACGAGTTTACGAAACTTACGAGATTTCGAAATACATTGTTTCTCAGTTTTCAGTGCATTCAATTATAAGCCGGTTTCGACCGTGAGTTAAATAAGCCGGACTTTGCGCTGTTAGTTAAGAAAATTAAGTAATTATGTGAAAACTTGACTTCTGTCCAGTAATGGGTGGGATACGTCCCCGGGAAAGACGTTTCCCGTAGTCTGAGCTCAGTTCTAACTCCAGTTTAAGTGATAAGATCATGCTTGCTGGGCACAGCAGTGAGTTGCATCATAATTGCATTATATTGAGTTGATTATGATGTATGAGTTTTATGCCATAACTATTATGTAATAGAATTGTATACATATCCTTACCTTGAGTTAAAATAAGTTATTCTTTGTAAAGGATTAGAATTTAGTATGAGCTTGGTGCTGCATTTTATGTAAATGTTTCCCCTCACTGCATTTTGCATGGTTGTACTCGCTGAGACCGTAGTCTCCCCACGCTTAGGGGATATACTCTAGTTTGTGCAGGGAAATTCCAGATTAATGTGAAGGAATGGAAAGAAACTGTGGAGAGGAACTCTACTCTCAGTGAGAAGACATGCTTAGTAGAAATAGATTCTTTCAATAATGATAGTTAACTAATTTTCATTGTATTTGAATTCTGTTTAGCCACGGAAGCTTAGTCATAGATATTAATTGTATTTGAGATCTTCATGTATGTAATTAGTACCAGCTTAAGCAAATCGTTGGATAGCCTAAGCGATTATTTGACGATATCGAAATCAAAGCGAAATAGTTTCAGAGATTCAGGAATAGTGTTTCCAACGGGCACTATTTCTGAGCTTAGAAATTAGGACGTTACATTGTGAAAGCATAGGATGTATGGCATGCATCATTGAGCATTGGTGATGTCTAAGGTTGTGTACCTTATGACTAAACGTGGAAGTGATACATTGGTACAGTGTGAAACTTGTTGAGTCTCAGAATTAATTTAAGCATTTAAATTACATTCAAGACTTATTATCCTTAGGTTTTAATGATTAACAAATTAGATCATATATAAACATGTTCTACTAAGAAAGGTATTGTTTTGTAGATTGTGTTTCAGGATGTAGTATTCATCTGAAGCCTAGAAGACAACAAAGGAAGAGGAAATCCAAAAGATAGATGAAGCAAATCTGAGCAACAAGAAACCGAAAAATCTATGGCAGATTATCTGCAGAAAAGCACAGAAAGTGAAGAGAAGAGGAATCTCAACTATCTGAAGACAAGCTTACGTCTGAAGAGTGACTATCATCTGAAGACTTGAAGACAAACTGAAGATTTGACTCTGTATGAAGGATGACTATCGTCTGAAGACTTGAAGACAAACTGAAGACTTGACTCCCTCTGAAGAGTGACTATCATCTGAAGATTTGAAGTTGATCTGAAGAACTCTATATATCTAAAGGTTGAATGTGTCAGAATCAAGAGTTGACCTCTTGAAGACGTTGCTAAGTGTGAAGAACACTCTACCCAATGAATTACGCATTTCAGCACAAAAATCAGAACTACTTTCTTGCCTCGTTTAAAAGGTTTGCACAACTCTGCAACCACTGTTGCACCTGCAACGAAAAGCATTGTGTGCGCAGACCTACTGCATCTACTACTGCCCAGAACGTATCAGAAGATTGAACAGGAAATTGACAAAAGCTATCTAGACCAAGTATACTCATTTCAAGTAATCATCTCCACCAGGAAGAGACAAAGAAGAACAGAGTTGTGATCATATGAAGAAAAGAAGAAGTAATTTTTGCTAGAAGAAAAGAACTTGCTGAAAGTATCCTTAGTGTGAAGAACTAAGAAATGCTTGAAACAATCATCTAAGATAAGCATATGTTGAAGCTGATGACATCAAGCTTAAACAATGGAACCATCTGAAAGCTCTCTAATCGTCTGAAAGTATGTGAAGATTAAAACCTTCTGATAACATACTCTCTGAACAAGATGAAGAAATATATCAGACTATCTGAAGACATGAAGACTTTCAAATCTGACTACATGGACAAATATCAAACTACGAGAAGTCTCAACAAAGGCAAAGACCATATGTTCAACAGCTAGAATATTATTCAAATATTCTTAAGAGAGAAAAAGGATAAAACGTCAGAAGCTCAGAATCTAAGCAAAAATGAAGATAGCACAAATTGAGCAAAAGGACAAATCTAACGAATATCTCCTCACACTCACAGAAAAGAAAGGTAAAAAAAAGAAAATGCAGAGAGAAAAAAAAGTATCTACCTGTTAAAGGAAAATCTGTCAAGGTTAAGGAATCCATCTAAAAGTGTGTCAGAGCTAAGCTATCTGCACACCTATTCTGCTTAAGAAGAAGCGACCATTTAAGAAGTTATTTCACAAAGGCTTTTTGAGCCAAATCACTTCTTCTCAACGGTAACCAAGCAATCTTCAAACGGCTATATTTTATCAGAACATATAAATAGCCTCAAGAAAGAGTTTGAAGACGTCGGTTGGTCGGTCGGTCAGTCGACCAAAGTTCTCAGCAACACATCCACAAGATGTCGACCAAAAAGGGTTGTATTGAAGCTCAAGGCTGAAAATATACCCAAGAAAGAATCGGCTATATATCAAATCGAATATTCTATCAAGCCATCTTTCAAAAGAAGTTATCCATCATACAGAGATGAATTTAAGCCTATTGTAATTCAAACACCTATCTCTCTGTAACATCCTTGTACTTAGAATTATTCATTGTATCCTGAGTAGTACTCAGTTAACCCTTAGTACAGGAAGAGATTAAGTTTATGTTTCTTAGAAACTTAAACTTAGTTTATGTTGTAAACACTTTATGTGTCTGAGAGCCTGGAGAGGCTTGGTGGAAGAAAGAATACTTGTTGTTGAGCCTAGAGGGGCTTGTCTGTAAAATAATACTGCATATGTTGCCTGGAGAGGTAGTTGAAAACAAATGAATACTTGTTGTTACGCCTGGAGAGGTTGTGGTAAAAGAATACTTGTATTTGAGTTCAGATAGTGGAAAATCCAGTGGTGGTTTGCTCTGGGACTGGATGTAGCTCACTGGGTTTGTGAGTGAACCAAGATAAATTCGTGGCTAAGTTTTCTTTCCCTTAATCTCTGTCAATTCAGTTTATTTATCAGTTATTTTGAAAGTTGTTTTAAATATCAAAACTTATCTTTAAACTAACGTATTTTTAAAACTGTACTTGCGTCTAAAATCAGTTCAGAAGGTACAGATGAACTTGAGATGATCCCTATTGTCTTAAGTATTTCAGAAACTGGTCTTTAAAGATCCTCTGAAATAACCTTCTGAAGTGTTTCAGGTTTTTCTCAAATAACTCAGTTTGTAAATCAGAAGCTAAATTACTTGTATGGCAATATCAACTATTTTCAAACTTCTTGTTGTGTCCTTGATGTTTAATAAAATCCTTTTTAAACAAAGTTCTGATAAATATCTTTTTATCCTCTGAAGTGATCTCAGAAAATGTAACAGCTTTATCATCCTTATCATATCATTGAAAAACTTATTTTCTTATCTTCCGCAAATCTCTGATAACTTTAATTATCTTTCAATTAATTTTTCATAACAATTTATCTTAATTCATTTGATGTTTTAAATGGTTTCTAAAATTTGCTTAAGTCTTTAAAACACTATTCAACCCCCCTTCTAGTGTTTCATGTGGTTCTAACAAAACTGGTTGGGACTGGTGCACTGGGTCTTGCAAAGGACTCCAGCGGGTCTTGAAAAGGACGCCAGCCTTGAGGATAGTCGAATTCCGGACTGAATATCAGGGGACGTAGGCTAGCTACTTACCGTCAAGTTCAGGGGATTAAAGTTGACTATGCCTGTCACTCTCAAGGTTTAAGGATTAGTAGAGATTGTCTGGAAGTATCACAAAAGAAAGATCGGTAAAAAAAAATTAGCAAGGCTCTTAGTACCGGGACTAGTACAGACTCTAACTCCTGATTACTTCCATATGATTTTGCAGTTGCTGTGTGCACTGCGGCGGTGATTTCCCTGGGCCCTCATGCATTGCATGGTACATGGTAGTCGTTTGAAATCCTTGGTGAATGACGTGGTTGCTTGAATTGTATGAGCATATCACACAATTTTATGATGTTGTAACCCTCTATGTGAATGATTGGGTTTATTGTTGTATGAATTGTGTGAATTCCCGTATCTGTTTACTTTACTCATCATATCCTGCGTTAAGTGAGTTCATGTAAAGTGTTCTCACCCCTTGTCTTTCTTTTTTGTTGTCCGTCACTCTTTTAGTACCTAAAAGGGCATGGACTCTGGAAGGATGCACGTTGTTCTAAAGATAGACGTGGCATTCAGGTTGAACCGAATCTTGATGAGTCAAGTGGTAGCGTTTAGGGGTATATATAAGTAGCAGTATACAGTAAAGATAGGTCGTAGCCAGATAGAAAGTCCACTTTCTTTTTGTAATGTATTATGATATAATTCCAACTTTAATGTATGTTATTTCCGTTGTAATTCTAAATAATAATGAAATGATATTTTTAGTACTAATATGTTTCTTCTTGTTTTATCCCAATTATAATTCATTAATCAAAGATAATGCTTTTAAAGAATTTTCTTCACTTCCTTAAAAGAGTAATTAACAAATCGCAACCGAGTCAATCGAGTAATACCCGTCACGGAATGGGGGTCTTACACAAAGGGTCGTTACTAAGCTTTCACAACATAGCGATGGTCGTAGCCGTCGCTAATAAATTAATTATTTTTTTTTCATAAACTAGTGACGGGCACGATGGTCGCTATTAATTTTATTAATTTTTTAATTGAATTTACGGTTTTATATTTAATTTTATTTTAATTTACGGATTTATGGTTTAATCATTATAGAAATTCAATTTTTATTTATTTTATAAATTTTATATCATATTTGTTAACGATTTAAAATATAAAGAAAAACAATAAATAATATATAAAAACACCCATATAAAAAATAAAAAAAATATATAAACAATACATATAAAACCTACACACAAACATAAGTCAATAAAAAGAAAAAAAAATATGGCTGATGGCGACAGCGCTGCTGTCGTGGTGGGCCACGATCCTCATCCAGGGGTTGGTCATCAAGATCGTCGTCGTAGTGGTGCACCTGACTGTAAAAGAATTTGCATCGCATGCATCCAACACTGTCTGCAGCTGTTGTCGGAACCGTGCGAAGTCCTCCTCCAACCGTGCATACATTGTCTGACAGTAATCTTTTAAGCTCGACTGGCCTGCAACTTTGCTTCGATGACCTTCTGCCTCAACGCCTCATCAAACGAATGCCAAGCCCTGTCGCTACCACTGGTATGGGCCCGAGACTCCTGAGTGAGGCTGGTCACACCAGGACGAATGTTGCTTGACAAGTCCCCAGTGCCATAACAGTGGCCTCGAGTCTTGCCACCAGCAACATCCTTCCAGATCTGTAACTTGGTGGTCCCATCAGTGATGGAGTTGTCCATCTTCTGTGACTCCACCTCCCTCAGGCGGTCCTGGTAATTTGTCTATTGAATAGAGATGACCTTATAATTAGTTAGTTATTCTATTGAAAATATATCAAATTATATAAAAAACTGATATAAATAATTTTTCCTTACATATGTGTACCGCGCTCGATCATCTACCCAACCACCATCCTTCTTTGTGTGGGTGGCCACAAAAAACTCATCTGGATCTACACCCCACCCAAGCTCTCGAGCCTACGCAGAAAAATTACACTAATAAATTATTTTAGTTACAAATATAAAGATAATATAGAAAAGTATGTTTATACATACCATATCCAGAGCCACCTCAATGTGAGCCTTGGCGACCGTGGTGTGGACTGCTCCGCCTCGACGAGAATCCCAGTTGGTCTTGTTACGAGCGAACTTCCTTTAGAACTTATCAGAGGCCCAGTACGCCAAAAAACCCTTCTATAATGTAGTGAGGGTTGCTTGTTGAGGTTTCCATCTGGATCTTCTTCCTCAGCACTTGTTAGATGCCCAACCCGAGGTTGAGCTCTAATACCAACTGTAGAAACCACAGGAAACACTAGTAGGAGGTTGAATATTTTTTATAATTTCAAACTGATTTTAGGAAAACCTTTCACAAGCAAAAATTTTTCACAAAAAATTTGGGCAACTTGCTGAAACTGGGAGTTATGGTACTTGCTGAAGTTGCTTCAGCAGGTCCAATAAAATAGTTTTGGAAACTTGTTTTTAAATGCGTTTGAATTAGTTTTTAGTTTCAACTTATAAAACCTTATACCCAGAACCCTCCAGGTTAGATTAAAACAAATATAAAGAGATAAGGGTAAGAGACAACTTAGCCACATAATTTATACTGGTTCACCCACTACAACTGTGAGCTACGTCCAGTCCCAATGTCAAACCAGCAAAGGATTTTCCACTAATCTTAGAGATTACAAGTATTCTTTTACAATCAAGCTTCTTCAGGCTCTATACAACAAGTATTCTTTTACAGTCAAACCTCTTCAGGCTCTAAACCAAGTATTCTTTAAACAACAAGCCTCTCCAAGCTCCAACAGAAAACTGTTTAAAAAGAGATTGCTTAAGCTTTGAAACTACACAAGTTTAAAGCCTAAACAGGGTAAGATGTACAATAACGGAGTATAACTCAGGATATAGAAATGGTGTACAAATGAAATATGATGAAAATATATCTCAGAGAATTTTAGCAGCAATTCAGCAAGTTGGTTCGTTCTCTTCTTTTTCTTTGCATGAGACTTTGTATATATAGAGGAAGAGAGATGAGACCGGTTAGAATTCTCTAAATCCCGTTGAGAAATATCTTCTTCCCATTGAGACACATAGCTTTGGTAGCTTGCAGCAGCAGGTGCAATAGGAGTAGGTGTCAGCAGCGTTGACTCTACTTTTTCTGAGCAAAGTGTACTTTGTAGCATGTATTACCTTTTTGGTGAATAGTAATTTAAAAATACCAAAAAGCTACTGTTCTGACTTTCCAGCAGGATGAAGTGCAAACAGCTGGGAAAAGCTACGAAAGACTTGAGTCTTCAAAAGGGAACAACAGAAAAACTCTTTTCCAAAAAGATACAAGTCTCAGTACGACGTTCCTTGTCTTCAGAAGGTTCACTGGCTCCAGTAAGTCTTGATCCTTTAGCAAGTTCCTCTACTTCATAAGATTGCACCATATCAGAGGGTTGCACGCCTTTCGAGAGTTGCTCCTTCAGAAAGTTGGTGAAACACGGAAAATACCTTTGAGCAGAATTCGTTTCTTCTTTCATGGAATTTAACCAAATTTGTTACTCATTAAAACTCAAGGTTATGAGACTTAAACATTATTAACCATTTAATAATATTTTGAGACTCAACATTCTTCCCCTTTTTAATGATGACAAATTTGCTTAAACTATCAAATATCTGAAGGGAAATTCAAGAGGAAATAAGTTTAAAGAATTCTCCCCCTTTCTCAAATACTTGAGCAACACTGAATTCTCTTCCTTTCTGTCTCATTGATTCTAGCAGAGAATACATCTAGCAGAATTACTTGCCTTGCTCCCCCTAAATACAAGATATCTTATCTGAAAAGTACTTAACTTCATATTAGTAGTACAATTTAGATATCTGAAATTCTCTTAACAGCCTTGTATTGAGTTATTCTTGGGTCTGATTGAAATCTTGCACACAGGCATACACTGAACATAATGTCAGGTCTGCTTGGTGTAAGATACAACAAAGATCCAATCATTCCTCTATACATGGTTGAGTCAACACATTCTTCTCCTTCATCTTTACTTAAGATTGTTGAAGGGTGCATATGAGTTGACATAGGTTTGCAATCATGCATGTTGAATTTCTTAAGCATTTCTTTTGTATATTTCTCCTGATGGATCCATATACATTCAGAATCTTGCTTAATTTGAAGTCCTAAGAAAAATTTGAGTTCACCCATTAAACTCATTTCAAATTCAGATTGCATAAGCCTTGAAAACTCAGTGCATTGTGAAGAATTTGTTGATCCAAAGATAATGTCATCAACATATATCTGAACAAGAATTAGGTCTTTGTTAGACATTTTTCTAAAAAGAGTAGTATCAACCTTTCCTCTTTCAAAACCATTTTTAAGTAAAAAATTGCTCAATCTTTCATACCAAGCTCTGGAGTTTGTTTAAGACCATATAGTGCCTTTTTCAGTTTAAAAACATGATCTGGAAAGGTTAAGTTTTCAAAACCAGGGGGTTGTCTAACAAACACCTCTTCCTCAATGAATCCATTTAGGAAGGCACTCTTTAGATCCATTTGATATAGTTTGATGCCATTATTGGCTGCATAGGAAAGTAAAATCCTAATGGCTTCAAGCCTTGCTACAGGTGCAAAGGTTTCTGTGAAATCAATACCTTCTTGTTGATTGTAGCCTTGAGCAACCAATCTAGCCTTGTTTCTGATCACTTGACCATCTTCAGAGAGTTTGTTTCTAAACACCCATTTGGTTCCAATAATAGTTTTCCCATGGGGTTTAGGAACAAGAGTCGAGACATCACTGCTGGCAAATTGATTTAGCTCTTCCTGCATGGCTAGGATCCACCCTTCATCATGCATAGCTTCATCAATGTTCTTTGGCTCAATTTCAGAGAGGAAGGAAAGATTATTGACTTCTCTAAGTCTTGATCTTGTTCTTACTCCTTTTGAAGTATCACCAATGATTTGCTCTCGAGGATGATGAGTCTTGTATCTCCACTCATGCCTGGGAGGGAATACATGCTCATTCTAAGACTCAACATTAACTCTGTGAAGAGAATCAATTTCAGCAGGTTGACTAGGGGGTTGTTCAGCAGGTACTCAGAAGGTCTTTCAATAGGTGCTTCATTCTTGACCTTTGTAGTCTCTAAAGTAGGATTCATCAGCTCCATTCCTGCAAAATCATCTTCTAGATCTGATAGTTCCCTATCAGTCTCTTTAGCATCATTAAATCTAACATGAATAGATTCTTCTATTGTCAAGGTTCTAGAGTTATAAACTCTATAAGCCTTGGATGTTTCTGAATAACCAATGAAGAATCCCTTATTAGATTTAGAGTCAAATTTACCCAGATCATCTTTGGTTTTAAGTATGAAACACTCACAGCAAAAAATGTCAAAATAAGAAATGTTGGGTTTTCTTCCTCTCCATAATTCATATGGAGTTCTTTTGAGAACTGGTCTTACCAAAATTCTGTTTTGAATGTAGCATGTTGTGTGAACAGCCTCTGCCCAAAATGATCTTGGTAGATTGCTTGAAATGAGCATGGTTCTACCCATCTCCTGCAAGCTTCTGTTCTTTCTCTCAACAACCCCATTTTGATGAGGTGTTCTAGCCACAGAGAAATTGTGTGAAATCTCATTCTTATCACAGAACATGTTGAAGCTTGAGTTTTCAAACTCACCACCACGGTCACTTTTGATTGCAGATATGTAAAATCCTTTTTCAATTTGCACCTTCTTACAGAATTTTGTGAAATTCTCAAAAGTCTCATCCTTGATTTTGATGAAAATCACCCATGTGAATCTAGAGTAGTCATCAACAATGACTAAGCCATATTTCTTACCAACCAAGATTTCAGTTCTTGTAGGACCAAACAAATCAATGTGAAGCAGTTCTAAAGGTCTTGAGGTAGACACAACATTTTTACTCTTGAAAGAGCTTCTTGTTTGTTTACCTTTAAGACAATTTTCACATAAAATGTCAGATTTGAAAGAGAGTTTGGGCATTCCTTTTACAAGGTTGTGTTTTGTTAACTTTGAGATTAATCTCAAGCTGGCATGCCCAAGTTTCTGATGCCAAATCTGTTTTTCATCTTTGACATATAGAAGACAAGTCATATTTTGATATGCAAGTTCCTCAAGATCTATTTTATACACATTACTATGTCTCTTGGTAGTAAAAATGACTTGGTCAGATGCATCTTTGACTACACATCCATCCTTAGTGAAGGATACAACATAACCACTGTCACATAATTGACTTATGCTCAGTAGGTTGTGTTGAAGTCCTTCAACAAGAAGAACATTTTGAATAACAGAGAGGGGGATATACCTACTTAACCAATACCAGTGATTCTACCTTTCTGGTTCCCTCCAAAGGTCACCACCCCTCCATCCTTAAGTCTAAGGTTTTGGAACAAAGACCTTTCTCCTGTCATGTGTCGCGAGCAGCCACTATCCAGGTACCATTTGTGGTGTCTCCTTTGTCCTATTAAACACATCTGCAACAAGAATAATTAGGGACTTAGGTACCCACATCTTTTTTGGTCCTTTTCTGTTAGAAGCAGGTTTGCCCTTTTTTCTTGTGCTTGCACTGTGACACACTGTGTCCAGGCTTCCCACAATGAGAGCATCCCCTACCTTTCTTAGCCTTTTCAGCAGGTTTAAAATTTGAGTCATGTGATGATTCACTATCTGAATATCCCAGACCACCTTTGTTTTTGGAGTTCTTTTGAGCACCCAACAATCTATTGAGGTTCTTAGTTCCATTGACAAAGTTGGCAAGGTCCTTTGTTAGTTCAACAACTTGTTTTCTAAGAATCTCATTTTCTTTAATCAAATCTTCTAAACTACTAGCCTCATAGTTCTTTAAGAGTTTTTCCTTAAGTAAAAGATTTTCAGTCTCGAGATCTTCAGTTTTTGTTGCAACTTCAGTATATGCTCTAGATAAGTCTTTGTACTCTCAGAAGAGCTCTTTAGAACTTTCCAGTAAATCATCATACATGTCTTGCAGAGTTTGAGGGATTACCTCTGATTCAGAGTTTTCTGATGAAGGAAGACTTGCCATAAAACAGAGGTTGGCTTCTTCAGCAGATTCATCTTCCTCTTCTAAGGTTGAATCATCTAAGTCCTCCCAGGTTGCCATCAAACCCTTTTTCTTTTTAAATAATTTCTTCTTTTTTAAAAGAGGGTTTCTTCAAATTTGGACAATCAGCCTTCATGTGCCTTGGCTGTTTACACTCATAGCAAATTATTTTGTCAGTAGAAAAAGATTCTTTACCTGACTTACCCATTTTGGTTTCAGAAGGTGAGCTCTTTCTAAACTTTCCCTTTTTCTGAAGCATCCTCTTGATCTTCCTGCTCGAAAGAGCTAGATCATCATCATCATCATCAGAGCTACCTTCTGAAGTCTCCTCAGCTTTCATGGCTTTATGTGGTCCATGCTTCAGCAGTTTGGACTTGGCATTCAGAGCCAGTGACTTCTTCTTTGGAGCATCTTCACCAAATTCTAACTCATGGACTTTGAGAGATCCCAAGAGTTCCTCCATTCTTAGAGTATTGAGGTCTTTAGCCTCTTGAATGGCAGTCACTTTGGTCCTCCAAGCCTTTGGTAAACTCCTAAGAATCTTGCGATTGTTATGACCAGAATCAAAGGTTATGCCTAAAGACTTGAGTCCATTAGTTATGGTTCGAAACCTCCCAAACATTTGATCAATGGTTTCAAAATCTTGCATCTTGAACATCTCATATTGATGAACAAGCATGTTGATCTTGGATTGCTTGACATTATCAGTCCCTTCATGGGCTGATGCCAGAGTATCCCAGATCTCCTTGGCTAAAAAGCATCCATGCACCTTCTCATATTCAGATTTACTCAAGGAGCAAACTAAATAGAGTTTTGCTTTAGCGTTAAGTTGTACACGTGCCTTCTGTTTACTAGTCTATTCTGCTTTAGGTATAGGCACACCACCATGTGTAGGAGTGTAATCACCATCAGTGACCACATTCTAGAGATCTATGTTGCTGCTCTCAATAAACAGCATCATACGATCTCTCCAATAATGGTAATCAGTACCATTAAAAGCTAGGGTCCTTGAGACAGAGGCACCTTCTATAATGTAGTAGTGAGGGTTGTTTGTTGAGGTTTCCATCTGGATCTTCTTCCTCAGCACTTGTTAGATGTCCAACCCGAGGTTGAGCTCTGATACCAACTATAGAAACCACAGGAAATACTAGAAGGGGGTTAAATAGTGTTTTATAATTTCAAACTGATTTTAGGAAAACCTTTCACAAGCAAAACTTTTTCACAAAAAATTTGGGCAACTTGCTGAAACTGGGAGTTATGGTACTTGCTGAAGTTGCTTCAGCAGGTCCAATAAAACAGTTTTGGAAACTTGTTTTTAAATGCGTTTGAATTAGTTTTCAGTTTCAACTTATAAAACCTTATACCCAGAACCCTCTAGGTTAGATTAAAACAAATATAAAGAGATAAGGGTAAGAGAAAACTTAGCTACAGAATTTATATTGGTTCATCCATTACCACTGTGAGCTACGTCCAGTCCCAATGCCAAACCAGCAAAGGATTTTCCACTAATCTTAGCGATTACAAGTATTTTTTTTATAGTCAAGCCTCTTCAGGCTCTATACAACAAGTATTCTTTTATAGTCAAGCCTCTTCAAGCTCTAAACCAAGTATTCTTTAAACAAAAAGCCTCTCCAAGCTCCAACAGAAAACTGTTTAAAAAGAGATTGCTTAAGCTTTGAAACTACACAAGTTTAAAGCCTAAACAGGGTCAGATGTACAATAACTGAGTATAACTCAGGATATAGAAATGGTGTACAAATGAAATATGATGAAAATATATCTCAAAGAATTTTAGTAGCATTTCAGCAAGTTAGTTCGTTCTCTTCTTCTTCTTTGCATGAGACTTAGTATATATAGAGGAAGAGAGATGAGACCGGTTAGACTTCTCTAAATCCCGTTGAGAAATAGCTTCTTCCCGTTGAGACACATAGCTCTGGTAGCTTGCAGCAGCAGGTACAGCAGGAGTAGGTGTCAGCAGTGCTGACTCTACTTTTTCTGAGCAAAGTGTACTTTGTAGCAGGTATTGCCTTTTTGGTGAATAGTAATTTGAAATATACCAAAAAGCTACTGTTTTGACTTTCCAGCAGGAGATGAAGTGTAGACAGCTGGGAAAAGCTACGAAAGACTTGAGTCTACAAAAGGGAACAACAGAAAACTCTTTTCCAAAAAGATACAAGTCTCAGTACAACGTTCCTTGTCTTCAGAAGGTTCACTGGCTTCAGCAAGTCTTGATCCTTCAGCAAGTTCCTCTACTTCAGAAGGTTGCACCATATCAGAGGGTTGCACGCCTTTAGAGTGTTGCTCCTTCAGAAAGTTGTTGAAACACAGAAAATACCTTTGAGCAGAATTCGTTCCTTCTTTCATGGAATTTAACCAAATTTGTTACTTATTAAAACTCAGGGTTATGAGACTTAAACATTATTAACCATTTAATAATATTTTGAGACTCAACATTCTTCCCCTTTTTAATGATGAAAAATTTGCTTAAACTATCAAGTATCTGAAGAGAAATTCAAAATGAAATAAGTTTAAAGAATTCTCCCCCTTTCTCAGATACTTGAGCAACACTGAATTCTCTTCCTTTCTGTCTCATTGATTCTAGCAGAGAATACATCTAGTAGAATTACTTGCCTTGCTCCCCCTAAATACAAGATATCTTATCTGAAAAGTACTTAACTTCAGATTTTGTTAGTTTATATTACTCCCCCTTTTGTCATCAATCAAAAGGGTTGTCAGAGCATGCTGAAGTAAGAAATTCAGGGTGAAGAAGTTGCTAAAAGATTATATATCAGTAATAATGCAGGAAAAACACAAGTAATTGAGCAAGAAAGCATATGACATCAGGTTTAATTCTTAGATAATGCAAGAATGTGCAGATTATCTCTAATGAACTTAAACCTATCTTCAGCAAGGGGTTTTGTGAATATATCAGCCCATTGATGCTCTGTGTCAATGAACCTTATATAAAAAACACCTTTCTGAACATAGTCTCTAATGAAATGATGTTTGATTTCTATATGCTTAGATCTATAATGCTGAATTGGATTTTTAGACAAATTTATGGCACTTGTATTATCACAGAATACAGGAATAGATTTACCAGGTATGTTAAAATCTTCAAGTTGATATTTTACCCATAGCAGCTGTGAACAACAGTATGCTGCAGCAATGTACTCAGCTTCAGCAGTTGAGAGAGCTATGGTGCTTTGCCTTTTGCTTGCCCAACTTATCATATTTTCTCCAATGAAGTGGCATCCTCCACTTGTTGATTTTCTTTCAACTCTATCTCCAGCAAAGTCAGCATCACAGTATCGTAATAATCTGCAGTTCTTACTCTTCTTATAGCATAGACCAAGATTAGTAGTATAATTTAGATATCTGAAATTCTTTTAACAGCCTTGTATTGAGTTATTCTTGGGTCTAATTGAAATCTTGCACACATGCATACACTAAACATAATGTCAGGTCTTCTTGCTGTAAGATACAACAGAGATCCAATCATGCCTCTATACATGGTTGAGTCAACACATTCTTCTCCTTCATCTTTACTTATGATTGCTGAAGGGTGTATATGAGTTGACATAGGTTTGCAATCATGCATGTTGAAGTTCTTAAGCATTTCTTTTGTATATTTCTCCTGATGGATCCATATACATTCAGAATCTTGCTTAATTTGAAATCCTAAGAAAAATTTGAGTTCATATCACTCCTACAAAAAATTCGGCAGAGTCTCCCCTAAAAACTGGACATCCCCAAAATTTTCACCTCAACCGGAAACTCAAAAAAAAAAAATCCAGCCAAAATAAAATAATGGTACTATAAATGAGCCTCCATGGCTAGTGTACAAATCTGAAAAAGGATGTTACAACTCTACCCCCTACAAACAATTTTGTCCTCAAAATTGGCTAAGAAGAAGGAATAAAAGAAAGATTTACCTCAAACAAACAATTCTGGGAATTGGGTGCGGACATCGTCCTCCTTCTCCCAAGTGGTTTCCTCAAGTGACTGACCCGCTCAAATCACATTTACTAGTGGAATGGTCTTATTCCTCAGGGTCTTGACGCTCTGGTCAATAATTTGTGCAGGTCTAGTTGAAACTGTTAAGTCATCCCTTCATTGTACTGATTATGCACTTATGATGTTGGAAGGATCGGGGACATACTTCCAAAGTTAGGATACATGAAAGACATCATGGATATTGGACAGGTGGAGTGGAAGGGAAATGCGGTAAATAAGAGGACCAATCCTTTGCAGGATTTGGAAAGGACCAACGAATCGGGGATTTAGCTTTTTAGCCTTAATGGCTCTTCCTATGCCTATGACAGGAGTAACTTTTAGGAATATATGATCACCTTCCTCAAACTCTAGGTCCCTTCTCCTCCTATCAGCATAACTCTTTTGCCGGCTTTGGGCAGTCACTAGTTTCTCCCTAATCCTCTTGATTTTCTTAGTGGTTTCCTGAACCAACTCCGGACCTAACAAACTCTTCTCTCCCACTTCATACCAACAGAGTGGGGACCTACACCTCCTGCCATACAAAGCCTCATATGGTGTCATACCTATACTGCCATGAAAACTGTTGTTGTAGGCAAACTCTATGAGGGGCAGGTACCTATCCCAACTTCCCTTTTCCTCTAAAACACATGCCTTAAGCATGTCCTCCAAGGTCTGGATGGTCCTCTCAGACTGACCATCAGTTTGAGGATGGTAAGCAGTACTAGACCTCAATTTAGTACCAAAAGCTTGGTGTAAAGCATTCCAGAACCTAGAGGTGAACCTAGGATCTCTATCTGACACAATGCTAGAGGGTACACCATAGAGCTTCACTATCTCCCTGATGTACAGGTCGGCTAACTTACTCAAAGGATAGGTTGCTCTAATAGGTAAGAAGTGGGCCGACTTGGTCAGCCGATCCACTATGACCCAAATGGCATCAAAGCCTGCAGGGACTCTAAGTAGCCCCATCACAAAGTCCATAGCTATGGCCTCCCACTTCCACTCAGGTATCTCTAGGGGTAGGAGTGTTCCTGAGGGTTTTTTTTATGTTCTATCTTGACCTGTTGGCATACTAAACACCTAGAAACATACTCTGCCACCTCCTTTTTCATGCCATCCCACCAAAACATGTTTTTCAAGTCTCGGTACATCCTGGTGATTCCATGATGCACCGTAAACTTGCTCCTATGGTCCTCTTCTTAAATTTCTTGTCTAAGACTACCCTTCTTAGGGATACAGACTCTCCCTTGGAAGAGAATTATCCCATCACCCGACTCGGTGAAACCTGGTTGTCCCTTACGGGCCTGGAGGTCAGAATCTATAGGTTGGGCTTCCTTAACTTTGATTTTCAACTCACTGGTAACTTCTAGCCTAAAGAGGCTATAGCGGCTCCTCTTAATGCTCACATCTAGCCTAAGGTTCCTAAATTCCTCCAACAACTCCAACTCCCGCACCATCATAGATGATGCATGGATAGACCTTCTACTCAGGGCATCGACCACTACATTGGCCTTACCCGGGTGGTACTTCAATTCAAAGTCATAATCTTTCAAGAACTCCATCCATCTCCTCTACCTCAAATTAAGTTTCTTCTGATCAAAGAGGTACTTCAGGCTCTTATGATCACTAGAAACTTCAAACTTAACTCCATAGAGGTAATGCCTCCAGATCTTGAGGGCAAAAACCACAGCTGCTAGTTCTAGGTCATGAGTGGGGTAATTCTCCTCATGGGGCCTAAGCTGCCTGGAGGCATAGGCCACCACTCTCCTCTCCTGCATCAACACACAGCCTAAACCCTTCCCTGATGCATCACTATAAACCTCAAAGAGTTTAGACAAATCTGGTAACACTAAGACTGAGGTGGTAATCAATCTCTCCTTGAGTTCCAAGAAACTATTCTCACATTTATCATCCCAAACAAAAGCATGACCCTTACGGGTCAACCTAGTGAGAGGCAAAGCTAACTGGGAGAATCCCTTAATAAATCTCCGGTAGTAACCAGCTAGGCCTAGAAAACTCCTGACCTTAGTGATGGACTTAGGTCTCTCCCACTCAACCACAACTCCTATCTTAATGGGGTCAACCGACACCCCATCCTTAGAGATGACATGTCCTAGGAAATGAACCCTATCCATCCAAAACTCACACTTCTCAGGGTTGGCAAACAACTTTTTCTCCCTCAACACTCCTAACACAATTCTAAGATGTTGCTCATGCTCCTCTAGGGTTTAGGAGTAGATAAGGATGTCGTCGATGAACACGACAACAAACTTATCCAGGTAGGGCTGGAAAATCTGGTTCATGTAATCCATGAACACTGCAGAAGCATTGGTTAAGCTAAAAGGCATCACCAAGTACTCATAGTGCTCGTATCGGGTTCTAAAGGCAGTTTTTGGAATATCCTCACTCTTTATTTTAATTCGATGATACCCTGACCTCAAGTCTATCATAGAGAAAACTGACGCTCCCCTAAGTTGGTCTAGAAGATCATCTATCCTGGGTAAAGAATATTTATTCTTAATAGTTACCTTATTCAAATGCCTAAAGTCCACACACAACCTCATACTCTCATTCTTCTTTTTAACCAACAGCACAGGTGCTCCTCAAGGTGACACACTAGGTCTGATAAACTTCTTCTCAATTAGCTCCTCCAACTGATTCTTAAGTTCACTCATCTCAAGTGGTGACATCCTATAGGGGGCTTTGGAGATTGGCCCGGTGCCCGGCACCGGGTCTATAGAAAACTCAACTTCCCGGTCCAGAGGTAAGGTAGTCACCTCACTAAGGAAAACATCCTGGAACTCCCTCACCGTAGCTATACTACTAGAGTCAGATTTGAGCTCTATAGTTGAGGAAAACAGTAAAATAAAACAATGACTCTCGTCAGATAGCCATTCGGAAATCTGAGTATAGCTAGAAAGTAAGCATGGAGGTTTCTTCCTTGGAGGAAAAGGAAGATTTGGAAAAACAAGCTCTTTATTGAAACAATCAAGCATAATTTGATTTTGGGATAACCAATTCATGCCTAAGATAATATCAATGCCATGCAAAGGTAAACAAATTAGATCCACCACAAAAGACTTCCCCTGTATCACAATAAAGCAATTTCAACAAGCAAGGGAAGTAGGAATCGCCTCTTTGGCCGGGGTAAGAACATTCAAGTGAAAAGGAAAAGGGGTGACATGCAATTTCAATCGTTCCACACAATCACAAGCAATAAATGAGTGGGTTGCCCCAGAGTCATACAGTACAATCAAGGATGTCTCATTATGTGTACACATACCTTGCATCAAATTATTGGCCTTGGTGGTCGTTTCCTCGCTAAGGGTGAAGACCCTCCCGGTAGCTTGGGGTTTGGGCTGGTCCCTCTCCTTCTTCGGGCACTCCCCAGCATTGTGGCCCACCTCAAAACAATAATAGCATTTCTTCTGGCCGAATAGGCACTCACCTTTGTGGCCCTTGCCACACTTAGGATAGGTAGGAACGGTAGGGGTAGAGGGTAGAGCAATATGTTTGCCCTTTCCTCCCTGAAAATTGGGCCAATTGTTTCTTCCCGCAGGTGCATCCTCCATTTTTCTCTTCCCATCCACCCAAGTCTTCACTGCGGGCTTAGGTGCCTCATCCATCATGCTCTGCTCTGCCACCATGCACTTGGTGAAAACTCCCTCAGCTGGAGAATAATAACACTCTTCTTGATTTTGGGTTTCAAGCCCAACTCAAAGTGGGTGCATTTCAAACCCTCATTAGGATTGGCCTGGAGTAGTGAATGGTACTTGGCGAGATCTTCAAATTTTGCCACCTACTGGCCCACCGTCATGTCTCTGTGCTTCAGCTGCAGGAACTCCAACTCCTTCCTTTGCCTCACAGGCTCCGGAAAGTACTTCTCTAGGAACGCTGCTTGGAATCTTTCCCAAGTGGGTGGAGTCCCTTGAGGAGTCAATCCGGCCCTGGTGGCCTTCCACCATTTCTCAGCTTCCCCTTGTAACATGTAGGTTGCAAAGCACACCTTGAATTCTTCAGAGCATCCCATAACTTCAAAGATTTTGCTCATGGAATTGAGCCAGGAGTTGGCAGCTTCAGGGTCATACACCCCGGTGAAGGATGGAGGATGGTGCTTCTTGAATTCAGCCAACCCTTGAACAAACGGGTCAATGACGTTCAAGGGTGGTGGTGGGGTGTCTCTTGGCCTCCGGCTGAGCTCATAAAGTATTGCAGCATTGTTTGCATTATGCTCCCCCATCATCTGAGCCAGGGTTCGTAAGGTTGCCGCCACAGAGTCGGCGGTAGCACCGTGAGGTGGAGGAGTTAAAGGGTTAGTCCTAGGCCTGCCTCTTCTTCCGCCAGCCATAGTGCTCTACACATTATTAATAAAATATCGAGGTGATCAGTCTCTTAATTTCATAACAATGTATAAAGAGAACAACTAACTTTAGAAGACAAACAAATCCACAGTCCAATTGGATTGAACTGTTTTGATACCATAATGTAACGTCCTAATTTCTTAATTAGAAAACAATGCTTGTTGGAAGCATTGTTTCCGAATTCGGGAAATTATTTCGTGCTTTATTAGTATTGTAAACAAACACAACAAATTCGTTGCCAACAACGCTCAGGTAACCCAACAAATTACTTAAGCTTTAATTCAACAGTCATTCATACATCACCAGTTCGTTGCCAGCATTGGCTCCAATCAATATATAATAAGACTAAAGCTAAATGGGATATAATTATACATGCGACCTGTAACAATCATCACCATGCCATTGAGACTCTACATGTACTACAATATGCCATTTCAAAAAAAAAAAAACTCAGCTTATACAATTCAAAATACTCAAAAACATCAACAGGCCCTATGAGACCCAAATATCCAATCTTCCTTCAGCTCAAGCGTCCGGTCTGGAACCCTGTGAATCTAAATACAAAATATATCGTATAATGAGACTAGAGTCCCAGTGGGTGTGCATAAGCAGGCGTGTGGGGAATTCAGGAAAATGTGATGCAACAAACCAAGCAATGCAATAATATCTCAACATGATTCAAACCAAAGAAACAAGTTATAATTTTGACATGAAGTGTTTCACCCAACACCCAAGGGTTCTTTTCACTTATCTGTGAAGGCTAGACTAAGCTCAGGCTAACAGGGACATTCATCCCTGAAGGCCACAGGGACCTTACCCCATTACTGTGATAGATTCAAACAATCAATTTCCTATTTTATACATGAAATCCAAGGCCCCACATACCTCTTTTAACCATGAAGGCCAAGGATTCAATGTGACTCCCTTCTACCCCAAACTCTTATATATTAAATAAATCGAAATATATGAAGGTAACGTCCCACAATGGGTAAAAAGGTTCACAATTCTCATCGTATAAAACGTCATTTATTTCAAAAGTAAACTCATTTAAAATAGAAATAGCAGTCAAATGTTTCAAAATATTTTAAGCAGCGGAATCAACATCAAAATAACCTACTGGCCATGTAAGGCACTCAAACAGTTTACAAAATCTCTTCCTAACTAAAAACATAAAGTAAAAACCCCAATGGTATGCCCCGATGTCACAAGTATCAGAGCGACATTCCCTTTAATTACTACTCGACACCAGTCGTGTCATAATCACCACCTGTAAAATTAACCACAGTGTAACGGTGAGGAAAAGAATACCAAATCATACATGCACATAGGAGGCTTCCCTATCCTCACCCACATACAATCATCATTCTCATCAAGTAATAATATATTCAGAACATCTTACACCTTTATTATCAACATCTTATCTCATCACAATTATACGAATCACACTTTATAAATCATCAAACACATTCTCAACTCATAACACTCATCTCATCAATAATCCTCATAACATCGTAATATAATTCAATGTCATCATTAGATATAATGCATGTTCATCTATCATCATACACACCAAAACATCATCAATCATCATCATTAAATACATTGCATGTTCATCTATCATCATGCACACCAAAGCATCATCAACATCATCATTAAATACATTGCATGTTCATCTATCATCATGCACACCAAAGCATCATCAACATCATCATTAAATACATTGCATGTTCATCTATCATCAGGCACACCAAAGCATCATCAACATCATCATTAAATACATGCATGTTCATCTATCATCATGCACACCAAAACAGTTCACCTCCCCGAGTTGCACTTCACCCCTCATTGGGCTTGTGCATCTCAAGTACAATCACCTCCCTGAGTTACACTCCACCCCTCATTGGGCTTGTGTATCTCAAGTACAATCACCTCCCTGAGCTACACCCCACCCCTCACTGGGCTTGTGTATCTAAAGTACAATCACCTCCCTGAGCTACACCCCACCCCTCACTGGGCTTGTGTATCTCAAGTACAATCACCTCCCTGAGCTACACCCCACCCCTCACTGGGCTTGTGTATCTCAAGTACAATCACCTCCCTGAGCTACACCCCACCCCTCACTGGGCTTGTGTATCTCAAGTACAATCACCTCCCTAAGTTACACTCCACCCGTCACTGGGCTTGTGTATCTCAAGTACAACAACTCATATGCTCAATGCATAATCAACATCATAATAACAAGTACATCATCATCATCATTATCATCATCATAAAATCATCATCAGTCATCCTCATCATAAAGCATCATAAACATCATTAATCACCATCATCATGATCATAACACTCATCGCATGCTCAATGCATCATTATTCATCATTATCACAACACACATTATATGCTCAATGCATCAATATATAATCATTATACACCTCATACCTCATACACTCAATACATCAATATATCATCATCACACATCTCATACCTCATCATCATAAACTCAATACCTCAATACATCATCATCATGAACTCAATACATCAATACATCATCATCATGAACTCAATACATCAATACATCATCATCATACATCTCAATATTATAAACATCTAACATCACATGGGATATTCATATCATCAACTCATCCACAATCAATACTCTATAAACAGCCAATTAACTTTCTTAATTCCACAAACAAATTATATAATTAACACCAAATAATTAAAGGATCACAATGATTACAAAAACAACACTCTCATACTCATTTTTGACCTGGTAATCGATTACCAAACAGCTGTAATCGATTACCAGAGGCGATTCCTCAATTTTGGAGTCTTCAAGTTTTAAGCTTAATGACCTTGGTGCACTAATTTGGAAATATCTAGAGTTCTAGGTGTCCAATTAAGATAATTTCACTTCTATTAGAAAGTTAAGATCTGGGGCTTCAGCTTGATATGCTATATGATAGGGTTCCGAGCTCGTTTGCACCCTTAACAAATGCATTCTTTCTCAGGCGAGAAAGCTGTCAAAACTCTGGTAATCGATTACACATCCTCTGGTAATCGATTACCAGCAAACAAACTCTCTGGTAATCGATTACAGACCCATGTAATCGATTACCAGCAAGCCAAAATCACTCCCTTGCTGCCCAGAACACTATGTAATCGATTACAGACCTCTGTAATCTATTACCCGCGACACGAGATGGCAGTTCTTGCGATTTTTACCCCTTTTAAATTGTCTTATTTAACCTCTAATCAATCCTTAAGGTCAATACATCAATCATGCACGTTTATATCAAACAAACTCAGCAAAAACACCAATCTTTACACAGATTTGCACAGTTATTCCATCAAAATCCCAAATCATCAAACCCTTATTTACCCCTTTTCGCTATTCTCGCTACTCTCTTCTATTTCAATCAAGATTCACCAAGATTCACAGAATTAATCATCAATCAACATGTTTTCATCATACAATACTCAATATATATATATATATATATATATATATCAATTTCGAATTTAGAGTCTTAGAGGGTCTTATGGTTGCCCTCACTACCCAAGCACCCCCACATGCACATACAAGCAACACCCTTTCCCCCACCGTACCTTAAGTGAAGATCGAACAATAGTAAGGAAGGCTTTTTCTTGGTTCTCGATGATTACTCTCCAACAATCTCCTCTTGAGACTTGGTTTCTCCCCTCCTTAGCGTTTTGCTCTCTGAAGATTTTACGAATAAGGATTAGGGTGAATTGGTAACCCCTCCTTACTAAAATGCCTATATGGGCTTGGGCCCATCCTCAACCCCTTATCTCTTTTTTAAATTTGAACTAGCTTTATGGGTAAAACTACTCATAATATTAATTCTATTATTATTTATTAATTTCTTCTACTTTATTAATTTAATTTAATTTTACTTAATAAAATTTAGGATGTTACATTCAACAATCAATTTATACCTTATTCCATGAGGTCTCAAGGACCCAAATCAAGTTCCTTCAACCATGAGTGGGATAATTTCATAAGAGTTATATACATACTTCCAAGGCATATTACAACATGATTATATAGTTCTACTCACTTCCTATCATCAACATTCAAGAATAGCAAAAATCCCCAATTTTCTCTACCCTAGGGTTTGAGCAAAATAACCATTTCAATAACTAAACCAACCCATAACCCAATAATCATTCATAATCAAACAAAGGCATTCAATGCAAGCAAGGGACAGAGGAAGAGGGAGCATTCATGGGTGTCACACGAGATGAGAGTGGGTGGTGAACACACTCACCTTGGATGGAGAAAAGAAGAGAAAACGAAGATGATGGAGGAAGTGGAGATGATTCCAAGCCCAAGGATGGTGGAGGTAACCTTCAATCTAACCTTCCTTCTTCTTCCTTGCTCCTTCTCTCTCTAAGCTTCCTTCCCTTTCTCTAAAAACCCTAATAGAAGACAAGAGAAATGAGAGAAAAGAGTGGAGCGCACGGTTTTAAGGAAACATATCCGCTCGCACATGCTTGAGAGCGTTTAAGTCAGAGGCACTCCCCTGATCCTGCAGACGCGCGCGCTTAACACAAAAACCTCCCTTGTTGCTCGCACGCCTCTGCGCGCTTAAAGCAGAAGCTCCCCCTGTTGCAGCAAAGGCGCGCGCTTGAGCGCGCCCTAACGCGCTTGAGTGCGCCCCTACCAGAAACTCAATTTCTCCCTTTTTTCTCTATTCCTTAGGTTTTGGCCCTCAATCCCCCCACTAACAATCTATGAAACTTAACAACAACTAGGGTTGTTATAGTTCGTATCACTCCTACCGAAAATTCGGCAGAGTCTCCCCTAAAAACTGGACATCCCCAAAAATTTCACCTCAACCTGAAGCTCAGAAAAAAAAATCCAGCCAAAACAAAATAATAGTACTATAAATGAGCCTCCATGGCTAGTGTACAAATCTGAAAATGGATGTTACAACTCTACCCCCTACAAACAATTTTGTCCTCAAAATTGGCTAAGAAGAAGGAATAAAAGAAAGATTTACCTCAAACAAACAATTATGGGAAACGAGCTATAAACGAGCCTTATATTTTTTTTTCTGTCTTTTGTGGGTCGACCCAATCGAGCTAACCCATTTTTCCGGCTCTACATAATAATTCTATTAATATTTTCATGATTAAATTCAATTAAATTTTTCATTTATTGAAAATATTATGATAAATTCAATTAAGTTTTTCATATAATTAAAATTTTTCAATAACTTTCTTAGGGTCTGTTTAGGTGGTTGTAAGTTTTTAATTTTTTATCTTTAAAAAAATTAAATCAAGATTTTATAACTCAAGATAAAAAAAATCTTTTTTGTGATTTTGAAAACGCCTGTTTTGAAAACCACAAAAAGGTTTTTTTTAGAGTGTTTTTTATTCAGTTTTGTTTCTAGTTTTTGAAAACTAATTTACGCAAATGAAATGATTTTATTTACAACATTTGCATAACAAAAAGTAGAAAAATTTAAAAACAATTTTCCAAAACATCTTAGAGTAGTTTAGTTTTTAAAAACAAAAAATAGTCACATTTTTCAAAAATGTTTTAAAGAAAATAAAAAAATAATTTTTAAAATTGTAAACAAACATGCCCTTAGAATGTGTTTGTTTCTATTAATTAAAAAATATTCTCGATAAATTAAGATTGGGAATATGATTTTCCTATGTTTGATTAACGTTTAAGAAAAACATTCCTGGGTACCATTGATTCATAGGAAAGTAATTTACTCCTGTTTTACACATTTTTTATTCCGAATGGTGGAAATTTTATATTCCAATGGGAATGAAAATTATTTTTAAAATAACTTCTTACTTGCATTTCATTCTACATCATTTTTTCTATTTTTTTAATTTTTAAAGTAAATCAATTTTAAAAATATTATCGAGAATATTAAATACATAACAAATATACATATAAATTTTACTTGAATATCATTCCTGGAAATATGATGATCCTTAATTTTTAATTTTGTGGCATAAAATTTGATTAAAATATTTAAAAAATAAAAAATTCAAAAACGAGCCCTAGTTAGTAGTAGTATTTAATTTAAAATGAGAAGTTGTAACTTTTTCCTTCCCAAAATGGTGGTTGCACACTTGCACTTGCATTTTAGTGTTTAAAATTCGAACATTTGAATAAGCAGAATCCATTTATCCACATTTCAGAGAGGGAGGGAAGCGAAGTGCGATGTAAGTCATTCTTCTTACACGTGGCCAACGAAAAGCGGTGCTCTCTTCTTCTAATAAAAAAAACCCGTCCGTACAGTAACATAACCCGCTCGCTTGCTTATTCACGAAATTACCACTTCACTCCATCCATTGGTCTTGTTGAAGTCGAACCTCCTTTGCTCTATTGCTCTAGGAGCTTCTGCTTCTGCTACTAGAACCTTCTTACAATCCCTAGTTTTCGCATTCTCAGCAAGATTTTCCATCAGGTTCGCTTCTCATTTCTTTTCCGATTTCATCTACGCTATGTCTGCATTGTTGTTTCCGTCACATTGTTCGTCTAATATTTACACAAAGGCACCTAATCTGATTTGGCATATTCAATGAGGTACTATTTCTGTTCCGGAGCCATGTCCATGTCTTTCTTGTGCGTGTGCAGTATGCTGGTTAGAAATGATGGCAACTATAAGTATGTGATTAGGATTCTCACTCATGCCACTCCATAAATAGCATAGTGAATTGTAAGTGATTTTATGTGAAGATACTGTTATGGTAAAAATTTATCCTAAACTTTCTTATAAGTTAGTTTTAAATGCAGTTTATAGTATAGCTGCATGACGTGTATGTAATATAGCATTTAAAGTAGTGATAAATTTCACTCCAATCTACATAGAGGGCATTAGGTGACCAGATTCACAGGAAGATTTTTCGTTTTCCTAAAAGATTTAAATTCTGTGCTTCATTTGCACCTGTTTATGGACTAGAATAACCATTGTCTTAGAGAGGAACATAATACAAGTTTCTGTCTTCCATGAATGGTTAAGAGGTTAAGTAATTGTGTAAAAGATTAGAACTATGCTTGGATAAGAGTTATCCCATCTTTGATTGCATCTTTGTTTTCTTTGTATGATCCTCTGGAACATGTCTCATGTAATCACGTTCAGCACATGCAGGAGGCTTTAGCTATAGAATGTATCAAGGAGCTTTGAAGAAGAACAAGTTCCATGGAAGAAGCTCTGATATTCATTCAGGTAAAATGAGAGATAGCACAGTGCAAAATTTTCACCAAAGTAATGGCGGATCTGTAGAAGCAGGTGCACCTTCAGCGGAGGAAGATTTTGCTTCTTCAATAAAAGCAGCCACTGAAGTTCCTCGCTCCTCTTTTGAGTTCTATGTCTGGTCAGATGAGGGAATTAATCTTCATGTTGATTTAAATTCGTCCCCATCAGATTGGACTAACAGGTTTACAAATGAGGTTCGCATAAGTGAGAATGTCAATGGAAACAAATCCCGGAGTCTATGGCAGGATCTCAGTGGCTTAATAGAGAATTCCACACAAGGGAAATCTTCCTTTTTGTGGAATAGAAATTCTGTTCAAATTGATGATCATGATGGACAGACCAAATCTTCCTCAAGCTTGAAATTGATAAAAGATGGTATTGCAGAGTTAGAACGACAGAATAAAGGTGACAATCCTTTAATATCTGATTCGTACACTCCATGCAGCATGACCATAAAAGTGGCCGATAATTTACAGGAAAATCAATCAGCTGTCTCAGCTGAACTGACTGTAGATGTGATAGAAAATTTAATGCCAGATCGACTGACTGTCTCAGCTGAAGTAAGTGATGGTGCACTGAACAATTTTATTTCTGGTGCTGAATCTTGTGCTAAAGATACGTCTAAAAAAATCCTTGATTCAGATGCTACCAATACTTCATTCAATAAGTCACCTTGTGATTCTGTTGGCAACTCACTGTCAGATCCTGGCACACTGGAGCTTCAAAATTCAAAGCCTGATAATGAATGTTCTGAAGATTGTGCTCTGCCAAATGATTCTTGCATTGTGAACCCGGGTGTGGTTTGTGTTGGAGCTTCATTAAGTTGTTCTGTGGAACCACAAAATTCAGAAGTTGCAAGTTGTCATAAATATGCATCAGTTTCACTCTGTGACAATGATAGATCACTGGACTTAAGTGATCCAAAGAACACTTCTGACACGGAACAGGGTGGACTAGTCAACTCAAGTGGGATTAATTTCATTACTGAGGGGAGCAATTTCCCATCACTAACGGAAGAATGGGTATAGTCTCTAGCCTTCAAGATGTATGTAACACTTTTCATTTTTTCTCTTTTCATTTAGAAGAATTTTCATTTTTCCTTATTCTTTTCTGGGCATAAAAAAGTACATCAGATTTTCAAACTCATGATTTGTTGTTTGGTTTAATATTGTATTTCACAGATGTAACCTTGCAAACTCTAACAAATTATGAAATTGAGGCTATGGAGCTGTAAATTAAAAAACTGTATATGTCTGTCATATGTGGTGTTAAGCTAATGCATTAAGCTTTGCAGTTTGCATTATACTGCTTTAAATGGGAGCATCCCTTTCTAAAATACATATACAATCAACTGTTGAAGAATTTGAAGTATACTGTACAGAAAAATAAATCTTAATGATTCTCATCATCACATGATTAATATTATTACCAAATGCTGTTGCCTAAATGATTCTGCTTCTTGAATACTTTAGACTTTGAAATCTGTCATTAGATTTAGGAGTGTTATTAATTAATTATTAAGTGAATTGGCATATTTTATTTGTAGTTTGATCAGTATTTATGTGCTGTTAAGTTATGCCATTATTGGTTGGTTTTTTACATATGTAGCTCTTCATACTATTGTGTCTTGTCCTTCATCTTTAGAATCATCCATAGTTTTTAACCCACTGTAACACACCCATGAAAACATTTTTTGATGTTTCATGTTTTTGATTTGTTGATGAAGACGATGACAGACAGGGTTCACATAGGAAATGAATATTG
This sequence comes from Sesbania bispinosa, assembly GCA_026901365.1. Taxonomy (NCBI): domain Eukaryota; kingdom Viridiplantae; phylum Streptophyta; class Magnoliopsida; order Fabales; family Fabaceae; genus Sesbania; species Sesbania bispinosa. The sequence continues at coordinate 552,896 of QLOH01000539.1, forward strand.
ATTATTTAAATATTGGCCACCTATAAAGTTTAAATGATCCTTTACAAGCTTCTTAACTTGTTCCTTTCATGTGCATGATATTTGTATCTGTTTTTTCTTTTTTCTTTTTCTTTTTTAATTTTCCGGTGTAAACACATATTGAGTATATAAAAACATTCTGTTGTTTGCAGGAGGTGAGCAAGATTGTTGATGGAAGGGAGAGTTCAGAGTAATTATTCTTCTTAGTAACATTTTTCAGTGTTTTTAAAGCTTTTATGCAACTGAGTTGAGCATATTTATACTGTGTTTTCAGATGCTCCAAATTTGATGACCCACTTAAGAAATCTAGCCTAGATTCTGATGATCAGGATTCTAAAATGGAGCTCCGCAAAAAGAGGAAAATCAGAGACTCCGAGATTCAAGGTTCAAGTGGTAAACCTGTTGTAAGAATTTTAAGAAGCATGAAGAATACTGCTGTGATGGTTCTACCAAGAAGATCCCTGAGGCTAATCGCCAAGGTGCTTTGACGTTTTGTTTTGGCATTAAAGTGAAATTATATACAATGAATACAAACCTAAAAAGTAAACAAATTTACTCAATTTGATTGCAGCGTTCAATGTCTTAAATAACGTGATGAAAGCAGATTAACATCTGCCAATTGGTAGTCACAGTATTTACCTGATATTCGAATAGAATGTAGTAGATTTTTTTTTTGAACAGCAAGAATGTAGATCTTTGAATTGCCCTTCATTATGCTTTTTATTTTTCCAAATATTAAAACCGCAACTTAATTGATTTCTAATTGTTGTCACTACTCTAAATCTACTAATGGTCCCAAATGAAGTCCAAGGATTGGTTGTTTTAAATACAGACCTACGATCTTTTTGACGTATTGATTTAAATTCCAATTTTCTCTTTTGCCTTCTTGCTTCTATTTTTATTTACTGAAACCTGTAATAGCTATGTTGTTTTCCTTTCCCTCTTGCATACTTACAAAATGGTAGGCCTGGCAGCTGGCTGGCTTGCTTGCTGCATGCTTTACCTTCGATGTTATCTTTTGTTAGAAAATAACTTCAATGGAGTTTCTACATGTTTGATTCTTCCATGTTTTTATACTATTTGATTTTGTTGTCCAGTGAGTTGATAAAGTGCTTTGTGCGCCATTTGGAGGCATTAGTTCAGATTTTCCAATGAAATTATAATCCACGGTTCCAAAGTGGAAGAATGATATTTAGTCGGTATGAACTACCCCCTCATCCTAGTTTCGTGAAACACATTAAGAAGTTGAGAGATAGGTCATGAAACTACGATTCTCGCTCTGGGTGGGAGTGGGAGAGGTCACAAGCTTGTTTCTCACAACACCCCTCGAGTGTTAAATTTGATGTAACCAAACTCACTTGATGAGAAAAGACTCTTGTTGTTGTTGGTATTGCTGCTACTAATCATGTTAATTGATTGCAGGTCTCTTCATTCTTTTGAAAGTTATACCACAGTAATAAAACGCAAGGTAGTCTTTCTGGTAGATTTCAGTCAAACAGTTAAACAATGAGCCATATAGCTCTTTCAATTTTTGGCATTTAGTTATAAAATTATTGTTTGTTTTAATATGTATCCTTTAAGACACTTTCTGATTGTATATTTTATGGTTAATTTGTCATCGAATTTACTTAGCTGGATGTCGGCCTATTTGGGGCATAATTAAATGAATATTGAAAAGTGAAGCAGGATAATCTTTATGTTGAATTCAGATACAGAAGTTATAGCTTGTAGACATATATGTTATCTCTGCTCTTGCGGATATGTAAACACATACTCTTTGGTAAATATTTGGCGGGAGAGTTTAACCATTCATAGAGATCCTACCCAGCTCGAACATGATTACCTTCTTTGAAGGATACTTGTGATCTTAAAAAAAAAATTCCCTGCCGTTGTTTTAAGTTCCATTTTGTTTAACTGTCAAATTTCCTGAATGGTCTATGTAATTAACTACTTGTCCAGTTCTGTTGCAGAGCGAGCATGTTATTCTTGCTATAATCAGACCACAAACCGAGTACTCCATCCGGTCTAGAACATAAGAAAAAAAAATCACGCTAACTAAGAATGTTAGATCCCGTTTAGGATGATTGCAAGTTTTTAATTTTGGATTTCAAAAATTTAAATCAAGTTTTTACAAATCAAAACTAAACAATTAAAAATCTCATTTAATTTTTTTAATGTCATCTTAAAGATGAATTTCATTTCCTACGACTGAGATTCAATTCATCAAGATTGAATATTAGTTACCTCAATTGTAAAGATCCCACCATATTTGTGAGTTTTCTTATCCTATCTTAAGATTATGAAAGTGTGATTTTTTACAATTAGGCTCATTGGTTGCCAGAATAGGATGGATAGAATAGGATAAAGTATCATATCCTATTTAAATCCAATGTTTGTTGAGTTAATAGGATATGATAAACTTATCATGTTTGTTATCATATTTTATTGGTCTAGTGTAAATTTTATCACATGTTGGGTTAGAGACGAATAAGATAGAATATCATTTTTTCTTCACTTTAACCCTCACATAGAACCCTCCATCATTTCCACCACCACCAATCACCTTCCACCCTAAGCATTGAAACCAATGCCCTACACCAACTCAGGGGTGTCAAAATGGGGAGCTCATTGAAACCTAACCTAAATTTTGATGGGCTTGATGCAGCCTAGCCCATGATGGGCTCAGATAGTCTGTTGGTAACTTTTTTCTTCTTCTTTTGTTGTTACATTTTTTATAATTAATAAATTATAAGTGATGGATCTAATACTTCATGTGTTATTAGTATCTATTTTAACGTTAGTATTTCATTCATATTGAATTTTTTTATTTTTAATATTTGTTAATTATCACAATTGATTCCCTCTATTTTATTTTCATTATTGTGTATCATTTTTTGTTATTTTATAGTAAAGCAACTTATTATATTTTATTTTGTTAATAAAAAATTGAATATTATAAAATATAATATACTACATCTATATTTTAATTTTAGTTTATGATGATTAATTTTTAAAAAAATTATTAGATTTATTTTAATAAAAGCTTTATTAATTTATTATTTTTTTTAAAAAAGTGAACAGTTCATGTGCCAACCTTTATGGCCTACAACCTACAAAAGGTTGGGTCGGGCCAGCAAAATTTTAACCCACCACTAAATCAAGCTAGCCCAACCCGAATTGACACCCCTGCACACATCGTTATTATCGTGGGCACTGCCGATTGCTGCTAATGAACACATAATCATACTTTGAATTTTAAACAGTAGAGTGTTTGTACAATTTACAACTTTTTAAACTCTAAATTTGCCACTTTATTTTTTCAATCCACTTCCATTTCCAACAATCATTGTTGGGTGAAAGTAATCATTTGTATAAAAGGTATTAATTTAATATTTGCATGGCTATGCTTGCCCACTTGTGATTCTCAGAGACATTAAGTCCTCAAACATCTTCATTGATGAAGAACATAATGTCGAGTGGCTTATTTAGGTTTATCATTGTTGGGTCCTGGTAGCTCACCACTGGCAAAGCTACCAACTGAGACTCTTGGTTGTTATATCTTGATCCTAAATACAATAGGCTTTATTACCTCACCACCAAATCTGATGTCTAAGGTCCCGTTTGAGGTGGTTGTGAATTATCAGTTTTTAATTTTTTTCTAAAAAATAATCATGTTTTTACAACTTGAAACTAAAATCTAAAAATTATATATTTTTTGTGGTTTTCAAAACGTCCATTTTGAAAACCACAAAAAGTAGTTTTTATTTTTTATTTTTGAGTTGTAAAAACGTGATTGAAATTTTTTTAAAACCAAAAAATTAAAACTCTCAACCACCCCAAACAGGACCTAACGTTTTGGTTTTGGTGTTTTGCTTTTGGGAATTCTAAGTGACTGAAAGGCCATTGACATGCAATAGAAGGAAATATTGTTGAATGGGTTGAACCTCTGTTCAAATCAGGAGATATAGCTACGATTTTGGATCCAGTTCTAATTTCTAAAACCTCATGATGTTAAAGCCTTGAAAAGGATAACTAATGTGGCTTGTAGGTGCGTGAGAATGGGAGGGAACGAGAGGCCCTCAATGGACAAAGTAACAAGAGCTTTGGAGAGAGCTTTTGCACAGATAATGGGCAGCCCATGCGTTGAGTGTTATGACTTAAGCTCATAAGGAGAGCCCAACCCAAAAGACTAATCCATTAGGTGAGAAAATCCCATGGCTTAAGTACCACAATGAATATTTTTTCCAAATAATGTGGGACTCATAATATTGCCACCCCTTTTAAGAGTCGACATCCATTGCGGTTTTCACTGTATCAGCACTGACTCAATGGTAGGTCTCCCCTTTTTTTTGCGGCTTCACACACCTATCAGTATTCAGTGCCGAAATCCAACCTATAGGTATCCTTTTCTGTAGCTTAACTTTCAATGAAAGCACCAATTGTTATGACTTAAGCCCATGAGGAGAGCCCAACCCAAAAGATTAGTCCATTAGGTGGGAGAGCCTCATGGCTTAAGTACCACAATGAGTGTTTGATTCCACTCAATGTGGGACTCATAACATTGAGCAACCAATTTTTCCCTTTGAGGTGGTTTTGGGAAGTAACAGATTACATAAGTGTAGTTGGCAAAGTCTTCAAGAAGGGGGGTTGAATTGAGACTTGTCTAAGCCTGTAAAAATTTTAGATTCGTTTCTGACTTGAGTTCTCATGTCTTGCGCACTTGGAAGTCAAAATGTTAGTCACGGACATAAGCAAATTGAATCTGAGTTTTGCATAAATAGTTATGAAAAATTTTGCTTTTGAGCAGTTCACAAATACTGTATACCTATCTTAAGTGTGAATCTGAGTTAAGAATTAATTATAACATTTAGCAGGGAACTCAGAAGCACTTTCACATCTTAAACACGTGATAATAGTAATGTAAATAGATAAGGGTCAGAAGAAGAAAGTACACGACACATTTATACTGGTTCACTCTTATCAACAAAGAACTACGTCCAGTCCTCACCTCATTGAGATTTTCCACTAACTTCTTCAAAGTTACAAGTATTCTCCTTCACGTGCCTTTTCGGGTTCCTAAGTATTCTCCTTCACGGGCCTCTTTAGGCTCCTCAGTATTCTCCTTACAAGGCCCCTTTAGGCTCCTAAGTAGTCTTGTACAAGCCTCTCCAAGCTTATCAACTCAACACCACAGTCTAGAAACACTTTTTGACTTGGTAGAGGAGCAACAACAAGTTACAGTGAAATTGATATTTTCTTAACTTGAGGTTTCTAACACAGAGTGTGAATGACCAATGAAGTCCTCAAGCTAAGTTACAGAAACTTTACAACCCACAAATAAACTCAAGGAGTTTGATGAGCAAAGAGGATTATGTCAGAGAAGCAAGATAAAAGAATTTACAAGTGAAAATGATTCAACAGAATCTAAGTCTTTTTGCACTCAATGTTCTTTATGTATATTTGTCTAAGTTTGTCACCTTGTTTCTGAGTTTCTGGATCCCTTTTATAGAGTTGCTAAGAGAATGTGACCGTTTATAGCCGTTAGCAACTTGTCCTTTTCTTATCAGGCACTTTTTCACATAAGCAGGTTGTACTTGCTTCTGTCCTAATGAGTCATCATGTGTCTGACTTGCATCTGAGCTTTATGCATCTGTGTCTAACTTGTATTGTGCGCCTGACTTAAGTTGGTGCTTCTGATCTTGTCTTCTGACCTCAAGTGTGTGCCACAATATGAAGATATCATCTTTTAGGATCATGATGCCTTCAACCCTTGGATTCGAGTTGTGAATGAACTTTTATTATACGAGTTCTCTTTTGTGTCTAACTTGAGTTATGTTTTGTTAAGTGTTGATAGGGTGTTTACTTAGCCTTCTTGTTTATGTAAAAGGGTCAAATGCTAAAACTACACACTCAAGTAATGTGGTTAGATGCAGATTGTAACTCAGAACTAAACTTTTTTTACCAAGTTAGAGGGGTTGCCAATCATTAAAACACTATGCATCTGAGGTTTTGTCTTAACATTCTCCCCCTTTTTGATGATGGCAAAACCTTCTAAGAAGTAAACATTTTAAGTTTGTTTCTGAGGGAGGAAAAATAATTTTGAGCTTTCACCATGAGTAACTCCCCTTGAGTCTGAGACTCCCCCAGAATTTATTGCACTTATTTTTGTTAAGTTACAGGGATTTTAACTTAATCCCAGACATAAGTATTTATAGAAACAAACCCTTTTTCTCAAGCGCAGAAGTATTTGGCAACTTAAAGCATACAGCCAAATTATGCGCATATTGATTTGTTAGTTAGACGCAGAAGAGATATGGCAGATTTAATACTTATGTGCAAACATAATAAAGCAGTTATATAAAGAAGAGATTGCAGGATTTGCATCAGACACATAATTTCCCAAAAGAGAATCACAGAACAATTCATTTCAATTTAATAATACAAGGCTGAAAGATGCAAAAAGACATGTAAAACATAGATACTAATTACGTCAACATTTTCGAGTAATAGAATTGAAATTGATGTTCTAAGTTCTAAAATTTAAAATTTTTCTTCTCTTCCTACTCCCCCCTTTTGCCAACAGCAGAAGGGGTACTGATCGAGGTCGTACTCAACCAAATATTAATATTCAGAAAATGTAGTTAATGGAAAATTAACCAAATTCGTCTCTCAAGGAATTCAATAGCAAATCCGAGTTTATATTAATTACTCACAAGAATTGTTATTTCAATAGCAAACAGGGGGGTTTTGTTTGGTTGTTTTTTAGAATTCAAGAACAGAAAATTAAAATTTGAAATTCAGAAAATATGTAAGAAAATGGATTAATTTTCAAGGTCATTCACATAGGATCTTTCATTGGTTTACAGAAAATTATCAATTCCTTCACAAATTCGAATTAACCAATTAAGCATCAATCAATTCATCAATTATCTCATACAAGGATTAAGCAAACTTGTGTGAGAATTCTAATCCCTAACCTACTGAATTAAGCAAACAGTAGATTGATCTTAGAATTAAGCAAACTAAAATTAGAATTTAGGATTAATTGGAGAAAAAGAACCATGAAGCATGCATTCCAATTCAAGATTCAAAATCCTAGAATTCTAGAGATCAGGAGAAGAAACAATGTGCAGAAAATTGAAAAACGAAATTGCATAGATGAAACCTCAAGATCCAATGCTAAGAACACTTGAGAATTAACCTTGAATGTTCAGCCTTCTATGGAGGTTGAAGAGAAAAAACGAAAATGGAAGAAGAAGAAGAGAGAAAAAAAGAGAAAATGAAGAGACTCCAAATATGAAAATTTAGAAAATGAGAGAGTTCCCTCCAAAAGAGTAATTGCCTCTATTTATAGATCTACTTCTAACCACATAATTAATCAGATCTAAATGACGGTTGGGCCTTGATTAACAAGTTTCAGTCCCAATACACTAATACAAGTCTTAAAACAATGTTGTTCCCGCGTCAGTTTCCGTAGCTCAATTTCAAAATTAAACTGCTCCTAATTCCCTTATGGAAATACCATCATATATTCATATAGCATATCAAATTAAAGCCCTGGATCTTAACTTTCCAATGCAAGTAGAATCACCCAAATCGTCCACCTATAGCTCCAGATATCATTAAAACAAGACAGGTAGGTCAATAGGCTTAAAATCCGAAATTAAACAACAATTACAATTAAAGCCTAGTTAAGCCCAATTCGGTAAATTCCAATTAAAACAGTGGATTTAATCCTGAATACAGTCCAAAATAGCTAAGATTAAATATGCAAAGTGTATGTAAAATTATGCTCATCAGATACCACTAGTGCGACCTGTAGGAGATGAATTTGAGCTTGAAGGACTATCATCAGGCCTTGGCACGGCTACTAAAGCAGGTGCGGTAGGAAGAGCAGTAGTGGAGGAATTGGAAAATTGTTGAGTAATCCAGGTCTGGAATTGGATCTGTCTTGCATTAGAGTCAACAACAGCCTGGAGTACCACATTCATTCCATCAAAAATCTTGTTTTATCATTTCTATGTTTTCTTAATCTCCTTCCGAGTCTTCTTTAGTTCCTCTTCGATCTTGTCAAACCTTTGGTGAAATGTGTTTCTGACTCCTATCATTTGTCTGGAGCACTCGCTGTCTAGCAACCATAGTTGCTCCTTGCTTGCTGCTGCCAAGCACATCTCCTCATTCTCAGAAGCGTCTATGTCTGCCATGAGACATAGGTTAACCTCTTCTGACTCATCCTCATCTTGTGCAGACTCTTTTGCTTCTGAATCACCCCAAGTAACCATCATGGCCTTCTTCTTGTGATCTTTCTTGGGATTTTTCTTGAGAAGGTGGCACTCAAATTTAATATAGTCTGGCTTGTTGCATTCATAACAAGTGATCTGACCCTTCTTTTCTTCCTTCAAGAGAGGTCTCCTAGATGGGAATCTTCTTCCACCTCTCTCTGGATCTCCACATTTGTCTGACCTTTCTAGTGATGAACGCGAGTTCATCTTCATCTTCATCGTCTTCCTTATCTTTTTCCGGGTCTTCTTCGGACTCTTGGGATGAGGTGAGGGCAGACATTTGGGTGTTTCTGAAACCCTTCCCTTTCTGTAGTTTCTGAGTTGCTTTAAGGGAAATCATCTTGTTTTTCTTTGGTTCTTCTTTCTCCGATAGCTCTTGCTCATGAACCTTCAATGATCCCAGCAATTCATCCATTTTCAATCTTGATAGATCCTTGGTTTCTTGAATTGTTGTGACCTTTGGTCTCCACTATTTGGGTAGGCTTCTAAGAATTTTTCTTACTCATTCAGAGTTTGAATATTCTTTGCCCAAGGATTTAATATTACTCACTATAATAGTGAATCTTCTTATCATATCCTCTATGCTTTCATCTTCATCCATCTTAAACAGTTCGCACTGTCTAACTAGAATGTTGATCTTGGCGTCTTTGACTTGATTGGTTCCTTCATGTGCAATGACTAGAGTGTCCCAGACTTCTTTAGCAGTTTTGCACATTGCAACTTTATTATACTCACTCCTGCTTAAAGCACACGTTAGAAAGAACCCAGCTTTAGAGTTCAGAAGATACCTGCTTCTTTCTGTATCTGTCCAGGTATCTCTGGGCTTTGGTTCCAGGTAGCCAAGGTATCTTCTATTGTGGGCTTGAGAGGATCGGATTCAATTATGTCCCATAGATCTAAATGTTGTGATTCCATGAACAACTTTATTCGATCCTTCCAGTTATAAAAAATAGTTCCATCAAAGGCAGAAGACCTATTGGTGGAAGCTCCTTCTGGAATGTGCAGGCTTGTGCTTGGGCCAACCATCCTCTTGGATCTCTTCCTCTTCACACGTTGGTGTGCTCAACCCCTTAGAGGCCGGGCTCTGATACCAACTATAGTTGACAAAGTCTTCAAGAAAGGGGGTTGAATTGAGACTTGTCTAAGCTTGTAAAAATTTAAATTCGTTTCTGACTTGAGTTCTCAAGTGTTGCGCACTTGGAAGTCAAAATGTTAGTCACGGATAGAAGCAAATTGAATCTGAGTTTTGCTTAAATACTTATGAAGAATTTTGCTTCTGAGCAGTTCACAAATATTGTATACCTATCTTAAGTGTGAATCTGAGTTAAGAATTAATTATAACATTTAGTAGGGAACTCAGAAGCACTTTCAAATCTTAAACATGTGATAACAGTAATGTAAAAAGATAAGGTCAAAGAAGAAAGTACATAAAACATTTATACTAGTTCATCTTATCAACCAAGAGCTACGTCCAGTTCTCACCTCAGTGAGATTTTCCACTAACTTCTTCAAAGTTACTACTCTGAACTCGAATATAAGCAAAAATAACTAACTCATGCTAATTAAGAAAATTAGTTAACCTCATTTAATTTTATTGATGTCATCTAAAAATCAATTGTATTCTTTAAATTACCCTTCATGGAAGACTTCAATTTTTTTGAAACTTGTTCTGAGTGGAAACACTCTCTCTACATGGTTCATTAAATAAGGTCATTGAAAAATAAAGGGTATTTTGGTACGAGGTAATTAAATAGGATAAAATTAGTTGAGATTTGCTTATATTTTAGACCACCATAAGTGGAATTTTTGTTGCTTATATTTGAGTCCAGAGGGAGTACAAGTATTCTCCTTCATGGGCCTTTTCAGGATCTTAAGTATTATCCTTCACGGGCCTCTTCAGGCTCCTCAGTATTCTCCTTACAGGGCCTCTTCAGGCTCCTAAGTAGTCTTGTACAAGCCTCTCCAAGCTTATCAACTCAACACCACAGTCTCAAAACACTTTCTGACTTGGTGGAGGAGCAACAACAAGTTACAGTGAAATTGATATTTTCTGAACTTGAGGTTTCTAACACAAAAGGTGTGAATGATCAATGAAGTCCTCAAGCTAAGTTACGGAAACTTTACAACCCACAAATAAACTCAAGGAGTTTGATGAGCAAAGAGGATTATGTGGGAGAAGCAAGATAAAAGAATTTACAAGTGAAAATGATTCAATAGAATCTAAGTCTTTTTGCGCACAATGTTCTCTCTGTATATTTGTCTAAGTTCATCACCTTGCTTCTGAGTTTCTGGATCCTTTTTATAGAGTTGCTAAGAGAATGTGTTTGTTTATAGTTGTTAGCAACTTGTGTCAGGCACTTTTTCACAAAAGAAGGTTGTACTTGCTTTTGTCCCGATGAGTCATCCTGTGTCTGACTTGCGTCTGAACTTTATGCACTTTTGTCTAACTTGTGTTGTGCGTCTGACTTGAGTTGGTGCTTCTGACCTTGCCTTTTGACCTCTAGTGTGTGTCACAATATACGGATATCATCTTTTAGGATCATGATGCCTTCAACCCTTGGATTCGAGTTATGAATGAACTTTTATCTTACTAGTTTTATTTTGTGTTTGACTCGAGTTATGTTCTGTTGAGTGCTGATAGGGTGTTTACTTAGCCTTCTTCTTTCTGCAATAGAGTTAGATGTTAAAATTGCACACTCAAGTAACATGGTTAGATGTAGATTGTAACTCAGAACTAAACTTGAATTTTTACTAAGTTAGACGGGTTGCCAATCATGAAAACAATATGCATCTGAGGGTTTGTCTTAACAATAAGAAATCATCTCAAAGATCGTTAAATATGTCAATTTCTGAAATTGATGTGGTAGAAACTGAGGACCAAAAGTTTGAGTTTAAAGCACCCACTGATAACTTTTCCCAGTGTATCTTCTAAAGAAGAAATTCATTAACCTCAAAGGCAGATGTTGATAGGAAAAATGCAAATCAAGTGAATAATTTGAGCAATGTTGGAGGGGATAGTGAAATATTGGAAAATGAGAAGTCTAGAAAAAGAGATTGGACATGCTTCTCCACAAGAAAGGTTGTTCTTGCTACACATCTTCTAACTATGTGAAGCTTAATGTAAAGTCAGGTTTTAGATTTCATATGATTGTAGCTTTCAATTTAGATACTTGGGAATGAAATGTGGAGAAATAAATATGGGGTAATTTTCCTCGACAAATTTCGTTATGTCAAATGTGTTGTTGTATCATGTAACTTGTGTTTAGGAGTCTCATCTATTCATGGATGAAAGCCTAACTATTATTAATTTACTTTTCATCTTCAGAGAGCTGTGTGATTCAGAATCTTAGTGAAGCTTTCGTTATTTCATGCAACTACACTTGATGTTATTTATCATGTACAATAAATTCTATGTCAATATTGGGCCCCTCTTTTATTTATTTGAAAATTGAAAGAGTTCGATTAAAACATAGGTGATATTTATTTCAAGTTATATAAATTCATTCCCGGAAATAATATTTTCAAAAATGTTATTTTAAGGTATATTATTTCAGGGTTGTGTCTAGAATGTGTTTGGTTGCCATTCAATATTTTTTAAAATCAGTTTTAAAATTTTTAAAAATAATTAAAATATTTATTTAGTTTATAAAATAATTCTCTAAATACCCCTATTATATAAACTACAATGGAAGAATAAAAGATTATCTTATGGGTTTGGATTTAAAAAAAAAAAAAGATATGGGAATGTATTATTCCTAACCCTTTTCTTGAGAATAGAAATTATGAAAAGATTAAAGTTACTATGAGAATGTAAAAGTTATTTTTTTTCTTAGAAATACTTTATACCCAAAATAAATTTGTTTAATTTTATAATAAATATGAATATATGCATTCCGTCCATATATACTCCCGAGAATATATTTATAACTTGAAACAAACATCCACTTGAATGGCAAATTGGACGTCTTGGTTATGCCGCAACGTGATATTGAGATTTGCAAAAAGCCTATAACATGTGTAACACTGCATAACTTAATAAATAAAAAGTGAAAATATTTTATTGCAAAATGTAACTATCACAACATTCAATGCATTAGTAATATAAAATGTTATATATTTTTCAATAAAATATTTTCACTTTTGATTTATTATCTCGTACAACGTTACACATGTTACGTAATAATAATTTTTATAAAACAATTGGAATCATGAAACTTCAGCCACAAATAAGAAAAAGATCGAAAAATGTTTAACAATTGGACGTCTTGGTTATGTCGCAACGTGATATTAAGATTTGCAAAAAGCCTATAACATGTGTAACACTGCATAACTTAATAAATAAAGAGTGAAAATGTTTTATTGCAAAATGTAACTATCACAACATTCAATGCATTAGTAATATGAAATGTTATATATTTTTCAATAAAATATTTTCACTTTTGATTTATTATCTCGTACAACGTTACACATGTTACGTAATAATAATTTATATAAAACAATTGGAATCATGGAACTTCAGCCACAAATAAGAAAAAGATCGAAAAAGGTTTAATAAATGGTGCCCCCACGCAGAATCGAACTACGGACCTTCAGTTTACAAGACTGACGCTCTACCACTGAGCTATAGGGGCTTGTTCCTTCTAATAGGCCTCAATTTAGTTATAAAATTCTAGTGACTTATGTTGCCACAGGCCAAAAGCTTCCAAAGGCCTGAAGTGGAACAAATTTCTGGTACATGAATTTAAAGGGACGACAACATGTCACAAACTTTTTTTTTTTTTTGGTATATCATGTCACAAACTTTGATAGACGCTTAGGAATTTGCCGTTGGTATCATATTTTTTTTCCTCGCTTTTCGCACCCCCTAAAAGATTTTCCCGGCATACCTACTTTGTTTTATTGAGAATAATTTTTGGAAATTAATTTTCAGAAGCTAAATAATAAAAATGGTTTTTAAATAATAATTTTCAGAAATTTCAAGATAAAAATGACTTGGAAATTTTTGGAAGTGTATTTTATTTTTATGAATTTTCAATTTTTAGAGGTAGAGAAAAATTTGGTCTCTAAACTTGTTAGAGACAAAAAATTCTTAGTTTTTAATAGGTTTAGAGACAGAATTTTTTTTCGTCTCTAAAAATTGAAAATTTATAAAAAAAACTTCTAGAAATTTTTGAAAGTCATTTTTATCTAGAAATTATTATTCAAAAATGTTTTTACCAAAAATTAATTTTTAAAAATGTTTTTATTTAATTTCCATAAAAAAAAAAGAAAAAGTGAGTGAAGTGGTGGTGGTGTCGGGGATGGAGGTGGGTTGGGGGAGGTAGATGTGGCTGTGGGCTGTGGCTAATGGGGTGGGGATGGGATGAGGATAGTTTGGGGGAAAAATTCCAAAAAGAGGGGAGGGAGGGAGGGGTGTGAATGGCAAAAAGGAGTGCTAAAAGAAACTTCCCAGGTTTTTTATCTCCAAAATGTCTACTGTCAAAACAGAGTTTGAAAAGGCTAAAAATATGAAACAAACATATTGTTTATCAATTGAGCTAACATTATTGATATACATTTATTTTTAGTTAATTATAACGACTCTTAATTTTATTACTTTCTGCTACATCTAAGCATTTTCTCCATATCCAGAACTAGGATTAGTTAGATTGATCACCTCTATAAAAATTGACTCCACATGGTTTCGATTCCCAATCTATAATTGTCATGAGCACTTGTCCTTCGTCAATTCAGGACGCAACTCATAAAATTGTAAATATTTATCAGTCAATAGCCAATGGATGATGTGTTGTTCCCGCCTTGTGAGAAATAAAGAAAATCAAGCAATTTTAAAAGAGCCATCATAAATGCTAGAAAATAGAATTCAACATGTGTTTTAATACTTTTGTCTTCTAGAAAGATGCCAAAATTCAATTTTTGGCTAAACCTACAAAATTGATTTTTCTGCATTAAATCAACGCTTCTGTAATTTTGCTATGTACCACATCAGGGAAAGAAGAAAAATATATTAATGTATTTTTTCTTTAATTCTAATCATTAGGTCAAATTATAAATTACTGGTGAGTTAGGTGTTGTAGAGTAGGACATTCTCCTTGGACATTAAAAGGCTACTTTTTTACTTCTTAATGTTGTAATTAAAAGATTCATATACAGATATGGTTCCTCTAAATTCAAATAATTATTGATTGGAAAATTGTAGCGTTGTTAAAAGCTTGACTATAGTAATATTTTTTATTAACCATTATAATTCCGCACTTTATCCTCTAAAGTATACCGCTCATTCTAAAGGAATTAAATCCATACTATACACATATTTACATCATGACAACTATGCACAAAAAAGAAAACCTACAAACTGGGGGGGGGGGGGGAGGAAAATCAAATAAAGCTGCAAAACTGATATACATGAATTTTCTTCATTCTGGAAAATGGAAGCCAGCCATGCCGTTGATAATCTGGCTCCTCTCAGAATCTATTGTTCAGCTGCTGAATGAAACATAATCAGTAATACTCAGTATCAGCCGAGAACAACTCCATCGTCTATTTATGTTTGAAGGCAAAACAGTTGACCTTAAAAGAATATCCGATCAAATCCAAATGGAGGGGTTTCTAAATTGTGTTGCCATAGCATCCGATAGAAACTTGACTAAGCTTTTTCTCTCTACATTTTTCTCCCTCTTAAGTTCAAGGTGTCGAACCTGGTGGCATTTAAATTAGTAAATTTAACATTGTCTTAGGATAAGATTACATGCTGTCATAAAGGGCACGTGCTCCCACTTCAATTAGATTCTCAAGTTGATGACAAATAAGATTAGGCCAAGATAAGCAGACACTAACAAACAACCTAATCTTTGGAGGGAAATTATTAGATAGCTGATGCAAGCCTTCATTGATAAAATAACATTAATAATGATAACAACAACGACTATTATTATTATTATTTGTTCATTTATAAAATGGTTAAATATGTTTTTAGTCCCTGAAATATAGTCAAGATTTGATTTTAATCCCTATAATTTAAAATCGGTGGTTTTGGTCCTTCAAAAATTTGAAAATAAACTAATTTAGTCCTTATTTCATAATTTTGCTACAGATTAGTAACAGATTTTTATTCATAAGAACTAAAAAGGGGTATTTTCACTTTTTGAGGCATCAAATCCATTGGTTTTGAAATTGCAGGACTAAAATCAAATCTCGATTATATTTCAGGGACTAAAAACATATTTAACCCTTTATAAAATTATTAGATATAGATATTGTTATGAGCAGTGATAAGTTTACCATATCAGAGATTCAAACAACTCTAACTCTAATAACCAGTTGAAAATCACTAAAATTTTGGATGTGGAGCATAATAGGTTGACCTACATACAGAAGAGATCATTCAAGGATTTAACAGTAATAACATAAAAGGATATTGAGCTGAGCCTATTACATTAATTATATAGATCAACAGGGATTTAAATTATGATGGATTCCCAGGGAATTTTGGCATTCATAGCTAGGGGTGGATTGAATGGGGGCAAGGGGGGCTTCTACCCCCTCCTTCAAAATTATTTTATTTATTATATGTAATTTTTTTTGGTATTGAACCTGCCCCCCTTTATTTTATCTTGGGTCCCTTTTCTCACAATGTTAATATATTATATACGCTCTAGCTCTACAATTCTTTATTCATTATATATATTGTGTAATTCTTTATTTATTTCTCATGTTCAAATTGTGTCTTTGCATTGGTGTCTGTCATTGTACAAATTAAGTTTTATTTTTTTTATTTTTTTGATAAATAAATTTTAAGCTAATATTACTTATACAATTTGTACACTTTCGGTCCCCCTTTAAGAGTATGTTTGGGAATGTGGAAGAAAGGGAAAGGGCAGGGTTAGGGGGAAATGGAGGGAAAGGGAGGCTTCACAAATCGTTGACATTCCCAAACACAGAGGGAAGGGTTTCCTACAACCCTCCCCCTCCCCCTTCCCTCCCTTCTTCATTTCCCCTTTCCCAAACATACCCTAAATGATTTATTGATCCATCCCTGTTCAGAGCAGGTGTTTCACATCAGAGAAGAGAAAGTATCAATCTTGATTCCCATGAGAAAGCCTAATTGGTGTCATTTATTATCAAAATCTTCCATAGCTATCTGATCCTAAATCCATTTCATCCACCAGTCCACTAACCTTCTAACATCCACATTTTTTCTTATCACTGATTCAATCTTCGTCAATTCTTCTAACCGCTTCTTTCAACTGCTCCCTTGCAGAACTATTTATATCTCTCTAGAACAATTACCTAGTTCAATTTGCGTAATAAATACACTCACGAAATCTCTGATGTATTAAATGGAGTAGGAAGTCATGCAATGAAATTCTTTTGATGTGACATCCATACGATTGTGGTATATAACATCAATTTCAATAGAACTCACTATAGAACAATCAAACAGAGTATGGAATCCCAGAACATCACACATTACCTTAACTGAATCTGCCAGGGAGAAACCTGTATCTGTGATAATGACGAGACATTTGATATCATGTTCATTAGCATACTCATACTGTTCTGTAAGACTAGGATCAGGGGTGGGAACAAATTGAGCCTGATGACATGAAAGATGAGTGAGCAGAACTTTCAGCAATAGTACTCAATTATGCAGATTAAAATTGTTATCTACCTTAAAGTTCTCCTCCCACAATTCAGCAACGAGTTCCATGCGCTCCACCAACAGACCACCTCCTCCTCTTGAACAGACAAGAATATTGGTGCTGACTTCATTTCTGAAACAGTTGAGAAAGTCAAGTGTGTATGTGTGTAGACCACCAGCAACAAAGCCTTATCCTACTAAGTCTGTGTGTCTTATATGAATAAAAAAATAATTGAAAAGACAATAACTTAAGTACGAAGGAGTTTATAAAATGTTAAAGATATCCAAACCAAGGAAAGTATGAGTTGAAGGAAACTAACCTATTGGGCTTAAAATCTACAGGACAATTCTGAATGATTGTCTCTAGTGCAAGGCTAGTCCCCACACCAGTTGGAGGATTTCCTTTCTGGATAGCAAATAAGACAAGCGGTTAGAAACAATATAAAACACTGAAGCATATGCAAGAGAAACGTGATATCAATGAGTTTAAGCATGATGAGTTAATAACACAATTTGTGATCCAAGCAAATAACAGTCAAATTATATATGGTTAAATCAGGAATACATGATTATTGAAAATTCTAGAAGCATGTTCAACTGTCAGAGAAATACAGAGAAAAGAAAACAGTATAAAAGATAGAAGCCAAATGGTGATCAGAAGAAATTAAATTTGTATGCATAACCTACATAGTCACTACTCCACAACTGATGAAGCAAGAAGTCATATCGACCACCAACAGCCAGCAAGACACCTTCAGAGAGTGATCCAGCAGTGTTCTCCTTCCTTAAGTATACCTTCCAAGAAAAGTTCAACTTCATTAGGTTCATCAACACATACATATTTAGCCCTTCTGCTTCGTTGATATGCAATTCCACGAAACACCAAGCAACATGTATTTTAAATATTAAAATGTGCATAGTTCATTATCAATAAAAATGCACAATGGTTTATATAATAGAAACTTCAGGAGATTGAGAAAGTGAGAAAAGCAATTAGAGTGAGAGAGAGAAAGAAAGAAGTGCTTCTGTTACTGAAGAATCAAGAATCAAGGAGAGTATCCTCCTCTTTATACCAGAGCAATGAGCTCAAGCTCAGATTACTTCCCAAAAGATGCTTTCCCTATACATTTTGTTACCTAACCCCTGACCCAACTAATCCTCCTAACTGCCTAAATTTCTAATTGTCTATTTTATTCTTTTCTAGCATACACTCTCCATATCATCCCCCCTCCCCCCCGCTTCTCATTATTTACAGTCTTAATTCTTAACATCATGGAACAGGGATAAATTTATTTTACATGTATTACATGGTTTGCCTAAATATAATAACAATTTTAAAAGGTAGCAAAAGCACATCAGAAAAAATGTAAAAAAAAGGTAAATTTATTTTCAATGCATTTTCTATATCATATATTATTACATTGTCATCCTGGTGCTATTTTTCAATATGGAAAATCAGATGTTAAATTGTTAGGAATTCCAGTATGCACCAAGTGGTGACATATATATAGTTGCAAAAGAAAAACGTTGCTAGTAGACTGATGGATTCAAGTTAATTTTTTTTCACATGAAGCAATATAAAGGAGATGTATTTCTTTAAACTGTTTAGTCAGTGGCTCTGACTGATTATAATTAATCAGCAAGTTTAACTCTATAGTCTATACCAATAGTTTGGTGTTAGTGTTTGTTATGATTAATTATCTTTTATCCTAATCGTTCCACTTCTTTTCCAATATAACCCCATGCTGGCGCTCATTTATTAAATGAACAGCATCATGAAATTATCCTGTCTTATGTTTTTAATTGTCCATAATAAAGCACTTGGACCGTGCCAAGTTGGATATCATTCAATATCAGTCTGTGTCAGCTGCCATTTTTTTCTATAGAATAGGTCTTTAACACACTTGAAGTGAAGCTTTTAAAAAACTGTTCCTTCCAAAATTGCATCCTGTTGAAATACTATGCAGAAAAGAAGAGCTTGAAAGAGTGACAGATGGATAAAGACAGACAATGCAAAACCTTTGTAGGATTTGAACAAACCAGATGCAAGAGATTAATAATGTCTTTGTATGACTCGATCTTCAACCATTGTGTAATGTCAAGGAAAGTACAACATACAGATGGATGCAAGAGATTCATATACTAACGCATAGGACCTCCAACTCCAAATTTCCAAGTCATATGTACAACAGACAAGTCATAAATAGAGAATGCAGAGTGTTTGTTACAAAATGCAATCACGGTCTTGATACCAAGGTGTAATAATTTTTTAAAAATAAAGACAAATATATGGTACCTGGAAAAACAAATCTCTGTGATAACTTTCAGTTGGCGGCATTAATGCATCTATATATACATTTCTGTCAATCCTCCAAATTCTCAAGAGACTGACAAGTTCAGACAATTCATCAAGTGCCTTGAATGTACGTTTATCTGCATTAGTTTACTATTTTCCAATAAGCATGAACTTCCCTATATAATGTGTAACTGTATATTACAATCTGACTATAGAATAGTACCAGATGGAAGAGCTCCTCTTAGTCTGGGAAGTGCCTGATCTGCAGAACCACAGAATCTTAAACCCACTGTCTGCAACCTATTTACCATAGCTTCTGCTAAATCCAGTTCCTGGAAAAGCATTAAAATTGAAAATAAATTAATTCTGTCTGAGAATTGGTTTCTTTGAACATTTTAATTACTGAAATGAAACTATGACAACCTCAACAAAAGTTACTGCATCCAAACATACAAGATTCCTTTATAATTTCTCTCACCTGCAAGAGCTGCCGCCTTATCACTACCCATTTTGATTTCCTTTCTGAGGATTGTGGACGCAAAGAACCCATCATTGAAAGAAGCTTCAAAAAATTAAACATCTGTCATATTATAATCTTACAAACTTAGTGCCTGTTTGGTTTACATTTTCATTTCCTGTTTCCATTGTTAGAGTATGCACACAGAATTCTGTTTGTATTAGCTAAAGCCACATGTGCTGATTGTTATTGACACGTGCTAATTGTAATTAGACATGTGATACATGTGCTTCTGTTAGATAACTGACTAGAGTCAGTTACAGTTAGTTAGTTCTATTTGCTTAGCTTCTCTTAGAAGCCAGCTTACAATATAAAAGTGTAACCAAGTTCATCTGTAAGATAACAATTCATTCAGTGAAATATACAGTTTTACAGATTTAGAATTCTCTCAGATTCTATTACTTTCTTGCTCTACTTCTCTCTTTTCTCTCTTTCTTTTATGTGCACAGAATTATGTGCGCATACTCTAACATGCTCCCCTCAAACTCAGGGTGGATTGAGAAGTGAAAGCTTGTCACACTTTGAGTTTGTCTCTGAGAATTTCAAATCTGGTTGAAGAAAGTGTTCTCTCTCTGAATCTGTGTTACCTCATGTTATGACCTGCATCCATTCTTGGCAAATCTGGGAAGAGTTGCATAATTTCTTTGATGCCCAAAATAAAGCCCAATCCAGTCAGTTACGATCTGAGTTAAAAACTATCTCCAAAGGCTCCATGTCCATGACTGAGTATCTTCGGAAAATCAAAGTCAAAGTTAACACACTTCACTTTGTTGGTGATCCAGTTCAGTTTCGTGATCACTTGGAAACCATTCTTGATGGTCTTCCTGAAGATTATCATGCAATTGTAGCTGTCATTCAAAACAGACCCGATTTATGCACTATTGCTGAAGTTGAAGCCATGCTACTGGCCCATGATGTTCGCCTGGAAAAGAGTAAGAAGAAGTTGCTAGCTGATTCTTCAACATTATCCATCAATGTTGCTCAAGTGGCTGCTCCAGGATCTTCCTCTGTAAGAAAAGTAGAATGAAAGGAACTAAAAGAAACTGAAAGAAAGACTGAGAGAATTTTGATCTGAAAACTGTTTTGAATTGTATTTCTAATCTATTAGTGGAGATCTGATTACACATGTTTATATAAAGCACAGAGGCTTCTAAGAGAAGATACATCAGCTTGTAACTGACTCAGTTACAAGTTGTTACATTTAACAGCTTAACAGCCGTTCTAACAGAAAACTAACACTAACAGCTAATAGGCACATGCGCTTATCATACTCTAACATGCTCCCCTCAAACTCAGGGAGGATTGAGAAATGAGAGTTTATCAAACACCCTGAGTTTGTCCCTGAGTGTTGCAAATCTGGCTGCAGGTAAAGCCTTGGTCAAAATGTCTGCACACTTATCCTCAGAAGGAATATGATGAACTGCTAGGCTTTTGTCAATCACCTTTTCTCTGATAAAGAAAATATCTAGTTCCATATGCTTAGTTCTGGAGTGTAAAACAGGATTATGTGATAGCATAACAGTGCTAAGATTGTCACAAAACACCTGAGGGGTAGTAAAGGGAACCTTTAACTCAGTTAGGAGTGATTGAATCCATAAAATCTCTGCTGTTGTGTTAGCTAAACTTCCGTACTCTGCCTCAATACTAGAACGAGCCACTAGATTTTGTTTCTTAGACCACCAGGACACTAAATTAGGACCAAGGAATATGCAAGATCCAGAAGTAGATTTGCGATCATCTGGATCTGAAGCCCAGTCTGCATCACAGTAGGCAGTGAATGCAAGAGGTTTATTAAGTGAAGCCTTCTGAATGAGTAAACCATAGGTGAGTGTGCCTTTAAGGTATCTCAATATTCTTTTGACTGCTGCCCAGTGTTCTTCAAGAGGCTAAGAGAGAAATTGACAGGCTTTGTTTACTGCAAAGCAAATTTCAGGCCTAGTTATTGTAGCATACTGCAGTGCACCCACGATAGATCTGTAGTTGGAAGGATCTTGAAGGTAATCTATACCAATTTTTGTCAACTTAGTACTGCTGGACATAGGAGTAGAGAGACCCTTGGCTTCAAACATACCAACTTTCACCAGTAAATCAGTTATGTATTTGGTTTGAGACAAAAGGAGAGAACCATCAGCTAAGTTAGTCACCTGTATACCCAAAAAATAATCCAAGGAACCAAGCTGTTTGAGAGCAAATTCAGAATTCAACTTAGAAATTAGTTGTTGAATTAATAAAATGGAATCTCCAGTGATGATTATATCATCTACATAAACCAGAATATAGATGCAGTGAGTTCCTTGATGAAAAATAAAGAGAGAGGGGTCACACTTGCTTGGTTTGAAGCCAAAGGATAGGAGAGCTGAATTAAGTCTCTCAAACCAGGCCCGTGGGGCCTGTTTTAAACCATACAGGGCCTTATGCAATCTGCACACTAGAGTCTTGTCACTGTGTTCAAAACCAGGAGGTTGCACCATGTATACCTCCTCCTCCAATAGGCCATTAAGGAAGGCATTATTTACATCAATTTGTTGAATAGGCCAGCCCTTAGAAACAGCAATAGTAAGGACAGTTCTAACAGTAACAGGTTTAACAACAGGAGAAAAGGTTTTAGAATAGTCAAAACCAGCCTTTTGATGGAATCCCTTTGCCACAAGCCTTGCCTTGTATTTATTGAGAGAACCATCAGAATTTTCTTTGACTCTAAACACCCATTTACAGCCAATTGCTTGTCTATGAGCAGGAAGTGTAACTAGTGACCAAGTTTTGTTTCGCAACAAAGCATCATACTCCTCTTTCATTGCTTGAAACCATTGTGGGTTGGGCAAGGCTTGTTTAACAGTAGAAGGTGCAAGATGGGTAAGGAGGACTCTAGGTTCTAATCTTGGTTTAGTGATCCCATTTTTGCTGCGAGTTTGCATAGGATGGACATTTAGAGGATGGACAAAGGGAAGTGTTTGAGAGGTTGAGGGAGTAGAAAGAGAAACAGGTAAAGAATTATTTGAGGGAATGAAAGAATGTTCAATAGGAGAGATGGTTATAGGAGAAATGGAATTAGAGAGCACAGGTTTAGAAAAAATAATGGGTGGAGCAGCTGGGATGGGTGAAGGTGTAGGAGATGGAGTTGCTGTTTTGGAAGGAAAAGGAGAGGGATGGGGAAATCGGGATTCATGAAAGATGACATCTTTAGATATGAAGATTCTGCCATCTGCATCCAAGCATTTGTAACCTTTATGAACAGTAGAGTAGCCCAAGAAAATGCACTCCTTTGATCGATAGGCAAGTTGAGTGGTGTTGTAGGGCCGAAGAAAGGGGAAGCAAGCACAGCCAAAGACCTTCAGAAATTTGTAATCTGGAAGTTGTTTGAATAATCTGAAATAAGGGGACTGAAATTCCAGAATAGGTGTAGGTAGTCTGTTAATGAGATAGGCTGCAGTAAGAAATGCATGATCCCAATATAGGTAAGGTAATTCAGCCTGAGCAAGTAAGGTAAGCCCTGTTTCTACAATGTGTCTGTGCTTGCGCTCAACAATACCATTTTGATGATGAGTGTGAGGACAAGTGAGTCTATGAACAATTCCCAGATCTGCAAAATAGGTAGACAATTGCCTAAATTCACCCCCCCCCCCCAGTCTGTTTGGACAGATTTTAGTCTAGAATTAAATTGTAATTCCACCATCGCCTTGAATTGAAGAAAGGTTTTGAGTGTGTCAGATTTGGCTTTAAGGGAATAGACCCAAGTATAGCGTGAGAATGCATCCACACAGGTGAGAAAATATTTGAAACCACAAGATGATTCAATAGGGGCTGGACCCCATAGGTCACTAAAAATGAGTTCCAAAGGTGTTGTGTAAATGGTAGTGGAATTAGAAGAAGGCAATCTATGAGACTTACCCAAACAGCAAGCAGTACATGAAAAATCAGTAGAACTTTTATTTGGTATGGAAATTATTAGATTTTGGACCTGGCCTAACTCAACCCTAAAAGCTAGTTTGTAGGGTGAGGATTGCTCAAGGCTTATATACTTTTAATTGGCCTAATCTCTAGTCAATGTGGGACTCTCCAACACACCCCCCTCACGCCCAGGGTTGGACATCTAGAGCGTGGACATTTACGGGTCGGGGCCCAATAACGGATCTAGGATAGGCTCGGATACCATATTAGATTTTGGACCTGGCCTAACTCAACCCTAAAAGCTAGCTTGTAGGGTGAGGATTGCTCAAGGCTTATATACTTTTAATTGGCCTAATCTCTAGTCAATGTGGGACTCTCCAACAGAAATATTACAAAGTTGTAATGCTACACATAAAGCCTCATGATGAGGATGACCAAGTCTATAGTGCCACATAGTGTAGGCTGTAGGTGTTATTGCTTGGGATGCAGTAGCAAAATCTAAAATGTTTACATTTGATGAGTTACAAGGGGAATGGGTAGTAGAGAGTACAGTGGGGAAGGGTGTAATACATGAAGTTGAAAAATTGTCAAAAGTGTAGAGTCCATCCTTGTCCAATGAACCACGAAGAAGAACTTCAGAAGTGGCCTGTGATTTGACAACACAAAAAGTTGGGTGAAATTCAAAGTATACAGAATTGTCTTTGGCAAATTTACTGACACTGACAAGATTCATGGTAATAGATGGGACTAAGAGAAGATTTTTGAGATGGAGAGAAGTGTTTGGGTGATAAGGAGAGGAAATAGTTTCAGAACCAATAGAAACAATAGACAAACCTTGGCCATTACCCACTAGAACTTCCTCTGAACCAGCAAGTTGAATTGAATCTGAAAGATTGGCTGCTTCATTAGTCACATGATGAGTGGCACCAGAGTCAGGGTACCACGATTGTGAGTGAGAATTGTCAGGTGCAGTGAGGTAAGCTTGAGGTTGAGGCTGATTGGGTGGACGGCTATGATGAGTCATTGACTGTGGCTGCTGAGAATTATTACCGGAATAAGCATGCTGCATAGGTGCAGGTCTAGGTGGCGGTGGATACCAAGTGTTGAAACCAGAGGGAGGATAGTATTGAGGATAAGAGTAAGAAAACTCAGAAAACCGATGATAACACATACTGGCCTCATGCCCAAACTTGTAGCAGATTTGGCATTGTATATTGGACCTTCCACCAAAACGTCCTCCGCGTCCTCTTGCACGGCCAAAACGTCCTCCACGGCCACGAAAATTGCCACTGTATTGATTTCCACGACCAAAACCACCAGAATCTTGATTAGAATTAAAATTCTGAGTATCTTGAGATGAAAGAGATACCTGATTGGCAACAGCAGTAGGTGCAGTAACTTGCGCAACATTTACAGAGAGAGAGCTTGAATCAGCTAGGAGTTTCTTCTTGTTCTTTTCTAAGCGTACTTCATGAGCCAACAGCATAGCTTCCACTTCAGCAATAGTGCAAAGATCTGTGCGATTCTGAATCACAGCAATAATGGGGTGATAATCTTCAGGAAGTCCGTCTAGGATAGCTTCTAAATGATCACGAAAGGGAACCGGGTCTCCAATAGAACACAATGTATTAACAGTGACTTTGACTTTCTTGAGATACTCAATCATAGTGAGAGAGCCTTTGGAAATAACTTTGAGTTCGGAACGAAGCTGGCTGGATTTTGCCTTGCTCTGCGCATGGAAAAAATTGTGTAGTTCCTCCCAGATTTGCCAAGAATGCAGACAAGTCATAACATTTGGAAGAATATTTGTTGAGAGAGAAGATAAAAGCCAAGTGAACAATAAGAATCTTGTTGTTCCCATTCAGTATAGGCAAGATTCACATAACCAAGATCCCTATCTGCTTCAGTGAGAAAACGTTGTGGAATTTGAGGACTAACTAGAAATCTCTGAAGTTTGTAGCCGCGAATTACTCCTTCAATTTGCTGCTTCCAATGGTAGAAATTTGTTTCATCAAGTTTGATGGTGATAACATGTGAGAAGGTTATAGGTGCAGTAGAGGCACAATGCGAATCAGAGGAAAGGGAAGACATGGTTACTGGATCGGGTAGAAGCTCATGATACCATGTAAGAAAAGTAGAATGAAAGGAACTAAAAGAAACTGAAAGAAAGACTGAGAGAATTTTGATCTGAAAACTGTTTTGAATTGTATTTCTAATCTATTAGTGGAGATCTGATTACACATGTTGATATAAAGCACAGAGGCTTCTAAGAGAAGATACATCAGCTTGTAACTACTCAGTTACAAGCTGTACACTTAACAGCTTAACAGCTGTTCTAACAGAAAACTAACACTAACAGCTAATAGGCACATGCGCTTATCATACTCTAACATCCTCTGTTGTACCTGCACCCTCTGCATCTGATGGTTCTCCTATTGCAAATCAGGTTTCTTTTCCATCTCAAAACACACAGCAGTTTAACTCACAACAGCAACCGAGTGGTTTTGGCTTTGGTCGTGGTCGTGGTGGTAGATTTGGCCGCGGAAGAGGCCGTGGAGGTCGTTTCAATGGCAGGTCTAATGTTCAATGCCAAATCTGTTTTAAATATGGACATGACGCAAGTATGTGTTATCACATGTTCACAAGTTTTTCTCCTTCCTTCACTGGCTACTATCCTCCATTTCAAGGTCCAAATACATGGTATCCTCCACCCCCTAGGCTGCTTCTGTTCAGTATGCTTATCCTGGAAATGCATCCTCCCTTCAACAGGCTTCAAACCAGAGACCTGAATCTACTACTAATGGCTCTTTTCAGTCTCAGGCACAGGTTTATCTCACTGCTCCGGATAGCTCTCATAACACCCAGCATCAATCTTGGTACCCTGACTCGGGTGCAACACACCATGTAACCAACAATGCTGCAAATCTTTCAGACAGTGTTCCTCTTACTGGTGCAGAGGAGGTTCTCATGGGGAATGGTCAAGGTTTGTCCATCACTTCTATTGGTTCCAAAATTTTCCCATCCCCTATAATCCCAATTCCTCTCTTCATCTCAAAAACCTTCTCTTAGTTCCCTCTATAACAAAGAATCTTGTTAGTGTTAGCATGTTTGCTAAAGATAATGCTGTTTACTTTGAATTTCACCCTACATTTTGCCTTGTCAAATCTCAGGCCAATTCTGAGGTGCTTCTTCATGGAAAATTGGACAAAGATGGGCTCTACAAGTTTGATACATTTGCTGCCTACTCTACCCCATCAATTCTCACTTGTACTAAACACTCAGATTCTACTGTTTCTTTTGACTCATATGATGTAACTAATCTAGGTTCTCCTTCTGCATCTACATCAATAACTCCTAGTGCCTATTCTTTATGGCATTGTAGATTAGGGCACCCTCATCATGAGGCCCTACGATTGGCTTTACAACATTGTAACATCTTGTTACCTAATAAAAATTCTGGTGATTTTTTCTGCATTGCTTGCTGTTTGGGTAAAAATCATAGATTACCTTCATCTACTTCTACTATTGTTTACATAGAACCTTTGCAACTTGTGTTTAGTGATCTATGGGGGTCAGCACCTATTGAATCCTCTTGTGGATTTAAATATCTTCTCACTTGTGTTGATGCTTTTTCTCGATATACTTGGGTCTATCCCCTCAAAGCCAATATGATACACTTAAAACCTTTCTTCAATTTAAAGCCATGGCAGAATTACAATTTAATTCCAGAATTAAATTTGTTCAAACAGATTTGGGGGGGGGGTGAATTTAGACCTCTCTCTCCTTATTTTGCAGACTTGGGGATTGTTCATAGAGTTGCTTGTCCTCACACCCATCACCAGAATGGCACAGTTGAACGTAAACACAGACACATTGTTGAAACAGGCCTTACCTTCCTTGCTCAAGCCAATTTACCATTTCAATACTGGGATCATGCCTTTCTCACTGCAACCTACTTGATTAACAGACTCCCAACCACTGTTCTACAACTACAATCACCATACTTCAAATTATACAATCAACTTCCTGATTATAAATTCCTAAAGGTATTTGGCTGTGCTTGTTTCCCCTTTCTATGACCTTATAACTCCTCCAAGTTTGCCTTTCACTCAAAGGAGTGTGTTTTCTTGGGCTATTCAACAAATCACAAGGGTTATAAATGTTTAGATGCAGAAGGCAGAATCTTCATCTCCAAGGATGTTACTTTTCATGAGTCCAGGTTTCCCTATTCTTCTCTATTTCCATCTAAGTTTATTCCTTCTACTCCTACTCCTACTCCTACACCTATACCTGCTGCACCACCCATACTCCCTTCCACACCTGTTTCCTCTCCTTCTACATTACCTATCTCACCTCTTGTTCCTTCTACTATCCCATCCTTGTCCCCTTCTCCTCACAACTTCCTACCTACCTCCACAATTCCTCCCACATCCTCTCAAACACTCTCATTTGTCAATCCACTCAACATTCATCCTATGCAAACCCGCAGCAAAAATGGCATTATTCAACCTAGATTGGAACCTAGAGTTTTGCTCACTCACATTGAACCCTCCACTGTCAAGCAAGCCTTGGCCAGCCCCCAATGGTTTCAAGCTATGAAAGAGGAGTATGACGCTTTGATGAGAAATAAAACCTGGTCTCTTGTTGCCCTCCCTGCAAATCGTCAAGCAATTGGTTGTAAATGGGTTTTTAGGGCCAAGGAAAACCCTGATGGGTCCCTAAACAAGTATAAGGCTCGGCTAGTAGCTAAGGGATTTCACCAGAAACTTGGTTTTGATTATTCTGAAACTTTTTCACCTGTTGTTAAACCTGTAACAGTCAGAACTGTACTAAAATTTCCCGTTCCCAAAGGCTGGCCTATTCAACGGGTTGATGTAAATAATGCTTTTCTCAATGGGCTATTGGAAGAGGAAGTCTACATGAGTCAACCTCCAGGTTTTGAACACTCAGACAAGACACTTGTATGCAAGCTGCACAAGGCCTTATATGGCTTAAAACAGGCTCCTAGGGCATGGTTTGAAAGGCTCAATTCAGCTCTCTTAACTTTTGGCTTCAAGCCAAGTAAGTGTGACCCTTCTCTCTTCACTCTTCACCAAGGCACTCACTGTATTTTTATCCTGGTTTATGTGGATGACATCATCATCACTGGGGATTCTCTACCACTGATTCAGCAACTTATCTCCAACCTAAATCTGGAATTTGCTCTTAAACAGTTGGGTTCCTTGGAGTATTTTTGGGAATACAGGTTTCTAAACTACCTAATGGGTCTCTTCTCCTATCACAAACCAAGTACATTACAGATTTATTAATGAAGGCTGGAATGTCAGATGCAAAAGGTATCTCCACTCCATGGTCAGTAGCACCAAGTTGTCCAACATGGCACAAATTATCTTCAAGATCCATCCAATTACAGATCAATAGTTGGAGCCCTACAGTATGTAACTATAACTAGACCTGAAATCAGCTTTGCAGTCAACAAAGCCTGCCAGTTTCTTTCTCAACCTCTTGAAGACCATTGGACAACAATAAAAAGGATTTTAAGGTATCTTAAAGGAACCATCACATATGGGTTACTAATCCAACCAGCATCTCTTGCTCAGCCTATTCCTCTTACTGCATACTGTGATGCAGATTGGGCATCTGACCCAGATGATCGCAGGTCTACCTCTGGATCATGTATTTTTTCTTGGTCCTAATCTGATTTCATGGTGATCAAAGAAGCAGAATCTAGTGGCACGCTCCAGCACTGAAGCAGAATACAAAAGCCTAGCTAATACAACAGCAGAAATTCTATGGATTCAATCGCTCCTCACAGAGCTACAATCCCTTTCACAACCCCTAAAGTGTTCTGTGACAATCTGAGTACAGTCATGTTAACTCATAATCAGTCCTACATTCCAGAACAAAACACATGGAGCTTGACATCTTTTTTGTTAGAGAAAAGGTTATTAATAAAAGTCTGGAGGTCTATCACATTCCCTCTTTGGATCAGTTTGCAGACATCCTGACCAAAGCACTTTCTTCAACCAGATTTGAAATTCTCAGAGACAAACTCAAAGTGTTTGACAAGCTTTCACTTCTCAATCCACCCTGAGTTTGAGGGGAGCATGTTAGAGTATGCGCACAGAATTCTGTTTGTATTAGCTAAAGCCACATGTGCTGATTGTTATTGACATGTGCTAATTGTAATTAGACATGTGATACATGTGCTTCTGTTAGATAACTGATTAGAGTCAATTACAGTTAGTTAGTTCTGTTTGCTTAGCTTCTCTTAGAAGCCCAGCTTACAATATAAAAGTGTAACCAAGTTCATCTGTAAGATAACAATTCATTCAGTGAAATATACAGTTTTACAGATTTAGAATTCTCTCAGATTCTATTAGTTTCTTGCTCTACTTCTTCTCTTTCTCTCTTAGTGCCTTTGAGATAGCGCAATATTCTTTTTAACTGCTGTCCAGTGTTCTTCAAGGGGCTGAGAGAGAAACTGACAGGCTTTATTCACAGCAAAACTAATCTCAGGTCTGGTAATAGTAACATATTGCAATGCTCCACCTATAGATCTGTAATTAGAGGGATCCTGAAGATAATCTGTACCAACAGCATTTCCAGTTTTTCCTTTGTAAAATTCCAGAAAACAGGAAACAGAAAATGAAAACAGGAAATGAAATGCAAACCAAACAGGCCCTAATAATCCAGCTTTCATAATCGCACAACTAACATACCTCTGCTACTTTAAGTCTATGTTCTACCTTGACTCCAATCCATGACCAAATTGCATCCAGGAGGTCAGCATGGTTTAGATGAATGTCACATGAGTCTGCATGGAAAAAACAAGTGACTATGTCCCTTGTGACCTGTAATATAATTGGTAAATATGGTAAGTTTAGTACCGCAAAATGATCAAAATCTCTATACAGCACAAGGCTGAAAGATTTCAGAGACACAAAATGAACAAATTATAGGTTGAGTAGTAAATATAAATATTCTGCGCACTGTATTTTATTTAGAAAAAGAAAATATAAAAAAGTATAGATTCATTGACCATGCTAATGAAATCTACAAAATGCCCCTTTTTTGACAAAACCAGGTTCTATAACTACCAAGCAACCATAATGCTAGTGGAGGTATATTTATAACAACATTGAAAAATAGAAAAATTAAAATATAAAGTAGAAAATAGCACCTTTATGACCTCTGCCTCTGTCAATGCTGAGGTACCACCAACAATGTCAAAATCTCCCTGTGGACAATGATTTCATGTTAAATGGGTTTGAACATACAATACAATTTGTTTTGAAAGTTTTATACAAAGCATCACAAACCATTACAGAAGCTCTAAATAGATCATTGATGGAATACAAGAGAAAACGTTCATGATAGTTTTATATTCTTTCACCAAAAACCAACAAGATAGAATTATCAGCTATCATTTATTTTATTCCTTTAGATTTATTAAAAAAACAGAAGAAAAACCACAGAAAAGCTCATAAGAAATAATCATATGTAGTACCTGAAGGTAGCGGTTTGGTGATGAATGTCCAACTGCTCTTCTGTAAACACATGATATCTCATATCGTTTGAATGAAGATTTCTACACATAATTACATTTATGTCTCAGATTTCAATCTTCATGGCTTGCTAAGCCCAAATCCAGCTAAAATAATAGAGAAGCAACATAAAAAATGCCAAGGATTTTTCTTTCATTCTGATTCAGTTCAGATATAAAACACTTTTTCCTTCCTCTACATTCTATATATTCTGTTTCATTAGGCAGGCTTTCAATCTCATGTTTAGAACTTATTATTAAAAAAAGAATTTGAACAGATTTGGAATTCAATTCTTATGTTGGAACTCAATCAACTCATTGAAAATGGAATTGATTTTGTTTCATTTTATATTTTACATTTTTACCCTTATGATATAATTTTTATTGTGAAGCTAGGTCATTAGTATGACTGAATGAGAGGTAAAAATAAAAAGTCAGTAATGGTAAAATAGTCTATCTATTTAAAGTCAATCAAATCCTAACAAATTCCATTGTATTTGGCAGGATTCTAAATCTAAAACAATAGATTCCATGGGATTTTTAAAAATATTTTCTATTTTTCAAATTCCAATGTCAAATTGAGTTATAAATCAACTCGAATTCCATTTTCTTACATTCCAAACACACTCATAAGAACAATGAATCATTTTTCTAACTCTACATTTCTAACTGATTTCCATTTAAGTAGGAAATCACTTAGGTATTCTCTTTGGAGGACCAAACCCAACACAGTTATTAGCACTATGCCAGAACAAAGGCAACATTAAATTTAAGACCAAGCATTGTTCTGTAGGTATGTTTTATATATATATCATTGACCAAGTAATTCCATCTAATCTACTACAAATAGTTCAAAAAACAATTTTAAGATGCAAAAGAATTTAAAGTGAGTCTTGAAGGATATTGTATAGTATTGGTTTTCCAAATAGCATGTTGTTCTTTTTAAAGAGAATTATTTATATCCATAAATCTAATATTACAAAGCACACTGTTCTGTTCTCTGTCTATTAAAAGCATTATTAGAAAGTTCATACAAACCCCATACTACTAAAATGAAAGTTTATATTGACAAATCTCCTTCAACAGTATAACAATTACTACAATATTGACCATTTTATATGCAATTGCTCTCAAATTAAAAAATGAAATATAGTTGAAGAAAAAAGGAAAGGAGTAAAATCAAGCTAATACTTCCAGTACCTGGTTTGATATAATCCAGTTCAAAAAAGGCAAACGCAGCTCATGGCTAAGTTCTAGCATGTCTCCCTCCATGGGTTAGAAGTTTAACTGCATTTCTACTCAACAAAATCAAAACAAGAAACCTTTTATCTAGGCTGCCAGGTCCACAAAGAACTATCTCACAAAGCAGTAAAGAATTTAAATAAAGACTCTGACCTATTAAATTGTGGAGAATCATCCAATAATCGCATTGTTGATATTTCTAGATGTTTGCACAATGCTGTTTTGAAAATTTCCCTGTTGATATCTACGACATAATCTCGAACTTCAGTTACCAAATCTGTGTACTGAATGGATGAACTGTTATCTCCAACTGACCCCAATCTACCAACCTGACGAATGTGTTTTGTTCTTAACATCTCTTCATCAAAGATAGCATTTAAAACTTTATCATATATGCTTGTATCCTCTGATTTCTGCATTGTTCGTAGAATATCTGAACATAGAAAACTAACACTAATTCAGGACAATACAAGAAACTTAGCAAAAAAAAGAGTTAAAATTATCTCCAAAGAAGGGGCATATAATTCTTAGATATCCATAGTCTGTACTAGTATTATTATTTCACCATGACATTTCAATTTGCATTATTAACCGTACTTATCAAGATCGTCTGATTGTTTCTAATTCTATTTGTATACTCCTTGGCAGTTGGCACTCATAAAAATTGTTTCATATTCATAAAAAGCAATCATTCAAGAGTGAAATATGAACATTGCTAAGATATTCATTTCATAAAATTATAGTCAGTAGATGTGTAACGACTTACACGGCAGTTATTCAGCAGGAAAAGGAAAAACACAACAGATGTAAAGTTGTGGCATATCATGAACCACTCTCCTAAAAGCTTAAGGTGTTAGGTGGAGGTTCATGAATGGTTTTATATCTAAGCCCCCCGCCCAACACATAATAACCCTTTGGCATTATCTAACTTTTGACACTTGATCATTAGATGCTCTAATATCATGTCATAAACTAACTTCTCTAAAACCTTAAGCTGTTAGGGTGGAGACTTATGCATGATTTTAAATCTAACATAGAAAATACATAAGTGCTGCTGAACATGTGTAACCAAGAATATATATACTTACATGGAAGGGATCCACTTACTCAAGGAGTAACTCTTGACATAGTTACTCTTTTAGATAAATTGGAAATTTATAGGTATGTAATCTTATAGTCGAAATTTACTTATATTTTAAAAAGTATATTATATGTCAAATTAAAGTTATTTGATGAAGTATCGAATAATTTTTAAATTTTAAGAAACTTTGTAGACTCGATATACTTATTGAGAACTTTCAATCTGACAGTTGGATTTATGAAATTTGACGTCCGCAAAAAAGTTATTAAATGAAGTATAACAAGAGTTACTCCTGAGTAAGTATATCCCCACTCATGTGTATGCACAGGCATATAATGACATCAAAATTAGTAATTTATATATAAGTTTTTAGACTACCTTTGAACACAATTTGATGGGTAAAGTTCATGTGTTGCACAATGTGAAAAAAAACTATGGTTTACACATGACTCATGAGTCATGACTGATTTACAACTTTCCATTTATTTCCTTCTGATTGATAGCTCAATGGCATTGATGTTATTTGATCCATGTAGCTGATCCACATAGTGGGACAAGGTGATGGATTCATTTGGTGGATAACATGTTCAATGTAACTATACAATAAATCAGGAGAGAATAAACTAATATATATAAACTATATCCAAACAGAATATCTTAGTCAGCTAATATATCTAAACAGAATATTTAAACAGTAGGCTCAATAAATACAGTATCAGAATGCACAATGAAGGTCATAATCACTTGCCATCCAATAATTCAGACTCCATTCGTGGAGGAATGCATTTCTCAGAAGTTCTGTAGCTGAAGGGCGATCTGAAGGACCTGGAGACATTAACCGCCGCAGCAAGGATTCCTGTTCTGGAAACTCAGCAACCCAAGTAGGTGGAAGTTCCCCTTTCAGTTTCAGATCAGATAAAACAACATGTCTCTCCATTGCTGTCCCAAATGGGTGCCAAAGCTCAAAGAAAACCACTCCTAAGCTGTACATATCAGCCTGTAGCTCAAGCAAACCCAAGAATTAAATAATTTTTGCTTAAAGAAAACAGATTATATAGCTGCAGAAGATGTGAAAAAGTATAAACTGTTAGAATGTATTAGCTGTTACAGATTTGTTAGAATATAATTAGCCGTTACAGATTTGTAGGAAATTAACAGTTACATATTCTAGGAATTAGGCTGATTGATTCCTGATTATTAGGTGGAAATTAATTGTATTTGATTCTGTAAATTAGTATAAATACATACTGTGTGGTCTGCATTAGACACACAATACATTCAACAATATACTTTTCTATATGGTATCAGTAGTTTAGGTTTTTCCATCTGCAGTAGCCTTTTTTTTTTTTTTAATTTTCGGGTGAACAGTACCCACGGCCACTGTGTGCCCCTTTTCTCCGTCACCCCCCTTTCCTCCGTGACCACTGCGACCAGAACCGCCTTCCCCCGGCGACCACCAAGCTCCGTTCGACACTCCGATCCGCCACCCGCACGCTCCCACACGCGCGGCCTCTTTCCGGCGCGGCGTTTCACGCGCCCGTCACAGATTGCAATTTTTTTTCCGATTTCCGGCACTACCCACTTGCCGGCGCGCCCTCTGCCTCCTTCCTCACACCCAGGCGCCCCTTTTTAGCCTCATTTCAGGTTCATTTCCCATGGCTTCCGACAGCTCACACTCAAAATACCACCTCTGCAGTGACTTTTACCACTGTTCCGCTGATCCATGTGAAAAACTGACCAGGACGAGCAAACTACAGCTCATGGGCTGCTTCTGTCCAGCTGTGGTTTCAGGGTCAAGTCGTGCCGACCACTTGACCAAACAGGCCAAGACATTCCCGCAATGATCAAGCCCGATGGAAGCAAATTGATGCCTCTTTGTGTAGCGTTCTCTGGTTCTCCATTGATGTCAAATTGCAGCCTCAATACCAAGCTTTTACTACCTGTTATATAATGTCCTGGAACAAAGCCAAGAAAGTATACTCCAATGATGTTCATTGCCTTACAATGTTGTCTCCAACCTTATCACTGTGAAGCTGGAAAATCATGATATACAGACATATCTTGGTAAGCTCGATCGCTTAATTGTTGATTTTGATGCACTCATGCCTTTCACTAATGATGCAGACAAAACATGCTGAACAACGTGGAAAGTTTTTTATGGTTCTTGCACTTCGCTGGACTTCCTCCTGAGTTTGACTCTGTCCGCAATCAAATATATCCGGCACTGTTGTTCCATCTTATGACACCGTTAGTGAACAATTACTTCGCCTTTCAGTTCCTCACATGTTTGGCCATTCTCCTGTACCTCCGACTAATTCATCTGCCTTTTACTCCCACTCTTCCTATCGGGGTGGACGAGGTGGAATTCGTGGTGGATATCGTGGTCAACGCCTCGTTGCAATTTTTGTCAACGCCCTCGTTGCAATTTTTGTCAACGGTATGGCTATACTGAGGCAGAATGTCGTAGAAAGGCACGACAACAACCCAAGACAGCTAATATTGCTCAGGTCATTTCTCCGGGAGCATCAGATGAGGTTTCAATTTCGTTGATGCTACAATGAGTTTCTCCAATATAAGGCACGCCATGCAGCATACACCAACCTGTCACCGCCGTTGCTCAGTTTGGTAATCCTGTAGCCTATATTTCTCAGTCCTCTTCCCTTGGACCTTGGATTCTTGACTCCGGTGCCTCTGATCATATGTCTGGTAACAAGTCCCTTTTCTCTCAACTGACTTATTTGGATTTCTTTACCCTCTGTTACCATGGCAGATGGCTCTCAAATAAAGTTCATGGCATTGGTCACACACGACCTTCTTCTAATCTTACCCTAGATTCTGTGCTTTATATTCCCGGGTGTCCTTTTAATTTAATCTCCATAAGCAAGCTCACTCGCACCCAAAATTACTCTGTTCTTTTTGCTAATAATTCTGTTCTTGTTCAGGATCGGCGTACCGGACAGACGATTGGAGCAGGACATGAGTCTCGAGGATTATACTATCTGTCACAATCGGTTGCTTGTATCTCCACTGTGTCTCAAGCTCTTGAGCATCAACGCTTAGGTCATCCTAGTCCTACCAAAATTGCGTCTAATGCTTCCAAGTTTTTCTCACAGTTCGTCTTTTCAATGCGAGTCTTGTCAGTTAGGAAAACACACTCGTCATACCTATGGTACTCGAGTAATAAAAGTGCTTCGTCACCTTTTGCCTTGGTTCATTCCGATATTTGGGGTCCTAGTCGTGTCCGTTCAACTTTGGGTTTTTATTATTTCGTTACTTTCATTGACGATTTTTCCCGATGTACTTGGTTATTCTTAATGAAAAATCATTCTGATGTTTTTTCTATATTCCAAGGTTTCTCGACTGAAATTCAAAATCAATTTGGCACCTCTATTAAAATTTACGCACTGACAATGCTCGTGAATATATGTCTTCCCAGTTCAGTCTTCTTTCTGAGTTCACAGGGTATTCTTCATCAAACATCTTGCTCTCACACACCACAACAGAATGGTGTCGCCGAAAGAAGAATCGACACTTGGTTGAAACTGCCCGTACCCTTCTTCTTCACCACAATGTTCCTCTTCGCTTCTGGGGAGATGCCATTCTGACAGCCATGTTATCTGATCAACCGCATGCCTTCCTCTGTCCTTAATAATTAGGGTTCCTCACTCACTCTTATATCCTACACAAGATCTTTACTCCATCCCTCTTCGTGTCTTTGGTTGCACATGCTTTGTCCATGACCTTACTCCAGGTAAGATAAACTTTCTGCCAAATCTCTCAAGTGTATTTCCTGGTTACTCACGTCTTCAGAAGGGCTATCGTTGTTTTGTCCTCAACTTCAACGATATATAGTTTCTGCTGATGTCACCTTTTTCGAGACTACTCCCTTCTACACTTCCACTATATTGGATGCCAATTTTGCAGCAGAATCTTCAGAAGTCTCGCTTGTTCCGGCTCAGGTAATCGCTTCTCCTCAACCTCCATGCTTCAATACCACAGACGGTTTGAAACTCCGGTTGTTGACTCCTCCACTAATCCTCAAGCATCATCTCCTGCTCCAACCGCCCCTCCGTCCACGCCTCCTGCACCTGAACTTCCTATTGCGATACGAAAAAGGTATTCGTTCCTCTCGTAATCCTAACCCTCTCTATGCTTTTTACCATTAATTATGATCGTTGTCTCCATCCCATTGTCATTTGTTTCTTCTTTGGATTCCTGTGTCTATTCCTAAGACTACAGGTGAAGCCATGGCTGATCCCGGCTGGCGCCAGGCAATGGTAGAGGAGATGGCAGCCTACATTCCAGTGGCACTTGGGAACTTGTTCCTTTTACCTCCTGTGCAAGAAAACTGTTGGCTGTTGTTGGGTTTATTACAGTGAAGATTGGACCTGATGGTCATGTTGATCGATTAAAAG
The DNA here is from genome assembly GCA_026901365.1 of Sesbania bispinosa. Lineage (NCBI taxonomy): Eukaryota > Viridiplantae > Streptophyta > Magnoliopsida > Fabales > Fabaceae > Sesbania > Sesbania bispinosa. The sequence continues at coordinate 590,822 of QLOH01000539.1, forward strand.
CTCAATTGGTCGCCAAAGGATATACACAGATTTTTGGTCTAGATTATGAGGACACATTTTCCCCTGTGGCCAAAATAACTTCTGTTCGTCTCTTTCTGGCTATGGCTGTTATTCATCATTGGCCTCTTCATCAGCTAGATATTAAAAATGCCTTCTTACATGGTGAATTGCAGGAAGAAGTTTATATGGATCAGCCCCTGGTTTTCTTGCTCCTGGCAATTCTCGTCTTGTTTGTAAGCTTCATCGGTCTCTCTATGGTTTGAAGCAATCTCCTCGGGCTTGGTTTGGTCGTTTCAGTTCTGCCTTGATACAGTTTGGCATGACTAGGTGTGAGGCTGATCATTCTGTCTTCTCCTTTCATTCTTCTTCCGGCAGGTGCATTTACCTTGTTGTTTATGTTGATGACATTGTCATCACTGGTGATGATGAGACTGGAATTCGACAACTCAAAGAGCACCTTTCACAGCAATTTCATACTAAAGATTTGGGCCCTCTCAAATATTTCTTAGGCATTGAAGTTGCTCAATCTTCTTCTGGAATTGTCATTAATCAACGCAAGTATGCCCTGGACATTCTTACGGAAACTGGTATGCTTGACTGTCGTCCTTGTGATACTCCTATGGATCCCAATATCAAGCTTCTTCCGGGTCAGGGGGAGCCATTGAAAGACCCGGAAAGATATCGCCGCCTGGTAGGCAGACTCAACTATCTCACCATCACCAGACCCGACATCACTTTCGTGGTTAGTGTGGTAAGCCAATTTCTAAATGCCCCTTGTGATAGCCATTGGGATGCTGTGACACATATTCTTCGATACATAAAAAATGCTCCAGGACGAGGATTATTGTATGAAGACAAAGGCAATACTAAGATCACTTGTTACTCTGATGCGGATTGGGCAGGATCACCATCAGATAGAAGATCCACTTCTGGGTACTGTGTTCTTATCGGAGGAAACCTTATCTCATGGAGAAGCAAGAAGCAAAATATAGTTGCCAGATCCAGTGCAGAAGCAGAATATCGTGCTATGGCAGCAGCCACTTGTGAGCTTACGTGGCTTAGGCAACTACTACTACAGCTAAAAATATGGGACATCCATGAAACAAAGCTTATTTGTGACAATCAAGCTGCACTTCACATTGCACCAAACCCGGTCTTCCATGAAAGAACCAAACACATAGAGATTGATTGTCACTTTGTGAGAGAAAAGGTGCTCTCTGGAGAAATCACTACTGATTTTGTCAATTCTAGCGATCAGCTGGCTGACATGTTCACCAAGTCCCTTAGAGGCCCTCGGGTTGAGTACATTTGTAACAAGCTTGGTGCATATGACATATATGCTCCAGCTTGAGGGGGGAGTGTTAGAATGTAATTAGCTGTTACAGATTTGTTAGAATATAATTAGCCGTTACAGATTTGTAGGAAATTAACAGTTACATATTCTAGGAAATTAGGCTGATTGATTCCTGATTATTAGGTGGAAATTAATTGCATTTGATTCTGTAAATTAGTATAAATACATACTGTGTGGTCTGCATTAGACACACAATACATTCAGCAAATATACTTTTCTATATAAACCAACTAGATAGGAAAAATAATGATGAATGCTTTACACCTTTTCATCAATCTTCGGCCATCCTTGCTCAATTTCAGGAGGAGCTGTATAGAAATATGTCCCAACTTGTCCAGTGCCATCAATGGAAACTCCAGCTGTATCAGCAGGATGGCCTAGATCTTGATCCAGCTGCTCCAACTTCAAGAACTTGGCTGGAAAAAAGAGCAGTAGAAAATTTGATATTGAATCCACAAACAACTACTATTCCCTTCCAGTAAAGAAATCTCAGACTTTAACGGGGTGTTGTTTCATATGATTTTTTAAATCAAATTCAAAACAGGGAAACCACGCTAAGAGAGGTACGTATTGTTACTGTGCACACAGGTGCAGCAACAATCCAGGAAATTGTGCATATATGTGCAGGCGTTTACCACTGACCTTAACTGCAAACATAAAACTGCAATACATTGATAAACAATAGTTGCACACGCAAACCAAAATGCAATTGGGAATCTTACTAGCCTACATATTTCTAGGCCAATTATATGTTCCGATAAATTCATGAGCACAATTCACACACATTGACCATCCATTGTTACAATAAGCTAGGTAGAGAAAATATCAGAAACACACATGAAGAGAAAGAAAATGAACAACTAAGGGATTCAGGATCTTACCAAGACCAAAATCACCAATTTTAATATCATTGCGAGCATCAAAGAATATGTTATTTGGTGTTAGGTCCCGATGAATTATTCCTTGTCCATGTATGTGTGCCAAACCCTCCACTATTTGGCGAAACAAATGCCATGCCAGTTCTTTGTCAAAATGATTATATGATTCAAACACCTGGCGAAGAGTCCTTTAAACCCAACAATCCCACCCCAAAGAGAAAAAAAGAATGAAATGAAGTGAATACAACATAAAGAGAAATAATGAGTGAGCTTGTTTTTGCATGTATATATACTATCTAAGGAGTTTGGAAACTAAATCTTGTCTTTGCTAGCTATTTGCTTGTTGCTAATAATTTCCAAATTCCAATAATGAATAATTAGAAAAAAAAACAAAGAAGTTATGTACATTAAGTTATTAGGGGAGAGAGACGACATTCAAGAGTCAACAACATTCTAGGCAATGGCCAGAGACTGAGAGAGTATGATTGTCTAGAGACTTAGATCCTACTCGTTATTAATTTGCAAATATAACTATCCAAGACCCTAATCACTGACAAACATTCTTTATTACATGGTTATAAAATTTCAGCTAAGTCACAAGGCAACATGAAACACTCCAACTTAGCCAATGACAGCATCATGACTTCATGTAACAACATCCTAATCAATAGATTTAACCAAAGGATCACTTGATCTAAAAGCCTAATTGCTAAACAGAGGAATACAAATAATTTTATACTTCTAAACAATCTTTCTCCACCATGCCTTAGGAGGGGGGCACTGGACTTGATACATGGAAAAGGACAGCCTTACGTATGACTAACTTATTTAATAAGAATTTGTACCCATATAGAAGAGACTCTCGACCCAAAAGCTTAGGCCCCGTTTGGGGAAGTTCCAGTTTTTAGTTTTTGGTTTTCAAAAATTAAAATCAAGATTTTACAACTCAAACTAAAAACCAAAAACCTCTGTGGTTTTGAAAAAAAGATTGAAAACAATTTTGAAAATAGTTAAATCCACTTGCAACCCTTTTTATTTAAATATGTTTTGTTTTGAAAATGAGATTTGAAAACCAAAAACTAAAAACTGACCATCACCCTAAATGGGGCAGTTATTAAACATGGATCCAAAAATGGTTTCAGTAAATAAATCTTAAGTTCAATCATCATGGAGACACAGACCAGACATCACCTCATCTTTTACCATTGTATTAGTATATAGACAGTTTGAATGCCTAGTCACAAGCAATTGATCCAAGCCTCCGACAGCATAGCAAATTTTCCTTGAGGGATGCTCCAACTTTTACATCCAAAACTTAGAAATCATGATACTACATAAACTGCTAAAGGACAAGACCTTTTTATATATAAAGAAGAAATTAAATAAGAAGAGAAAATAATTGCAAAGAAAACGGAGGATAAGGGATCCACATTGTAAAGGAAAACACAAAAACCAAAAGATAAAAAGGACAAACATCAAAGGAGAAAAGTTAAAGCTAGACTTCTTCAAATGATCTCTATTAAAAAATCATAATCCTAAATATACATTAGTATAGTACCCTAGTAAATCCATGGAACTAAACATGGGTCCACAAATAAGTGTGCACATAGAGAACACAACTCACTGAAAATTTTACCTGGGACAGTACTCCATTTGTATAAAGGTATGTTGATTCAAGTTGATTCTCATGCCCAATGGCATCATTGGAGCTTGCACCTTTAAAGCTGAAAGTAGAGCTCACTGGAGTCCTTGAACCCCAAGCAGGATCACCATAAGAATCTGCAACTCCAGTTTCAAACCAAGCCTGGAAGTTTTGCAGTTATTGAAATCATAATAAGCATGTAATATTGTGGAAATAGAAAAACGGAAGTTATATTTGCATCTCTACTCATAGACTCTTCCAGAAATTGTGTCACTCTTTGAATATAATCAAAGCAGTATTCACTACAAGTTACCATATCCAAAAGACCAGGGTGGGATGGTCAACATGACAGAACATACAGTTAATGAAGAAACAAAAGGAAATAAAAAGCTGATACAAGAAACATAAAGAGTTTTAATAATAAGCAAATTGGTGCAAAAATAAGAAAATTTATACCTGATAATACCGAACAACGTGTTGATGCTGTAAACGAGAAAGTGTAGCTACTTCCCTGATTTTCTCACCATAGATAGATATAAACAAGTAAGTAATGGCAATAAAAAACATGTATACAGGAAAATAGAAGGAAAAGATAGGAAAATGGACACAACTGGTAGTATTCAAATATTGTTTTACTTTCATATTTTCCAACAAATGTAGCAGAGGCCAACATAAAGGAAAATGTAAACATCAAAACATGAGGTGAGACAATAAAGAAAATAATTGAACTTGGCATTATACCTCCATAACGAAATCAAATTGACCCCAAGAAAAATCCCTGTATGATGCAAAGAGAAGGTGTACCACATTGGATCCTAGCAAACATTTATTTACAAGTCATACTTGTTCCCCCTTAGTTCTCATTAATTCTCCTCTGCAACTCATTTCATTTTTATGGAATGAAACATTACCATAAATCAAGTAAATATGGCCAAAACATCTTTTCGCAATTTTTTCTTTTTCAATTTTATTTCATACATCTTATATTCTGGCTTTATGATCTACAACAAATATCAGCTCTTTTTTCTGGGTCATTAACAAATATCAGCTCTAATTTCTATCTTGATTCCTTTAATATAATTTAACATACAACTACAAGACATACTAGTTGATGCAGCTGTATAGGATTTCATTAAGTTCGAGAACACTGAGATACAAAATTTAAGGAATCCAGGTTAAGCAGTAATTCAACATTAGTAAAACTGAAGGAAAGAAGAAATGTTTTGTATGGGCAATAGATAATTAATGTAAGTATTATTTATCAGTATCTTGGAACAATAGTTTAAAGTGACAATGAGATCAAAGAAGATGGACTCAGAAACTAAGACAGGTAGATGAAATGCAAAATTATGCAGAGTCATTGAAATAACAGTTGTAAGCTAGATAGCTCTCCCACACATCCTACAATACATTACGGTGAACAAAAATGTTGGGATGTCAAGAAAAGAATGAATGAAAATATTGACAACTTGACATGATTAGTTTACCAAGACATCTTCAAACACCACAAATTAATACTTTTAATGGAGTAGTAAACTACTAAACTCACAATCATACTTCACGTAGGATCAATTGAATTTATTTTATGTCAAAGAACAAAATCAATCATGGGCTTCTGAAGAGGGTAAAGTTTCAAAAAACAATTGTGTTGTGGTTACTGCATCGAAATATTGTTTCATCACCTCAAAATTAATCATAAATTGCAGCATGCAGAAGTTGGATCAAAAAGTGCAGATGAACAATACAACCCATTAAAGAAATTGAAGATTTGTAAAAAGAAGATCAAAAAGCACAGATTCGTAAAATTTTCCAATATTAATGAATATGATTGTAATGCATGGGCTATAATTATGTAATTATGCTTTGAGCTATTGGTATTAGTGACAAAATTAAACATTAAAAAGTGACAGTTTTGCCAAGGTTATAACCACTTCCTTCCCAGCTCATTTAAATTTACCTTAATATTCGGTCAGGCATGCTTTTGTCCTTAAGGCGAATTTTCTTTACTGCATATTGCCTTCCATCGAGTTTATTTTTGCACAACACAACATGACCAAAACCACCATGACCTATTTCCAATGCCAAGCAAAAGCTTTAGTAAAGGATTAGAAAAATGAGAAAACCCAGTTAATTACCTTAGAATATACTTATTGAAATACTCCATCCAATAGTCAATAAAAATAAAGCATTATTTCCAAAGAAGCAGCTAAACTATAACAACTTAAATTTTATGTATACATAGGAAGGGACTAAAGAATATAGGTGTATTATTTGCTTATGAAAACACACTGAAAATTGCAACCCAAACTTTGGACCATCCAAAGAAAATGATAGAAGAATGCACAGAAAATTGACAAGTAATGAAGTAGTAGAGAATTGGACCTTTCTCTGAATAGCATAATCCCTTGGAATAACATCCTAGTGTCTTCATCAGAGCAGAAAGATCCATTTAAGGTAAAGTTGGATGACAATCTAATTTCTAGCCAACCTAGGCCTGCCAGACCTTTCCTTTATAATTGAAAGAACAATTTCTAAAACCAATGAAGTGAGAAAACATTCCATTACTTATTCACAAGAGCAAATTACTAGAAAACCTTCAGAATTAGCCTCATCATCAAAATCTAGACAGCAAAGAGAAAATTAAGGTTTCTTCCTCCATACCACTAGGCACCGGCTAAAATGGAAAAGGAACCTCATGGACTCAAGCTCAACCCAATTGATACTATCCATGGGTTCTCAATGAGGAACATGGTGCAATAAAAGATGAAAGATTATAATATGAATAGTCCAAAACAATTGCTGACAAGATATTACCCACCTACCTAAATGAAAGCACCAAACAATTACAAAGAGGGAGGCCCATTCTTAAATCATTATAAGGTTCCTATCTAAAAATAAAGATAATTTAAGTATGATCTAAATCTTAAAGCCATAACAATCTTTTCCAATCACCAAAGTAAGACACTAGAGGGTAAATTTCAAGAGAGATTTATGTGAACTGATTGTGTGTTTTGCATTATGCATACTGACATTAACATACTTGGAAAAATAAATACATCTTATTTTCAAATAATAAAGAATTGTACTATTTTCTAAGATCCTAATGTCCCCAATGCTCCACAAATTTCTATTGTTTCCAAAGCTTAACTAATGTTATGATTTCCAACATTATCCCTCAAACTAGAGCATATAATCATATGAACCAAGATTGTTACAGATATAGTGAAACTGAGGAGTCCTAAGAGACTTAGTCATGATATCTGCTAGTTGATCATTAGAGCTAACAGATTTGGTGATCATTTCTTTGGAAAAAACTTCTTCTTGGATAAAATGGAAATCTATTTACATGTGCTTAGTCCTTTTATAGAAACTGGATTAGAGGATATGTGCGAGTACATGGTTATCACAACACAGCTTCATTCTTTGAACATTCCCAATTTTAAAGTATTGAAGTAATTGTTTAATCCAAATGCGTTCACAAGTAGATGTGGCCATAGCTCTATACCCAGCTTTTGTACTTGATCAAGAAATAACAATCTGCAAACCAAAAGGTTTGAAATGAATTGGAACACATAGCAAGGTCAAAACGCTTAAAACAGTATGAAATATGGACATGTTTGGGAAAATTATTACAGAAAGATGAGGAAAGGATGATGGTTTGAAATATGGGACAAGTCTTGGGGAAAACAAATGCCAGGAAGGTGTGCATAAGCTTCACGTATTGATGAGAAAAGATGCATGTGATGGCATGGAATGTTTTCCAGCAGAGGAAGTTAGGGGGTAGGTTGGTTGATGGTCTGTAAGTAGTCTGGTGAACTCCTTTGCTAAACAGATTTGATGAGATGTCTGGTTATTCTCTGTTGATGGTTCAAAACCAGAGACAGAGAGATTTCTGAGAAATTTGGGAATGACTTCGTTTAACAGAGAACTCTTGAAGGATCCTACAGAAGGTAGAACTCAGGAACTATAAGCAGAATCAGGACTGAGCCTGCTTTGATACCCAACTTTAGAATAAATCTCAGAAAGAATTTTAGTGAATTGCTCAATGTTTTGCACTCAGCAAGCTGATGTTCATACACATGAAAAATAAATATAACTTGTATTTACAAGAAAATAAAGAATTGGACTATTTTCTACGATCCTAATATTCCCGATGCTTCATTAAATTCCTTTTGTTTCTGTTAGAGTCCCACATTGCCTAGAGATAAGGCCAAATTGTGGTATATAAGCCTTGGGCAGTCCCTCACCTTACAAGCTAGCTTTTGGATTGAGTTAGGCCCAGGTCCAAAATCTAATAGTTTCCAAAGCTATAATAACAAGAAGTCAACAACTGCTATCATTTCAGACAAACACAAGGACAGGCAATCTAGGTCATCAGCAAAAAGACATCACAATACTCAACTACCACCGTGGTATACATCTAGGAGTATGACACCACAGAATTATACAGACATATATCTAACAAACAGAAATGCATTAAGTTCCTTTACCAAGAGGCCGTAGCTCCTCAAATCATTCAAATATCGAGAACTATGGGGGACTGTGTTAGATCCTCCAAGATCAGAAGAAGGTTTCCAAAATTGAGATATTCTCGATGATGCCTAGACAAAATAAATAAATTAATAAAATAATAAATTAATGGTAAGAAAGAGAATATATGCCCCCATGGATTTGCTTACCAAGTGTTTCTGGAAGGTACGATCAAAGGTTTTGTTAAAAGGGAAGGCGGTTTAGATGCCATATCACGTGCCAAGTCAGAGAAGATCTGGGATATAACACAAAAAGGATTAGGAACATCATAGAACAGAAATTACTTAAAAGTTAAATTAATAATATTTTTATTTTGGGTAAAATAGAAATCTTTTTATACCCCTAAGTTGTACAGCTCTGTTGCTAATTGTGGCAAAGAGTCAGCCAATGTTCCTTTTGAAGCACAAACAAGTCGAAGCATGTGAACCTAATGCAAAAGGAAGGAAAACCAAAGTAATTGCCAAGCAGAATTCTTATGTGCCAAGCTGATCATGATAAATTTTGAGTATTACCATTACTAGATCCTTTCTACTGTTGAGATGCTTGGTGATGAGGCAAGGAGGCAGAAGACAAAGACTCTGAAGACTCGCTTTCATACTCATTATCTTCTGTTGTATACTCATCAACAATAAAATACTGCAGGTGCAAAGATAGAAAATAAAGGAGTTGGCATAAACAGATGTCTCAAACAGGTGCAAACCAATTACAATGGAATAAAAAAAAGGTATCATAGAATTCTAAATTTCAATGAAATTTGCCCTGAAGAATTTGCCATTCATCCTAAGAATGGAGGCACATTGCATCAATATGAGGAGTTTCCTCATAAATATCCATTTGAAGTTATCTTTATTCAGTTAATAGAACAAATCTGACCTCTCTTATGAAACAGTATGAGCCTAACAATCCAGGTAAGGTCTGGGTGGGGAAAAAAGGGAGGTAAGCTCTTCCTGTCAAGACTGATGAATGGGTTTTTAACAAATCTTGACATAGGATGACATACAAAACATGTACTATTAAAATTTTGTCCAGCTATAAAATTGCCATTTTTCTGTTCTTAGCTCTCATTTATTGCACAATTATTTCAAACATCAAAATTATAGATTCACTTAATGCTAAAGGTTGATAACTTCTAAATACCTGATGTGCATTCTTCATCTCCCTGTGCTGAATTACAAATTCAACAGTCTAATGTATTAAATCTTTTAGGAATCTTACGTCACACACATGTACCAATCCACTCAAATTAGGGAAAAAAATCTTTCAGAATCAATGGCCTTTACCATAACCCTTTTTATCCTCCAGGAGGAGAGCAGGTATCAAAAGCCCAAAAATCATTGAAACCCTTGTCAATTTTGACAATTAATGACTTCAACAAAGATACTTCTTAAAACTATTGCCCTAATCGAGACATTAAAGTAGGAAGATATAGGAACAAAAGAAAACAATGGGCTGGATGTCAAACAAACAAACAGTACATAGACACTTAAAAGAAGCAAATCATGTCCTTTTTATTACCTCTTTCTCACCTTCATTGTTTTTCCCTACAAAACCCCCCTCCAGAGACGTACTTGAATGAGTCAAAGATAAGTTATTATTGCTGTCTTCACTGGCTTCTCCAACAGTATCTAATTTGGCAGGAAGTTCTTGCAATATGAGCGGTTTTTCCTTACTATCACAGATTTCTTTTCCCGGGCATCAAAATATGGTTTTGAGGCATCTAACTTAGAGGGAGGAAGAGAAGAACTTTTTCCAGCAGTTTCATCTATTCCAAAACCCCAATTCCAGGACTCTCCATAGCCACTGAAAAGGTCAATGAAACCGTAAACAAAAGATCTATTCTTATTTGAAGATGTCATATCCTTGGGAAACAATTCTTCATTGCGTTCTGTAGTTGAGTGTAAAAGTGTCTACAATAGAGGACAGGAACATACTACCATCAGTTTAAGTAGCAAAATAACTTGCTCTTATAAATAAATAATCAATCAAACATAAAAATAAATTATAAAAGAATTTAAATAACATCAAACATTTAGCAGCAACGAAGTCAGAAATGTTCCCAGTAAATACAGAAATTAAAGAACCTCAGCGCTGACTTCTTCAATCTTATATTTCTATTTGAAACAAAATATTAACCAATATTATATTTATGATGAAAAAGCTTCGGTGAATAATAATATAGGGAATGAATAACAGTAGTTATGATAGCTTAACAGAAAATAGGAATATGAGCTCACAGATTCAGTTGACTTGGCAATTGGCTCAATTCCAGACAAAAATTCTTGACCAGCCTCAACCAAATAAAGATCATTACCCGTCCCTCCCTAGCATTTAACTTAGCCTGAAAAGGACAAGAAGAGAATATAAATATATTTTACTCCTTCCAAAGTAAGCAAACCTGGATGGTAGGGATAGAGGAAAAAGACAGATGCAGGGAGGGGGAGGGGGGGGATTCAAGAATGTGAGAATGTTTCCCACTACACAGCTCCTCTGCATATTAGAAGTAGAAAATCCCAACAGCAATGAGCTCAATGTAGAAGAGAAGCTACAAACATGATACAAAAATTTATCCACTTAAACGAAAAAAAAGACAGCAAACTGAACCATTTCTAGAAAACTCCTCTTGATTGAATAATACTTTCATTTACTATCTGAATCTCCAGCAAGAGAAACAATGAGATGTTGAGGAGTTGAAAGAAAAAAGTAACATTGGAAAATTCAAAATAAAATCACACAGTAATACTAGTATCCTGCATCCTGCTATTATGGTCCCGTGCACCTCAATCTTGATCCTACATCAATTTTCCATCAGAAATTCTTCATATTACGTTTTTTAATTTCTTTTAGGGTAATATTTACGAGTTGATTTTTGGAGGGAAAGAGAGAAAAGAGAAAGGCTTATTGGAAACTCTTCCCCCCTTGTGTTTAGGAGTTTGATTCTCTCAAATGTATCTTACAAAGTCTTCCCCAACTCTTCTCCCCCTCCCTTCCCCTCCCCTCTAACTCAGAAATACACCCTTAATATATTTTTTCCTCCCCGTGGTGACCAGTGCCCTTTCTATCAACTTTGGCACCAAAAAACATGCTTGGTCCAAATTTTTCCCCGCATCCACATTTAGGGGCGCCAGAAGCATCTATCTAAGTACACAACCATAATCTCATTCTCACCGTAAATAACACACAAAGAATGCATCACCAGTTAACAACAGGACAAGAGTTTATTCCAAAAGAAGAAACAGGCACCTGATCTTGAAGGAGAGACAAAAGATTATTAGCATCACTTTCTGACAAACCCTTCTCAGGTGTAATCTGCAACTTGGGGCACTTGAAGGGATAACCAGGCAAGCACCTAGAGAGAAAGAGAGGGGGCGATTGGCTTTGGAGCAACAAAGATCCCCTCCAGAAAAAGATAAAAAAAAAATCACATTCAAATACCTGACAACAAGAACAGCAGAAACATCTACGTCCTCATAACCCATGTCCTTCGAGTAAGGCCTGCTCAATTCCAAGCAGAAACCATTCAACATAAGGAAAGACAATAATTAATAAAGATATGATATCCATCATTATCATATGAACTTTGAAGAGAAACAAAAACCTGAGCTTAATAACTATTTGAGGAGGCGATCCAGGAAGAACTTTGCCAGTCCTCTTCGAAAATTGCACATCTAAAGAAACGAGTAACACGGGTATGCAGTGAATTAAAATCAGGTGTGTTGAATGAATGAAGGCGTTGAAGTTAAGAAGGAAGGTTACAAACTTACAATGCAGTAATCTCCTCGGAAAGTTGGTCGTTATCATCGGCGTGGAATTGAGAAGCGTGATCTTTGGAAGGTGTTCTTCCTTTGCTTCTGCGTCCACTTCCTCCTCCGCGTTTCTTCTTCTTCGAACTGTGCCCCATTGATTTCTCAACTGATTACCAATCACCGCTGTATTCGAAATCCATCGAAACTGTCGAAGATGAAAGATGGAGCTCGCGAGATTATGATGAAAAATTGAAGATAGTTAGTCAGAGAATGTGAAAGAGAGAGTGAAATACGAGAGAGTCAGAAACGGTGGCGGGTTCATTCAATCTGCACCGGCGCCAGTGGTACCATATGGAATCACGCTATAGAGGGAAATGATAGTTAGTAACAGAGTCTCACACTCTCACGTTACTTTTTATTTATTTACTTTTTTTTTATCAGACCAGAAAGATCTCTCGTTGAATGAATAATCTAACCTCGCACTGTATTGAAAAGATTGGAATTTACAAACGCAAATTCCCGCTCCACTTGTTTTTTTATTTTTCTTTTTAATTTTATATGTTAAAGTGGTACATGTTTGATTTTCCTTAAGTAAGGTCGGTTCGAGTTTTGTGGATGGAACGTGGAGGATACCTATGGTTAAACCAAAAAAAATATATGGGACTTAAAAAATTATGGTTCAGTTTGCAACGCAGGTTGAGATGATGGAAAGAGCTCACGGGTTAAATCCCCACTAAACACATTCTTAGGGAAGGGTGAAGAGTCTTAATTGTGACGGAGCCCCGAACAGGAATTATTGCCCCTGGTAATAGGGGATACATGTGTTTAACCAAAAAAAAAAAAACCAATGGTTAGGATATTATATTTACCTTGATTTTTATACTTTGTGATTTTTTTAAAAGGGGATAAATTTTTTCACAATATATAATAGCTAATTAATCCTAGCCATTAATATTAATTTAAGGGTTAAGATTTAACTCTATCATCTCTCACCATAAAACACTCCTCTCACTTGATATGCTCCCATATATATCGAATATATTTAAATAATATATAAAATTAGGTATTGGAAATCTTAAAAAACATAAAAATAAATTATATTTTAAGTGAAATGTGTGAATTTATCTTTATTTTTCAACTATAATATAATTAATTAACTTTTATATTGGGTCAAGTTCATGGGTGAGGCGGATACTTAAACCTCCAAACCCTGCCAGCTGCCCCGCCTCTGTTAAAGTCAGGGTCAAGTTTTTCCTAAACCATTCAAACGGATTTCTCCTATCAAAGTCGGGTCTGGATCGAGACAATATCCATAGGTTCGGATTTAATTGTCATATCTAATAATTCGTTTGTTATAATATGATAGATAGTGAAAGTCGATTTTTAAATAAGTAAAATCAAATCACTTCCACTAAATGTGAATCGTAACTTGTGCATAGCCCATTTTTAGTCATTAATTTAAAATTTTATCTAATTGTAAATCAAACTCACACTAAGTCTCAAACATGAACAAAAAATTATCAAGGTTTAATTTTAAAATGGTATTGAAAATATAATATTAATATTATAAAATAGTATATTAAAAAAAATAAGGAGACACACTACCGAGCATATGGATTAGCAGGTAGGGGTTGTTGGAACATATGAAAACACAAGAAGAGTGGTTGAATTGTGTTTTTGAAATTTTTTTCGTTTCAAATGGAAACTTCAAAAATTTCTTAGAACATATTTCAGACAATCTGAAGAGATTGTCTGAAGTGAGATTTTCTTATCTGAAGTTCCAGATAAGAAGTATTCTAAAAATGGGTTTTCTCAAAGATAGTTTCAAAAGTACTATTTAACGAGTAAACTAACACATCGATCCCTGACTCTTGGGGGACCATGCAATTTCGTCCCTGATTTTTCTAAAATAGCACTTTAGTTCATACTTTATTAAAAAACGTGCACTTCAGTCCTTATTTTATTAAAAAAACATGCACTTTAGTCCTTCACTTTATTAAAAAAACATGCACTTTAGGGACTAAAGTGCATGTTTTAATAAAGTCAGGGACTAAAGTGCTATTTTAAAAAAGTCAGGGACGAAGTTGCATGGTCCCCCAAGAGTCAGGGACCGATGTGCTAGTTTACTCACTATTTAACCTTTTTATGTTAGGAAAACAAAACTGAAACTTAGAGAGATAAGGAAAGAAAACTTAACACAGAGATTTATTTAACTTCACTCACTACCACTTAAGGTTACGTATAGTCCTAGTATGAACTCAATACTGGATTTCTTCACTACCTTTATGAAGGAAATACAAGTATTATTTTCACCCAAGCTCCTTTAGGTTCACTACAACTTTACAAGTATTGTTTTCTGCCTAGCCTCCTCATGCTCTATAAACTTCTAATTTTATGAAAGATAGTTTGAACAAGAACTTCAGAAAGCCCCTTTTTCTAGGGTGTACTAGGATAATTGTGGCCTCTTGATATTGTATATGCTTCTATATTTTCTTCGAGAAATCTTCATGTATTTATAGGCTTCTTCATCTTCTCTTTCCGGAAGGATCCGTTTAGAGCCAGCATTAAATGCGTTGAATCCGTTGAGAGGCATTCTGACATATGGGTATGAGGAAGCAACGATATTTTGATTGAAAGAGTTGTTGCGGCGTGGGGTTTCTTATTTGTGCAAGACATTTGAATAAACCCATAAAGCTCTCTTTTGTATTTCCTTCTTCAGCAAAGTCATTTTCAGTGATACAAATGAGCTTTGAGTAAACTAGCAAATTGGTCCCTGGCTTTTTTAGGGTCATGCAGTTTAATCTCTAAGAAACAGAAAACCCCAATATAGTCCTTGACTTCTTGTTTTTTCTTTCATTATAGTCCAACCGTGTGTTTCCCGTTTGTTTTACGATGTGTCACATTTAATGATACTCTGTCTCACTATTTATCACTATAGTGTCCACTATGGCACAAAAACGATGTGGTTTTGTCAAATTTATAGCTTTAAATGCTTCAACTCCAACCGTTATGTGTTTCCCTATTTTACCCTTTTCTCTCTTCTCCCCCTTTTCATTGGAAGGTCTCAACTCCAATGATGTTATTTTTGTGCCCTGATGCCAAATAGTATGATATAGTGTCACGAAACGTGACACATCATAAAAAAAATTAACGGGAAACACACAGTTGAACTATAGTGAAAGAAAAAGCAAGAAGTCAGGGACTATATTGGGGTTTTTAATTTCTTAGGGACTAAACTACATGACCCTAAAAAAGGCAGGGACCAATTTGCTAGTTTACTCAATGAGCTTTTGACTTTGGAGAGTCTGAGGCGTGAATTCTTCAAAAGGTTTTGTCTTCAGACACTTGAGTTTTTTATACGCCTTTCATACTTAAGACACTTTCATGTCATTTGACGATCTCATCTTTTAGATGACTTCTTGATGTAGTCCGGAGATTTCTGATGTCTAAAATTGAAATATGAAATATTCAAACTTAATTCTTTTAAAATTTATCTAAGTTTATTATCATCAAAATTTGGATGTGGAGGATGTTAAGATTTTCAAGTCTTGAGACTCAACATGCTCTCATTTTTTTATGATGACAAACCCTATAAATGTTTAAAAGCAAACCAAACAAATAAGCAAGGTTAAGAGAGTTTAAGTGTTGTTTGACAGCAAGGCTTTCTTTAAGCTTCCCCTGCTTAAGACAATATAAGCTCCCCCTTAACTGCACATTCTCCACAATCCAATAGAGTAAGTTGATATTACCCCTGTCATCAATCAAAAGGGTTAGATTAGAGGAAATAAATTCAGAAGGAATTGTAAAAATGCATGTATGAATGCAATGCTGAAATGGTTAAGTAAAAAGAACACAGAACTGTTTGATCTAATCTAATTTTATTAAAGGACACTTGGCTACATCATAGACAAAAAAATAATATTCTTGTTTCTTGAGTAAGGCTTCTTTGATTACATCAATTAGAGAATCCTTAGTCTTCGAAATCTCAAAATGACTTGTTGCTTGAGTTCTTCATTATCTTGCCTCACCCTCTCTGTTTGTCCAATTAGCTAGTCTTGCCTCTTTTGAACCTCCTCATACTTTCTGATCCTTTGTAGTAAGATAGCATTTTGAACAGATGGATAATCTAGGGGATCAGGCTCATAGGAGACCACATGGAGGAAGGGTAACTGAATCTGAAGTATGTAGTCGTCCTAGGCAAGCCAAATTCTCTTGGCTTCTTGATATGTAGAAGTACCAATTGTATGATGCCTTCAGCAGGCTCCATTTTTCATGAATATCATACCCTAGATTGCGGATGTGTTGAAAAGAAAATGGTACTTTAGAAATTTCAAATTTATAAAGAGGGAAGACTTCAGGATTAGGATTTGCAGCAGTTGGAGTAGCTTCCCTGATCCTCCAATAAAGCTCCAAACTCATTCATGTTCATTGTAATCCAAGCCTTCCTTTTTCGTAATTGCTTCCCACTACTTTGGAGTCAAAGGTACTTTGATAGACTGAGTGTAGACCTTCTTGTGCTTCATGCATTCACTTTATGGAAAGGGAACCATGGGCACAATCCTGTAGAGGCGTTCAAAAAATCCATTTGATCTGAACCGCACTGTGAACCTAGCCAAAACAAAAAAAAAAATTATCTGAACTGTTGGACCAAATTTGAACCGGATTTTTTTAAAAAAGTTCAGAACCGATCAGTTTCCTAATTGAGTGCAGATAACCAAAATCCAAACTAATTAGCAAAATGCATATTTATCTCTGATCCATGAGTTGCTTCTCGTAAGTCTCTCAAGTGTTAACTCTCAACTCAACTCAACTCAGCTCTCATCTTTAACCTCCAAGCCCTAAAACCCCAAATCAACCATGTAAACCTTAAATCTCGAACATCTGAAAATGATTTGTAAGCTGCAGCTTGCAATCGCATCGATTCGGAGAAGGTAGAGATCGTCATCAAAACTGGAAGTGGATCGCATCGTCCAGCTTGACCCTCTCGACTCTCGCCTTAAAGCCTTCTCGTCCCCTCCTCCATCGTCCGCGGGAACTGTTGTTCTGTCTTCTCGTTCCGCATCTTGGTTCATATCATGCCATGATTTCATTCCAAATTTTTTGTTGCTTTGTTTCATTGTCCCTAATGAAGATTTCAATTTCAGACGAGGTGATTGAATTGAAGTTATATGGAAACGAGGAACGGAACAAGAAAGTACAAGTAAATAAGTTAAAGTTAAATGTATCAGAAATTCTGATTATGTGTGTACTTTGTAAGAATAGAGCTTGATTGTTCAATTTCTACAAAGTACTTTATAGTGCGTCAAACAAAGAGGGATTGGGTTACTGCTCAATTAGTTGGGATTTAGAACTGTGAGTAAGGTAGTTTATACCATCTTAGTTGTACTATTAGGCATCCGGGTATGTTTCTACAATCTTAATTGTTCATCTATCTTACATAGTTTAGCACTTTAGCCCACTGTCATTGGTGTTTCTCTATTATCAGAACAATAGAGAATATATAACTCAATTTGTTCCATCTTTTCTTTTAATTTTGATCCAGGTTCCTTTTAAACACTTTTAATTTTGAAAATATTTGAATGTGTAAATTTTTTAGTTAATATGGACCATCTTGTTTTACTCATCTCAGATGTACTCAGCTGCTAATTTGGTCTTTCACAGTTATTCCTGAATACCTTTCCGTTGTTTAACTAAGATAGCCACTCCACAGTTATTGGTCCATTATGTCTAATGACTAATGGAACTACAACATGGAGCAAAAACTAACATGATGTCAGTATTTGGACCTGGAGCTACTACTTGATAACTTGGTTATGGGAATCAATATATTAATAGACTAGTTTGATGTGATTGGCCTTTGGGTTCAACTGCTGGATCTGAAATTCAGTGCATTTTTACCCATTTTTATGATAGATTACATGGAGGTTTTCTGCTTGAAGATATTGTTGCTTACATTTTTTTAGTCCAAAACAAGATGAGATTAGGAATACTCTCTTTAGAGAAAAAGTTGGAGCATTGCTTGAATGGTTGGGAGTTAACTCATGTCCTTAGCTTGACAATAGATAATGTCTCATCCAATGGCTTTAGGATCCAAAATCTCAAGAAAAGGTTGATTACTTGGAATAGTTTGGTTCTGAAGGGAGATTATATTCACATGCATTGTTCTGCGCATGTTTTGAATTTGATAGTGAAAGAGGGGCTAAAAGATATTGATGAATCAATTGTAAGAATTCGGGTTGTAGTTGAATATATTTGATCCTCTCCATCAAGATTGGCTAGATTCAAGGCATGTTTTGAACAAGAGCACACTAAATATAGAGGCTTGATTTGCTTAGATGTTGAAACAAGGTGGAATTCAACATATCTTATGTTGGATGTTTCCTTTAAACATAAAAGAACATTTTAAGAGCTTCAAATGGCAAACACCAAGTACACCAATGAATTAGAAAAGGGCTTCCCCTTTTCTAAAGATTGGGATTAAGTTCGTACACTTTCTGATACAAACTGAAGTTCATACATTGGCTGATCAATCAAACTTTTGATAGTGATGAGCCATTTAATTTGAAAAATAATGTAGAAGCGTGTTTGGCATCACTTGTTGAGGAATACAATGGTGGAGTACCAGACTCTGAAGCTAACTCACAAGAGGCTCGGTTTAGTGAAGAAGGGGTTGATGATCCTTATGGGTTTAGTTAATTTTTCCAATCAGCTGGATGTAATAAATCTGAATTAAATAGATATATACCTGAAGGAAACTTTAGAGAATCGAGGGGACTTGGATGGAGACTTGGATGTTCTAAATTGGTGGAGGGTAAACTTGAGTCAGTTTCCAATCCTTGCAAACATTGCAAGAGATTTGTTGGCTATGCTAGTCTCTACCGTGGCTTCTGAATCCACCTTTAGTATTGGTGGAAGAGTTCTTGATCTACATTGAAGTTCATTGACACTGCAAATAGTGGAGGAACTTATTCGTACACAGGATTGGCTCAAAGGAACACCTTCGCCATTGTTGAATTAAGGATTCTTTGTTTTGCAGAAATGATTCCTCCATATTATGATATATTAATTAAGGTCCCGTTCGGGGTGGTTGTGAGTTTTCAGATTTTGGTTTTTAAAAATTTTAAATCAAGATTTTACAACTCACATCCAAAAACTGAAAACTTCTTTTTGTGATTTTCAGAACAGGTATTTTGAAAACCACAAAAAGAGATTTTCAATTTTTGGTTTTGAGTTGTAAAAACTTAATTTGAAATTTTTTAAAACCAAAAACTCAGAACTCACAATCACCCTGAACGAGCCCTAATGTTTTTCTTTGTTTTATAGAAATGATTCTTCCTCCACAAGATGTTCGGGCCGACTTCCATTGCACTCGATGATGATTGAAGATTGGTGTTTTTTTATCTTTTGTATTGTTGTTGAAACTGTGTGATTCAATTAGTTTAAAACACTGTAATTTAGTGAAATTGTGTAATTCTTTTGAAACTGTGTAATTTTGCTTTTATTCCTGCCCATGCTACTACTTTGCAAAATATGTTGGTTCTTAATTACTGCAAATTGATTGTTTGCATAAAATTTAAAATTTAGGGCAAATCTGTCGAATTGAACTAGTTTCATTTTCTTAGGTACTACATGATTCCAAAATTGGTTTTGATCTTTGAGGTTAAAGAACATGATTTGATTATATAGGTTTAGCACAACTACAACAATTGATGAATTAATCACACACAATAAGGCTGAAAACTTCAAAGAGTAGTATTCTAAGGTATTAAATGGTTTCTTTATTAAACTTATTTACTGTGAAATCCTTGCTCATATTTATGATAAATACAGATTTTAGAAAAAACTGATCTCAGGACATTTGGGGGGTAAATGCATGTTTAAGATTAAAAGTTACTCATGGTTTGTAAACTTAAGAATAAATCTTGATCATACAAAACCATACATGCATGGTTAAGATTAAAAGTTACTCATAAATCACAAGATCATTTGAAAAGTCACATGACTATGTTTTAACTTTTAATAATTATCATATTTTTTTATAGTTTAAATTTTGAAATGCTAATCAATAATCCTATTATTTAATTTTTTTAAAATCAAACACTTGTTGTTATTATTATAATTGAGGATTATAAATTATTAAAGGGTTATGAAAAGAATTCAAATTTGAATTAATAAAAATATTTGGAATTTGAAAAAATAGGTTAAGAATTAGAATAAAAAATATTTAGATTTCAAAATATCAATTTTTAAGAGATTGAGAGAGATTTTGGGAAATATTAAAAAATCTTTACAAGGGAGATACGTGAAATATACATTCCAAAAATAATAAAAATATAGATAATGACACGTGACTTTCTATATGAAAAAGTAAAAAATGTGAATGTCTCACTTTTTAGACTAAGGTCTCAAAATTAATATATAAAAAATTGATTTCTATTGTTAAAGGATAAAATTCCATAAAATAAGATAGGATAAATTTCTTAAAAAAAAATAATGTTTTTGACAAATGATAAGATAAGATATGTGAAGTCAAGATGACACAATTAACCTAAAACTAACATAATTTATCATGCACCAATTTTTTCCTATAAGATATTTAGTAGATATTATAAGACATATTTTTCATATATTGTAATAGTATCAATTCTTTTTTAAAATATTGGATTAATTATAGTTTTCCGTTAGGATTGAAATCTTTATTGTGAGGTCGTATCTCGTATACATAAAATTCTAAATCACCATCGACTTCTCGATATATATATATATAACTAGTGTATAACTCGTGCAATGTACGAGAATCACTTAAGAAATTGATTTTGATAGAATTGTGAGAATATTGGTTTTTTTAAATTGAATTTTGTGTATATGCAGATAGTGCGATAGTAGAAACACAATCTAACTAAATGATATAGGTTATAGGGAACTCATGTGGTAATATATAGGATCTGGTGAATGCTTGTAGTAAAATTGTATATATCCACTTGGGTTTGCTTTAGTCTATGTGACACCAGTAAGACTTTAAAAGGATATCATCATTATATCATATTATAAGGCTAAATGCAGAAATCCGAGTTACTGACTCTATGTATCGTTTTGTTATTTCATTTTGCTTTATATTTTTATATATAAAGATAAAGTATCAGAACACTCTACCATATTAACAATCATTGTTCCATGTAGCAAACCCTAAACCCTAAATAATATCTCAACAAATAAATTTGTACTCATGTGTATGTTGATGATTATTCTCTCATCTCTTCCAATTTTTTTTATTTTAGTACAGTTTTTTTATTTAGGGTGGTTTGGTTTGGTTCAGGTAACAGATCCGGTATCTTTAATCCGTTACGTACCAGAACCAATCATTGACGGGTTTGATTGGTTCGGTTCGTATCCAACCTGATTTAGCTAAAATAATCCAAACCAATCAGATTTGTTCGGTAGGATATAGGGTTTATCGGGTTCGTCGGATTGAACCAAACCAATGAACACCCTAAATAATATATTAGGAAAATACATAATATATTTTATGTAAATCAACACATTTTATTATATTACCACATCCAAACTTTAGTATCAATCTTAACAAATATATTTGTACTCATGTGTATCAATATCTACAAATTAAACAATTTTAATGTAAATAAAATATTAGAAAAATACACAATAAAGTTGATGTAAATCAACACATTTTATTATATTACCACATCCAAACTTTAGTATCAATCTCAACAAATATATTTATACTCATGTGTATCAGTATCTATAAATTAAATAATTTTCTTTTGAATAAAAGAGATTACACGACTTTTGATAACAGAAAAGTAGTAAAATAGACTTAAATAACTTTTTGGTCCTTGTAAAAAAATTGGTTTTTGCTTTTGGTCCTTATAAAAATATTTTTATTATTTTGGTCCTCATAAAATTTGAAAATTTTAAAAATGGTCCTTATTATCATTTTTTGATGATATGTCATGCATCTAGACACGCCACATCATATGCCACCTCAGCATGATTACTTATGTGGTATGGTTGGATGCATGATAAGTGGCAATAAGGACCTTTCTCAAAGTTTCTGAATTTTATGAGAACCAAAAGAATAAAAATAATTCTATAAGGACCAAAAGCAAAAATCATATATTTTACAGGGACTAAAAAGTTATTTAAGCCTTGTAATAAATTGAATGAATAGTGAAAAAAAATATTAAAATATAGGATTGTATAATTATAGATTATAGATAGATGTATATCAACATATTTTGTTATAATACCACATCCAAACTTCGATATTAATCTCAACAAATTCATCTGTACTTATCTGTATCAATGTCTGCATCTTAAACCATTTTACTTCAAATAAAAAAGATGGCACGACTTTTTATAACAAAAAGTTGTAACAATAATAAAAAATAACTAACAAAATATTATAATAAATTGAATGAATAGTGAAAAAAATATTAAAATACCTATAGGATTGTATAATTATAGATTATAGATAGATGTAAATCAACATATTTTGTTATAATACCACATCCAAACTTCGATATTAATCTCAACAAACTTATCTGTACTTATTTGTATCAATGTCTGCATCTTAAACAATTTTACTTTAAATAAAAAAGATGGCACGACTTTTGATAATAAAAAGTTGTATCAATAATAAAAAATAATTAATAAAATTTTGTAATAAATTGAATGAATAGTGAAAAAAATATTAAAATACCTATAAGATTGTATAATTATAAATTAGTTCGAATTCACCAATACTATTGTTGTCTATTTAATAATCAAGAAACACAGCCACTAACTGAGAATCGAGAACAAGAGACAGATAAGTGTATCGACGATCCATTGTTAGTTATACTGTGAAGGAATCTCCGTTGATCAACTCAAGATTAATCTTGTTCTGGAGGTAAATTATACCTCAGCATCGAAACCGGCATGGATTTAAGCGCGTATGTTTATATCTCGGTGGAGCGCGTCATTACACTTGGGGAAATCGATTACAATCCTCTAACAGATTTTTCTGCCATATTTCACCTATAAATACACTATGAGAGACTCATTTGAGGTACACATTATTCTCTATTTCATATACTCTGATAAGGATCCTCACTGACTTAAGCGTCGGAGTCCCTGCAGGTACACCCTGCCCCGCCGTGGGTACGCCGCACTCAGCCGTGGATTACGAGAGGATTTAACACCTTCAACCGGAAGACGCCGCGAGGAAATTTGGTATGAACATTGGCACCGTCTGTGGGAAAAAACCAAAAAACACTTCTTGGATCCCCATCTTCCTCAAGAATCGGATTCAAGAACATTCGATATCGTCTCCGGGGAAGGATCCCGGCTCATCCTTTCCGTTTCATTTGGGTTCGTCAAAATTCTCCTCCGCGATCGTGGCCGTGTCTCCGGTGAACAACCACACCTCCACCGACTCCACCGTCCCTTTCCGGGTAACATTGCACTCAATTATATGTTTCTCTGCTTTATTTAGCATATTGCATGCCTCGTGCTATTTTTCTTTTCTTTCTCTGGCTTGTTGCGGACGATACCATCACAACTACACAAGTAAGTATTCGAAGTTTCTTTGTCTCCCTTACATTTTTTATCAGTCACCTTGTCGAGTTGGGTTCAGACTTAGTTCAACTGTTCAATACGTGTAAACCATTCTGCAAATTGAAATTATTGTCTTGTTACTCAATTGATTTCAACAAAGATCAAGGCACAACTTTCTTGCTCCGCGCCAGAGGAGTTACTTTATGCTATATGGTTCTTGCACCAAGTTTTTATTTCCAGTTCTGATCGGCTTTGGCAGAAGAAAACCATTTGCTTGAAGATCTTATATGATTCTTGAAGGTACCCTGTTTTTCCTCGGGTCTTGGCTAATTACTCGTCAAAGGTTCTTGATTATCATAGTTCATATACCTTTTTGAGATTTGTCAAAGCCGGTTGGTGCGCTTGGTTCTAAGCGATTTTAGGTGTTTAAATATAGATACCGTAACTTTTGTGATTCTAATATACCCAGTTTCTACTATGGATCTCATTTCTCAAAGGCAAAAATTTTGGTTATGCTGGCCGCCTTGTTTTTCAAAGCGTTGAAGGCACATACAGAAATTACCTTACAAATACTAATGGTGTAAAAGAGTTAATACCAGAGTTCTTTTACATACCTGAGTTTCTCGTCAATTCAAACAAAAATGATAGCATTCACTTTATGGTTTTTATCAACTCAAATGAACGTCTGAGATGAGGATTATCTCATTTGGTGGGAACTTCGTGAGATGCGGTCCGTTCCGGGATTTCCGAGATACTCACTTCATGTTCCACTCTGAGATACCAACTTGTGTCGTGATGATTGACACTAATTAGCTCCGGGATCCTGGACTTTTGCCATGATGCACATCCATTTTGAATGAGGCCCTCTGTCGAGAAATTAACACCATTTCAGTTTTATGATCCCCGAGTCCAATATATGCACCTTCTCACCGAGATGTTGTGACAGCTGTGACTCCTTTTCTGGTTTAAAAAAGTGATCTAAGAGTATGCTCCTTTTTCATTTTGCATCCAGGATATTCTTGCTGGGTTTTTTATAAGCGCTAGTCCCTGGAAGTAAGGACGTTAGAAGTAGGCACATTGGTATTATGTCGTGGCCTTCTCAGAATGGATCCTTTTTGGGATTAATCTGAAATCCGAGAGCTTATATCCGAGTTAATTAAAACACGGGTTAATCAAGTATTCCGAGACGAGATGCACGGGGTTATTGATCCGCTAAGCATGTGATGAAATTCCGGGACAACTCCAAACGCTGCAGCGGTGGTTACCCATCTCCGACCAGTAGTTCATAATAATTCCGAGACCTCCCCTCGTGATGCTTTGTGTCGTGATGCCGTGGCAGTTCATGCACGTGAATTGCTCTGTGGTCGTGGGCTCCGAGATAGAAACAACCCCCCATGCAACTGCTGTGGTGCTTCATGCACGAATAGAGCTTGTCATCGGTTCCGAGATAGGAATTCCGAGATCTACCCTTATTGCTTGGTCGAATCCGAGATGGTAATCTCATGCTATTCGGAGATATTATTTGTACGTTATGTTGCATTACAAACTGGTTGCGGGGAATTAATTTCGACAGCGAGATGCCCCGGTCTAGAACAATTACACACCTGAAAGTGGAGCTTGTAATCTCACTAACCGCTTTAACTCCGATTCGGATGTCGGCCAACTAATTCTTCATTGATCTACAGCAGGTACTCTGCTGCTTGCACATGGACGGATCGTAAAGCTAATGATGCCATTACACAGTCACACGAGGTGCAGAGGGCTTCCAAGAGCCTCGGAACTTATATACGCCAGAACGGTTCAAACCTTCTGTGGCACCATTTGGTTTTCCAAGATAGAAAAGGCGCCGCTGTTCTAGTACTACAACGACACCGTCATATATTACTCCCCGGAGGTCTTCCGAGTCCCCGGGATTCAAAGCAAGAAAGAGATATTTGGGGCAAATGTTATTACAGTCGTGGCTAAGAGGTTGGACGCTTTACTTTCCGCACTCTACTCGGACAAGTTTGGAAGGTGACCTCTTTTTATTGCTAGGCTCAATCGACATGGTGTCCTTGTCTAGATTGAGCCTAGGCTCGAAAATCCTAGAAGCATCAACAAGGAAGCCTGTCTGGGCCGTTGTCTTGTGTATCGTGGTTGTGTGTGTGCAGACGCTTCGTTCTTTTCTGTTGGGTTTGGTCCCATCAAGTGGGTCTACTCATCCGAGATTTTTTGGGCCCAAGGTTCAAACATCACAATTTCGGTGAACTAGGATAGTAGTAATGGCTGCAATTTTCTTCTATGTATTCATATAAGAGACCAAAGGCAATACCTTAGAAGAAATAAAAACTCTTTGAGGATAGTAACAACAAGCAGATCACCGCCGAGATGTTTGCCGGATTTCGTGAGATACCAAGATGCTCTTCGGGTTGTGTGAGATGCCTCCAACGGCTTCCCCCTACTTCGAAATTTCGCTCCCACTCAATGATACCCACACAAGCATTAAAACCAGCACTAATGAGAACTAGAAATTTACATGTTGTCGGCGTAAAAGAAACATGGTGGGGGAGGTTGTGATAATATGCCCGAGAGGCACGCCAACTGAAAGTGAGAGCTCTACCTTCAGTTTGGAATTCATTGGACCAAGGAAGCCCTCTACCGAGGCAAGGATATGGCTCTCTTAACTACGTGCATTCTCGTAACGATGTGTACAATCTCATCAGCAAAAGGTTTATTCTGAGATTATATTCCGAGATTATAAGCTCAGTGCCGAGACATAGGACTTTTCATTCCGGGACATGGAATTTTATTTCGAGACATGCGTTCAATGCCTATAATCCGCAATAAGATATACTATCAGCCGTCAAGATGGCTTTCCGATCAAAATGTCGAGATGAAATTTCGGAATCATTTCTGAGTTATGAGTACGGGCCCCGATTGACATCCTCTAACTGTTCTGAGGGAGATACTTGACTATATGAAAGACATGGGCAATCTCTATCACACCAATTTCCATATAATGAATCCTTTTAATTATTCTCTTCATGACTCCCCGAATATGACATCTCGGAACTAAGTGCTCAGATTATATATTTCTCAGATCACCTCTGTTTTACACGTTGCTCATACTTTATCTCGGATGGCACGCTCCGACTACAAATCTTGTCTCTTGTACATCCAACTCGGATTTATAATTTATTCTGATCGAGTTCTCGGATGGTTCACGTCTCAAACATTTTAAGCTCTTTATACCTCGGAACTCAGACTGTCTCTTTTACATCCCGGACTTCTTGTCTTATATCTCGGGCTTGTCCCTTGAGCATTTCGGGCGTAGTCCTTCGACATCTCGAACGTGATTTGAGTCGGGTACAACCCCGAACGTGATTTGAGTCGAGTACAGCCCCAAACGTGATTTGAGTCGGGTACAACCTCGAACGTGACTTGAACGGGATACACTCCCGACGTGACTTGAACGGGATACGCCCCCGATGTGACTTGAACGGGATACGCTCCCGACGTGATATAAGCGGGGTACAATCTCGAACCTGAATCATGGGAGGATTCGGGTTTAATCCCTCGAAATTTCGGACACAGTTCCTTGAGCATTTCGGGCGTAGTCCTTCGACATCTCGAGCGTGATTTTAGTCGGGTACAACCCCGAACGTGATTTGAGTCGGGTACAGCCCCGAACGTGATTTGAGTCGGGTACAACCCCGAACGTGACTTGAACGGGATACGCTCCCGACGTGACTTGAACGGGATACGCCCCCGACGTGACTTGAACGGGATACGCTCCCAACGTGACTTGAACGGGATACGCTCCCGACGTGACATGAACGGGATACGCTCCCGACGTGACTTGAACGGGATACGCCCCCGACGTGACTTGAACGGGATACGCTCCCGACGTGACTTGAACGGGATACGCCCCCGACGTGACTTGAACGGGATACGCTCCCGACGTGACTTGAACGGGATACACTTTCGACGTGATATAAGCGGGGTACAATCTCGAACCTGAATCATGGGAGGATTCGAGTTTAATCCCTCGAAATTTCGGACACAGTTCCTTGACCATTTCGGACGTAGTTCCTCGACTATTATCAGGCACAGTCATTTGATTATTATATCGGGCCCAGTCCCTTGATTATCATTTCTCGATTTATTTCGGATTATGCTCCTCATCTCCGACCCAGTTCTGCGAGACCCTGAATATCCATGTCGGACTTAGTTCCTTGACGCCCCAAATTATCATCTCAGACCCGGTTTGAGATCACAGATTGCTTATTATCATCTCAGACTCAATTCCTAGAAAGATACGTCAACGTGTGCGCCCAATTCAAAACCAACTTCAATAGTTGACAGCATGCACCGACTTGATATCAGTTAGGGGGCATCTCTTCTGAACGTATCGAGTCGAATGAACGACTTCGGACTATTTCAAGTCGGATACTTTATATCAAAGCACCCGACTTGGGGGCATATGTTCTGGAGGTAAATTATACCTCGGCATCGAAACCGGCATGGATTTAAGTGCGTATGTTTATATCTCGGTGGAGTGCGTCATTACACTTGGGAAAATCGATTACAATCCTCTAACAGATTTTTCCGCCATATTTCACCTATAAATACACTATGAGAGACTCATCTGAGGTACGCATTATTCTCTATTTCATATACTCTGATAAGGATCCTCACTGACTTAAGCGTCGGAGTCCCTGCAGGTACACCCTGCCCCGCCGCACTCAGCCGTGGATTACGAGAGGATTCAACACCTTCAACCGGAAGACGCCGCGAGGAAATTTGGTATGAACAAATCTCTTTTCTTGAAAAAGATCAATCATTTCTCACCCACTTGAATTTTAGTGGCGATTGCAAGGACATGGAGAACGATTCAAATTCAATAAAAGAAAAACAGTATATTCAATTTCAGCATGGATCATATTTTATTACACGGGTAAGTTTTCTTGTTTCTAATTCCTAGTGATCAATTATCTGTAATCTTAATTTATTGTTCTTGGTCGTGGTGTACAATACTGTGGTGCTCTATTAATGTTGTTTTGGACCAGGTTATGTTAATTCAGAAAGTTTTTGACATACATCATTAGCTAGAGCGAAAAGAAACTCACAAGATTTAGGTTCTTTCTTTTTGTTTTCTTTTTTAGATTTTTGACATGTTGAGTAAGATGTGTCCTCGAGTACATACTATCACCGCTAGATTGCAAGGTAAGATATGAAAAGTTTAGAATGATTATATGGCAATTGATTCAGATGTGTCCTCGATTATATTTCACAATTGATTTTGGCATAGAGTGGCGTCTTTCTTATAGTTTAATATAATAACATAATATATATATAGTTGAAACAAATCATCCACATGGATTTATGTCACACCTAGTCGATTGTCATGACATCTTACACAACTCAAATTCTGTATTTTTTTCCTCTTATACTTTGGATTTCTCTCCTTGTTTGTTCTCAAAACCTTCCTCTTTTGCACTTCTCTTTAACCCAACTTTTTCCATTCTTTTTTTACACCTCCATTCTATTCCCGTCATCCTTATTCTTTTCTCCTCCAAGTTAAGGTTGGTTAGCCATCTTGATCAAGTTAATAATAATAATAATAATAATAATAATAATAATAATATATTATTATTATTATTATTATTATTTAGGGGTACCGGCTTTTTTATTTCCACATTTCACTAGACAATTTTACTCTTATATTAAAATTTAAAATTTTAATAACTATTTCTAAAAAAAATAACTACCCATAATTACTTTTTTTTTCTTTTTAATTTTGTTTTTCATTTAAAATATAGAGAGAGACACAAACACCCTCGGAAGAAATGGCTTGTATGATCAAGATTTATGCTAGTGATGGTCACAACTTAAGGAATTGGAGCATCTGCAAGTACATACTCTCCTATTTTAACCTTGTTTTGGCGATGTTAGAAGTGTACTTTGTACAAATAGAGTTTGATTAACTTTATTTATTTATGATGTTGGGAGTAGTAGGTAGAGAGACTAGAGTATTTGGTGGTCTTTTCTCTAAATGAACCTTCATCTCTTTTAATTTAATTGTTAAGTAATAAAAATAGCAATGATATATTCAACCGTTGGAAACAATTAAAGTGTTCTGTTATCCCAATTTACAGTAAGCTTATTTTAGCATGACTTAGGATTTAGCTTTACAGGTAATTCAATTCAATACAACACTATTCAATTCCAACCTACAAATTCAAGGATTTTCTCATGGTTTCTTTGTCTTTTCATTCTTGACTGTCCAATGGAGACACTGATGGTAGAGTGTCAGTGATGTCAACAAAATACAACTTAAGTGTTACTGGTTTGCCTATCACCAAGCCATAAAGGCCTTGGTACCATGAAAAGGAGGTAAGAAATCATGATTAGAATTTGAAGCCATATTGCTTCTTTTCTTTTACTAAAGAAAAAAATATTGCCCTTATCTTTACTTAAGTATATTACAAAAAGTTATTAATTTAATTGAGATTTTACTTCGTGAAGCATTCTAAAGATTCTTTTAACAGTGATGTTGAGTGTTCTAAAATTGTGGGTCATTTTCACAAACTCTGTTTTATTTTCTTTCCCTGTTCAAAATGTCTTGTTCTTTATTAATTATTGGTCTCCATTGTTGCTAAGTGTCTGGAATCTTCAAGGTTTCTAGCAAGGATGTTGTTGCTGATGTTTTGTTGAAATGTTTGGTTGTCAAATGTCTGACAAATTGATTAGTTCATAGGAAACCTTGAGGCTCACAAGAGTCATATTGCATATACCTACTCTCACATTTTCCCCAAGGTTAGCGCCATAATTAAAATTAAATTTATTAAAATTTAAATTAAATTGAAAAAAATGGTTTTAAAACCGATTTCAAAATTGGTTCAGAAACAAGTTTTAAAATCGGTTCTTAAAATAGGTTTAAAATTTGGTTTAAAAAACGGGTTTAAATACCGGTTCAGAAAACATGTTTAAAAACCAATTTTAAAATTGGTTCTAAAACTGGTTTCAAAACCGATTCTTGCATAAAACCAGATTGGATCCATGAACCTGTTCAAAACCGGTTCGAATAAACCTGAATCAGTTCGGACATTAGAAAAAATGGTTCAATTTTTTAAATCCTATCCATATAATAGGTTTATGTTTGGTGTTGGTTCAATTTTAATAAAATCTGATCCATGCACAGACCTAGTTGCAGTTGCGAAAAGAGTAAGAGTCAAATGGAGGTTATGATTAGCACAATGCATAGTAGGAAGCCGTGATGCACAAAGGAAAGAGTGAGAGAAACACACAAGGGGAAAAAAAGGAAAGTCACAACATACTATAGCACATAGTGAGAGAAGCAGCAGTGATTAGGGAGGGAGAGGAACCATTGAAGAGTTGCGTTAAGACAAGTTTTTTGAGATTTTAGTTTGTTATTGGAATTTTTTACATAAGTTTTTGGGGATTTTGAGGATATTTGCTTCAGTAAATAATTTTAATTGATTTTAGCTACACTAGGATGATAGGTTTTTTTGTTTAATATTTACCCAGGAATGCAAAAATTTTGGATGGGTATTGTTAAAATTTAAGCAACATTTTTATTTGAAGTTTCCTATTCTAAATTTTGGGAACAAATTTCCTTTAGTTGAATAAAATATAACAAGCAATAGATTCCAGGTTGCCCGAATTCAATTTTCCTGCAGGTTTTTAATGCCTAACTTATCTTGAGAAATTGATCATTGGCATGTGTTCATCATAATTATAATAGGCAACAC
Organism: Sesbania bispinosa; assembly: GCA_026901365.1. Taxonomy (NCBI): domain Eukaryota; kingdom Viridiplantae; phylum Streptophyta; class Magnoliopsida; order Fabales; family Fabaceae; genus Sesbania; species Sesbania bispinosa. The sequence continues at coordinate 622,279 of QLOH01000539.1, forward strand.
ACAAAAATGGTTCTTTTTTTTATGAATTAAAGGGACAAAAAGACCAAACAAACAAGAAAACAAAAAATTACCTAACTAACCCTCTCATACCAGGTCCTACCTACATAAAAAAAGAACGGAAATAAAGCAAAACTAGTAATAGAATTAAAAGTCCTAACCCTAACTGAGTCCAAACCCTCCTTAGCAAAAGAATCAGCTAAGGAATTGGCCTCTCTGAGAGTATGCTGCCAAACCACCTCTTCAATCCCTTTAGAAATGTTCAGGATCCGATTCACAATATTTGAGCTTGGATGGGTTGCAATACAACCATTCTTCAAAAAATTCACAACCAACATTGAATCTAATTCGAAGATGACCTTCTGTGGCTAAGTTCTCTAAACCCTTATCTATTTACATTCAGTTTATCTAATTAAGGAGGGTTCTGAAAAGTGCATTTATAAATCCACGCAGAAATCAATCTCTTCTTCACGCTAAAAACATTTCAAAATCTTTTTAAAAGGATTTTATTCAACATGCTGAGTTGAATCAGCAAGTTGCTGAACTTCCAGTTTCGGAAGGTTGATAAAATATTTTCTCAAAGTGTTTGCTTGTTTTTAAAGGTTTTTTAGAAAAATCTGTAAAGAATTATGAAACACTATTTAACCTTACTTTTAGTGTTTCCTGTGGTTCTAACATGGTCTACCTCTGCATCTAAGTGCTTAGTGCAACAAATTTAAGGGCAATTTAAGCCAATCCCACTGTCTCATCCATAGCCAATCTCCAACTAATTTAAGTAAAATGTCACTGAAGGAGCCATTAGCATGTAATTGCATCTTCATTAGTTTTTTTTTTGTCACCGCATCTTCATTAGTCAAAATGATATTGTTGGATGAATGGTTGTTAACAAAACATGTAGTTGATGTTTACTTTTAATTTGGTATTTTCAATTTATCCCTTTTTTTCTAATTGCTATTATTACTGTTGGGTTGATGATTTTTAACAAAACTTTTTATATATTTACGTTATCCATATATGTTTATGCTAAACATATTTAAGGTGTTGAACTTCATTATCTTCCTTTCTTATTGTAAAGTATTCTAATCTCCTTATAGTAATTATCTTAAATGGCTGAATTTACATTTAATATTTAACTATATAGTTTGTCTTATTTTGTACAGCTAATAAAATGAATATTATTTAGTTGCGTCAATGTAAATGTTATGAACGTCTAATATATAATTTATTCATTTTCGAAATACACCTATAAAAGATAAGTTTTAAAATTAATACAAATAATGGGAACTTATATAATAAGTATTCATTTTCAAAATTTAAATAAAAATTACAAAATCTAAATGAAACACAATTTTGATTTTACCACTTTTAATATAAATTTCAAGATGTAAATATAATTTATCTGGGAATTAAAAACTTACATAAAAGGTATTAATATTTAAATTTAAATTAGAGGGGATAAATACTTATAACACGCAGGAACAAAAATTAATGTAGATTAATTATTTTATATTATTGTTTCATTTGTAAGGACAATAAATAAAAATAAGGGATAATCATTTAAATTATGTGTTATTTTTTGTCGCAAATTATGTGTTAAAATATAGAAAAAGTCTTAATAATAATAATTAATTAATGAAATAAAATTAAATTGCCCGAGAATGATAGTTTTACAAGTAAACTTATTTATATTTGAATTATGGGATAAAAATATATCATAGATGAAGAAAAATAACATAAAAATACATTATTATTTAAATTATTGGTTAAATAATATTAATATTATACTTTGTGTTGATTATATCTAAATAAAAAATATTAATATTTAAATTATAAGGTAAGAATATATCAAATATATTTGTCAAAGGCTCATTAATATATAAATTTATGGGGTGAAATTATACTTTTATTATTTTTCAATATAAATTTGTGTTAACTATAAATGTTCTACTTATGTTTTTTTAGTTGTTAAAATGTTTAAAAAAATAATTAATAAAAAAGAATTAGAACCCGTGTGCCAGGAATGGTGGTTAGGTCAAATCTTTCTAAGAGTGGCAACTCTAGAATTTGAACCCTCGACCTTGCTGGTAAAATTCATTTGGGTCACATCCACTACCATTGCAACCAACCATTGCTTGGAATAATTTAAATTTAAATTATAGTGGATAAATATTTATAACATGTGTGAATACAAATTTTGCATGAAAATACATTAATATCATAAAAGTAAATATATATGAAATCACAACAATTTAAAAGTATTAATATACCACATGTTATTTACAATTCTATTATCATTTGATTAATATATTAATGAAAATTATTTTCGTCACTTAAATTTTTACATGTTTATATACATAATATTTTAATAAATATTATATTTTACTGAAATAAATCACAGGTGCACGGACATAGGTCTAATTCATTTTAAAAAGTCTTATCCTTATTTATTCCGAAAATCAACCTAATCTAACCTAAATAAAAAAAAAAATGTAGCCTAAATGAGAAGCCTTATTTCCATCCCTAGCACCCAACCATCCCATCTCATATACCATTCACTTATTTTTTAACATTCATTTTTTTAAGTCTGAGATATGTAAACCATACATCAATATCACATAGGACGTATATGAAAATTGCAAAACACTGGGACGACAGTGCTGTGCATAAAATCATCTGAGGATAATCAGTGCGTGGTATGTTCAAGAAGAGCCAAAACCAAAAGGAAAGTTAAAAAAATAATTCCATTTTGTTTATAGTTAAATATATTGTGTGTATTTACTTCTTTATATGATCGACTTTTATTTGGCTTATTTTATTGCAAACTTAACATGGAAAGCATGTAAATTTGCAGAAAGCGGACAGCTTAATCTGCCATATTTGTGGTTTAGAAGCAAAGTTAGGTCTATATCATCCAAAAAAAAACTAGTTGATTTTAAAATCTGTCAAGAACTGTTTAAATCATGTAAAAAAAAAAGTGTTAGAAAATCAATTGAATAAGGTAATTTTAAATTTTTAAAATTTTTAAAATTTTTATTGTATTAATTTTAAATTTAATTTAAAATATTTTTAAAATAAATAAAAATATTTTTTAAGGATTACACATAAATATTTATTATTTAATTAATTATTATTAATTTTTTATTTTATAATATATATATAATAAGGTATTTTATATTAATTTATAATTTTACATATTTAATTATTATCAATTCGATTACAGGTGAATCAATAAACGGTGAACTAATATCTTTACTAATTACTGGTCATATTTTAAAAATATTGTAAGTAGAAGTAAAGAAAAGAAGTTTGTTTTATGGGGGATAAAAACATTAATTGTAAAGAGAGAGAGGGGGGCAGATTGGGGGTGATCTAACCTCACCCGAATTCAGCCAATCACAAACTCTTATTATATTGCTTTTGATTAGTTCTACACAGTTCCTCCCCACATACTCCTTATCTCCTACAAAGCAAAGCACTCAAGCTACGTTTCACAATCCACACACACACACACACACACACACTGCCCCATATCAAAGCCCTGAAATCCATCACATCACATAACATACACAACACATTCATCCTCTCCTACACTTTCAACTTTGCTCCTCCTTTCTGACTAGATAGATAATATTGTAACTAAATGGCAACTAATTCTCTCCATTCCATTCAACACCACAACCATTCTCTCATCAAACGCCACCACCACTCCTCTGAGACCCCTCCCTCCACCACCTCACTCTTCCTCAAACCCACCACCATCAACACCAACCTCACTCTTTCTTATTCTCCTTCTTCTTCATCAAACTCCTCTGTCACATTCTCTATCTCCCAAACAGCTTCCTCCTCCACCCCTTCCACCTCTCAAGCCATCTCCTTTGACCTCCTCCGTGAGCTTCTCTCAGCCAAAAACTTCCAGCAAGCGGATGAAGAGACCCGGCGCCTTATCATCGTCCTTGCAGGGGAAGCTGCTCAAAAGCGTGGCTATGTTTTCTTCTCTGAGGTCCAGTTCATCTCAGAAACTGACCTCAAAACCATTGATGAACTGTGGAGGGAGCACAGCGACAACAAGTTTGGCTACAGCGTCCAAAAGAGAATACTTGAAAAGGTTCAAGGGGACTTCACCAAGTTCTTCATCAAAATTGGTTGGATGAAGAAGCTTGACACTGAGATGGAGCAATATAATTACAGGTCTTTCCCCACTGAGTTTATGTGGGAGCTCAATGATGACACCCCAGAGGGTCATTTGCCTTTGACAAACGCCCTCAGAGGGACACAGTTGCTCAGTAACATTCTTAACCACCCTGCTTTTGATGCAATCCAAGAAGAGGGTGAAGGTCCAGTTGATGAGGAAAATGGGGCACTCAAAGGATTAAAGGATAACAAAACCTCATCATCAAAACCATTGGCTCAGAGGGTCTTCAAACCAGACTACAGCTTCTGAGTTCAGACAAGTTTACAATAGTACTACAACACCCGCTAAGTGCACACAGAATGTAACTTAGTTTGGGATTTGAATTTTACGTATATATAAAGTCATTATTAATTTATCATCCACTGATGAAAGTGGTTTCTTTCTTATTGTAATTTCTCTTTTCTTTTCTTCACTTTTTTGTTTCCTTTTCCATCATTTTTTTAGCTAATGTCATTTTACAGCTTTCACTTGAGCTTGTTTAAATTTTCTTAAACTAATAACTTCAGCTGCATTTTGCTTACAAACTCTTAATTAACCGAAGGTTGTATTTATTGGTTTTCATAATTCATAAGGTGTTAACTGGTAAAGATGTTTGTTATGTAAACCCCTGTGCACATGATGGACAAAAACAATAAAGCCTGTCTTGTGGTTTATTCCGTCCGTTTCTATCATGACAACTGCTAAATTCAGGTTCAACTTGCAAAAGAAGTCTACCGCATAGACAAAAATTGACTGCTGCAACTTGTGCATTTAATATAGTTTGTTTGCTTATCTGGAATCTCTGTCTCAACTTGTGCATTTCATTTTCACCCCCTAAAGAAACTACTTAACATCTCCACTCTGATTATTCAAGTTACTGTGTTTGTTCGAAATGTAGGAATAGGTTGGTGCATCGCTTTATTAGGTGCATTCCACTCGAAATTCAATACAACAATTACGAATGATGCTAGTTGCTACTGTTATTTCTGGAGTTTTTTTATCAAGAATAATGCTAGTGCACAACTGTAAGGCATACATCACGCTGAGGTGCTCGTTTGAGGAGGAAAAAAGGAAATGAAACTAACTGTAATCAAAATAGTGAAATTACAAATATATGATCATTTTATTCTTTTATCAATTGAGGATAACTATACTACTTGGAATCCAAGAACTTCTTTGAAAGAAACAGAAATAAGAAAAAAAAAACTGTTTGGAAATTTAGAAGTTTATGAAAGGTACGAGAAAGTAAGAAGAATTATTCTCCCACCACTTTTTGTTCCTTATCAAATTGGAGTAATAAAGGGGAATAGCTTTAACTTTTTATTTGAAAATTTAGCATGATTATTTGGTCCCATAAGTTTAGTTATTTTAAAAAAGTTAATGATAGTTTATATTAAAATGTACACTTACAACACTTTGCCTTCTCATTTCTTCCCTTGTCAACCCATTCAAACATGAGGAAAGTAACCTTTTTATTCTCCATACAGCCTATTCTCATTCCCTTCTAACCCTATCCCATTCTCTCTAAACCTTACAAATGCAGCCTTAAAGTAAGTAGTGTTCTTTCTAAATTTTGAAAGGAATGGCTAATGAGCTAAATTTTACAACATAAAGGCAAATGGATGATATATTAAATTTCCAAGAATTGATGATTTACACGAGTTGCCTCCTTTGATAACGATCCTTCTAACTAAGTGCTACAAAATCTAGTACATAAGAGGTTAAAAAAAATGTAATGTATGTATTGCAACACATAAATTAGATACTTTTCACCTCAAGAAAATCAGTTACGCAATTCAACATTGCAAAGAGAACGCCCCATACTTGACCTTAGTTCCAAAGATATCTTTTTCCTTTCCCATCGCAAACTGATAAAGAAAGATATTTTAATTTTTGACACTATGTAGACAAAATTCAACTACATTAAAGGGATCAAGACTTACCAGGCAAACACTATGCACAGGGGCACAGTCTCCTTGTGTGCTGATGTGAACCATCACAAGAAAGTATAGATTGTGTTTGAGTGTATAAACATGATCCTGGATTCTGAAAATATTGCAAAGCAAATATTAGTTTTGCAGAAGTTCAAATTAGTTGAATATCCCAACCATACACATTCCAGTGCCATGCTCATGTTTCAGGACAACAAAAATTCTACAAATTTTTAAAGGTCCAGATCATCTTATTCCCATGGATGAACAATGCAAAGGAAGACCATTTAGGTACATTACACGATGGCTACATAATAATTAATAAGAAAGAATTTAATTCAATATAGGATATTTAGATGTGGGATAACATCTCAAATTCAAAGCATTTCCAGCCTATTACTGCTGCAGTGGCACTGGAAGAGAAAATGAAAAGCAACAAGTCACTAGAACCATTCTCATAGCTTATTGATGACCAACTGGATATCACCTCCAATATGGAGTTTTGAAATTAAAGCCAACAATCCACAATGGTTTGGTCAGGGTGTGACATATAAAAACATGTTAATTTTACATGCTAGCTATACAGGATAGTACAAGATAGCGATTCAAATGACATACTTAGTTTCATAGGACCCATCAGATACCCATGAAATGTATGGATTCCGTGACACCATATCATCTTATTCCAATTTGTATAGGAAAAAAGTACCTATGTCAACACTGTTTATTAGTTTCTAGAATCTAACATGTCTATTATTTTCTTAAATCGTAACATAACTATTACCAGATGCCTGGGTGCATCATAAACAACTTCAGCAGGCTGATCTGCTCCTACACTTGCCAAGCAAGCTCCCTTGCAGCTCATATATTTCTGAATACTGTCCACATAAGACCACTTGATAAGATCAGTAAATTAAAAGAAAAGAAACAAAATATCTGCATGCATGCATGATATTCCTTCCTCATTCAACATTGCTTTTTGTGCCAAGACGCTATCCATGTATTTAAGCACCAAGCATCAATAAAAGGGATTCTAGATTATTTATCCGGAAGATAAACAAAAAAGGCAATCCAAAAAGGACTATAAATATGCAAGTTAATAAAATAATATATATAATGTACAGTGTGGATAAATTACACAAAAGAGTACCATTGAAATATATCAGCAACAGAATTTAGAACACAAATTCAATGCATCACTTACATGTCACAATGATTAAGCACCACGAGTTTATTTGGGACACATGATTGTCCTCTTAATTTGCAAACTGAATTACATGATTCACCTTGCCTGTCAAACACGTGATATGAAATTCAACCGCTAAGCTACGGCAAGAAACTGCAAACATTAGCCTCAGCTAAACGAAGCAATATCAATATAATTTACCTCCCAATAACAACATTGATGCCATTCAGTCTTGCTTCTGTGAGAGAACTATTTGTCCCTGCTTCAATACATGAAAAATAACAGATTCAATAAATAGCTCAAAATCAGAAATATTTTTAACAAAAGACCAACAACACATCCATAACAAAAACATGAATCTAAAATATGTATCCAAATATCTTGTCATGATCCAACTATCCCAAAAGCTTAAGTTGTTAGGTGAAAATACATGAATGGTTTTTATATCTAACATGCTTCCTTACACAAGAGCCCTCTGGGGTTGAAGTGTGGACAATGCACAGGCCCACCCAACCTTGTACTAAAATTTAACTTTTATTCAAAAGAATGGGGGCAAGAAAGATTGAACTATAGATTCTAGACCACTTGGTCATAAAGGCTTTGATACCGTGTCATAAATTAACTATCCCAAAAGTTTACATGAATGGTTTTTATATCTAAAACATATTTTAGAATACGGAGTATGATGTCATTTGAATGGATTGTTTCCTGTTAGTTAACTACTCAATATTATTTCACCACCAACTTCCTTCTGTCTAGGCAAAACCAACATGCTAGGGTTATTACTAGGATATCTGTATCACTAACTGATTAGGTTTTAGAATCTGTACCTTGATAAGCCAAAATAGCATTAGGAACTTAACACAATTACAAAGGCATTAACTAATATAACAAATTTCCTCTGAAGACTTACCAGAAGAATTTGATGGCAGAGAAAAGCAGTGGTGGAAATCACTAAGATAAGCATTTTCATGAACCTGAACCATTAGAGACCAAGATAGAAACATTAGCGACTCATTGTAAACATGGTTTTCAAACTCTCAGAGCTAACTCTTATACTCTGATATCAGTAAACTCTCAATTCTACTACCAAGTTTACGAGTCTGAATTTAAACATAGTTTTGGCCTAAAAATGCACAGTCTGTTCAATTTTGTTGGGTACTTGAGTTGAGCTGCCTCTGTTCTTCAATATTTATTGGGTTTAAGAAGCTTATAATATTTTGTTCTGTTTTGTTAAACTACAGCATAAGGTATCAGTGGAGCCAATTATAGTATTATAGTTGGGTCATGTATTGTACTGAGTTATATTTTTAGTTCATTTTTTTAATAGCTTTGTTTTAAAGTTGGAATTTTCAATATCAATTATGAAAAATTGAACATACTATTTAATTATATTTCATTACTAAGATTTTTTTATTATATTTTATTACTAAGATTTTTTTATATAAAAGATGTTTTTTAAGTTATTGAAGTATGTAAATTCTTGAGAGTTTACAATTCAAGTTTACTAGGGCTCCATGAGTTACCTAAAATCTCAAATTTGATAGCCTTGATCGTGAATTAAAACAGCTAGAAAATATAAAGATATTAGACACCAAGATACTGATATATGTCTCCTTATTAGATCTACGTTACAAGATAAGCAAAAGAGCCTGTTCAAGGTTGTATGTTGTTCTTCATACACCTAAAATGTAAAAATCACATCAGCTCCTTTTACTCTTGCATATGTCTGAAATAGCAACTACTACCTGACTCCATTTTAGCATGTTTAAGGGCAAAAAAAAGTTATACAGGTTAAACCCATGCATGACAGACAAATTGGAAACAGGGTTGTATACCCTGGTAATTTGAGATAAATTCAAAGAACAAAAAATATGCCCCAAATAATTTGTTATGCTGGTTGTGAGATAAAAGTTCATGAGAATACAGTTAACTCCTTCCTCATAAATGCCTGGAGCTAGACTAATATACAAAGCTTCCAAATCAAGTCTACCAAGAAGAGAAATTTCCATGAAAAGGGTTCTCTGAATAGAATAAGCAACCTTGTTAATGTGGGGAGTGCATGTTATTTAAGGTATAACCATATAAGATTATAAGAAGATTTATAAAATAAGAAGATAGCAGGAATGCCAGAGTTTACTCACCACACTCTCAGAACTATGACGGCATCTCCCAGTACAGTAGTCAAAAACATTTGCATAAGTCCCTGCCAAAAATCGAATGATACGTGTTTGGAACAAATAAATCAAACTTTGGCTTTATCTATATTACTCCCACATGCACAGGAGACTTTTGGTCACATAAGAAGCAGTTAGCAGCCAGACCAACCTAGCTGAAGGAAAAGGGGCAAAAAAAGGAAAATCTCTTTGCTTATGCTTAATTACTTATCAAATCCTTCCTTTTAACATGAACAATATTCATTATGAACATATATCTGCAGTTAAAGCGAATATCAATGCAATGAGAGCTTTAGGATGGTCAATCCAGGGACATCTACAACCACATAAAATTGCAAAGTTATAAGATAGAAACATTACTTGCAGTGGCAGGTTTTGCAATCTTTATCTTCAGTACTTGTTCCTTACTTATCTGTTTAATTAAGCCCGTGAACGCTTAGCCCTTTCTTCAATTGGACTATACCCTCCAGAGGGGAAAGAGAAAAGAAAAGCAAATATCAGGTAAGAGATTACCAGCGCAGGATTGATGCAGCATGAAACACAATATTCATAAGAGTTGCAACACTGTGAAAGAAGATTGCATCCACTGCAAATAGAAAAACAAAATTCACAAAGTAAGATGACATAGCTGTTGGTTTTTTTCCTTTCAAAGTAAGGAGTTAGGAAACAAACTCACTGACAAGAGAATTTCTCCCCAGTTTGAGGGCAGCAGCGAGACTTTGAATCAACAGAAAGAGCACTACATACATAACCTACAATTGCAAACAAATATCAATAAATAACAGCTAACAGAACAGAGATAGCAATTTAGCAAAGGCAACATCATAATAATATTGTTAGGCACAGTAACAGAAACATTACTTGTTGTTAGGCAAATAATAATAACATAATTTCAGAAAACAGAAAACATTGTTGAATTGAATAGGTAGGGGTGAACCCACCTTTGTCGTCTGAGAGAAAGTATCTTCCTTGAACGGTGTTTTTGCAGAAAGGAATGATTTGAAAGCCAATGTCCTTCCTGATACCAGTAATTGTGGATGAAAAGTGAAAAAGAAATAGAAGCAACAATGTTATGGTGGTCCTAGATGCAGAGAGTACTCCCATCATAAAATCATGTGCTTCAATTCAATTCAATTGCCAACCTCGACCTCGACCTCGATCACTCCCAGATTCCCAAGGGACGAGTACGAGGCGCTGATTGATGGCTGTTTCTAGCGGACCCCACACATGCCCACGAATTTGGGTTAGAAATAATGGCCCAGATTAATCTTCTGAGCCCATAACAACTTTTTACCTTACTAGGCTAAAATTATCTCAAAAGTTGCTTTTACCACCCCTTTTTGCTATTCGCACCCCTGTAATGTTTGTAAATTTACGAAATTCCCATCATACCCCTGTCCATTTAAATTAAAAAAAATTCCCTCCCCCACCTCACTCACTCTCACTCACGACTTCAGTTCTCTCAGAAGTGAAACGGTCGTCGCACATCCATTGTTATCAATCGAAGAAGAAATCAAACCTCAAATCCATCAATCTCTTCCTCAATCAATTCAGGTAAGTTTGTATGGTTTATTTCTACTATTGAAGGTTGTAAGTTTTCCCGTTCCGGAAGTGAAAACCGGAACATGTATTATTTTTCTGGGTTTTTGCTGCTTCCGGAACAATATTTCCGGAAGTTTCCGAAATTAACAGATTCCGGAAGTGTCCGGACATTTACTTTCGGAAATAGAACGAAAAAATTTAAATTTTATTTAGCTTCCGGTGATATTCATCTAGAAACTTCTGGAACTTATAGGCCGAAACATACCAGCTCTGTAAAACCGGAAGAGAAGTTTAGAGAAATAATCTTCCGGAATTATATTTCCGGATGTTTCCGGATATATACTTCTGGTAGTTTCCGTAATAATAGTTCCGGAAACTGCCCAGGAATCTTCCGGAAGTATCAGTTTCGAACATTTCCGAACTGTTAGTTCCGGAAGAGAAATTCTTTGATTTTTTTTTACTTTATTTACATTATTTGAATATTTTTTAATTTTTTCATAAATATTTTTTATTTTTATTAGTATTTATTAAATCTTATATTTTATTTTTGTAATGATTAGTGTTGTGTTAAACATTTATTTATTTTAATAGCATATTTCAGGTATGTTGAGAACTAGAGGAGAACGCTCGGATCAAGGACGCGAATCATCTTCTCAACCCATGGGGGTGGACCTGAGGATACCTCCATATTGAGGACATTTAATAGGCACGTGGCTACTCGACTATGGAACGACGATGTAGTTTTTTATTTTAACAATGTTGAGCTTTAATTTTATATGGTTTTTCTTGACTTGTTACTAATTCTTGTTTAAATAAATTTTTGAAGGATCGAGGAACCTTGAAGGTGGTGTCACATGGGAGGAAGTTGATGGCACCATATTAGGGGCATCGTTGATAATTCAGGACTAGCGCCGCTGATTGATTGTACACATTCTCTAGTAGACTGGGGTTTAATATCAGCCTTTGCTGAGAGATGGCATAGAGACACGTGCTCTTTCCATCTACCGGTTGGAAAGATGACCATCACCTTAGATGATGTGTCCAGCCTCTTACACCTCTCAGTTACTAATTGTTTGTTCTCTCTGCCTGCTATGGGTAAAGAGAAAGCCAACATGATGTTGGTCAATCTTCTTCGAGTCTCACATCAGTATGCATTTGCTGAGACTGAGGTCACTAGAGGAGCATATGTCAGGCTGAGATGGCTGAGAGACCTCTATGAAAACTGTGTCCAACAGGGGAATCTAGATGTACCTGCTCGAGCATATTTGCTACACTTGGTTGGTTGTACTATTTTTGCTGACAAGTCGGCCACCCTGGTTCAAGTAGGTTACTTGGAGCTGTTTAGGGATCTGGATATGGTTGGCACGTTTGCATGGGGTGCAGCTGCCCTGGCATTCCTTTATGAAAATTTGAAGGATGCCAGTTTTTACAATACCAGGCAGATAGCAGGGTACATGACTTTGTTACAGGTGTGTGACCTATTACTAATTCAGAAAATTCTTGGTACATTTACTATGTTGTATTATGTATATTGCATTAATTATGTTATTTGAAAACATTTCAGGTCTGGATATATGAGCATTTCCCACACATAGTCCCTCGTCAGCCTAACTCTAGCTATGAGGAGGGGAAACCACTTAGTAAGAGATGGGCACCACTGCGTGGCACTAGTGAGGTAGCACTTGTTCAACAGTCTTTGGACCGACTCACACATGCGGATGTCATCCGGATGCCTTATGAGGCTCATAGAGTGTATCTCCCTTTCCATGATGTATCAAGGTACAGTGGATACATCACTTGTGGCAGTATAGTTTTTCCTCACCTACCTGAGAGAGTGCTACGCCAGTATGGTCATATCCAGAGCATCCCTCCATCACCGCATGATTCCTTTCCGGTGAGTGGCATTTTAGATGTACATTACCACTTCCTCCATTATCAGGAGCATTTGTTAGAGGAAGTGTACAGAGGACCTGTGATGACCATACCAGGGGAATGTGTAGATGATTACTTGCGTTGGTATTACCGAATTTCACATCCTAATTTGATACCATCAGTTGATAGAGTTGCAGACCCGGTACCACGTAGAGTGCCTAGAGTAGCGGAGACCTTTGATGGGGTGGGAGATGTTATTAGTTATCAGGTATAATAAGTTCTCATAGTAAGTTCTATTATAGTAAGTTACCCTAAACTTATTATAGTAAGTTCTCATTAAAATTTAATTAAATTATTATGCAGGTTCTATTTCAAGGGATCTCCGAAAGACTACAAGCTATGTTTGTTAGGGAGTTGGTGACTCCTGGGACCGAGTTAGGAGTGCTTGCATAGGAGGCATTAAACATGGCCAACTTAGGTGTTGAAGGTCACCGGACGAGGAAACCATCCTATCGTCATATGTATCGGCGGAGTAGGGATAGATCTACACAGTAGTTACATCCATGTGTTTGGACTATATGTGTATATATAGGTTAACTGGGGACACATTAGTTTTATCATATGTGTATGGACTTGACAAACTATATATCATTAGTATTTCTATGATAATTATCCTTATACATTTAACCATAACATTCAATCAAGAATGATGTTACAAGAGGTCAATATTTCTATGGGCAAAAGATGTAGAAAACGCCATCATGCGTTGATAGTAAGGATATTCCCATGCTTTAGCTTCTTCACGGCTAAAGTATATCCATTGTATGGCAGTAGGAGGTAATGGTGAATCATCCTTTAAAAATACCTGCATACAAAATATTAACTTTTAGGTAGTGACTTATACTCTTAACCCTAAAATTTTAAAACTTAAATAACAAAAGTATAAGTTTTCAGTTATCAACCTGTACCCAGTGATTGTCATCAACGTATCCAATGCACAAGATCTTATGATTAATAGGTGAATGTCCTCTCAGTGGGAAGAAAGTCATGGACTGATCAATAGAAAGAGAAACAAGCACAACATTGTATCTGGATGCTACTACATATCCCATATCTGGCAAAGTCATCCACTTGTCAACTGAAACTGATGTCCTTCCATCAACCAATAAAGAATTCCTTAACTGATAATAGTGTTGCTCATCTCCAAACAGTTCTGCATAGTCATGGTGTCAATATTGTAGCTCCCTATACAACTCTTGACGGATTATAGGCCAAGACTCCTCTCCCATTCCTAATAACGCTGAAATTACACGATATCCGCAATTACCATCTCTTGCAACATATGTAACTCTTTCAATAAAGTTATACATAATTGTAGGAAACTGATCTAACATTGGCACAACTTTCTTTCTTTTATGGGTCTTAGTGCGCAAAATTGATTATGAAGGACGAGTTGAATTACTATCATGGGATGACTGCATGGCATCAACATACACAAAAAATGAAGGATCGCGTTTAGTTGAACTCTCTTTTTGTGATTCTCCCTTCGTTGAACCCTTTATCCTTACCTTCTCATGAGGTGGATACATTGAAGTTGTGTTTGGAAATGCTAGTTCACGTACTTTATACTTAAAAGCCACCTTGCCATTCATATCAAGTTCATCAAATCTCCGTTCAAGTTCATCTAACTTAGGGCAAAGTGTCAACCCTGCACGTTCAACATCAGTAACTTGGTCAGTAAAGGTTAGTCTCCTCCAATGTGCATGCACCTTTTCCACTTGAATAAACCCAAAGTACATACTGCATATAGCAAGCTGACACACATAAGGTAGATCATATGTACTTCTCAATATGAAATCACAAGTTGAAGTGTAAATACCAATGTACTCTACTCGCCTCATCTTTTTAGCAATATGAACCATTGCATTCTTTGAAACAAAACCAAACAACTTGTCGTACAACGGGTTATTGAACCAGTGCTCAACATTCATTATGCTTCTCTGAAATGATGTCTTTACTTCAGTGTGTTGAAGAATAATCAAGTTGTTCATAGCATCACAACAATTACATGTCTCCCCGGCTATCTTGAAGCCTTTTCAACCTTGCATCCGCACTCTCAACCCTAAAAAAAAATTATTAATACACATGTCACAAACCAAGTTTGCCATAAAAGAGTATTTAATACAAGAACAATAAAAATACATGTTAGTGGTCTCCCTAGGTGCATGACCCTATAAATCCGTGCAGCCATAAATTTTTCTTTATGAGGAATGACCCATGTACTATTTACATACTCAAAAAATTAGGAAAAGATGAACACAGTTCTTTAAATTGAGACAAACGATCATCAAAATCAATTTCTGTAAGGGACTGTATAACACTCATCCAAGCATCCATAACCGGTTGCCAAAGAGTAGATGGGAAGACAAGTAGCTTGCATTTGGCTTTCACATTCTTACCAATGTGAAATTGACACAGTAAATTGTATGAAGAAGGAAAAACACTTTCAACAGCATTCATCAAGGCTAAATCTCTGTCAGTAACAATCACCTAAGGTAATGCATCTGATCTTGTTATCATACCTCTTACCTTGTCTAATGCCCATGTGAAGTTAGTTGTTGTTTCACGCTCCAAGTATGCAAAGGCCACAGAGAATGTGAGCTCGGTAGAAGTCACACCAACAGTCTCTAGCAGTGGCAAGCGGTATTTGTTGGTTTTATATGTCATATCAACTATCAAAATAATATGGAATGAATTCAGCAACTTAATAGCATATGGATATGCCCATAGAATATCTTTCACGACATCAGACATTTCAACCCTCTTATGCCAATATACATATCTATCACGTTCCATTAGATTCATAAGATGCTATAACTCTGTCCTAGGCCCTCTTTCAGACTTATGAAATGTAGTACGTGCATTATATACCTGTTTGATTTTTGTAACATTATGCTCATTGTGATCCTTCAATGTTAGTAAGATGCTCATAGGCTTCACCATGCTTTTGGTCATGTCCTTAAGTAATGACTTCTCCTTAACACTTAAACGTCCAGCATAAGGATGCCACTCCAGGTTCTCAGCTACATCATGGTTGTGTACACCACAAACTACATTAAGCTTCCACCCACCACCATTAGCCAATGGTCTTCCTCTTAGTCTAAAAGGACATCCACATTTTCTAGAGCTGGTAACATTTCGCACTAACTTGCTCTTGTATGGCATGTACTTCCCACTCCTTTCACAGCCCAATACTAACTTTGTTTTCCTTCCATTACCTCCACTGTCTGACCTCACGATAACAACAACAAAGCTGTGTTCCATAGCAGTACCACGAACCCAATTTAATAATTTATCTCGACTTCCAAATATCTGCATAACAAATTACTATGTCAAAACACAATTAATTTACATTAACAATATGTTCAAGCACAAAAAATTACCTCGTTTGCAGTAAACACATCACTGAAATCAACTATCTCCTGCTTAGGTCTAACAATTTGCTCATAATCCTAAAATTACAAAATGAATAATTAGTTTATACTATTTACAATTAATCCTAAACTATTAGAGAGAAAATAAATTACCTCATCAACCAATGATATGTTTGGGATACTGACATCATCAACACCATAAGACATACTGACATCATCAAAAACTCTAGACCACCAACCTTGATTTTCATCCATCTTTGAACCAAATAACTGCAGTACTAGACCTTCAATGGGAAAATAGCAAAAAGAAGCAAAAATTAGCTTCCGGAAGTATGTTTCCGGAAAGTTCTGGAAGTTTACTTCCGGAAATTTCCGGTAACTCACTTCGGATGTACGCTATGCCTTAATAATTCCAGAAATAAAAAGTTGGAAGCGCCTGGAACTTAACGTCCGGAATCTTCTGGAAATAGTTTCCGGAAGGTAATCTTGCAAAAAAGCTTTTCGAAAACTGTATTTCCGGAAGTTACTGGAAGTATGTGGCCGAAATAATTCAAATATATGTTTCCGGAAGCATTTTCAAAAAATAAACTTCCAAAATATATTTTAAGAAGCTCCGTAAGCAGCGAAAAAATTAGGGATCGCAATACTCAACTGGACAAATAGCCTCCAAGCATGTAAATCACTAATCCTACCAACAAATTAACAATGTACAAGAATGAATATTATTAAATTTACCAACAATGAAATTTTGTACACAATCTTGGGAGCAAGTGGAATTTTGTACACAATTTTGGGAGCAAGTGGGGACCAATGTGGGAGAAGAAGTGGACCAATAGTGACACAATGTTGAGAGAATTGGGTTTTTAAGACACATCAGTGGACACATCAACAGGGGTGTGATGGGAAGTTCAAATTTTACAAACATTATGGGGGGTGCGAATAGCAAAAGGGGGTTCTTAAAGCAACTCCCAATTATCTCGATCCAGGCCAGCCCTCCGACCTCATTTTTACGTTGGCCATTACTTTTTCCACCCCCTCCAATTTTTCTTCCCAACTACTCCTTTCCCTTGCCCACCCCCTTCTTCCTCTCCCCCATCCCACCACCCTCTCCCATTGCAACCCTTCCCCTACCCATGTTTGGTCCGAACATGTGTGTATGTAAGCCAGTTTTTCATTTGGCTTATAGACAACTGCATCCGGGGGCCATTTCTCACAAAAGAAAAAAAAATAAGAAATGGCTTACGAACATGTGTGTCTGTAAGCCATTACGGACATGTATGTCCGGAAGACAAATGAAAATTTGGGGGGGGGGAATGGCTTTTGGACTCACATGTTTGTAAGCCAAATGAAAAATTGGCTTACAAGCACACATGTCTAAATGGCTTCCAAATGTGGGGTGGGAAAAGAGGGGAAGGGGGAGGGAGTTGCGGTGGTGGTGAGGGGAAGGGGAAGGGGGAGAAATGGGGGTAGTTAAGGAAGAAAATTTAAAAAAACAAATGAGGGTGAGAATAGCAAAATGGGCTGGAAAAAGTAATGGCCCAATAATACATGATGTCAAATGACAAACGTTACTTCGACAAAAAAAAAAAAAATACAAACGTTATTGCAGAGGTTGACAAAAAAAAGTTACTGCTAAGTAAACCCTGAAACTAAAAGGTATAAGGTTGGTCAAAATAGTGTCCAGAAGAAAGAAAATTGCAAAAATGTCCCTAATAAATACTCATGTCGATTATAATTGTCCTTTTGTTAACCTCCATCTATCAGAGTTAACAGAAGCACACATGTGGTGCCATGTCAGCTATGATGTGGCAAAGAAGAAAGATTGAAATCATTCAAAATAGTCCCCGCATCAAAAGTAACACTGTTGTTGAAGGTATGATTTCTACATTTGCTCTTCTTTTTCTTGTAATGGTTCTTTAATTTGTTGTTAAAGTTTTGTTGTAGGTTTAGATGGTTGCTCTATTTTAATTAAAATTTCTTGCTTCTTGCTAATCTTATTTTTATTAATGGATGGTTTTTTAAGGGAAAAATTTTGAGCTTTGTAGTATGTTAAGGGAGAAATGTGTGTGTGGGAAAAACCAGGGGAACATCAA
The DNA here is from genome assembly GCA_026901365.1 of Sesbania bispinosa. Taxonomy (NCBI): domain Eukaryota; kingdom Viridiplantae; phylum Streptophyta; class Magnoliopsida; order Fabales; family Fabaceae; genus Sesbania; species Sesbania bispinosa. Next base: position 640,682 of record QLOH01000539.1, read on the forward strand.
TCAATGATAAGGGGAAGATAATGCAGTAAGGAAAAACTCGGGGAACATCAACTCATGATAAGGGGAAGAGAGTGTCAATTGTTGCTAGTAAAAGAGTGAAGTCGCTTGCTGGTAGGAGGAAGAAAGGGAGTGGTATTTGGTTCTGGGAAAAGAGTGAAGTTACTTGCTGGTGGGAGCAAGAAAGGAGAAACCAATTCTGGTAGTGGTTGTAGGGTTTATTTTAATGTTGTTTATAATCTTTTCAGGAACTACTTTTAATTTTGATTAATTTCATAGGGATTGATCAAATGTCTTAAACTTTTTGTGTCTAGTAGAATTAGTTGATCTGATACATAGACATATCTCAGCAATGCAAGGGGTGTAACATCCCAAGTTATAGCTCTTTTTGTAATTGAAACTAATAAGGGAAGAGATTTTATAAAATGAACTAAGAATCAAAAGTAGGAAAAATAGGATTCTGGTATCCTCACTCAAGCGAGAAGGTCTCACTTGAGTGAGCATATCATAAAAGGGGGAAATTTTGGGTACTGATATTCTCGCTCAAGCGAGAAAGACTCGCTTGAGCGAGCATATCAGTAAAAGTTGGGGAATCAAGTTTCTGGTTTGGTCGCTCAAGCGAGGATCTCTCGCTTGAGCGCAATTCTTAGGAAATTCTAGGGTTGCTCTCTAAAATCCCCTCGCTGAATCGAGAATTCTCTCGCTTGAGCGCAATTCCAAGAGTTTCTCTCTGGAATGTTCTTGCTCAAGTGAGAATACTCTCTCTTGAGCGAGGATGCTTTTGTTCCAAGATTTCTTACTTTCTCGCTCAAGCGAGAAGACCTTGCTTGAGCGAGAGTTCGCGTATCTGTTTTTTTAAAACTCTGAGTTAGGGTTTGGCCCTCATTTAATACTCTTCAACAACCTTTTTAGAGAGAGATGTTTCTAGAGAGAGGAAATCCATTGGAGCTTGAAGAAGGGAGATCAAAGCCAATGACCTCACCCTCCAACCTTCCTCAACTTCTTCCCTCTCTCATTTGAGCTCTTGAGGTGAGAATAACTCACACACTCTACCACTCATTTGGAGTGATTCTTCTTCCATGTTCCCTATCATCCCTTCCCTCTTCTTTTAATCTTGTGAATGATTGTTGTGTTGTGTATTTCCTTTATATTGGTACATTGGGTTGTGGCATGGAATTAGGAGCATTAATAGGTGTTTTTCCCCAAGTTAGGGCTTCCTTATGTTCATGTATGTTGGCATTTATTGTATGTTCCTTGGCTTGAGTTGTGGCTGAGAATTGCATTTACGGCCTTTGGCCCAGTTAATAATGAGGAAATGAATTTGGCTTCGGCCCCAATAAAAATGGCTTCGGCCCCAGTTTACCTTAACTAAGCAAGATTGGACTTCGATCCCCAGTTAAAACACGGGTTTCGGCCCCCAGGTAATTGGTCGTTTTATGCCCAAGGAAGACGTTTCTTGTAGTCTATGTTGAGTCTCAAAATGTTATTAAAAGGTTAATAATGTTTTAAGTCTCATAATCCCAAGTTTTAATGGATAACAAATTTGATTAACGTTCTTATGAGAAAGAACAGTTTCTGCTAAAGGTAGTGTTCAATATTTCAGAAGGTATCAACTGAAGAAATCTAATCCTCTGAAATGGCGGAGCCTTCCAAAATGAAGAAACCTACTAATAGATCACGACCTACTGAAGTTGGAAAACCTTCCGAAGTCGTGAAACATCGTACTGAAGCCTGTACATCTCAAATATAGTATTTTTTGCTTGTTCTCCTTGAAGACTCAAGTCAACCGTAGTTGTCTCAGTTACTTGTGCTTCTCATTCTTCTGGAAAGTCAGAGGACGTGCTTTTTGCCTTATTTCAAATTCCTCTCACCAAAAAGGCAAAGTCTGTTGTGAAGTACAAGCTGCTAAGAAAAAGTGAAGCCTATACTACTGACTCTACTACCTGCTACTGCAGAGGTCTCAGGCTATGTGTCACAACGGGAGTATTTGCATTAAATGTTATCTCTCAACGAGAAATCAAATGGAGCTCAACGGACTGAAGTTTCTCAATCTATAAATACCAGACTCCATACAAATAAAAAAGAGAGAGAACACAGAGAAATCAACTTGCTAAAACGCTGCTGAAATTCACATTCAACTATTTCATTGTTTCATCTTTGTACAACATTTCTATATCCTAAGTCTTACTCAGTTATTTGTACAAGTTTCATAGTTTGAGCTCTGAACTTGTGTAGTTTAAGAGTTTGAGCATTTTCTTTCAAACAGTTTTTACTGGGTTAGCCTGAAGAGGCTGTGTTCAAATAATACTTGGGTGTTGAGCCTGGAGAGGCTATGTGTGCAAATAATACTTGGGTGTTGGGCCTGGAGAGGCCAGGTGAGCAAATAATACTTGTAATCTTGCGGGATTAGTGAAAATCTAGTGGTGTGTTTGCCCTGGGACTGGACGTAGCTCACTGAGTTGGTGGGTGAACCAGGATAAATTCTCTGTGGCTAAGTTCTTTCTACCATTTACTCTTTACGTTCAGTTTTTATCTAACTAAGGAGGGTTCTGAAAAGTGCATTTATAAATCCACGCAGAAATCAATCTCTTTATCACACGAAAATATTTCAAAATCAATTTTACACAACCTGCTGAGTCACATCAGCAAGTTGCTGAAGCTTCCAGTTTCAGAGGGTTTGCTCAAATATTTTCACAAAGTGTTTGCTTGTTCTAAAGGTTTTCAAAAATCTGTAAAGAATTATAAAACACTATTCAACCCCCTTCCAGTGTTTCCTATGGTTCTAACAGTTGGTATCAGAGCTCAACTTCGAGTTGAGCATCTAACAAGTGCTGAAGAAGAAGATCCATATGGAAACCTCTACAAGCAATTCTCACTACATAGCTGAAGGTGCCTCAGTCTCCAGGCCCTCTGCTTTCAATGGCTCTGATTACCATTATTGGAGGGATCGTATGAAGCTCTTCATTGAAATTAGCAACATTGATCTATGGGATGTAGTCACTGATGGTGATTATATTCCAACCAACAATGGTGTGCCCATCCCCAAGTCAGAATGGACTGGTGATCAGAAGGCGCGTGTACAACTTAATGCCAAGGCAAAACTCTACATGATTTTTTCTTTGAGTAAATCAGAGTATGGGAAGGTGCATGGTTGCTCTTCTGCCAAAGAAAACTGGGACACATTGGATGCAGCTCATGAGGGAACTAACAATGTGAAATAATCCAAAATCAGCATGTTGGTGCATCAGTATGAGATGTTCAAGATGCATGAATCTAAATCCATTGATCAAATGTTTGGGAGATTTCAAACCATCACAAATGGACTCAAATCCTTGGGAAAGACCTATGATTCAGGCGATAATAATCGCAAAATCCTTAGAAGTCTACCAAAGATTTGGAGGCCCAAGGTGATTGCCATTCAAGAGGCAAAAGACCTCAACTTTCTGAGAATGGAGGAACTTTTCGGATCCCTCAAAGTCCACGAGTTGGAGCTTGGAGAAGATTCCCCCAAAAAGAAGTCACTTGCCCTGAATGCCAAATCCAAACTGGCTAGGCCTGGTGCACAAAAGGCCTTGAGAGTGGAGGATTCCTCAGAAGGTTCTGAAGACTCAGAAAGTGGCTTTGATGATGAAGATGACCTTGCTCTGCTAAGCAGGAGGATAAAGAGGATGCTTCAGAATAAAGCCATGTTCAGAAAGTCGTTCTCATCTTACAACAAAATGGGTAAGTCGGGTAAAGAGAGTTTCTCTTCTGACAAAATTATCTGCTACGAGTGCAAACAACCTGGCCACATGAAAGCCGATTGCCCGAAGCTGAAGAAGCTCTCTTCAAAGAAGAAAAAGTTTCCAAGAAAGAAGAAAAGCTTCATGGCCACATGGGAGGATCTTGATGATTCAACCTTTGAAGAGGATGATGAAGCTGCTGAAGAAGCCAACCTTTGTTTGATGGCTAGCCTCCCCTCATCTGATAGCTTAGAATCAGAGGTAATACCTCAAACCCTTCAAGATATGTATGATGATCTGGTGGAAAGTTCTAAGGAACTTTTCCATGAGTACAAAGAGTTGTCAAGAGCTTACACTGAAGTTGCAAACAAAAAAGAGGCTCTTGAAACTGAGAATTTGTTACTCAAGGAAAAACTCCTTAGTTCTGAGTCTTGTGATTCAGCAAATTTAAAAACAGAAAATGAGATTCTTAAAAAACAAGTTGCTGAACTCACAAAAGACCTTGCAGCTTTTGTTAATGGAACTAAGAACCTAAATAGGCTTCTGGGAGCTCAAATAAATTCCAAAGACAAAAGTGGTCTTGGTTATTCAGAAACTTCTTCCTTGCCTGAAGTTAAAGTTAAAAATGTTAAAAAGGCTAAGAAAGGTAGGGGATGCCTTCATTGTGGTAAGCCTGGACATGATGTAGCACAGTGCAGACACAAAAGGAAAGGCAGACCTGCTGCTAACAAGAAAGGACCCAAAAAGATGTGGGTACCTAAAACCTTAATTGTTCCTGTTGCAGATGTGCTTAACAGGACAAAGGAGACGCCACGAATGGTACCTGGACAGTGGCTGCTCGCGACACATGATAGGAGAAAGGTCTTTGTTCTAAGACCTTAGACCTAAGGATGGAGGAGTGGTGACCTTTGGAGGAGATCAGAAAGGCAAAATCACTGACATTGGTTCAGTAGGTATATCTCCTTTATCTGTTATCCACAATGTCCTCTTAGTTAAAGGTCTTCAACATAACCTGCTGAGCATAAGTCAATTATGTGACAGTGGTTTTGTTGTATCCTTCACAAGGGATGGCTGCATAGTCAGAGACTCCTCTGATCAAATTGTTTTCACTGCCAAGAGACACAGTAATGTGTATAAAATTGATCTTGAGGACCTTGCTTATCAAAATGTGACTTGTCTTATTTCTATGAAAGATGAAAAACAGATTTGGCATCAGAAACTTGGTCATGCTAGCTTGAGATTAATATCAAAACTTACAAAACACAATCTCGTAAAAGGTTTACCCAAGCTTTCTTTCAAATCTGATATTTTATGTGAAAATTGTTTAAAAGGGAAGCAAACCAAAAATTCTTTCAAAAGCATAAATGTTGTTTCAACTGCTAGACCCTTAGAACTTCTTCACATTGATCTGTTTGGTCCTACAAGAATAGAAAGTCTTGCTGGTAAAAAGTATGGTTTGGTCATTGTTGATGACTATTCTAGATTTTCATGGGTTATATTCCTCAAAAGCAAGGATGAGACTTTTGAGAACTTTGTCAAAATCTGTGAGAGGGTGCAAAATGAGAAAGGATTTTGCATATCTGCCATTAGAAGTGATCATGGAGGTGAGTTTGAAAACTCAAGCTTCAGCATGTTCTGTGATGAGAATGGGATCTCTCACAATTTCTCAGTGGCTAGAACACCTCAGCAAAATGGGGTTGTTGAGAGAAAGAACAGAAGCTTGCGGGAGATGGGTAAAACCATGCTCATTTCAAGCAATCTTCTGAGGTCATTCTGGGCAGAGGCTGTTCACACAACTTGCTATATCCAAAAAAGAATTATGGTGAGGCCTATTCTCAATAAGACTCCCTATGAATTATGGAGAGGAAGAAAACCCAATATTTCATATTTTCACATCTTTGGCTGTGAGTGTTTCATACTCAACACTAAAGATGATCTGAGTAAGTTCGATTCAAAATCTGACAAGGGATTCTTCATTGGTTATTCAGAAACCTCTAAGGCATATAGAGTTTACAACTCTAGAACCCTAATTGTTGAAGAAACCATTCATGTTAGATTTAATGATGCCAAAGAGACTGATAGGGAACTATCAGATCTAGAAGAGGATTTTGCAGGAATGGAGTTGAATTCTACCTCAGAGACCTCAAGGTCTAAAGATGAAGTACCTGCTGAAGGACCCTCTGAAGTACCTACTGAAAAGTCAACTCTTCAACCTGCTGAAACTGATACTCATCAGAGAGTTGATGCTGAGTGTCAAAATGAGCAAGTTTTCCCTCGCTGGCGTGAGTGGAGATACATAACTCATCATCCTCGAGAGCAAATCATTGGTGACACTTCATAAGGAGTAAGAACAAGGTCAAGACTTAGAGAAGTCAATAATCTTGCCTTCTTTCTAAAATTGAGCCAAAGAATATTGAGGAAGCTCTGCATGATGAAGGGTGGATCCTAGCCATGCAAAAAGAGCTTAATCAATTTGCCAGGAGTGATGCTTGGACTCTTGTTCCTAAACCTCATGGGAAAACTATTATAGGAACCAAGTGGGTGTTTAGAAACAAACTCTCTGAAGACGATTAAGTTGTCAGAAACAAAGCCAGACTTGTTGCCCAAGGCTACAATCAACAAGAAGGTATTGATTTCACTGAAACTTTTGTTCCAGTAGCTCGGCTTGAAGCCATTAGGATTTTACTTTCCTATTCAACAAATAATGGCATCAAACTATATCAAATGGATGTTAAGAGTGCCTTCCTAAATGGTTTCATTGAGGAAGAGGTATTTGTTAGACAACCCCCTGGTTTTCAAAATTTGACTTTTCCTGAGCATATTTTTAAATTGAAAAAGGCTCTGTATGGTCTGAAACAAGCTCCCAGAGCTTGGTATGAAAGGCTGAGCAATTTCTTACTCAAAAATGATTTTGAAAGAGGAAAAGTTGATACAACTCTTTTCAGAAAAATGTCTAACAAGGACTTGATTCTAGTCCAGATATATGTTGATGATATTATTTTTGGATCAACAAATTCCTCTCTGTGCATTGAGTTCTCAAGGCTTATGCAATCTGAATTTGAAATGAGTTTAATGGGAGAACTAAAATTTTTCTTGGGACATCAAATTAAGCAAGATTCTGATTGTATATGGATCCATCAAGAGAAGTATACAAAGGAAATGCTTAAAAAGTTCAATATGCATGATTGCAAGCCTATGGCAACTCCTATGCACCCCTCATCTATTTTAAATAAAGATGAAGGAGAAGAACCTGTTGACCCAACCATGTATAGAGGTATGATTGGATCCTTATTGTATCTTACACCAAGTAGGCCTAATATTATGTTCAGTGTATGCTTGTGTGCAAGATTTCAGTCTGATCCAAGAGTAACTAATTACCAAGCTGTAAAAAGAATTTTCAGATACTTGAAAGGTACTTCTAATCTTGGTCTATGTTATAAGAAGAGCAAGGAATGCGGGTTAGTAGGATTATGTGATGCTAATTTCTCCGGAGATCGAGTTGAAAGAAAATCAACCAGTGGCGGATGTCACTTCATTGGAGGAAATCTGATAAGTTGGTCAAGCAAAAGACAAAGCACAATAACTCTTTCAACTGCTGAAGCTAAATATATTGTTGCTGCATGCTGTTGTTCACAGCTGCTCTAGGTAAAATATTAATTAGAAGACTTTAATATTCTTATTAAATCTATTCCAGTCTTCTGTGATAACACAAGTGCAATCAATCTTTCCAAAAATCCAATTCAACACTCTAGAACAAAACATATTGAAATAAAACATCATTTTATAAGAGACTATGTTTAGAAAGGAGTTATTGATATACAGTTCACAGATACAGAGCATCAATGGGCTGATATATTCACTAAACCACTTGCTGAAGATAGATTCAAATTTATCAGAGATAATTTGAACAGTCTCACATTTTCTGAAAATTAATTTTCACTGAATTGTTTACACAAAAAGTGTTGATAAGCACAAGTGGTATCCTGAATCTATTTCATATCTACTTTTCTCACTTCTTCAGTAAGCTCTATTTACCCTTTTGATTGATGACAAAAGGGGGAGTATTATTAAGAAACTAACAAAATCTGAAGATAAGTGTTTCAGAAGGACTTTTTGATTCAGGGGGAGCAATTGAAGCAAAGTGTTTAAGCAAGTTGCAAACAAGCAGTAGCAAGAAGCTCTGTCTCAGTATCTGATATAGGGGGAGAAATACTTACTATCGTTTTCCCTTTAAATATTTGATTTAGTTCTTAAACAAATTTATCATCATTAAAAAGGGGGAGAATGTTGAGTCTCAAAATGTTATTAAAAGGTTAATAATGTTTTAAGTCTCATAACCCCAAGTTTTAATGAATAACAAATTTGATTAACGTTCTTATGAGAAAGAACAGTTTCTGCTAAAGGTAGTGTTCAATATTTTAGAAGGTATCAACTGAAGAAATCCAATCCTCTGAAATGGCGGAACCTTCCGAAGTGAAGAAACCTGCTGAGAGATCACGACTTGCTGAAGCTAGAAAATCTTCCGAAGTTGTGAAACGTCGTACTGAAGCCTGTACCTCTCAAATATAATATTTTCTGCTTATTCTCCTTGAAGACTCAAGTCAACCGTAGCTGTCTCAGTTACTGTTGCTTCTCATTCGTCTGGAAAGTCAGAGGACGTACTTTTTGCCTTATTTCAAATTTCTCTCACCAAAAAGGCAAAGTCTGCTGTGAAGTACAAGCTGCTCAGAAAAAGTGAAGCCTATACTGCTGACTCTACTACCTGCTATTGCAGAGGTCTCAGGCTATGTGTCACAACGGGAGTATTTGCATTAAATGCTATCTCTCAACGGGAAATCAAATGGAGCTCAACGGACTGAAGTTTCTCAATCTATAAATACCAGACTCCATACAAATAAAAGAGAGAGAGAACACAGAGAAATCAACTTGCTGAAACGCTGCTGAAATTCACATTCAACTATTTCATTGTTTCATCTTTGTACAACATTTCTATATCCTGAGTCTTACTCAGTTATTTGTACAAGTTTCCCAGTTCGAGCCCTAAACTTGTGTAGTTTAAGAGTTTGAGCATTTTCTTTCAAACACTCTTTACTGGTTAGCCTGAAGAGGCTGTTTTCAAATAATACTTGGGTGTTGAGCTTGAAGAGGCTAGGTGTGTAAATAATACTTGGGTGCTGAGCCTGGAGAGGCTAGGTGTGCAAATAATACTTGTAATCTTGTGGGATTAGTGAAAATCTAGTGGTGTGTTTGCCCTGGGACTGGACTTAGCTCACTGAGTTGGTGGGTGAACCGGGATAAATTCTCTATGGCTAAGTTCTCTCTACCCTTAACTCTTTACATTCAGTTTTTATCTAACCAAGGAGGGTTCTGAAAAGTGAATTTATAAATCCACGCAGAAATCAATCTCTTTATCACGCGAAAATATTTCAAAATCAATTTTACACAACCTGCTGAGTCACATCAGCAAGTTGCTGAAGCTTCTAGTTTCGGAAGGTTGCTCAAATATTTTCACAAAGTGTTTGCTTGTTCTAAAGGTTTTCAAAAATCTGTAAAGAATTATAAAACACTATTCAACCCCCCTCTAGTGTTTCCTATGGTTCCAACAGTCTAAGCTCATGTCTAGCCCCAGTCTAGTAATAAGACCCCACCTGCTGGGCAATGCAGGTGATGCATGTTCATGTTTATGTGTAAGATGAGATATCATGGTTATGAACTGTTCAACTTATCTTGTTTCATTTCATTTGTCTACCTTACCTACACTGCACGTTGCATAGTTATATTCACTGAGACACACGTCTCATCACACGTTTTGTGGATTATATTCTAGATGCACATGTTCCTCCCCGCACCGGTCCATGAGTAAGGAGCTTGGGAGTAGGTCCTGACGTCTTTTGATTGTGGGCTTAGGATTATGTTTATTTTGATTTGTTAAGTCCTTAGATGTGTAGATTATGATTGTACCGTATATTATTTTTTTTGTGGGATATGATCGTACATGTGTGGCCTTCGGCCCTCTCTTTTGCTAGGGCACATGTATGGGGTGTCCTAAATGATTACTATGTACTGGATGAACTTGTAGCCTTATGGGCAATTATTTGTACATTTTTAGTTGATGTTTTCATATACCGTTTAAGTGATCGTCGGAAATTTAAGCGATATGTGATGTATGTAATTGCGGTATCTAAATAGCGTGAAATAATTTCAGAAATTCGGGTATTTGGCTCCCAACGGGGTAAATTCTCGGATTTAGAAATTAGGACGTTACAGGGGGTGATGTCCCATATGTTGTTCATAAGTTTTGTGCAATGCATCTCTGGAAGAAATTTATTAAGTAGTGGAAGGATTTGTACATGAGAGGACATGTGTAAAACGCCCTCCCTTGATTTCTCTTCATTTTTTGTCCTAACAGCGACCTTCCTACCATAATGGTATAATCGCACACCATTAACCATCGATGCGGAGGAGGTACTCCAACTAACATTGTCGGTCCTCTTTTATGGTTAAGATTGAGGAATTTAAGTTCCAACTTCCATCACAACTCCTCCCCTAGAGCTACTTGTTTTTAGGGTTTCTGAATAATATGTTGAGGAAGAAGAAAATGGAGAAGGGAGACGTTGGGAAAGAAGAAGAAGAAGACGTTGAAAAAATTTTCCCCTTCAATTTGGTTCCTAATAGTTAATATTATTTCCAGCTTTCATTTTACTCCCTAATGCTGACTAAGCAAACTTAAATATATCATATTAGAATTTAGAGCTGACATAACACTTAACGTGTCACGTGTGCCCTTATGTTAACTCTAACATACGAAAGTTAACAAAAAGACCATGTTGACCAACGTGAGTATTTGTCATTGACGTTTTTGCAACTTTTTTTTTACATCATGTATTTCAGAAACCATTTTGAGGGTTTACTCCGCTTATTACTATTTTTTTTCTTGTACAATGATATAATTGTGAATGTGAATGTATGTTTAAAGCATATTTATTTACATTTTCCAAAAACAAATTATTTATTTTTAAAAATAGAAAACTAAAAAAAAAATCTAGAAGACAGTTTTTTAAATTAATTTTTAAAAGTGTGTTTTAAAAGCCCGTGTTTTTTCTTTTTCGAAGTTAAAAATGCTAATCCGACTTTTTTTTTATTAAAAACAAAGTGTATGTTGCAAGTGTTCTAGAATGGTTAAAATTAAAGATAATTATGTATTGGCTTAAAAAGAAGTAATGGGTAACGTTTCACTAAATTATTTAGTGCAACAAAAAATGGCAGATTTTTGGACTTTAGCTAGAATTTGTGTTAAATCTAATCCAGATTAATTAATATATATTATTAGTGTAAAAAAATTATATTGTTATTTAATAATATTTTCAATATTATTTAATGAAGGGTTTAATTAGTATATACTGACAGTGTAAAAAAAATTTACACAATCATCCAATTATGTGTTATCACATAATTTAATGAATACGACACATCATATGTTATTAAAATCATTAAATGATGTGACAACACATCATTAGATATTTACATTATTAGTGTATATATATTAAATCCTTTAATGAATATTGAATATTACCCCCGGGCTTCGGTCCTGTATATAAGAAACATATAATTAAAATCATCAACGCCAAGGAAATGCATTTGAGTATGTTAGTAGTATTTAATAGTGTCATAATTTTTTTTTTCAAAATTACCCTTAGTATTCCCATGTTTGATTCAGAAATACCCTAAACCCTAAATGGATGAGTATCTCGCTAACCACTCACAATAAACTAAGAGTGTGTTTGTTTCAAGGTATGTAAAAATGTTCCCGCGAAAGTAAAGTTATATGATATTCTCATGTTTGATTCAAGTTGTAGAAAAACTTTCCCGATTATTATTGATTCTCGGGAATGTATTTTAGCCATGATTTACCCACTTTTTATTCCCATGACGAGGGGTGGGATCTTATATTCCCAAAGGATTGAAAGTTATTTTTCTCACTTTCACTTCATTCTACAATATTTTTTCTATTTTTTTAAAAAAATTTAGATAAATGATTTTTAAAATGTTCGCGGGAATATTAAATACATACCAAACATATATATAAGTTTTACCCAAAAATGATATTCCAGGCAATAGGATTCCTAGGAATGATATTACCGGGAATATGATTTTATATCTTGAAACGAATCCACCCTAAGGGTATAATAAGGTTTTTAGTAATTAATACAGCTAAAATAGTACTGTGTTTTTCTTATATATATGACCAAAAACTTTTACCTTTTCTCTTCTTATATATAGGACCGGCGATAGTATAACATATAATGTATTATCAAATTTAATAAATAATGTTCGTAAAAAAAATTAATAAATAATATGTCTACACATTATTAAATGATACTCCCTCCGATCCTATTTATATGAACATTTTTTAAGGTGGGTCTTGGTCTTTTTTATAAGAACCTTTTCAAATTGTCTAATGCATTAATAATTTCTTTTTTCAAAAATACCCATTAGTGGAGGTAAGCGAGTAATTAATTTGTAGAGAGAGTATGACACAATGAAGTAATTAAATAGAAAGAGAAAGATAATGGGTCTCAATAAATTTAAAAGTAATTCGGGAAATATGCTACACATTCATGACAAGTTTATTGTAACCAACTAAATTAACCAACTTCCTTTATTCGTGTGAAGTAGTTAAAGGGATTGACTGGGGGAGTAATATAAAACATCTTTACAATGTGAGTATATAAATATTAAATTCAAATCTAAGCATATGTTTGGTTGGAGGGATTTGGAGGGGAGAGAAGGGGAGGGGAGGGAATGAATTTTAAATGAGTTTTTATGTTTGATTCAATTTTTAGGAGGGAAGGGGGTCAAAATCCCTCGAAAGACTATTTTTGCTCCACTTCAATAATGGGGGATTTGGAGGGGAGAGGGGGTAAAGCGTAAATTAAATAATTTAAATGACTTAAATACCCATACATTCATATTTATTAATACAACTATGTGTGATAAACATAAAGAGATATATAAATAAATTAGCTTTATTTTCTCTCCCCTCCCCTCTTTGAAAACAAATAAAATGTCATCTCTCATCTCCTCCCTTCATTAAAATCCCTCTCATCCCCTCCCCTCCCCTCCACTCCTTTGAAGCAAACAATGTCAAACATGTACTTTTCACAAGCATTGAAGGATAAATGGGAAGGAAATATTCCCTTGGAAAGTCAATCTTTTATCCAAATTAATCTTTATTTAAGATTTATAGGTTTGGAAAAGGATAATCTATTTCTTTCTTATTAAGGTAGAAAAGTTTTTATTTTCGTGAATTGGAAAATGAAGGGGAAGGGAGGATAAATGTTTATATCCCGCAAACAGTGTCTCCCGCTTTTGTATCGCGGGCGCTGTTTGCAGGCCCCTCTCCTTTTTTTTTGCTTTTTTGTAATGCGGGCCTCCTCCCCCATTTTTTTCTTCAAACCCATTTTTTAAAATAATTTTTATTATTATTATAATTAGTTTTAGTTATATGTTAATGCAAAGTTAATTAAGTGTCCAGAAACGGTGAACATATTACAAAATGAGGTTAATGGTGGTTCCATTTGTGGTTAATAGAATATATGATTTTTGGTTAATTGCAACTCCTGTTAACACATGGTTAATTATGTGTCCAGAAAACGGTGAACATATTAGCAAATCGGGTTAATGGTGTTTTCGTTTGTGGTTAACATAATATGATTGTTGTTTAATTGCATCTCCTGCTAGCACGGGGTTAATTATGTATCCAGAAACGGTGAACATATTAAAAAATGTGATTATTGGTGTTTCCGTTTGTGGTTAACAGAATAAGATTTTTGGTTAATTGCAACTCCTTTTAACGCGAGGTTAATTATGTGGCCAGAAACGATGAACATATTTGTAAATGGGGTTAATGGTGTATACATTGGTGGTTAACAGAGTGGAATATTTGGTTAATTGAATTTGTGAGGTTAATTGTGTGCACAGAAACGGTGAATGCAGTAGTATATTTGGTTAATAAATTAAAAAATAAATAAAAACAATTAAAAAAATGAATTTAATGGTGTTTCCGTTTGTGGTTAACAGAATAGGATTTTTGGTTAATTAAAACTCATGTTAACACGAGGTTAATTATGTGGCAAAAAACAGTGAACATATTTGTAAATGAGGTTAATGGTGTATATATTGGTGGTTAATAGAGTGAGATATTTGGTTAATTGAATTTGTGAGGTTAATTGTGTGTATAAAAACGGTGAATGCAGTAGTATATTTGGTTAACAAATTAAAAAATAAAAAAAATAATTTAAAAAAAAATGACCGCACACAGTGCGATACAATTGCACGCCGCACTGTGTGCGGTATGTGTATCATTACTCGGGGAAAAGGGAAGGTTTGCAGGACATCATTCCCTCCCATGTGTTTGTCAGTTATCGCACTGTGTGCGGTATGTGTATCATTACTCGGGGAAAAGGGAAGGTTTGCAGGACATCCTTCCCTCCCATGTGTTTGTCAATTTAGCTCCCTCCTTTTTTAACTTACAAAGTTTTCCCCCTCCAAACCCTCTCCTTTCCATCCCCCTCCAAACCCTCTCCTTTCCCTCCCTTCCAAACTCCCAAACATACCATCCAAATAACGGTGGCAAACCTAACCACCAACAAAATCGTACACTAATTAATAAACACACGCCTTCCATTTTCTAAACTACCAAATCACATCTTCATTAATTATTGACACATCTCCTTGGTTGCTAACCACACAGCCATCTTCTCAGCGGGTATATGTCACTTTGTTACTTTTATTGTCATAAATTCAGGTCACAATAGACCATACATGGTAAATTTATATAAATATATAATGAATTTATTAATGAATATTATATATTATTTATGCTTATTACTTTATTTATTAAATTGATTTTATATATTAAGACGCATGATTTTCAGTTTTAAATTTTGAAATTTTTTAAAATTAAAATTAGTTTTCAATTTTCAAATTATCTACTTCAGTTTCTTGTGATTTTTAATTTAAAAAAGTTATTATCAATTTTATAAAATATAATTATGTGAGCATCCTAAAAAAGATGGTAAAATAGGTCAGTTCCATCGAGTCAGCCAGAACCCACCCTTAAAATTGTAGGATTTGAATTTTAAAATTTGAATCCAAATTAAATTTGGACCTTTTTTAGCTCAGCTTATTTTTTAAAACTGCAAAACCCGCTAAAATAGGAGGCTTAGACCATATTTTTTCGGGTTTCAAATCACTTTTTTAGCCTAAATTAAATTTGGACTTTTTAGCTCGGCCCATTATGTAACTCATATTGGGTCAATTTGAGCCGGGTCGGATAGTCCATTTTATTCTTGTTGAGTTGTTACTGGTTAACCTTTTGTGAACAAAATTTTCCTTTTTTTTTGTTTTTTTTCTCATTCCATAACTTTGAAGGCACCTGAGTCACTGAGTGGTAACAAGTAACAACATATACTTCCTACTTGCCCCGTCTCAATTTTAACAAGAATAACTCGCTTTGACCGTGTTAAAGGAAAATACAACCCCGAACTTACCTTTAATATAATAATTAAATATATTAAATTATAATATTAGGTAAAAAGTAAAGATAAGTTTACATATTTTTTCTTAAAATATGATAGGCTTCATCTGCAACAAAAAGGTATAAATAAAGGGTCGTCGCAGTACCTGGCTTCGTCAAGTCGAGTGGTGAAGCCATAATCTATTTTATCTGTTGTAATGCTTCTTCACATTCATTGCTCCAACAAAAGTCTTTCTCTTTCTGAGAAGCCGGAATAACGGTAATGGTCGGAATGTTAAAATGTATTAGATATATATGACTTATTAAAAAATATGTATTTAAGTTATTAAAATTAAATAAAACAAAAAAAAAAGAGTATGGTGGGATCTCCACGAGTTCCCCTAAACATAACGGGGAACTTGGGGTAATGTGATTGAAATTCATAATTTCATGTTCATCTTCCTTAAACTTACCCTTGAGCATGCCCTAACCTTTGTAGGGTTGGGAATGTGGAGAGCAAAATTCGCCCCCAACCCGCCAGATTGTCATTCTTAGTTCTTTCACCCTCCAATCTTCACACATGTTACATAGATCATTTTTCACTCTTTTTTTTCACTCTAGATATTTTTTCCATTTTCCTTTTAAGATTTTTTTTGCAACCTTCAATTTTTTCTCTTGTTCTCTTCTCTATTTGAATTATATACTCAATAATATTATTGAAATTGTTCAATATTTTTATTGTGTCAACACATTGTTACTTTTTTCATCCAAACTTTTTATTGTGATTGAAATTGTTCAATAGTTTTACTAACAATATATATAGTAATATATTATCATTATTTTCTTAATAATGTCCTAAAATTTAAAGCGAGTAAAATTTTTTGCATGTATTGAGATGAATTATAACGTATATATGTGGTAAATTTACTAATAATGAATTATTTTCTTTTGACTATTGTTATATAACTATTTCATGATATTTATTTAGCCTATATATCATGTCAACCCAATCCTATCTTATTTGAACCCTCCCTTAATTCGGGTCTTTTGTATCTATGGATGGTTTCGGGTTGGTAGAATTGACTTGATGAAAATTAAGATTGAGTAAAGAACAAATAAAAGTCAACTCAACATGTCTCATGAACGTCTCAAGAATTAAGAATGACAATTGTAGACTATTATTAAAGTTTCTTTTAAATAACATAATATTTACTATTATTGATGCATTAAATATCATGATTTTTAATATTTTTTTCCTGATTCATCTATTATAGAGAGGGGTGGATAAATAAAGCGGGTGGAACTCAATCTATTTCCCATTTGGATTACAATTCTCACAAAAAAAACCGATTATTCAAAAATTGTTAAGTTGAAATACATAATTCATTTTTAATCATTAATTTTAAATTTAATTTTACCATTTGATCGTGACCGAGATCTAAGGTGGTGTTCCAAGGTACGGCTGGGTCTCCTGAGGACGTTCTGGTGGCCGCTCCGGTGTAGAGGCGCGCGGCGGGGGTACCTGCGAAGGCACTCCGATGCTCAAGTTAGCGAGAGGGATAATAAGGAGGTAGATCAGGGTTTTAGATTACCTTAGGTGAGTGGGGGTGATCTCCTTATACAGCCATGTTGTGCTGTGGCAGGAGGGGACATGGCAGGTGGAGCAGGTATGCCTCCGTCGTAATTGCCAGCTCCGGCCGTAATTCCCGGTTGCGTGTGTCAGGGCCTCCCAGCTTTATTGGGGACGGCGTGGGGCACATTAAATGCGATGAGACCTGTTAGGTGACCTATGTCTGGCCCGTAGGGATGGTAGGGTCCGAGGTCAACGGTTAGTGAAGGTTTGAGGTTGAGTATGTCGAACTAGGGATTGGTTGCTATGTAACCCTCCACTCGGTCTCATGGTTATGACGATTGTCTCGCTCCATATGTGGGGGCGTCGGCCGAGGTCTGGATCAGTTGCCCCCCAGCGTGATGGTGAGCGATCGGCTCACCATCGGCGATGCAAGTTCGATGTGATAGAGTGTAGGTGTACCTCGACCCAATAGTCCGTTCGGATCAGATGACCATCGGCGTGATGGTAAGCGGTCGGCTCACCATCAGCGATGCAGGTTACTAGGGATTTCGTGTTCGAGGTTTAATTGTGTTCGGTTTGATGTGATGTTGTTTTGTGGGACGAGGTATGGACGCCTACGGGGGTTCTTTCCGACCTCTCATGTCGCGTCTTATCGCCTGTCTCTTCTTCTGCGGCCGTCCTGTCGTTAGCAGTTCCTTTTTCTGACCGTTTGGGTATGATGGGACACGTGGTTGTTGCTGTTTGGAGGCTTTTCCCTTGAGACGTGCGCCCTTAAATGCTCATCATTGTGGAGACGTGCGTTACGCACGTCTCAACCGTCCTTCCTTTTTTGCCCCTTGGGGCTCGTGTGAAGTTCCCTGGTTGCCCTCGGGTTAGCGTATTAAACCCCTTTTGTCCCTTCGTGAAATTACGGGGTTGCCCCTTCATTTTGCTCTTGACCTTTGGTTTGGGGGCTGAAAGGACTCTTTTGTCCTTTGTTTAAATTTATATCAGGAGGGAGGCGTTAACCGCTCCCTCCATCTTTCTCATATTTCACCACTTTCCTCCTTCTCTGTCTCCATTTTTCTCTGAACTTTCTTCTCAGGTTCCCTTCATTGCTGCGCTGTGAAGCACGAGTTGTGCTTTCTGCTCCGATTTAAAGGGCTCTCCAAGGTGACGGTTTCTCGTGGCACATTTTTTCTTTACGGTGGTTGCTTCATCAAGGGAAGCTCATTTTAGGTCATTTCCAGAATCCGGTGTCGTGCTTCGCCGCGTCTCCACCGCTGCTTCTTTGCAAAGCTCAGGTACTACTCTCTATCTTCACCATTTCCCTTCCATTTTACGATGTTTTGGTTTATAATGATGCCCCCTGAGGGAGGGGATGGTGGAGAGGATAGTGGTGACTCTCTGGAGGTGCTTCCTGTGCCTCCAGAGTCTTGGCTGACGTCGAGACCTAAGAGGAGGCGGGCGACCGTCCAGACTGTCCGTCGTGCCCTTACTATCCCTTCTATGATCCGCCGCTACGAGAGTGCGACGGCTTCGACTCGTGAAGAGGTTCGCGGGCTCTCGTCGGCTGAAAGGTCGGCCTTTGTGAGAGACCTTTGCGCATCCTCTTCAGAAACCAAATTAGATTCGACTAATGAGGGTGTCGAAGTCTCTAACTTAGGCTCCTTTTCTGAAGGTGTTAGGTACTGCTACATGGACGCTGCAAGCACCAGCGGAGAAGTTACTAGTCGTGAGATGAGGGTTCAGGACCGTTATGCCTGGGTCGATGCCGAGGTACTCGAGACTGTATCCCGTTATTGTGGGGAGTCCGAGGCGACTCTTCGGGCGAGCTTATCTGTGTTGGACCCAGATTATGAAGAGTTGTATACCGTCTCACCTCCACAGGCTTCGGACCGGGTATGTCACCGCGGGGAGACGAATGCCGGGTTCATGTTCTTGTATGCCTTCGTCGTCCATCGACTGAAGGTGAGGTTGCCCTTCTCGGAGTTCGAACGGTCAATTTTGAAGCATTATCGCCTTGCGCCGACCCAAATCCATCCGAATGCCTGGGCGTTTGTCAAGTCCTTTGAAGTTCTCTGCGACAACCTGGCCATTACGCCGACCGTTCCGCTCTTCTCTCATTTTTTTGACGTTTGTCCGAGGAAGGCTAGGGAAAGAGGATGGGTGAGCTTTCGTGGCCATAATGGCCGACCGCTGTTGACTTTGTACGTGGATTCGGCGAAGTCTTCGGGAGTTTCTTTTAAGAGAGATTTTTTTAAGGTTGTCCCTAACGGCGGGGTCCTTCCATTTTGGAGAAGTTCTTGGGAGGAGCAGGAGTCGACCTTTAGTATCTATTGGGACAGTCGTCATTACGACTGGGGTCCGAAGACGTTTGCTACAACGTACGAGCGACTGACTCCTTCTGAGGAAGAGGCGTTCTACCTCCTCCAAGAAGCTATTAAGGAGAGAGGCGGCGAACGTTTTTCATCTCGACTGTTAATAGATTTGTTTCCCGGCTAGCTGACGGTGGCCTTAGGTCGGTTGGGGCATTATTTTATTTTATCTTATGTTTTTCTTTCTCGATCTATCACTTATGTTTTTGCTTTCTGTTGTAGAGGAAGAACAGATGAAGATTTCTGATCTTTTGAAGAAGGCCAAGGCCATTGGGGTTGATGACCCGAAGGCGAAGGATTCCAAGAAGAGGAAGGTTGTTGAGAGGTCGGCCACATCACTTTCTAATAGCCAGAGCTTGCCTCTTCCTCAATCGGCCGCGGGGCCTGTCAAAAATTCGGATCCTCAGGCCGATCGTGCATCTACTCAGGTGGAGGGCGATCGGAAGAAGAAGAAAAGTAGGGCCATTACAGTAAAGTCCCCCGAGGGTCCTAAGTCCGATTGGGGATCTTCGTCCAGGGTTCCGGTGCTAACCAAAGCAGTGATCTTTGAAGACAGTTTTACCCCGGATCATCCTGCCGTGGCCTCTCAATTTTACACGAAAGAGATCCGGCAGAAGTTTGTGAAGGGGGAATTTGATATTGATGCGGTCGTCCGGGATGCCCAGGTCACGTATCTTCACCAGATTAGCTTGCTTCAGTTTATTGAGAAGGACATGGTCCCTGCAGCTAGGAGGGCAAAAGAACATTATGATAAGGGCTTGAAGGCTTCTACGTCGGCCTCTGAGGAGTGTGCCAAGCTGAAGGCCGAGAAGGAGGCCCTCACGGTTCAGTTGGGGACCGTGGGGAAGGAGAAACAGGATCTGGAAAAGAAGGTAGAGAGCCTCGGCAAGGATCTGGAGGCGGTCGAGGAAAAACGGAAGGAGGATCTGAGGAAGCAGAAGGAAGAGCATGATGCCGAGGTTGCTGAACTTAAGAGGAAGCTGGAGGCGGCTGTAGAGGGTGAGCGTCAGTCAGTTGCTGACACGTTGAAGTATGCGGGGAAGGCCTTTGATGTTGCCATCGAACAGGTGAAGGCCCGCAACCCTGCCTACAACCTCGACCTTCAAAGTCTCTCCTATGAGTACGAGGTTGTTGATGGTGTCATCGTCCTAGATGATGGCAAGGGGAAGAAAATTGAGATTCCTCCTGAGGGTTTTCCCTCTACTACCGCCACTCGGACTGACGCATGATGCTGCTTCTCGCTTACTTTTCTTGTTTAGGATTTTCTTTTTTGTACCTTTTGATCGGCTGCGGCCTTAGTTTGTAATGACATTGGTCTTTTCTTATTATCACTCGTCATACATGTTTTTTGGCCATTTTATTTTCCTGCTTATTCTGCGTGGTTCTTTGTTTTTCGGATTAGGGTTTATGCAACCGTTTGCACGCGTATTGGCGTGGCATCGTGCCCCTGTGTGTCTTTTATTTGTCCGATCGTCTGCGTGTCGTATATTGTTGTGTTACTTCTGTGATCGCTTTGAATCAAGGGACCCTCAGTTTTCAAGCCGGGGTTTTAACTGTTGATATAGAGACCCTCGATTTTCAGGCCGGGGTTTTATCGTTGAAAATTTATGCGGAAAGGCACTTCAGCCAATTCATTAAACTGATCATGGACAAGTTTACAATGCTTCGGATCACCAGATCCGTGTGTTTAACTGAAGTATACTCGTAGGTTCTGGGTATTCCAATGTCGCGGGATCTCTTCCCCCCCGAGCGTTTCCAGGCGGTATGCTCCTTTCCCTGTTGAAGTAGTAACGTGATAAGGTCCTTCCCAGTTGGGTGCTAGCTTCCCTTGCTGCGCATTCTTTCCTCCGATGTCGGCCCTTCGTAGGACGAGGTCTCCGACCTTGAATTTCCTTTCAATCACCTTCTTGTTGTAATTGGCCGCTGCTCTCATTTTGGTCGCTTCTTCTCGGACATGAGCTATGGCTCATCGTTCCTCCAAGAAATCTAACTCTTCTCTGAGTAGGCGATCATTGTTGCCTTCATCATGGGTGCTGGTTCTCCAAGTAGGCTATCCTATCTCGACTGGAATAACGGCCTCGGCCCCATGAGCTAATCAGAAAGGAGTTTCTCCGGTGGACGAGTGTGGGGTTGTCCGATACGCCCAAAGGACGTGGTCTAGCTGTTCTGCCCATCTTCCCTTTGACTCATCCAACCTCCTCTTTAGTCCTCGCAGAATGACACGGTTTGCTGCCTCGGCCTGCCCATTTGTCTGTGGGTGTTCCACCGATGTGAAGTGTTGTTTTATTTTCAACCCCTCTAGTAGCTCTCTGAAGCCTTTGTCTGTGAACTGAGTGCCGTTATCGGTGACTACTGACTTTGGGATCCCATATCGGCTGATGATACTTCTATAGAAGAACTTCTGAATCTGAGCAGAGGTGATGGTTTCCAGGGGCTCAGCCTCGATCCATTTGGTGAAATGGTCAATAGCCACAATCAGGAATTTCACTTGACCCGGTGCTGGGGGAAAAGGTCCGAGAATGTCCATTCCCCATTTGAAGAAGGGCCATGGGGTTGAGGTGGTGGTCATTTCTTCTGCTGGGGCATTGTGAAAGTCCGCATGTCTTTGGCAGACTTCTGGACATGTTCGGCTGCGTCTTTTTCCATCGTGGGCCAGTAGTAGCCGGCCTTTAATGCCTTCTTGGCCAACGATCGTCCCCCGAGATGTTGGCCACAACTTCCTTCATAGACTTCTGCCAAGACATAGCTTGCTTCACTAGGAGATAGGCACTTGAGCATGGGGCATGAGAAGCCCTTTTTGTAGAGGCGATCGTTGACCAGTGTGTACCATGCCGAGGTTCGCTCGACCTTCTTTGCTTCCTTTCGTTCTTCTGGCAGCGTTCCATCGCGCAAGTAGTTCATGATCGGGTCCATCCAGCTGGTATCCTGGTCGACCTGCATGATTTGCTTCCTTTCATTGCTAGTCTTGTTCCCGGCTTTCTTAGTACTTGCTAGTCTTGATAGTACGTCGGCCCTGGTATTCTGTTCCCTCGGCACATGTCGAAATTCGATCATCTTGAAAGAGTCGGATATCTCTTTGACCTTGTTCAGGTATTGCTGTAGGATGGGTTCACGAGCTTGGTATTCTCCGTTAACCTGGGAGATCATGAGCTGAGAGTCACTGCACAAGATAACTGCTTCGGCTCCGAGGTCTTTGGCAAGGCTTAATCCTGCCAGACAGGCTTCATACTCGGCTTGGTTGTTCGAGGTTTTGAATTCGAACTTAAGTGATTGTTCAATGGTCACCCCGGTGTTGTCTTCCAATACCACTCCCGCTCCAGCTCTTTTGGTATTTGACGATCCGTCCACATATATGGTCCATGTGACCCTAGATTTGTCCTTTTGATTCTCCGTCATCTCTAAGATGAAATCGGACAGGACTTGCGCCTTGATAGCTGCTTGTGGTTCATAGGAAATGTCATGTTCTGAAAGCTTGATCACCCAGGTGATCATTCGGCCGGCTAGGTCGGGTTTGTGTAGGATTGACCTGATGGGTAGGTCTGTTCTGACTGTGATGGGATGGACTTAAAAGTATGGTCGGAGGCGTCGTGCAACTGAGAAGATTGCAAATGCCGCTTTCTCCAACTTCTGGTACCTAAGTTATGGTCCTTGAAGGCTTTTGCTTGTGAAGTACACTGGGCTTTGGTTGCCTTCTGATTCTTTTACTAGAACAGAGCTGATGGCCTCTTCTCCTACCGACAAGTACAGGTACAGTCTTTCCCCAGGGTGGGGCTACACCAAAATCGGTGGTTTAGTTAGAGAGACTTTAAAGCCTTGAAAAGCCTCTTCACATGCAGGGCTCCAGTCGAACTGCTGTCCTTTCTTCAAGAGTTGATAGAAGGGAAGTGATTTGTGTGCCGATCGGGCAAGGAAACGGGTTAGGGCTGCTATTCTCCCTGTCAGTTGTTGTACTTCTTTCACCGACGTTGGGCTTTTCATCTCTAGGATGGCTTTGCACTTCTCTGGGTTAGCTTCTATTCCTCTGCTCGTCAGCATGTATCCGAGGAAGTGACCGACTGGAACTCCGAAAGTGCATTTGAGGGGATTTAACCTCATGTTATGTTTTCTCAGCCGGTGGAAGACCTTCTCTAAGTCGGCTACAGGATTTGCCTCCTCTGGGGTTTTTACGATGATGTCATCCACGTACACCTCTACGACCTCCCCGATCAAACCTTCGAATACTTTTGTCATCATCCTCTGGTACATTGCCTCAGCGTTCTTTAGGTCGAATGGCATCATGGTGTAGCAGTAGGTTCCATCGTCCGTAAGGTATGCCGTTTTTTCCTCGTCATGAACGTACATGGGAATTTGGTTATAACCAGAGTAGGCATCCATGAACGAAAGGAAACGGTAGCCAGAGGAGTCGTCTACTAACCTGTCAATGTTTGGCAATGGGAATGGGTCCTTTGGGCATGCTTTGTTGAGGTCAGTGTAATCCACGCACATTCTCCATTTGCCGCTCGATTTTTTGACCAGGACGACGTTGGCCAGCCAGGTTGCATACCGGATTTCTCTGATGAACCCTGCCTTTAGCAACTCGGCTGTCTGTTCCTTGATCGCTTGTTGCCTTTCTGGTCCCATTCTCCTTTTCTTCTGGGCAACTGGCTTCAACCGGGGGTCGACCGACAGCTTGTGGCAGCAGAAATTCGGGTCGATTCCCGGCATGTCGGCTGCTGTCCATGCGAACAAGTCGGCATTGTCCATCAGAAGCTTCTCCATCCTGTTCTTGAATTCTGGTGGGAGGTGACTTCCCATCTTGGTGCTTTGCCCCTTTTCCTTCCCGACGTTTATCGGGACAGTCTCTCCCTCTGGGGAAGGTCGTTCCGCTCCTCGGCCTTCTTCCCCGGAGTCAACCCTCGGATCTAGATCAACGAGGGAAACATTGTGTCTTGCTTGGCGGGCCGGGGGTTTCGCACTTGGTGGGGGGTTTCTCTTCAAGCTTAGGTTGTAGCAACTCCTTGCCATCTACTGGTCTCCCCTGACTGTTGTCACTCTCCCATCTCTTGTAGGGAACTTCATTGCGAGGTGCAAGGTGGAAACTACTGCTCCCATCGCATTGAGGCTTGGTCTCCCCATTATGGCGTTGTATGAGCTCTTACACGGGACCACAATGAACTTAGTTTTGATTGTCTTGCTTCCTTCCTTACCTGTCAGAGTGACAAGTGCTTCCATGTAGCCGAGGGGCTGAATAGGATCGCCTGAGAAGCTGACAAGGTCACTGTCATAGGGTATCAGGTCACTCCGACTGATCCCCATCTGTTCGAAATAGTTCTCATAGATGATGTCGGCCGAGCTTCCCTGGTCTATTAACACTCGTTTTACCTCGGCGTTGGCGATTACTGCAGTGATCACCATCGGTCGTCGTGTCCGGGCACGGTGTCCCCGAAGTCGTTGCTGTCAAATGTGATGGTTGGGGTTGGAGGGGGCTTTTCATGTCGGCGGGATCTGCGGTGGTCGTCCTCTACATGTTGTACCTCTTTTAACGCCCTTTTCCTGGAATTGGACGAGCTTCTGCCACCTCCAAAGCCTCGTGCAATCATGTTGATGGTGATCCGAGGTTGAGGTTGGTCCCGATCCTTCCGCGGAGTGCCGTCCCGAGGCTTCTTGTCCGACGCCCCACGACTTCTTGGTGATCGGGAATGGTGTCGTCTCCTTTCATGCCCCGGGGGGGAGTGTCGGTCTCGCCGCCGCTAGCCTTGTCCGCGGCTGCTCCACTCGGGTTTGTCTCTTCTCACATACCGTCCCAGATTTCCCTCTCGGATTAGTTGTTCAATAGCATCTTTGAGCTGGTAACAATCATCAGTATCATGTCCATGGCCTTTATGGAAGGCGCAATATCGGTTCTTGTCTCCCTGGGGTGATTTGATAGGTGGGGGCGCTTCACTTCAGCTAACTCTGCATTGTGTACCTCCTGCCAAATCCTGGAAAGGCTACTGTTGACAGGGGTGTAATTACCCTCGTAGCGCCCCCTGAACTTTTTCCTTTCTTCTTTCCTTTCCTTCTTGCTCCTTTCTTCTTTTTTAGGCGCTCGACCCTCTTTCGGGGTTACTGACTTGCTCGTCCCTTCTAGATGCAGTTCCTCATTTATGAATTGGGCCGCTCGTTCCCTAAAGGTCGTCATGTTGTGAACTCAGATTCTTCTGAGTGAAATGTCAAGGGGTGTTCCTTTGCGCAACGCTTCGACCGCACAATGTAGTTGCACTTCATCTGCGACATTGGGCGTAAGGGCTATCTCCTTGTAGAAATGGGCCAAGAAATCTCGCAACGTCTCGGACTCCCCTTGCTTGACCTTCGCAAGAGTGTGGGAATCTCGGGGTATCTGGTTGGCCATGCTGAACCTCTTAGCGAATGCTGCCGCGAGGTCAACCCATTTGTCCACCGAGTTCTGGGGGAGTATTCTGAACCAAGTCAAGGCCTCTTCGTCCAACGTTCGAGAGAAGCTTCTGCACATGATGTCTTCTTGGGCGCCTAAGAACAACATCTCGTTGAAGAATCAGTCTAGGTGTCGGCCCGGGTCTGTCTCTTTAGTGTACAAACTGATGGTGCTGAAGGGACAGAGGAAACGATCGGGTATCTCGACCTGGGCAAGTCTCGCCGTGAAAGGGTGCGTAAAGGGCCGATGCAAAGTTATAAGATTCAGGATTCCTGGTGCTGTGACCACAGGCGTGGCCGTGATGGGCGTTCCAGCAACTGCTACCGGGGTTGCCTGGGGCGTGACCGGGGTGATAGTCGGGTTTGCTTGTACCGCAAC
This sequence comes from Sesbania bispinosa, assembly GCA_026901365.1. NCBI lineage: Eukaryota > Viridiplantae > Streptophyta > Magnoliopsida > Fabales > Fabaceae > Sesbania > Sesbania bispinosa. The sequence continues at coordinate 666,639 of QLOH01000539.1, forward strand.
TGGGGTGGCTTGTGCTTCGCCCTCTGCTTCCTTGATCGGACCGGGGGGGTGACGGCTTTTGGTGTTTCTTCCTGGTCCTTTTTGGCCAATGCTCCATGGGTGTCGGCGCGCACTGAGGGAGTTCCACGTCAGCTACGTCCGCGCGTCCGGCTCATCCACTCGGTATGGTATTCGGACGACGAGACTTCGTCCGACGAGGGTTCAATGGAAGTATAACTTGACTCCTGGGATGGCAGGTCCCTGGTGTGGTACGTCCTTCTGGAGGTGGTACTCCTTCTACTCACTTCTCTCCGGCGGGATTTCCTCCGTGGCGCGACAGGGAGCAGGGATTCAAGGTACTTGATCCTTCTCTCTAGTTCTTTCACAGTTCTATCCTTCTTCTTTCTCTTTGGGGGGGAGAGGGTCTCCTCCCTACTGCCGGAAATGGCTTCCTCCTTTCTTCTGGTTCTCCTGGAGTGTCTCTTTCTCCTGGTGATGTCTCCGGGAGGCTTCAAATGGTAACTCTCAGATGACCCACTGGTATGCGCAGATGGGGGTGGTTCCTGGGGGTAGCTCTCAAGGTGTGACGGGGGTCCGTCGTAACCTCCGCTCCTATCTCTGGTGCAGCTCCGGTGAGCTGCGGTGGCTGGTTGTTAGTGGTTGCGTCCATCCTTGGTTCTTCGTGGTATAAACCTTGATCTCAGCGCAGGTGGTAGAGTTGGTGGGGTTTCTTTTACCAGATTCCCACAGACGACGCCAAATGATCGTGGCCGAGATCTAAGGTGGTGTTCCGAGGTACGACTGGGTCTCCTGAGGACGTTCTGGTGGCCGCTCCGGTGTAGAGGCGCGCGACGAGGGTACCTGCGAAGGCACTCCGCCGCTCAAGTTAGCGAGAGGGATAATAAGGAGGTAGATCAGGGTTTTAGATTACCTTAGGTGAGTGGGGGTGATCCCCTTATATAGCCATGTTGTGCTGTGGCAGGAGGGGACATGGCAGGTGGAGTAGGTATGCCTCCGCCGTAATTGCCAGCTCCGGCCGTAATTCCCGGTTGCGTGTGTCAGGGCCTCCCAACTTTATTAGGGACGACGTGGGGCACATTAAATGCGATGAGACCTGTTAGGTGACCTATGTCTGGCCCGTAGGGATGGTAGGGTCCGAGGTCAACGGTTAGTGAAGGTTTGAGGTTGAGTATGTCGAACTAGGGATTGGTTGCTATGTAACCCTCCGCTCGGTCTCATGGTTATGACGATTGTCTCACCCCATATGTGGGGGCGTCGGCAGAGGTCTGGATCACCATTAATAGTGTATTATATATGTATTCTTTTTGGGTGATTTAGCATGATTCGTCATCTATTAATGAAAGTAAAAGTGAACAAAAAAGTTTATTAAAAAAATCTTAGTGCGTGGCACTTTGGTTGTAAAAAAAATATATAAGCCATTGCGGGTGGATTACCTAGCTAGCGTCTTTATAAAGCATTATAGCCTTATATGCCATAATATATGTTATATATATTAATGAAAGAAACTCTTGGGTTGTGATTTCTCTGAAAATGAAATTAGCAAATGAGATTAAAATTAAAAAATAGTAACAAAACGAGGAAGATTAAATCAATTGAGTATATGCTTGTGCCCTTGGTTCATCATTTGAAAATAACGAGGGATCAAACAAGACAAAATAATATTGTTTTGTTGGTTTTGTCGTTTTTAGTTCCTTTCCATGAATTATTGCCGTCTTAAGTAACAAGACTGCATTATATCAATTTTGATTTATAACATTCACATATATAAAATTCACAAACTTCTACAAAAACACTGCCAGTTAATAACGTAGCTAGGCAACATGGCTTATAGTACTATATAGGCTGTAACGTAACTTGCAGTCAAAAAAGAGAAAGGAGACGAGAACTTTTCTTTTCATAATCCAATCAAATTTCAGACCGTTGGGCCTTTTCGGTGGTGTAATTATTATATCGATAATAATAATAATATAACAAATAAATATATAATAATATTAAAATTTTAATTTATAATTTACTTTTATAGAATAATTTTGATTAATGAATAAAAAAAATTTAAAATGTATATTAATAAATATTAAAATTTATTTACTATAATAAGGTATTTTTTTTCGGTGAATTATTTTATCTATATATTAGCCGATCAAGTTGAAACATTTATTTTATTTTAGGGTTGTTTTATAAAACTAGAAATGATCTAAATTCCGGAACTGGTTAACCATATAGTTGCCATTTGCCACGACGCCGAATCATTTGCGCGTAAACGATCATGAACCGCAACTGAGTCATCGTGCAGTCAACTTTCCTAACCACACCGACGGTGACGTTGGCGTGGTATTTTCTTTCATATATATATTTTTTCTTTATTAGCATATTGTTATTATAATTTCATTTCATGAATTTTTAGTAGTAACTAAGAACATGTTGTTGCTGGAATGAACACGTTATTTTCCAATGACGTTAATGTCCAACTGAAAACAACGCAAATTGTCGGCGAAGTGTTGAACCTCGTGAGTTGTGACCCCATTGCCATTACTCTTAGGTGCCATTTTATTTCCCTCGTTTTAATTTCTTTGAATTTGATCATGAACTTGAGTTATTGCCACAAATTTCCTCTGTTTCTTAATATCTGAATTTTTGTGTCAAATTTAGTCCAGATCGAGATCGGAGAACCTTGATTTTACAACGAAGTAGAGTTTCTTTGTTTATATTTGGGGTAAGTCAATGTAGCTTAGTTCCCATCCCCTGTTTGGTTCTAAAATCCTGAGCTTGTAATTCTCTTTCTTTCTTTTTAATCTTACTTCTTACTTGTAAGTTGCAATAGTAAGCACGATGAGCTAGGATTTTTGGTAAATTCGTGTGAATTTAAGTTGATGTTGCTGGAATGTGAATTGTGGAGGCAGTTTTCGAAGTGAATTGTTGTTAAGGGGAGGAGAGTTTGTGATTCCGTAGCAAAATGGGGGTTATGTCCAGGCGGGTTGTGCCCGTCTGTGGCAATCTCTGTTGCATTTGTCCTTCTCTGCGAGCAAGCTCGAGACAACCGGTGAAACGATACAAGAAGTTGCTAGCTGATATTTTCCCACGTAATCAGGTGACATTTCCAGCTTTATTTTGTCATGTCATTTCATTTCTGGTACCAGCTTCATTTGTTAGTTGTTACTTATGTGAGTCACTATGCCATTTCATTATTATTAACTTAATTTACCGATCGATTCCTGTAGCTTCTTCTCATATTCTTGTTAGTAATGAAGTCTTATGGTTCACCATTGCCACTTGTAGTAATTAATGCATATCATGTGCCTGTTTGGTTTCCAGTTGGGGACAGTCAGAATTAATTCCGTGGAATTGATTTTAAATCACTTCCGCCCAACGTGTTTCGTAAATCATGCATCATTCATTTTCTGCCATTGATTTTATAAATCTATCAAATCAGTTCTACCTAACGGCAAACGGACCCTATATTGTTATGTTATGATTAGTAAGATTTTTGGTTTTCTGGAAGGGGGGGAGGTTGGGATACTAGAGGATTCTTTGTGACAAAAGTTATTTCTTACTCTAGTAATTAGAGTTTAATAAATATTTCGAATGCTTTGGACCCTTTGTATCTCCCCTGCTCTTCCCTCCACCTGATGCGCATGATAATTGGTGGTTACTATGTTTGGCAGGAGGCTGAACCTAATGATAGAAAAATTGGAAAGCTATGTGACTATGCTTCTAAGAATCCATTGAGAATTCCCAAGGTAATATTATTCATGGAAGTCTTTTATGTTCTTTGTCATTTCTGGTTCAATTGTGTCAAGTAATCAAGACAAATTATGATATGGTGGAGAGAATTTAGATAATGGTTCTCTTGGGAAACTATTTGATTTGATTAATATGATAATACAGTGAAACTATTTCTTAGATCATTATACAAGTCTGAAGTTATCTTTGTCGGGGGATAAAATCATATTGGCTTCCATTTAAGCTTTTCTAGTGTTTTATCTTTGCAGATTACTGATAACTTGGAGCAAATATGTTACAAGGATTTGCGTAATGAAGTCTTTGGTTCGGTGAAAGTTGTCTTGTGCATATACAGGAAATTCTTATCCTCATGTAAGGAGCAGATGTAAGTTTACTGGCATATAAATAGATTGTCAAAAATTTTGACTAACTCACTTCTAATTAGTAGTCTTAGTTTTCCAGAAGGAAACTGAACACTTTAAATTAAAGTACATTATGCGTACTTAAATTTTCATCCTTAAAATTTCCAATAATTGTTTCTGTAAACAGTGTATGCTCCTGATATATATCCAATGAGAGAGCTTTTCTTTTAACTTCTGCATCCATCTTAAGTCACTGAATACATCTAGTGAGTGAGCTGAATATCCTAAAATTTGTGTTAAATACAAGTGATTTTTTTTTTCCACATAGTATTGGCGATTTTATATTTTGAGGCATTATAAGACTGTCAATATTTTTCTTATACATTCAGGTTGTGGTTCCTTTGATTTCTATTGCTAGTTTGCCACTTATTTTTATTTCAAATATGTGATTATTTTCAATAACACTTCTTAATCTTGCAGGCCACTTTTTGCTGGTAGTTTATTAGAGATTATTCGGACTCTTCTAGAGCAAACTAGAACAGATGAAATCAGGATCTTAGGCTGCAACACTCTTATTGATTTTATAGATTGCCAGGTATTTGGTTCTTAAACCTTTCTGACTTGTTGGAGTTACTATCACTGTGGGGTTGGCTTCTGTTGATGTTGTGGATTAATAGATCTGCTACCCCTTTGAAGAAAATTCTTTTACTTTCTGGTCTCTAGATGCAAGTTGATGGTGGTGGTTAAGATGGATACCCCCAGAACTCAAGCCACAGCTCCCCTTGTGGGGGGGGGTGGCTTATTGGTGCTAACTGCATTATAACTCTTGCCACATACTATAAATTGCATTTTTATAGTCCATGTATAATTGTTTTTCCACATTTTTCTAGAAGGGAATGCTTTCATGATTCTGACTTGTTTAAGTTCAAAATAGACAGATGGTACATACATGTTCAACTTAGAGGGTTTTATTCCTAAACTGTGTCAATTGGCTCAAGAAGTGGGGGAAGATGAACGAGGTCTGTGTCTACGTTCAGCAGGACTACAAGCTCTATCCTATATGGTACTGCTCCTTTTTGTGGTTCATTTGTTACTTATTCTGGAAATTGCTTAAAGATTCCTGTAATTTGATATAAATCTATAATTACTAATTAGGATTAAGGACTGCTCTTTTCTTTATGGATCAAATACATGTAAGAAACTGCTCACTTTAACTATTTTTTAAGAATATGAACTATCTGCAGAGGAATAGAATGTAAATTAGAGGATGAGGATAAACTTATGGTCCTTAGCAGTTTTAGTGATCATGTTAAATCATAGTTTATGATCATTTAAGCTGAAGAAGGCTAGAAGCTCTGATTTTGCAAATGATCGTAAGAGACATGTAAATAAGTGAACTGGTTAGCGGTTACCTTGATCCTATCACAGTATCCTTTTGTTAGTTGCCTTTTGTTCACTTCTACCTTTTCTTAATGATACCTTTTGCTCTTTCCCCCTATGTTTTCTGTGGCTAGGTGCGTTTCATGGGCGAGCATTCACATCTTTCCATGGATTTGGATGAAGTGAGTACTATTCCCATACTTTAACTCTTTTAGTTATTGTTCAATGATACAACAAGTGGCATAAAAGAAAGGGATATTTTCTACTGAGGTTTTTGCTATGTGTATATTTATTTATTTTTTTCCAAACTTTAAATCAGTACTTGGGTATTGAATTTTGAGGTTAGCTTGCACTTGTAGCAGCAGACAGTTTTTTTTTTGGGTCAAATCTAATTATTTCCTTTCTTGTTTCTTGTCTTGGACTTTGGGTGGGTGGGCTCTGAAATAGATTATATCAGTGACTTTGGAGAATTACATGAGTCTCCAATCTAACTCCCATCCTGCCAAGGAACATAAACTGAATTCAGAGTCCCTGGACCAGTTGGTACAAGGATTTCCTAAAGAAGAGGACCGCTCTTTACCAGATATCACTAAAAAGGATCCTTTGTTGCTGAAAGTTGTGACAGGAACTGAGATGGACTCTATGTTGTATGTCTTACCCTTTCTTCCCCACCCTTAATTATGATGCCAACAGTCATCATTCCAAACAGCCCTCATATGTTTATCACTTTTACAGGGATACTGCTAAAGATCCTACATATTGGTCAAAGGTTTGCTTGTATAATATGGTCAAATTGGCAAGGGAAGCTACAACTCTGCGGCGTGTCCTTGAACCTTTTTTCATAATTTTGATACTCAAAATCAATGGTCTTCTGAAAAAGGAGTTGCTGCTTGTGTTTTGATGTATTTACAATCTCTTTTAGCTGAATCAGGTAGCCCTGCAACATTCAGTGACATAATTCTACTAAAAAGATTTATATTTCTCTAGTTTCAGTGTATTGATTGTCTCTTTTCGCACACCAGGAGATAACTCCCATCTTCTGTTGTCCATTTTGATCAAGCACTTGGATCATAAGCATGTTTCCAAGCAGCCTATCCTTCAGATTAATATTATAAACACCACAACACAACTTGCACAAAATGTGAAGCAACAGGGTTCAGTTGCAATAATTGGTGCAATATCTGACCTCATTAAACACTTAAGGAAGTGCCTGCAAAGTTCAGCTGAAGCCTCCAGCATTGGAAATGATGGGTATAAGTTGAATATTGAACTTCAATCTGCCTTAGAAATGTGTATATTGCAACTCTCAAACAAGGTATGCACAATATATTGTTTGTCTTTTGAACTTTTTACTTCTGCTACTATAACATTTTGAGAATAACAGATTGGAGATGTAGGACCCATTCTTGATTTGATGGCTGTTGTGTTAGAGAATATCTCAACTACAACCATTGTTGCAAGAACAACAATCTCTGCTGTTTATCAAACTGCAAAATTAATTACGTCCATCCCTAATGTGTCATATCACAAGAAGGCAAGTATTCTTTGATTGGAAAAGGGCTTTTCTATGTGCCCGCCTCTAGTAAAACCATATAAACTTTTGGTTAACCTTTTTTCCTGTCCAGGCTTTCCCTGATGCCTTGTTTCATCAATTGCTCCTGGCGATGGCTCATCCTGACCATGAAACACGAATTGGAGCACATAGTGTCTTCTCTATAGTGCTTATGCCGTCTCTGTTTTCTCCCCAGTTAGACCAGAAAACAAAGATGACTCAGAACATACCGAGCGAAAGCTTCTCCATTCAGCACGAAAGCTTTTTAGGAGCAGAACATATCGATGGGAAGCCTATGGAAGGAAAGGCAGTAGTTGGTGTCAGTGGGAAATATGCAGTTCATCCATATCGTGGTTACAGCTTTCTGGTGCCTTAACTGGTGGAAAAGATGTATGAAATTTTACTTGATACTTTATAGTCTATAATATTAATTTACTTATCATTTTTTTACAAATTTATATACTAATATTAGGAAGCGGTTCAGTTAGTTTGGATTTTCTTTTTTCCTGTTGGTGGGGACCTCCTTAGATATTTCTGTTTGCACTAATTGATGATCAAATATTGAATAACTCTTAATCTTTCAGGAGCTAAGTACTTTTCGGTTAAGCAGTCACCAAGTGAGTCTCCTGCTTTCTTCAATCTGGGTTCAGGCAACATCTATGGACAATGGCCCTGCAAATTTTGAGGCAATGGCTCACACTTACAGCATTGCTTTATTGTTCACTCGTTCTAAGGTGAGACTAGCACAACACAAATGTACGGGTTTCTAAAATTTATAATCAGTAAAGACAGTAATAATGTTTTTGTTGACTTTCTATAATTGTCAATTATTTATAACAGCTTACAGTTACCAGCTTACATTTATTACAGTACTATAATCTCTTTCTCTTATGTGAGTTAATATAAAGCAGCCTAGTTCCAACATATTATGTTGGTATTATTGGACTGTAAATTTTAAAAGGGTTGTGATTGCATACATCTAGGTTATTCTTGTATGAGAATAGCTATAAATGAACATTGCAATTTGGTGTGAAATTGTCACTAGTATTTAGTGGTGGTGGCTAGCATTTTTACTGTTTTAACCTTTCCGGAATAATAAAAAAGAACTACATTTTCATAAATTCTTTTCTTAATTCTGATAGTTTAACTTGTCTAAGTTCATGATGATGTAAATTGCTTTTCGCAGACATCGGGCCACATGGCTTTAGTAAGATGTTTCCAACTGGCATTCTCCCTCATGAACATCTCTTTGGATCAAGAAGGTAAGTTGAACATATAGTTTTTTATCTTGTCATTTTGACGTGCTACCTTTCTTTGTCCAATTCTTTTCTACATCAACTTGATTTGGAACTATTATGAATCACCTATCTTAAGGTTTAATTTTTTTGAGTAAGCCTCAAACCACTGCCACCTAATTTTTTGGAGCTTAGAAGCCTCATAAGCGCCTCTTTGTATTCCTTAGCAATATTGCAAATTCTTGTACATGGTGCATTTTATATATTTTTTAATTTATACTATTAGTTTACAAGCAATACTATAGATTATTTTTCTTAAAAAGTTATTGTAGAATGTGTGCTTCTAACAGTGTTATCTCCTTTCCACAACTCCAAGCTGCATAAATAGTATTCTTTTGGAAATTTTTTGTTGACTTTGTTTACTTTAGAAAACAAATACAAATCCACATTCTCGATTACAGAATTTCCCGGTTTGTTATTCTAAAATGTTGTACTTGTGTTTATCTATGCATGATATAAAAGTTTTATTATGGCTTGAACTTATTGAGATAAATATTTTTCTGTTGCAAATTTTCTGACATGTTTATTCTCTACATGCCTGTTACAGGAGGTTTACAACCATCTCGCAGGAGGTCTCTTTTTACCTTGGCATCATACATGCTTATATTCTCTGCCAGGGCAGGCAATTTCCCTGAGATAATTCCAAAAGTTAAAGCATCCCTGATAGAGACAACTGTTAGTTTCTTCCCCTAACCTCTTTTCTTGATCGCAATTCCCTGTCCTTGTTATTCAGCTTCCTTTCCACAATTGATGGTTATTATCTTTTTTTTTAATTAATAATTCTGTAAATTAATTAGTGTTATAAATCCACAGGTAGATCCTTTTCTTGAGTTGGTTGATGATGTGAGGCTGCAGTCTGTTTATATAGAACCAGAGAAAATTATTTATGGATCTCAGGAAGATGATGTTGCTGCTATAAAGTCACTTTCTATTGTAGAGTTTGATGACAAGCAGTTGAAAGAGACTGTAATATCATACTTCCTGACTAAATTTTCAAAATTATCAGAGGTAATATGAATTTATTTCCCTTTTTGTTCAGATTCAAGTTGGGGACTTAGCCAGAGTTAGGCGGGAATACTATAAAGTATGCACTGCTGTATTTCAGCTTTTCCATTGTTTTAGTACATCAACCCATAAAATTCATATTAAAGTTGATTTAAATGGTGAATTTTATGCTCAAGCTTAACTGAGTAATAGATGGTTGAGTTGCCTCTTTGGAGGTGGGGAGATGTCAACATTATCACCCTACTTTTGGTTCAAGGAAAGATAGAATAACAATTAACTGTATGCTTCTTACCAGAAATTATGAAGGTGCCACTGCCTTACCAAAGAATTAGCTAGTAACATAATAAGCCATCAGTAATTTGACAAGGGAATACGTGATTTTATCCCAAGCTTATGCATCAGGTTTACTTGGCCTGACAAAGAATACTGTGGTATGCTTTTCAGTAACAATGTTTTTAGTGCTAATTGTGGTTATTCTGTTAAACCAGTTCTTTTTCTTATGGAAAAAACATACTTGCAAATATAGTAGGTGTGTGCAAAGTCTGGAATGTTACAAAAAATTGCAGTTAAGTTGCTTGCAAAAGAATATGTGATTTGGGGGTAAGCATAAATAACATGACTTTTTTCATGTTAACCAGGATGAGTTGTCAAGCATAAAGAAACAACTTTTACAGGGGTTTTCCCCTGATGATGCATATCCATTGGGACCTCCATTGTTTATGGAGACACCAAGGCCGTGTTCTCCACTTGCTCAGATTGAGTTCCCAGATTTCAATGAGGTAAAGTTCCTAACAATTTCATCTGCATTTAAGTGGCTCTTGAAAACTTTTCTGCGTTACTAGTTCTGTGATGGGTTTTCTCCAGATTGTGGCTCCAGTAGCTTTGATAGATGATGAGACCGGACCCGAACTTGGTGGAAGTCAGTCAGATCGCAAATCATCACTATCTATCAACAACCCAGACATACTAAGTGTTAATCAGCTCTTAGAATCGGTAAAATGCAATATGCTTTTATTTTTAGCTCTAACTGATTGGCTATGTGATTTTATTTTAAATCAAATTTTCATACTTCTGCTGGAGAGTGGAGATTACGTTTCTTCTTCTGTTAAAGATACCGTGGGGATTGTTTTATTGTATGAACAGGTTTTGGAAACCGCACGGCAAGTGGCAAGTTTCCCCATTTCCTCAGCTCCTGTACCTTATGACCAAATGAAGAACCAGTGTGAGGCACTTGTAACAGGGAAACAACAGAAGATGTCAGTTCTTCACAGTTTCAAGCACCAGCAGGAGACTAGGGCAATAGTTCTTTCAAGTGAAAATGAAATAAAAGTTTCCCCTCTATCAATTAAGGTTAGTAACTTCTGACCATGAAAGTTTAATTTTTCAGCAAAAGAAAAAGATAGTCAAGGAATCATTTTTCTTCATGATCTATTTGACATTCAATTGGTTATACCGGTTTGGAGTATTGAATGCCCTGGCTAAGTGTTCAGGTAGCTTGGGAATTAAATGATGATTAAATTATCATTATTAAAAAATAATTAAAAAAAGATGAAAGATGAAAGCCACCTACAGACTTAAAGGCAGCATACACTCATTTGTCTGAATGAGTGAAGAAAATTTCTGCTCGTGTACATTACCACAGTTGAGTAGACTATCTGCTGCGTTATCAGGATTCACAGCCAATGATAAAACTTTGTTTTATTTATTATCTTCAACAGATGATATTCTTAACCTCCTAGTATCTTTTGAATCTTAGTACCCAGTTTTATTATTAAAAAGGGTTTAATGGTTATACACTATCATTGTGTAGAAGTTTTACATTGTTATCCAATGATGTGTTGCCACATCATTTAATTAGTATGACACCTCATATGTTATTAAACTCAATAAATGATGTGATAACACATCATTGAATGACATTGTAAAACTTTTTTACTCTGAGAGTGTATTCTAATTAAACTCTTTAAAAAATTAATCAATGACTAGCTTAAATGATGTATTGGAGGGCGTATGAAGATAGACTGCAGGCATAGATTCATTTATTTGTTACATTTTATGGAGAAGAGACCATTTTGTTAAACTTGGTTTTGAATCCAAGGGTCACACAGTTTGCATGTGACATTGTGTAGGCACTGGAGTATTCAGAAGGTGATCTGAAGTTAGTGAGCCAGGAGCAATTTCAAGCGCAGTATCAAGGTCGCCCCTGTTCATATGACTATAGACAGGAACATTCTTTCAGGCTACCACCAGCGAGCCCCTATGATAAATTCTTGAAAGCTGCAGGATGCTAATGGTGTTAGAGTGCCATAATAGATGTGTATGTAACTATTTATATAGAGATGGAACCCCCCCCCCCCCCCACCCTCTTTTTTGTTGTTGCTTTGTTGATCGTCTCATCCCAAATCAGTTGGCCATTTTTTCATTCATTGCGTTGCTGGTAAACTGGTTGTTTCTTAGCTGCTTCTACCCTTCATGCCCAAAGTGAGTAAAATATGCAAGCACAGTATCTGTTTTTCTCTCTTCTTTTTTTCTTTCTTTTTGTTGGGGGAGGACCATGTTTATTTCCAGCAAATGTATGATTTTATCGGCATTTTTTCTTAATACTTGTTAATATAATATAAGGGATTTATTTTGTTTGGTTAACACAGTTTTTAACCATGTTATTAGTAATTCACTGCATGAAGAATTGATTGATGATAAAATGCTAGAACCTCGTGAGGAATGAATTCCTATACCGCTTCAATATGAGAGTTATCCTTAAAAAGAGAGTTGAAAAATCTCAAAAGGGGTAATTTTAGAGTAAATTACTCTAACCTCCCCTCTATTTTACATTTCCAACATAAAACCCCTTCTATTTTAAAAACCTACATAAAACTCTCTCTATTTTGAAAACCTACACAAAATCCCAATTAATATAAATTTTATTATTTATTGAAAATATTTAAAAAAAAAAAACCCAACGTTATCCTCAAGACACCCCTTCCTTTTTAATTGAATTATTAGAATTGATAAATGCAATAAAATCCCAACAAGAAAATCTTAGTTTTTTTCGCACAAAATCTCCTTATTTCTCGTTACCTTAACATTTATTATTTTACATATTAAGTTTTTTTTATCATTTATGAAGTTTTTTTTATTAAGATTCATCTTAGTAAATTTATTTTTTAACGTATTAGTACTTCATAAATTCATCATAATAAATTATTTTGGTTCATTTATTAGTTTCTGAGTTTTTAATTAAATTTTCAATATAAAAAAATTTAAAATAAATTTCTTTATTTTGCTGGTATGAAACTATGATTTTTGTTATTTAAAATAATGTCATTTGAAAATAATTAAATGATGTTATTATTTTTGTTTTCTTTTATTCACCGGCACAAAAAAAAAAGAATAATATATTTATAAAATATAAGGAGTTTCTGTAAAGCTTAAAAAGCTTAAAAATTGACTAAGCTTCTTCAAGTTTGACCAAGCTTCTTCTGTTGAACCATCCTTCTGAAGGTTGTTTCTTAACCCCGACTGAACATCCTTCTTTCTGGAATGAACCATGAGGAGTGTGGCATATTTTAGCATTGTTCTTTTTCTGTTTCAAGGATTGATATCTTCTAAAATCAATTTTGTTCCTTCTTGAAACTATTTTATTCTTTTGAAACTTTCTAGAAGTATGTCAAACCTTCTAAAGCTATATAGTTCATTAATTATTGTTTCATGACATGATTTTAGTGTTCTTTCAAACAGTCCTTTTGACTAAATATGATGAGCAATATATCTTCTCAGATTCTCTATTTATGCTTCTTTTGGACTTGGTTTTAAGCTTATGGTAATAAAGCACTTCTACTGCACTGCAGACAGTATTGCATGCAATGATGCTTTACTTTGTCTTTATCTCAGTCTTAGCTTGCTTAGCAGAGTGTCCTTCTTATGTCTTTAATAAAATAATCATTTTTTCCTTATAAAGTGATTCTTCCGGAAGGCTATTTGTATTTCGTGTTCTTTCTCAATACATTATCAAGTGCAACCATTAGTACATACTAATTCAGAATTACGTTAAGCTTGTTTTGAGAGTTTGTTATCATGAAAACATCTCAAGAGGATCTTGGACCTTATCGCAACTTCCCTTTTAATGGGTGTGGATTATATCAAAAGAATTAGTGTCTTTGGTTTACAATTGAGTAGAATTGATTTTTGAATCAACAATTGAAAATGAACTATGTACGTTTTACAAAACACATTGGACGAAAGTGATTTAAAATCAATTCTGTTGAATTGATTCTGCATTGTGCCTAACTTCTAACCAAACAAATGAATATTCACACACTCAAAGTCTTCAGTCATTTATGAGGATTCTTTTGGTGAACCTTTTAAGTGCTTGTTTGTTTTATTGTTGTAATAGTGAAAATTGATTTTCGAAAACGTGAAAGAAAATCATTTCCATTGAACGTGAATCTTAACTCGTGTATAACTTATTTTTAGTCATTAATTTTAAAATCAATTTTGTTTAACTATAAACCAAACGAACGCTAATTATACCTTACCTTCAATATGGAGTAAGTTAGTTGTTTCTACAAATGATGGCAGAGAACCAAAATGCTGAAAGAGTTTATCAGGATTAGCCAAAAAAAGTAAATATCTCAAGTTCTAGTTGTGTTTCATTTGACTCTGAGACCAACTCTTGGAAAAGTAAGCATTTTATCAAATGAATGTGTTGTTGTTGTTTAAGTTGAAGGAATTGAATTGGGTTAAAGTCTCTTGAAAATGATGAAACATATAGTTGCATTTGCCCTTAGTGTTATTCGATGTGATGGAACTAGAGGTCTCTTTGACAAAGTGTTATTCCAATTTTCATTTTTCACTTATTCTTCTATAGTAGCAACTTTTCAATACGGGGGAATAGGGGGTAGGGGAAGTGCTAAGAAGACGACCAAATCACATGTCATATGGCATGTGACAAGCCTAAGTGGATTAAAAAGGTCATTTCATCTAACAGAGTTGAAACGTCTACATGTTGACTGTGATGAGTCGTCCCAATGTCTAACATTTAATAAAGCAAATTAACATTAAGGACCAAATTTAGGTATTTCCTATTTTGCAAGGATGAAAATGTAAAGACAAAATTACATAGACTAAAATAAAAACTCAAGTATTTTATAAGCACTGAAAAATATTTTACCCTTAATATAATTATTTAATTTTGTCTTACTTTTAAAAGGGAAATTAAACTGACCCTACAGCATATTTTCTCCTTCCACAATTAAAAGCCTTATAAGACAAAGTACTTGTTTGGTTTCCATGTTTCCATCCATTAAATGTGAGTTTGATTTGGTCAATCGTGATTGAAACCCTTGACCAAGATGTTTGGTTGCTTTGTGCCTTCATGGAGAAGTGATTTTGGCTATCCCGAGTAGCTTTTGGTTCTAGGTAAAATTGATTTTAGTTTTGGATGGCCAAATGTTCTTCTATTTACCTTTCTTGAAAGGCTTCACTTTTCCTTGGGTTTGAAAGACATTTATTTATTTTTTAATTTCGCTTTCGACTTCCATATATACATGGGTAGAGTTGGCAAAATGGGTTGCTCAGCCCGGAGTGGGGTAGCAGGTTTTTGATAGCTGGGCTAAAAAGCTGGCTAAAATTCGGTCATGTAAAATTAAAGTATAAGTCTAAACCCTATGCGATAGCAGGCTTTTGAGAGATGGGCTAAAAAATTGGCTAAAATTCGGTCCTGTAAAATTAAAGGTCTAAGCTCGACCCTATGCGGTAGCAGGTTTATGCGAGTTGACCGGTTGAAACTTAATTTATTAAAAAAATGTAGATTTTTAAAAGTTATAAAGAATTATACTTCTACAATTTTTTAAAAGAGTTCATATACTTTAGTATAACACATTCAAATAAATTTAAAAACACATTCTAAATTTAGAAATACATGAGATTGATGAACAAGTGCATAGAATATCAAACACAATTGTTTATGTGACATTCAAGACATCCAGTCAATTCCAAAAATTATATGATTCATAAAATTATTGGGTGGGAATCAACTTACTCCAGGAGTAACTTTGGTAAAGTTATTCTGCTTAATAACTACTTATAAAATGTGAATTTAATAAATCTAACCGTTGAATAATGTGATATTAATATGATAATTATGCACACCAAATTTTGGATCAATTGGACATTCATAGATATGTGATCTTATAGTAGACATTTACTTATATTTTAAAAAGTATATTGTACGTTAAACTGAAGTGATTTGATGAAATATCAAATAATTTTAAAATTTTATGAAATTTTGTAAGCTTGATCTAGTTAATGAAAACTTTCAATATGATGGTTAGATTGATAAAATTCACATTCTATAAGTAGTTATTAAGCGGAGTAACTTTACTTACTCCTTGAGTAAGTTGATCCCCACCCAAAATTATTAATGTAATTATTCATTGACTAAAATTTCTGTAATAGTTACTTCATGACTAAAGTTTTTATATACATTTGAAAGCATATATTTGCCTTTTCTTTTTTGTTAAATTATCTGTGTATCTCGCAAAAATTTGAAAGTAATATACATGGTTAAGTTAAAATTATCAATCCTCGTGTTATTTCTCTAACAAATCAACATTTATGTTTAACTCGTGTTAGAATAGCCACAACTGAAGATCACGTCCATAATCGTATAGAATTTATTCAACCATCAAATTGTTGGTTCATTAAATACTGACATAGTAGCAAGATCATTAACAATTTATGCGTTTTTTATTATTTCTTTTGCTGACTTGCGTTTTGTCTGTTTTTAATTTTTTAAGTAAAAAGGTAGCTTAAAAGCCTCACCAAGCTACCCGCTCGAATTCGATTTTTTTACGCACTTATTTTTTCAGGATAAAAAACACCACAAAAATTCCGACTTTATATTTTAGTGCCTAGACCTTATAAAATTATGGGTTTAGGGGCTCGACTCATTTTATCGTCTCTTTATGTGGGAGTTGGAAAAGAGGGAAAATGATAGGGGAGGGGAGTAGGGATGTCAAAAAAACTCGTACATGTGGGTACCTGTGAATATACCGCAATGGGTACCGCATATTTATATAATGGGTGGGGATAAATATTATACTACCCGTCCCGTGGGTACCCGCATACTCATTAAAACATATTTTTTTATTAAATATAGTTGAATATTATGATTTTTTATTATTTTATAATGAGATATAATTTATTTTATATTATTTTATGATGATATTATTAATATATTAACACGTAATGGTATTATATAATGATTATTTATTTATATAGTATGATATTATAATATATTTGTTTGTGGTGATAAAATTTAAATTCAAAAATTATCTTTTATCACTTTTGATTCTAAGAACAATCTGGGGAGTAGAATCAGATCCTCTTACGGCACTCGTTTTTAAAAAGTAGATTTATTGGTGTTTCTAATTTGTAGAATTAGTAAGAAAAACTTGATTTTTTTCTAGAAACGTTCAAAAGACTTGACTTTTCTAGAAATTATAATGATTTTTCCAAAATTTGAATTCTAGAAATGAAAAGAACTAGATTTAACTGATTCATAATTTTATCAAAAAATTTATTTTTCAAAAAGTTTAGAACTACTTGATTCAGAATTCTATCCAATAAGTTCTATTTGTGGTGATAAAATACAAATTCGAAAATTGAATTTATCACTTTGATTCTAAGAACAATCTGGGGATTAGAATCAGATCCTCTTACGAGACTCTTTTGAAAAAAGTAGGTTTATGGTGCTTCAGATTTGTAAAAGGGCTTTCAAAAGTTCAATTTTCTGGAAAAATGATTAATCGGTACAGAATTTCACCAAGTCAATTGTTGTGTTTCAAATATCCAGAAATGATAAGTTTCAAAGAGTTTGATTCAGAATTCTATAAAAAAAAAAAAACTTATCTTTTACAAAGAGTTAGAACTACTTGATTCAGAATTTTATCAAAGTTCTAAGTTTTTACTTGACTTCTGTTAGATTCACAAAAGTATGAACGCAAATTTCAGAGTAAAGAAAGGAAATTGCTTGAAAGATAAAATGCAGAATGTAAAGTGCAGAAAGTAAAAGAATTAAAAGAAAAAGTTGCATAAAGATAAAAGTGGATGGGTTCATCACATACAGTCAATCCTTGTAAACCTGTTAGTCGCAGTGTGATCGGACGTGAAGATGTTTAAGGGTATGAGTGTAATGAATTGCCAACCTTATTACATTAAGAGTTTACCTATTTATAGTTTCCTAATTCTAACGACTAACTAATGTACATATGACACATCATCTAGCCCTATGTGCTGGCAGCGTGCATGCTTACCACGTCTTCTGCCAACCAGAAAACTGTTTCTGATCTTCAATAACTGTCTTCTGACATTTCAAACTTCCTTTTGATTTCTTCAGAAATCTTCTAAGTCTTCAGATATCTTGTCTTCGAATTCTCTGTTCCTATTTCTCGAATTCTTGCCTTCTGATTTCTCGAAATCTTCTTTCTGTTTTCTCGAAATCTTCTTTCTGGAATTTTGACTTCATAAATTCGAGAAAATCCTTAACTTTAAGACTTAGTCTTTTCTTGACATCTGAACTTAATAAGATTTTCTCTTTTCGAGATTTTGACTACACTCTTCCCTGTGCCACATGTCAAACTTCATTTGACCATTCAAAGATCATAAAGACCACCGGCCACCGTCCACTTAACTTCATTATGAGAATTCTTTTCATTGGACGTTAAAATGGTGTTATTAATGGCACTCACCTTTTTTCACTCCTATAAATAAGAGTCTTTTGCACATTCTTTTCACAATTCTTCATTCTTTCTTCTTCTCTTTTCTTCTAAATTCTTCAAAGAAACTCTTCAAAGAATATGAAGAAGTTAATTCCTTTGACTATTACGTTCAATCCAATCTGGAATGATTTCATTTTTGATAGGATTGACGTAATGGCCAAAGCCATTGGCTTTTCAAACTTTTCCTTAAAATTTTGCTTTTGGATTGTACGTAATAGCCAAATATAGGTTCATTTATATAATAAATGAATCTATTATTGTTTTCCCATGCCGACCTTGATTTCCTCCCCAAGTCGAAGGTGATTCAACAAATTGGAAAACATATTCACCTTTGCTTTGGCTCTATCAAAGCCTGTGGGGGAGGAAGAAGAGAAAGAGGTGCGGAAGACATGAGTCAAGGACTCATTATAACTTAGGATAGTTTCCTTTCTAATGTATTAGACACTTAGGATAGCTTCCTTTCTAATATATTTCCAATGTATTCGAACTAATGTAATTCGAATTTGGATCATGAATAAAAGAACTATCACTTGCCTTTTGAAATACCTGCAATGTATTATTTCTCGAATTTACACTTGTCTTCTTTTCGAATTCCTAAAGTCTTTTTGCCTTGACTTCTGTTCAAGAATTTTTTTAAGTTAACAGACTTATCATCATAATTCGAAATGAGGTGATTTTACCTCTTATGTAAATTCGAAATGGCATCATACCCTTGTCACTTGTGGAATTCAAAACAATTAAAATCAAATCCCAACAGATGCCCCCCCCCCCCAAAAAATAGTCTCTTTCAAGAAACAATCTATTTGTCTTTGCAGAAAGAGATATTTTTGGAACAAACATTTGGTATTCCAAATAACAATTATTCAAAATTTAAAAGGAAAACTTAAATATATGTTTCAGATAAAAAACCTTTCATTTTCCAATTAAATTAATATTTCGATTACTTTTTGAAAGTTAACTAACTTTCCCACGTTTTTGGGCTTATTAGCTCACGTTCCAAGAAAACGTGTAATCATGATTACTCTTAAACTTCTTTGTAATCATGTCTTTTCTTTCTTATATAAATACCAAGTGAAAAACTTTTCAGTTCCCACTTTTCATCTTCAACCTCCAAACAAACTCTTGCTATTCTCTCTTCACGGCGCTTTTTTCTTCATCTTCAAGGTATAATCTTTATGCTTTTAAATCAATTTTCTGATGCCATAATCTTGATTTTCACCGATTAAACATCTCAAAGTATCTGATTTTACCTTTCTTGATGTGTTTTAGCTCATTTGCACCGTAGCATTACTCTCTGTTTTCTCTCTCAAGAACTTCAAGACTCCATTGATGGCTACTGAAGGCTCTGTTCCAGTTCCTCTTGCCATTGTTAAAGGGGATTTTCTTGCTAGGGATGATCAGGTCTATGTCCCTGAGCCTGAAAATATTGAAGAGAAAGTAGCTATCTGGAATTCCCAGGTACTCATTCCTTATTCCATTAGGAAGAAAAACTTTGCTTTCTTGGGTCCGTTCACTTCTCCTTATTCTCTTGACCAATACAATGAGTTTTTTCCAAGTATAAAAAAGGAAAAGATTCAAATTTTTGGTTCTTTAATTCGAACGGACCATCTCGAAAATGTTAGTGATGTCTTTCGAGCAACTCCTCCTGCTCGAAAGGATTCTTATGTCATGTGGTTAAACAGGGTCGAAAATACCATGGGGACTCTATGGAAGCAACTTGGTATTTTCGATCTTATTCAACTAAGTAAATTTGACCTTAGTTTCGATCCTGCTATGATCTTTTCTTCTCTCCTTTTTTGGGAAAGATCTACCAAGTCTTTTCATTTACCCTATGGCATGATAACACCAACTCTTTTTGATGTTGCTGCCATCACTGGCCTTCGACCCGAAGGCCAATTGATTCTTCCTTTTCTGAAAGTTCCCGAACCACTAATTGAACCAAATTTCGATAAACTGACCTATTCTCATTTCATTCAGAACAATACCAAATCTGGCAAAGTCTCTGAAAAAGAACATGTTGCATTCCTTCTTTATTGGTTGTCTGCTTTTGTTTTCTGTTCTAGATCAAACCAAATTCTTAAATCTTTCCTTCCCATGGTAAGATGTTAGCCAAAGGGATCAAAATTGATCTGAATAGGTGTCTTTTAGCTCATGTCTATGACATGCTCTCTGAAGCTATTGGTACTATCAAATTAAAAGACCTTGTTCGAAATCTCTGTGGTCCTTTCTGGTTTCTTCAGTTTTGGCTAAATGCCATTTTCCAAAATAAACTCGAAAGTTCTGAGCCTTCATATTCCAATCTTCCTACTTCTGCTGAAGGTTATAGGTTGTCTTACCTCACTCCTTCCTCTAAAAAGAACCGTCAAGAACATTTCAAGTCTTACATCTCTTCTTTTCTGAACATAAAGAAACATTCTCCTAATCTTGCACCTTTCTCATCTCGAACTCGAGGACCTGAGTAGTTTACTCGAAAATTCCCATGTGATACTCTAGGTGCTCAGTCTGAAAGTCTCGAAATCTAGAAACAATTTTTAACTCCTGATCTTTTATATTGTGGTTTCCAACTAAAAGATTTTCGAGTCTTTCACTACCAACCGCAATTGGTAGCCCGTCAATTTGGTCTCCGTCAATTTCGTCCTACACCATTCTATACTTCAGAGGACCAAATTTTAATAGAAGACTTAGTCGATGGAGAAAAAGGCTTTGAAAAATTACAACTTGCAAAGGTGTACAAACCTTTGTCTCTTGACCCAGTCTCCTTCGAGCTTTCATACTACAGTACTTTGTCTTTTGAAGAGTGGTGGTCCAGATATTACTCTAGTATTCAAGTAGATGAAGCTACTTGCCTCTCAAGACTAACCAACGATGTTGCTCCTTCCCAGAAATGTGGCAGGAAGGCTAAAGGTACGCATATCAAAGAAATTGAAGCTTTCGAGAAATATTTTCATGTGTTCTATATTCCCAATAAGATTCATAGAACTATTTCTGAAGCATCTTTTTGTTTTAAAGAAAAAATTTCTTTGAATCAACAGAATTTTAAACTTGTTAATCCCAAAGGCAAAACTGTTTTCGAAAAATATTGTCCAAAGTTTCCTCCTTTACCAACATCAAAATTTGGTTTGGCAAAAAGCTTATATGGTCCTGAATGGACTAGACCTGTACCTATTGATCTTCTTTTAATCATCTCAAACCTCTTCCTAAAAGAGTCACTTTAACCAAATATACTTTGGACAATTACCCTTTTATACCCCATGTGGATATAGAACATGTGAGAATAGTTTCTAAAAACTTCATGGTTCAAGGTAATAATAGAAACATTTCTTTTCCTTTTCTAACTTATCCCAATTTTATACTTATGAGTTTCTTCTCTTTCCAGCTCAAGAGTGCAAACTCTCGAAGGATGCTAAAGAAGACTGGGAAAGTGACAAAAGTGAAAAAGAAAAGAAATCTAAGAAAAGGAAGACTCTCTCTTCTTCTCAAAAACCCCTTGTAAGTATTATTTCGAAATCTGGCTTTATTTTAAATTCTCAATTTCGAAATCTAACTTCTTTTTCTTTATTTCTTTTCAGGCTACTGCTTCTAAATCTCAAAAGAAGGCTAAATCCAATAAGGTTGAAAAGAATGATGAACCTTCGGATAAAAGCCAATCTGCTTCTGTGAGTAAGAAGGAAAAAGCAGATGATTCTAAATCTTCCAAGAAGAAGACAGTAAAGGGTCAAGAGAAGAGTCAATCTGAAAAATCTGGAAAATCTGATGAACAATCTCCCTCAAAGGTATCTTCGAATTTTCTTGTCCATTTCAAAATTTTAATAGAATTCGAAGAATTTAACTTGTTCTTTTCTTTTACAGGAAAGCACTCCTGAAAAACAAATTATCCCTTTGAGAGAAAAAATTACAAAGAAGGAGAAGAAATAAAAGAAAATTCCTAAGCAAAAAATTCTTTCGGTCATTCCTCCTGGAAAGACCATTGGAGCAGTAAGTTTTCAACTTCTCTCATCTTTCGAATTATCTTTGAAAATCCTCTTTTTTCATTCTGATTTTGGAATTTGTTTTCTTTATGTAAAACATCAGAGAGTTGGCCAAAGATTTAAGATTAAGGCCTATAAGAAACAAATCCCAAGTGGGGTTGTGGGACAAGTAAACCTTCCACTCTCTTTCTAAAAGAAAAAAATATCAACTTCTTCTCTTTTTTCCCGTTTACCTTACTTAGGTTCTTTGCTATTTTCAGGTGAATATTTCTTCGAGTTCCCAAGCTGATAGTGGTGCCAACGAAGAAAAAACAATAGAAAGCCCACTGCAAGCAACCTTTTCAAAAAAAAATTTATCGAAAGGTAAATCTTTAGATCATATTGGAGAGGGTAATAAGGAACTAGAAGAAGAAAAATGGGAAGAAGAAGTACAATCCCCTTCAAATCCATCCACTGAAAATACTCCTGTGGAAGAAGGAAAAGATGATCCTTCAGCTTCTCGAAATCCAGATTCTCGAGGGACCAAGGATTTTGCCTTAAAGGAAACTCAAACCACTCAGACTGAATCAGGCACTCCTGAAAAGGCTCCAGGCTTTTCGAGGGATTCATCTAGGTCAACACCTGTATATAATGCCAAAGACTTAGATGACTGCCTCAAAGGTCTGGATGAGAATCCATTCTTGATCCTAGAAGTGCTTTCGGGAGAAGTCTCTTTGTCATCTGCCCACTCCGAAGCAACAGTTCAAAATCCTTTGAGTGAGGAAGGTTCCCCGGATAAAGCTCTTCAAAATTTTAAGAAGTTGGTCTTCGAGAAGCCCATGATGAAGAAAATCCCGAAGGATCCTCTTTACAGAGAAGAAGTTGAAAGCTATCTCATCTACTTTGACAGGAAGAATTCTCATTTTTCTGAGCCCCAACAAAAATGGATAAAGAGCTTTGCCGAACTCTATCAAAGTAGCATTGGGACTGTTGACCAAATTGATTAGACTACATCTAAATTGGTCACACAGAAAAATGAACAAGCTGAATTGGTTGATAAGATGCATGATAGTAAGGTCAAAGTGAATAAATATGAATATCCTATTTAGCAGAATTCTTCGAAGATTGAAGAATTAGAGAAAGAAAATTTAAGGCTCGAAGGCCTTGTCAAACAGTATCAAGAAGAGCTTGAACAAACCAAAAAGGCTAAGAGTGAGCTCGAAATCACACTTTCGAAGCAGAGGTCTACTCGAATGGATATTTTGAACTCCATTCGAGGTATTTCCAGAGATGCTGTTCGAGTTTCCAAAGATATCGAAAATCTGGAAAGGAACAACCAAAGTCTCAAGATATATTATGAAGACCTCATGCACAATTTCGCTAAGTTAAAGAGCGAAGCTCCTTTTTAGCCTATTTCATGGTTTTTTTTAACTTTTATTTCGCGCATGGGCTCGAATTTATATTGTCCCTTGAACAATTTATTTTCCTTTATGCACAATTTTGATTTCTTGCAAGTTTGGTTTATATTCTTTCAAATATTTTCCATTGATTGACATTATGCGCAAATCACCAACTAACTCTCGAATTGAATACGCATTACTGGAAAATACTTTTTCAATTTCGAAAGGTCCCTCCCAATTAGGTGACCATTTACCAAACTTCTTAGACTTTTTATCAATTGGCAGAATTAACTTCCAAACATAATCACCAACCTGGAACTCTTTTTTCTTAACCTTTCTATTATAACAACGAGTAATTTGCTCTTTCTGTCTTATTATATTTTCAAGAGCAACCAACCTTTCTTCATCAAGTTGATTTAATTCGTCAAACATCAAGTTCCAATAATCTTGAGAAGGTAACTCAAACTGTTTTTGAACCCTTATTGATTGTAAGTTTACCTCAACTGGTAATATAGCATCATGACCATATACCAATTTATAAGGGGTAGTTCGAGTAGCCTCTCTTGGAGAATTTCTATAAGCCCAAAGAATTTGATTTAAAGTCTCGTGCCAATTTCTAGGACGTTGCCATATATGCCTTTTAATCAAAGCAATAATAGTTTTATTAACTGCTTCAACTTGATTCAGCAAACCTAACCATTTTTCTTCCAGTAAACATTGTTCCTTGATCTGTTGTAATTGTTTCTGGTAAGCCAAATCGAAATATAATATTTTCTTCTATGAAACGAATGATATCTTCTTGAGTAACTTCTCTTAGAGGAATTGCTTCTACCCACTTGGTAAAATAATCAACTCCAACTAAAATAAACCTGTGATTTCTTGAAGAAGCTGGATGTATCATTCCAATTAAGTCTAAAGCCCATCCTCTGAAAGGCCAAGACTTTATTATTGAATGCAATTCACTTGCTGGAACTTGTTGTACATTTCCATGCTTTTGACATTCTTCATAAGATTTTGCGAAATTGTGACAATCTTTGGCCATTGAAGGCCAAAAGAATAATTTTCTTTTCAAAATTCATTCCATTTTCTTTCCTGCTTGGTGAGCGCCACAAGCTCCTTCATGGACTTCAACTAAAGCCAAGTATGCTTCAGTTTCTCCTAAACAACGAAGTAAATTCCCATCAATAGCTTTCTTATAAAGCTCTTCACCTAAAACACAGTAGTTCAGAATTTTATATTTCAAGTGTCTTTTATTTACCAAGGAAGGATTTTGGATAAGATTCACAATTTCACTTCTCCAATCATTCTGATCTAAAAGATTTATATTATAGATGTCAAATTCCTTCATTGGAAACCTTCTCTGAATGTCACTGATTTTTCTGAGTTCCAATTGAAATTTTATATCCTGAAGCTATTTGAGCCAATTCATTGGCTTCGAAATTTTGACCTCTGGGAATATGTTCAATTTTTACTTTATCAACATTTCCAGAAGTTTATTGGCTTGATTCAAATACTTAGCCAATTTTGGATCTAAACATTTATACTCCTTAGTTACCTGCTTGATAACTAATTGTGAATCTCCTCGAATATGAACATTTCTCGAATTTAGAGAAACCAGAATTTCGAGACCAGCAATAAGAGCTTCATACTCTACTGCATTATTCGAACAAGGATGTTTTATTTCAAACATCATTCGAGTTGGGAATCCTTTGGGTGAAATTAGTAGAATTCCAATCCTTGATCCATTCTTATGTTTGGATCCATCAAAATATAGTTTCCAAGGCTCTAAGCCTACATATGTTGATTCTTCAATTGGAATTGGGGGATGATCAACTAAGAAATCTGCAACCACTTATCCTTTCATAGATTTCAAAGGGACAAATTTTAACGAAAACTCAATTAATGCCAATGCCCATTTTCCAACTCTACTGTGCAATATAGGCTTTAATAACATGTGCTTTATTATATCAAAGTGTGAAATTACAAATACATCATGAGGTTTGACATAATACTTCAATTTAGTACAAGAAAAGTACAAACATAAACATAATTTTTCTATAGCACAGTATCTAGTTTCTACATCATTAAGGACTCTACTCAGATAATAAACAGCTCTTTTCATGCCATTTTCATCCTCTTGAGCCAACATACTTCCAACTGTGGCTTCTGAAGCAGAAATATATAACTTCAAAGGTTTCCCTAGCAAAGGAGGAGTCATAATTGGAGGAGTTGTCAAATATTTCTTGACTTCCTCGAAGACTCTTTGATGTTCATCCTCCCATTTGAAGTTTTCTTCTTTCTTCAATTTCAATAATAGGGAAAACACCCTAGTCTTTCCTGATAGATTCGAGATGAACCTTCGAAGGAAATTCACTTTTCCAAGAAAAGGTTGCAATTGCTTCTTGGTAGTAGATGGAGATGCTTCGAGAATAGCTTTAACTTTGTTTTTATCAATCTCAACACCTTTCATGTGTACAAGAAACCTAAGAAATTTCTTGCAGATACACCAAAAGCACATTTAATAGGATTCATTTTTAAACCATGCTTTCTCATTTTCTCGAAAGCTTGTCTCAAATGATTTAAATGTAAGTCTTTTGATTCAGACTTAACCATAACATAATTTATATATACTTGCATAAATTTTCCTATTAAATCATGAAAGATCGAATTCATGGCTCTTTGATAAGTGGCACCAGCATTCTTTAAGCCAAAGGGCATCATAACCCATTCATAAGTGCCTATTGCCCCAGGACATCGAAAAGTTGTTTTCGAAATGTCCTGTTCAGCAATAAAGATTTGATTATAACCTGAATACCCATCTAACATACTTAAAAGTTCATTTTCTACTGCCGAATCTATTAACATATCAGCAACCGGCATTGGGTATTCATCTTTAGGGTTTGCATTATTAAGATCTCGAAAATCAATACATACCCTTAAAGATCCATTTTTCTTGATAACAGGCACAATATTAGAAATCCAGTTAACATACCTGGCAGTTCGAATGAACTTAGCCTTTAGAAGACGCTTATTTCTTCTTTGATTTTTGAAACTATTTCTGGAGCAAATCTTCTTGGAGCCTGTTTTACTGGCCGCTTCTCTGGAAAGGTTGGAAGTCTATGCTCTGCCAGTTCTCGGCTCAAACCAGATATTTCGTGATAATCCCAAGCAAAACAATCTTTATATTCTTTCAACAAATCAATAATTTTCTCTTTGAAATTTCCTTCAAGATTCTGACTTATAAACGTAGGTCTTTTTTCATTATTATTTCCCAAATTTACTTCCTCTAAAGGATCCTGAGCTTCCATTTTCTTAATGCCTTGAGACAAAAATCCTTCAAAACCTAAAGGGGAGTCATCATAAATGCAATCTAGTTTCTCGAACTCAAACCCTTGTGTTTCTTGAACATATGTCTCGACCTTTTTGACCATCTCCTCAAGATATTCTTTCTCAGAATCTTTAATTTTCTCAGTAGAATTTTTATCTTTTTCAGAAATTTTTTCTTCTATTATCTCCTCAATAACCATCCTTCCTTCTTGTCATTCGGCCTTGGGGGCCGTCTCTTCTTTATCCTGTTTATTTTGATTAAAATCGGCTTCGAGAGCCGCTTCTACCCTTTTTTTCGGCCATATAAGCCGAAATTCGAGCCCAAAAGCTCGAATCTATTCTGGGTCTGACCATTCAGCTATTTCTGCGGCCTCGAAAGGGCCGACATCACATTGTAACATAAAACCTCAATCAAGGTTCAATCTCAATGAATAAGGTACCTTGGTAGGCACCAACATATACTTATCAATTACTTCATATGGTCTAGTTTTCATAACCTTTTTTTCTGTACTCCTCACATCCACAACATCTTCTTCAACTTTAAAATAATTCTTGTCCCCATCAAAATAAATGGGTACACCTTCTTTGGTCCACATGCAAAGCCTCTGATGCATTGAAGATGGAACAACACCTACCCCATGGATCCATTCCCTTCCCAGTAACAGATTATAGTTTGCCTTCGAATCAACTACAACAAACATAGTGGGTCTCATGATGGTTCCCACTGTTAACTCTAAACATAAGACTCCTTCTGATTTCGAAGTCTTCCCACTGAAATCAGTAATAATCATCTGATGGGGCATCAGATCAAACTTGGTCTTCATTAATTTCTTCATCATAAATTTCGGCATCAGATTTACTGCCGCTCCAAAATCTACGAGTACCTTTCCAATACTTACATCCCCAACTAAAGCTCTGATAAACAAAGGCTTCATGTGCAGCTGCATTTCCTCAGTTGGTTTTTCGAATACTGCAGATGTATTCTGGCAAATTTGTTTGCCAATGTAAGTATAACATATTGGATCCTCGCCTATATCATCTTCCTCAAAGTCCTCATCTTCTAAGCCTTTTTCAAGTTCCTCAGCATACTCAGCAGGTAATACAGAAACAACTGCACAAATGTCATCCAGACCATCTGCAAACCCAGTTTCGAAATTTTCTGTTAATAAGTCATCTTCATTCTCATCAAAACCTCCAATAACATGGAATGAAGACTTCTTTTTCACCACTTGAGCATAAGATGGGTGATTCGAATTTGCTTGGACTTGAATTACTTGAGCATTTTTTGCTTGCATAGGCTTAGGTTGTTTATTGTTTTGTTCAACAATCATGTTCTTCTTTCCTTGTTCCTCGAAGGCAGCCTTTCTCATTCTTTGTGCCCTTCTCCACTGGGTCTTCGTCATTTGAGGTCTATTTCCATAATAAGGTTTCTGGTGAAAACCTTGGAAATTATTCTGATATTTCATGTAGCCAGGACGAACTCATTGATTCGGGGGAGTTGATGATGATGGTACAAAAGTTCGAGGCTTCCTGTCTTCATAAAATTTTGGATTCATGGGCCGTTTTCCCTTATCGAACCTATTCATGTTAACAGGTGCCTTTCCTCCAGAAATGGATTTTGACTTCGAAATCCAACCCCCATAAGAAGGATAAGTCTTCTTCTGCTTATTTTCTTTTTGCTGATGCTGGGCAGCCACTTGCTGATAGTGTGTCTTCATTTCTGATCCACGAAAAGCCTTGGCTGCAGACCTATCGAATACAGCATGACACCTTGGACAAAGTTCAATTGAGGCATCTTCTGCCTTCTTTCGATTCAGAAATTCCAACAAGGATTCACCCCATTTTGGATAAACATCATGTAATTCCTGATCTCCATCAAGGGCCATCTTTGTGGCCTGTCCCACAGAATTGGAATCCTCCACTTCGACCATGTTCACACTTACAGGTTCAGCGTAATTCGCGTTCACCTGGAGTGGGTCATAGTCAATCTTCATGGCCATTGGAACCTTTTCTTCGAATTTCAGTCTACCTTGTTTGATAGCTTCTTCGATAATATCCCCGAAACGAACACAACTATTAGTCCAATGTCCATAAGTATGATGATACTTACAATACTTTCGACCTCTTCTCTGCTCTTGAGAAGGAATTTTATGGTCATCACTTAGAGTTATTTGTTTGTCTTTTACCAATATGTCGAAAATTTGGTCTGCTTTCGAAATATCGAAACCATAATTTTTCTTAGGAAACCAATCTTTAATATCATTATTAGTATTTCCACTGGGTTTCAAAGATTGACAAACATAAGGAGGTCCGGGCTTAAGTTCTGCCACATGAACATCATTATCCTCCATGTCATATTCGAAATCACTATCATCAGATACTTCCAAATATGCTATTTTATCTTTTCGAAAAGTCTTTTCAGGTTTTCGAAATCTCTCTTTTTCTTTCTTAAGATGTTCAATTTGCCTAACCTTATCAGCCAATTAGGTCATATCTCTAAGTTGTTGATTAATCAATTTATTTCTAATTGAATAATTTAACCCTCCAGCAGCCATTTGGACGAACTCATATTCAGGAATTTGGGTAAAACACCTTGCTTTCATTTGCCTGAATCTATTCAAATAATCATCTATGGATTCATTCGAAGATCTTTTAATGTTCACTAAATCCATAAGAGTAACTTTTGTTTCCCCTCTAAAGAATTGTTCATGAAAACTTCTTTCTAATTGATTCCATGAATGAATGGAATTTGGGGAAAGAGTTGTAAACCAAGTAAAAGCATTCTTGGTCAAAGAACTAGGAAAATATTTCATTTTCAGTTCTTCATTATTTGCCAAATCACCTGCTTTGATTTGATATCGAGCAATGTGTTCGACAGTAGATTCTCCTACTTCTCCAGAAAATTTGGTAAATTTGGGAACTTTCCATCCCCTTGGCAACTCAGTTTGCAATACTATCTGGGTAAAAGGAGACACTACATAAGGATGGTTCGCAAATCCTATATTAAACTCATGTCTGTTTATGACTTGTTTGACAATTCCAACAACATTTTGTTGCCCCCTAAGTTATTTGCTCTTATCCTTTCGAGAATTTCATCAGCATTCTGATTTCTATTGAGGATAACTCTAGGAGCATTTTCTTCCCTATTTTCGACAGGATTAACAAGATTTGGTATTTGATTATTTTGATCCTTTTGATTCACAGGGGGATTCATATTAGTCACTTATCTTACTATAGGATCTGTGGGTGCTCCAAACACATCCGCAATCCTCTCCATTTGCCTAGCCAACAAATTATAATTATTATTTGTTGTTTGTACTAGTGGATCAAACACTGTGGCCATCTGCCTTGTCAACATATTTACCATTTCATGGTTGCTTTCATCCATTTGTTGCCTTAGAGTTTGCAACGTAGAATTTGTAATAGATGAAGAAGAACTTCCCACAAAGGGATTAAAAATGGGTCCACGAGTTACTGTAGGACCTACTGTTGACATAGTTAGAGGGGCCGTCCCAGAATTTGGGACGAATCCATATGGCAACCCATAAACTGGTTGTCCATTTTGAGACATAGAAACAAAATTGGGTATAGGGATAGTAGAACCAATTTGACTTACTACAGGCTGTTCTGGCATAGTAGTAGTAGTTGTGGTAGTTGTTGATGGTTCTCTATTGACACTATTATTTGCCCCATTCTCATTGTTGTTTACAGACTCATTTCTTTGGGGTGATGAATTCTCAGAATTCGTAACATTAGTATTATCCCTATTGTTGTTTCCATTTTCATTTTGTCTCGAATTATTAGTCATTTGAACAGAAATTGTTCTTCCACTTCTCAAGCGCATGCAAGAACATATTTTTTTCAGAAAATTATAACACACTCTACTTTTTGGCAATTTTGTCCCACTGGGCGTGCCAATTTGTTTGTGGTGATAAAATACAAATTCGAAAATTGAATTTATCACTTTGATTCTAAGAACAATCTAGGGATTAGAATCAGATCCTCTTATGGGACTTTTTTTGAAAAAAGTAGGTTTATGGTGCTTCAGATTTGTAAAAGGGCTTTTAAAAGTTTAATTTTCTGGAAAAATGATTAATCGGTACAGAATTTCACCAAGTCAATTATTGTGTTTCAAATATCCAGAAATGATAAGTTTCAAAGAGTTTGATTCAGAATTCTATAAAAAAAAACTTATCTTTTACAAAGAGTTAGAACTACTTGATTCAGAATTTTATCAAAGTTCTAAGTTTTTACTTGACTTCTGTTAGATTCACAAAAGTATGAACGCAAATTTCAGAGTAAAGAAAGGAAATTGCTTGAAAGATAAAATGCAGAATGTAAAGTGCAGAAAGTAAAAGAATTGAAAGAAAAAGTTGCATAAAGATAAAAGTGGATGGGTTCATCACATACAGTCAATCCTTGTAAACCTGTTAGTCGCAGTGTGATCAGACGTGAAGGTGTTTAAGGGTATGAGTGTAATGAATTGCCAACCTTATTACATTAAGAGTTTACCTATTTATAGTTTCCTAATTCTAACGGCTAACTAATGTACATATGACACATCATCTAGCCCTATGTGCTGGCAGCGTGCATGCTTGCCACGTCTTCTGCCAACCAGAAAACCGTTTTCTGATCTTCAATAACTGTCTTCTGACTTTTCAAACTTCCTTTTGATTTCTTCAGAAATCTTCTAAGTCTTCAGATATCTTGTCTTCGAATTCTCTGTTCCTATTTCTCGAATTCTTGCCTTCTGATTTCTCGAAATCTTCTTTCTGTTTTCTCGAAATCTTCTTTCTGAAATTTTGACTTCATAGATTCGAGAAATCCTTAACTTTAAGACTTAGTATTTTCTTGACATCTGAACTTAACAAGATTTTCTCTTTTCGAGATTTTAACTACACTCTTCCCTGTGCCACATGTCAAACTTCATTTGACCATTCCAAAGATCATAAAGACCACTGGCCACCGTCCACTTAACTTCATTATGAGAATTCTTTTCATTGGACGTTAAAATGGTGTTATTAATGGCACTTGCCTTTTTTTAATCCTATAAATAAGAGTCTTTTGCACATTCTTTTCACAATTCTTCATTCTTTCTTCTTCTCTTTTCTTCTAAATTCCTCAAAGAAACTCTTCAAAGAATATGAAGAAGTTAATTCCTTTGACTATTACGTTCAATCCAATCTGAAATGATTTCATTTTTTATAGGATTGACGTAATGGCCAAAGCCATTGGCTTTTTCAAACTTTTCCTTTAAAATTTTGCTTTTGGAATGTACGTAATAGCAAAATATAGGTTCATTTATATAATAAATGAATCTATTATTGTTTTCCCATGCGGACCTTGATTTCCTCCCCAAGTCGAAGGTGTTTCAACAAATTGGAAAACATATTCACCTTTGCTTTGGCTCTATCAAAGCCTGTGGGGAAGGAAGAAGAGAAAGAGGTGCGGAAGACATGAGTCAAGGACTCATTATAACTTAGGATAGTTTCCTTTCTAATGTATTAGGCACTTAGGATAGCTTCCTTTCTAATATATTTCCAATGTATTCGAACTAATGTAATTCGAATTTGGATCATGAATAAAAGAACTATCACTTGCCTTTTGAAATACCTGCAATGTATTATTTCTCGAATTTACACTTGTCTTCTTTTCGAATTCCTAAAGTCTTTTTGCCTTGACTTCTGTTCAAATTTTTTTTTAAGTTAACAGACTTATCATCATAATTCGAAATGAGGTGATTTTACCTCTTCTGTAAATTCGAAATGGCATCATACCCTTGTCACTTGTGGAATTCGAAACAGTTAAAAATCAAATCCCAACAAGTTCTAAATTGGACTCT
Organism: Sesbania bispinosa; assembly: GCA_026901365.1. Lineage (NCBI taxonomy): Eukaryota > Viridiplantae > Streptophyta > Magnoliopsida > Fabales > Fabaceae > Sesbania > Sesbania bispinosa. The sequence continues at coordinate 699,249 of QLOH01000539.1, forward strand.
TGAAAATCAAAGTTTCAAAAAAGTAGAAAACATAGAATTTGAAAGAAAGAAAGAAAAATTATGTGTAATGTAAATTGCAGAAAGTAAATTGCAGAAAGTAAACAAAGAGAAGGAAATTGAATTGTAAGAACAATTTGCATAAATTGAAATGTGGAAGGGTTCATCACATACTGTTGCTCCTTGTAACCTGTTTGTCGCTGTCAGTTTGGACGTGTAAGGTGTTTCAGAGTTTGAGTATAATGATTTGCCCACCTTTATTATATAGAAAGTTCACCTATTTATAGATTTCTATTCCTAACGGCTACCTAATGTACATATGACACATCATCTATCCCTATGTGTTGGCAGCCTGCATATTTGCCACGTTTCTGCTAACCAAAAAACTACCTTTCTTCTTTGAACTTTTTCAATTTTCTTCCACTGGGATGTTGCCATCTGTCCTTGATCAGCAAACTTCTGTAACTTCCGGTAACTGTTTTCTTCTATCTTCTGTTTCCTCGAAAAGTCACTTTTAGATTCCGAAATCTCCTAAGTCTTCAAACATTTTGTTTTCGAGTTTCTACCCTCTATCAATTCGAGATTTTATCCTTCCATTTCTTGAAATATTCTTCCTGGAAATCTGACTTCATATGCTCGAAAACTTCTTCCAGAACCTCGAAATTTTCTTCCAGAATTTCGAAATCTTCTTCTTTTAACACTTACCTTTAATTGATACTTGAATTCACTATGTCTTTTTAGATTTCAAGACTTGTTCATCCTCTTTCACCTGCCACATGTCAAGCTTCATTTGGTTGAGTTAATGGTCATGAAGACCACCGTCCACCGTCCATTCAACCCCATTATGAGGGTTTTTCCTGTTGGACGTTACAATTGGCTCATTTATGAACCTTAACCCTCTTAACTCCTATAAATAGGAGTTCATTTGGGTTTCTCTTCAAAAAAACCCTTCTCATTTCCCTTCTTCTTCTTATCTAAATCCTTCAAATAATATGAAGAGGTATATTCCTTTGGCTACTCCGTATAATCCAATCTGGAATGATTTCATTTTTTATAGGATTGACGAAGTGGCCAAAGCTATAGGCTTTTTCAACCTTTCTTTTTGAAGGTTTTCTTTTGGGTTGAACGCAGTAGCCAATTATTAATTCATTTAGAAATAAATGAATTTGTTTGTTAGTTCCCCAAGTACACCAAGGTTGTTCGATCAAACCAACAATACATTCTTTTTGCCTTGGCTCAATCAAAGCCTGTGGGGGAGGAAGAAGAGGAAGAGGCCTCGAAGACATGAGTCAAGTACTCATTTTAGCTTAGGATAGTCTCCTTTCTAATGTGTGGAGTTATTAGGATAGTTTCTTTTCTAATATGTATTTCCATTGTCTTCAAACCTGTATTTCGAATTTGGATTATGAATAAAAGAACTTCCTTTTTTCCATTTCTTTAATAATAGAAATGTCTTATTCTTTGAACTCCATTATTACCCTTGCTCGAATTTCCTTTTCAAAGTTTAAACTTTAACAAAATGTCTAAGTTATAAAACTCAATCCTCAAATTCGAGATTTAAATAATATAACTTTTCAGGAACTTAAATTCTCGAACTTATAGGTCTTCTAGAAACTTCGAAGAGCATAATTAACCTTTAACTTAGGAAATTCGAACTAGATGACATTCGAATCCCAACAGATGCCCCCTAAAAATATTCTCTTTTGAAAATAAGTTTGTTTGAAGAAAGAGATATTTTTGGAGCAAACCTTTGGTATTCCTAGTAACAGTTATTTGAAAAAGACGAGGGAAAATCTGAATATCCCTTTAGATAACCTTTAACCTTCTTAATTTTTAACCCCCCCTTTTTTTAAATTTAATTCTGCAGTTATCTTATCAAAAGTAACTAACAACCTCAAACACTTAAGCTCTTAATCCACGTTTCAAGAAACGTGTAATCATGGTTACCTTTTTAACTTCCCCTTAATCACTGTTACTTCTTCCTTTATAAATAGCCAAGTAAAATCATTTATTCACTGTTACCTTTGCTTCTTCATCTTCAACCTCAGGCTCTCTCTCTTTCCCTTCGCGTGCATCATCTTTCAACCTCTCAAGGTACAATCTTTTTACCTTTTTAATGATCTTTTGTATTTTCAGAGTACATTTTCACCGTTTAATCATCATAAAGATTGAAGTTTTGCTTTTTTGGTTGAATTTCCAGCTTCTTGCCACTGTTTAATCACTTTCTTCTTCTTCCAAGAGTTTCTCAAGTCAAAACTCCATTAATGGCTTCTGAAACTGTTGAGACGATTCCGTTGGCTATTACCAAAGGTGACCTCTTAGTTCGGGACGACACTGTCTACGTCCCTGAACCTGATAATGTTGAAGAAAAGGTTGTTATCTGGAATTCCCAGGTACTCATTCCCTACTCCATTAGGAAAATACACTTTGCCTTCTTAGGTCCTTATTCTCTAGTGTCTTCCCTTTGTAACATCCTAAATTTTATTAGGATAAATATTAATTAAATTAAAGAGATTAATTAAGAAAATAATTGATTTAATGGGAAATAAATAATAGAAGTGTCATTATTATTAGTTTTGTTTCGTAAAGGTAATTTTAATTGAAAATAGAATAAGGGGTGAGAGTGGGCCCAAGCCCAATTAGTATTTCTGTAAGGAGGGGTAACAGAGCACCCTAATCCTTATTCGTATCATTTGTCAGTAAGCGAAACGCCAAGGAGGGGAGAAACGGAGTCTCAAGAGAGAGCAACTGTGGAGTGAACGTCAAGAATTCAAGAAAGGACTTCCTTGTTGTGATCAAGCTTCGCTTAAGGTACGGTGGGGGAGAGGGTATTTCTTGTATATGCATGTAGGGGGTACTTGGGTAAGATGTATAATTCGAATTTATGAATTAATAACTGAGAATAATGATATAATCTGGTGATTGATGATTTATTGTATGTGTATTGACGAATTATTGAATAAAAGTAAAAATGATATTGAAGATAATTGAAAAATGGGTGATTAGGGATTGAGAAATTGGGGTTTTGATGAATTGATGGTATAATCTGTAATAGATTGATGATTTATTGAGTATTTGATGTTATTAATGAGTATGAATGATGTTTAGACGAAAAAAGACCGAGTAAGAATTGATTGGATGGGTTTAGAGGGGTGAGAAATCGTGAAATCTGCGATCTGCGTCGCGGGTAATCGATTACCAGATGTAGTAATCGATTACCAGAGTGTTCTGGGTAACCCAGAAGCACTGTTGGCTTGCTGGTAATCGATTACGGGGGTGTTGTAATCGATTACCAGAGAGTTTGTTTGCGGGTAATCGATTACAGGGGTGTTGTAATCGATTACCAGAGAGCTTGCTTGCAGGTAATCGATTACAAGGTGGTTGTAATCGATTACCAGAGACCTTGTTTGCAGGTAATCGATTACTAGAGGTTGATAATCGATTACCAGAGTGGATTTTGAGATCCTAACTGTTTGATGATGATTGATGTTGTTTGAGAGTACTTTATAATGAGTATGGTGTTTATGATTAATGATGTTTGATGAGGATTGCGATGCTTATGATGATGTATTATGATGATAATTGATGATGAGTGTGATGATGTATTATGATGATAATTGATGATGAGTGTGATGATGATAATGATGTCGGTGTATATCACCTTATTATGATGATGTTTGATGATGAGCATATTGATGTATGATGATGATGATAAGTGTATATCACTTTATAATGATGATGTTTGATGATGAGCATGTTAATGCATGATAATGATGATTTATGATGATGGTGTATATCATCTTTTGATGATGATGTTATCTAAGTTGTGCGGGGCCCATAGAGGGGGTACAACTTAGGAGAGATGCCTTGAGCATATGTGATGAGACCTGAATTGTGCGGGCCCATAGAGGGGGTACAATTCGGGAGGTGAACTGAGTTGTGCGGGCCCATAGAGGGGGGTACAACTCAGGGGATCAAGATGGGGTGTTCGATGCACGGGCCCATAGAGGGGGTGCAACCTAGGAGTGATTGTACGGGCCCATAGAGGGAGTACAACCTAGGGTCGAATGTTGTTGTGCGGGCCCATAGAGGGGGTACAACCTATCGGATAGTGTGTGGTAACACCGGTAGACCACCTTGGTACTAACTAGAGTGATTGACGAGGTGCGCCCATTGTGTGGAGTTTCAAGTCATGATCTTTGGGTAGATGATGAGAGGAGTATTGATGTATGATGATAATGAGTATGATGAAATATGAATGACGTTATGATTATAATGAGTATGATGATATATGAATGATGTTATGATGATAATGAGTATGATGATATATGAATGATGTTACGACGATAATGAGTATGATGATATATGAATGGCGTTATGATGATGATGAGCTTGGTGAACGTATAATGGATAGATTTATGTGTTATAAATAGGAATGATGGTAGGGCATGTATATGTTGATATAGATGATTAAATATATGTTGAGTTTAGATGAATGTTATTGATTGCTGATTTTAATGTATTGATGGTATGATGTAATGATGTTGTGGGTAAGGATGGGTATTCTTTATGTGTATGTATGGGTAGTATTCCTTTTCCTTACCGTATTCTGTGGATATATTTTACAGGTGTTGATGAGGACACAACTGGTGTCGATTATGAATAAAAGGGTATGCTCTGATAGATGTGACATCAGGGTGTGCTTGGGGGTTTTACCATGTTCCTAGATTAGGAATATTTTTATGAACTTCTAGATGCCTTGTATGGCAGGAGATTATTAATTGTTTTTATTCCTATGGAGATTTCCGCTGTTTATAATTGATTTATATTTGGAGTTTGAGTTCATTTAATAAAGTCGTTTTCAAACTATGAGATTTATTATAAGAGTGATTGTGAACCTTTTTACCTAACGTGGGACTTTCCCTTTTCTAAACTGCAATTTCTTTAATATATAAGAGTATGGGGTAGAAGGGTGTCACACCCTTACTTCACATGATGAATTCTTTCCTAGTTAAAAAGAAGAAAAATTCATTCCTTCAAGTCTAAGATTCAAATTGATCATCTCGAAAACATTTCTGATACTTTTCGAGCAACTCCACCTTCTCGAAAAGATTCCTATATCATGTGGTTGAATAGGATTGAAGGTACTATGGGTTCCTTGTGGAAGCAATTGGGTATCTTTGATCTTATTCAACTTAGTAAATATGATCTTAGTCTTGACCCTACTCTCATTCTTTCCTCCTTTCTTTTCTCGGAAAGAACCACTAATTCTTTTCATTTTCCTTATGGCATGTTCACTCCCACTTTGTTTGATGTGGCTGCCATCATTGGCCTTCGACCTGAAGGCCAACTCATTCTTCCTTTCATGAAATTTCCCGAACCTCATGTTGAACCTTGTTGGGATAAATTAACTTACACCCATTTCATCCAACTCAATGCCAAATCTGGTAAAGTCACTGAGAAAGAGCACGTTTCCTTTCTCATGGTTTGGCTTTCAGCTTTCGTATTCTGTTCTCGATCTAACCAAGTTCCCAAATCATATCTCCCCCTTGCTCAAATGTTGGCCAGGGGTATCAGAATGGATTTAAGTAGATGTCTTTTGGCCAATGTTTATGACATGCTATCTGAGGCCATTTTTGCCTTAAAAAAAAAGAACCAGTTCGAAATCTTTGTGGCCCTTTCTGGTTTCTTCAACTTTGGCTAAATGCCATTTTCAAAGACAAATTCGAAAGTTCTGAACCATCTGATTCGAAATTTCCCAATTCTATTGAAGGTTTCAGACTTTCTTTTCTTACCTTCTCTTCCAAGAAAATCGTTTAGATTCTTTCAAGTCTTATTTCTCTCCCTTTCTCAAAATCACAAAGCATACTCCTCATCTTGCACCTTTCTCTTTGAGAACTCGAGGACCTGAATGGTTTACTCGAAAGTTCCCTTGTGACACCCCAGGTGCACAAGCTGAAGGTTTGGAAATTTAGAAACAGTTCTTATCTTATGACCTTATCTACTGTGGCTTCCAATTAAAAGATTTTAAAGTCTTCCAGTACCAACCTCAATTGGTAGCTCATCAATTTGGGCTAAGCCAATTTTGACCAACACCTTGCGATACTTCCAAATCCCAAATCCTGATAGAAGACATGGTGGATGGCGAAGAAGGCTTTAATGACTTAGAAAATACAAAGGCTGAAAAACCTTTGTCTTTATGCCTAGTCCCCTTCGAGCTTTCCTATTACTACTGCATATTGTCTTTAGGGGAATGGTGGTCACATTATTATAATGCTATTCAAGTTGATGAAGCCACCTGCTTTACAAGACTAACGAAAGACATTGCTTATACGCAGAAATTAACAAGGAAACCAAAAGGTACGCATGTCAAAGAAATTGAAGCTTTCGAGAAATATTTTCATGTGTTCTATAATCCTGATAAAATTTCTAGAACTATCTCTGAAGCATCTCTTTCTTTAAAAGAAAAAATTTCTTCGAACAAACAAAATTTCAAGATTATAAATCCCAAAGGTAAAACTATTTTCGAAAAATATTGTCCTAAATTTCCATCTTTACCAACTGCAAGATTTGGTTTGGCAAAGAGTTTACATGGTCCTGAGTAGACTAGGCCTGTAACTCTCGAACTTCTTTTTGATGATGCCAAATCTCTTTCGAAAAGAGTTACCTTAACAAAGTATGCTTTGGACAATTATCCTTTTATATCTCACGTGGATATAGAACATGTGAAAATTCTTGCTAAGGACTTCATGGTCCAAGGTAAGAGTATATTATTTCTTTATGTTTATCTTTCATCACGAATTCCCACTTAATATTCTTATTTCTCTTTTAGCTCTAGAGTTCAAACTTTCTGAGGAAACTACTAAAGAGAACTGGGACAGTGATGAAGAAAAAACTGAGAAAAAGACCAAGAAAAGGAAGACTCCATCTTCTTCAAAGAAACCTCCTGTAAGTACAAGCATTCAATTTCAAAATTTCTTTCAATCTTTTTCGAACTTGTGTAATGCTTATTATTCTCTTTTTAGGTTGTTGCTTCTAAATCCCAAAAAATGGCTAAGTCTGCGAAGGTCAAAAAGAATGACGAACCTTCTGACAACAGTCCCTCTGCTTCTGATGGTAAGAAAGATGAAGCAGATGATTCAAAAAGTTCTTTGAAAACAGCCACACAGGAGAAGAAAAAGAAGAGTCAATCTTCTGGGTCCAAAGAAGAATCTCTCTCGAAGGTAGATTCGAATTCTCCTTTGAATTTGAAATCTTATGAATTTGAGGTTCCTGTTGATGTTTACTTATTTTTACTTTCCTATCAGGACACCTCATCTGAAAAACAAATCATACCTTCGAGAGTTAAGGTTCTTCAAAAGGGGAAGAAAATTCCAAAGGCTAAGAACATTCTTTCTGTCGTGCCCCCTGGGAAACAATTGGAGCTGTAAGTTTTTTTATTTCTTAATCTTATGCTTTTCCTTTTAGCTTTAATTTCTTTTTCTAATTCGAAGTACATTGCCTTCATGTAAACTCAGAGAGTTGGCCAAAGATTTAAAGTTAAGGCCCATAAAAACTCAATCCCAAGTGGAATTGTGGAACAAGTAATTTTTACTCTCTTTCTTTTGTAGAAGCAAAATACTTCTTATTCATGTTTATCTAACTTTTAAATTCCTTTGTTTTCAGATAAACATCTCTTCTAGCTCTCAAACTAAGAGTGTGATTCAGGAAGAAAAGACTATTGAAAGTCCACTCCAGGTCACTTCTTTGAAGAAATTACTTTCGAAAGATCAAGTCATGGAAAATATTGAAGAAAGTAACGAAGAACAAGAAGAGAAGGAAGAAGAAGAAGTACAATCCCCTTCTGATCCAAATAAAGAAGATTCTCCTATGGAAGAAGATAATATTATGCCTTCTCCTCAACCTACTACTCAAGGCAAAGAAAAATCTCTAGTTAAAGAGGCTTCCTGCACTCAAACAGAATCTGGGACTCCTGAACAAGCTTCAGGTTTTTCGAGGGATTCATCTAGGTCTACTCCTGTGTATAATGCAACAGACTTAGATGATTGTCTCAAAGGCCTGGATGAAAATCCTTTCTTGGTTTTAGAAGTCCTCTCTGGAGAAGTTTCACTATCATCAGCATATTCTGAAGCAACAGTTCAAAATCCTTTGAACGAAGAAGACTGTTGAAACGGTGCTTCAGAATTTCAAAAAATTGATTTTCGAGAAACCTATGCTGAAAACAATCCCTAAGGATACCCATTACAAGGAAGAGATTCTATGTTACTTAGCCCTTTTTGACAAAAGGTTCAAAGAATTTTCTGAATCTAAAAAAAAAATGGATTAAGGGTTTCTCAGACTTATTTCAGAATGCCTTTAACATTCTTGGCCAAATTGAGGAGACTACTTCGAGGTTGAGCATTCAGAAAAGGTGAGAAGGCTGAGCTGATGGATAAACTCCAAGATAGCATAGTCAAAGTTCAGAAATATGAGCAATCCATCAAGCAAAATCTGTCTAAGGTTGAGGATCTTGAAAAGAAAAATCTTCGAATTGAGGCAACAATTCGAAAACTTCATGAGGATGTTATCAGAGTGAAGTCACAACAAAGAGAGCCGGAAGCCACCATTTCGAGGCAAAGGTCTTCTCGAACCGAAATTCTTAATTCTGTTAAAGGGATTTCGAGAAATGTTGTAGATGTGTCCAAAGACATCAGTAACTTAGAGAAATCTGACTACAACTTGAAAATCCAATATGAAGACCTAATGCATGACTTCAAAAAAATGAAGAATGATTTTCCTTTTTAGTTGCTTCTGCCTCTTTTCGAATTTTTGTGATGTAATTTTCGAATTTATTTGTTGAGCATGGGCTCAAATTTGATTGTCCTTTGAACAATTTATTTTTCTCTATGCACAATCTTTAGTTCTTGCAAATTTGGCTTATATTCCTTTAAGTATTTCCCGTTTATTGACATTATGCGTAAGCCACCAAGTAATTCTCTAATTGAATACGCATTGTTCGAAAAAACCTTTTCAATCTCGAAAGGTCCCTCCCAATTAGGTGACCATTTACCAAATCTCTTAGATTTTTTATCAACTGGTAAAATTAACTTCCAAACATAATCACCTAATTGAAAACCTTTTTTCTTAACCCTTCGATTATAACAACGGGAAATTTGCTCTTTTTGTCTAATGATATTTTCGAGAGCAAGTAATCTCTCTTCATCAAGTTCATTTAATTCATCAAATATCAAATTCCAATAATCTTGAGAAGGTAATTCGGACTGTCTTTGAACCCTTATTGATTGTAAGTTCACTTCTACTGGTAATATAGCATCGTGACCGTATACCAATTTATAAGGAGTGTTCGAGTAGCTTCTCTTTGAGAAATTCTATAAGCCCAAAGAACTTGCTTCAAGGTTTCATGCCAATTTCTTGGACGTTGCCCAATATGTCTTTTAATTAAAGCAATAATGGTTTTATTTACTGCTTCAACTTGTCCTTTGGCTTGTGCATAATAAGGTGTAGAGGAAAGTAACTTTATTCCTTTCGATTCAGTAAATCTAACCATCTTTCGACCAATAAACATTGTTCCTTGATCTGTAGTAATGGTTTCTGGTAAGCCAAATCGAAATATAATATTTTCTTCGATAAAACGAATGATATCTTCCTGAGAAAACTTCTCTTAAGGGAATTGCTTCTGCCCATTTAGTAAAATAATCAACTCCAACCAAAATAAATTTATGATTCTTCGAAGAAGCTGGATGTATCATTCCAATTAAATCCAAAGCCCATCCTCTAAAAGGCCAAGATTTTATTATCGAATGTAGTTCACTTGCTGGAACTTGTTGCACGTTTCCATGCTTTTGACATTCCTCACAAGACTTAGCAAAATTATGACAATCTTTGGCCATCGAAGGCCAATAGAATAGTTTTCTTTTCAAAATTCATTCCATTTTCTTTCCTGCTTGATGGGCTCCACATGCTCCTCCATACACTTCAACTAAAGTCAAGTATGCTTCAGTTTCTCCTAAGCATCTAAGCAAATTCCCATCAACAACTTTTTATAAAGTTCTTCACCTAAAATACAATAATTTAGAACTTTATATTTCAAGTGTTTGTTATTAGAAAAGGAAGGATTTTGTATAAGGTTCACAATTTCTTTTATCCAATCATTTTGATCTAAAGGATTTATATTGTGAATCTCGAATTCTTTCATTGTAAGACTTTTTCGAATATCACTAATTTTTCTTAGAGTTCCAATTGAAATTCTATAACTTGAAGCTATTTGAGCCAATTCATTAGCTTCAAAATTTTGACCTCTTGGAATGTGTTCAATCTTAACTTTATCAAACATTTCCAGAAGTTTATTGGCTCGAACCAAATACTTAGCCAATTTTGGATCTAAACATTTATACTCTTTAGTTATTTGTTTTATAACTAACTGAGAATATCCTCTAATATGCACATTCCTCGAATTCATTGAAAGTAAATTTCGAGACCAGCAATCAAAGCTTCATATTCTACTGCATTATTAGAACATGGATGTTTTATTTCAAACATCATTCGAGTAGGAAATCCCTTAGGTGAAATTATTAAAATTTCAATTCCTGATCCATTCTTATGTTTGGATCCATCGAAAAACAACTTCTAAGGCTCTAAACCTATATATGTTGATTCTTCAATTGGAATTGGGAGATGATCAACCAAGAAATCTGCAACTACTTGTCCTTTCATCGATTTCAATGAGACAAATTTTAACAAAAACTCAATTAATGCTAACGCCCATTTTTCAACTCTACTGTGCAATATAGGTTTCAACAACATGTGTTTTATTACATCGAAATGAGATATTACAAATACATCATGAGGTTTAACATAGTACTTGAGTTTAGTACAAGAAAAGTACAAACACAAACATAATTTTTCTATTGCACAATATCTAGTTTCTGCATCATTGAGGACTCTACTTAAATAGTAAACAGCTCTTTCTACACAATTTTCGTCCTCTTGAGCCAACATACTTCCTATAGTGGCTTTCGAAGCTGAAATATACAACTTCAAAGGTTTTCCTGGCAAATGAGGAGTCATAATCGGAGGAGGTTGTCAGATATCTCTTGATTTCCTCAAAGAGTTGTTGATGTTCACTTTCCCACTTGAAATTTTCTTCTTTCTTTAACTTCAGTAAAGGGGAAAACACTTCCGTCTTTCCTGATAAATTCGAAATAAATCTTCGAAGAAAATTTACTTTTCCCAGAAAAGACTGCAACTGTTTCTTTGTAAAAGGCGGAGATGCTTCTAGAATCGCCTTAGTCTTATTCTTATCAATCTCAACACCTTTTTTGTGAACTGGGAATCCCAGAAAATTACTGTAGATACCCCAAAAACACATTAATACGATTCATTTTTAAACCATGCTTTCTTATTCTTTCGAAAGCTTATCTTAAATGATCTAGATAGAAGTCTTTTGATTCAGACTTAACCACCACATCGTTTATATAGACTTGCATAAATTTTCCTATTAAATCATGAAAAAAATAGATTTCATGGCCCTTTGGTACGTTGCACCAGCATTTTTAAGGCCAAAGGGCATCATTACCCATTCATAAGTTCCTATTTGCACCAGGACATTGAAAAATTGTTTTCGAAATATCCTCTTCAGCAATAAAAATTTGATTATATCCAGAATAATCCATCTAACATACTTAAAAGTTCATTTCCTGCTGCCGAATCTATTAACATATCGGCAACCGGCATTGGATATTCATCTTTTGGGGTTGTATTATTAAGATCTCGAAAGTCAATACATACCCTTAAAGATCCATTTTTCTTAATAACAGGTACAATATTAGAAATCCAATCAACATACCTAGCAGTTCGAATGAACTTAGCTTTTAGAAGACGCTCAATTTCTTCTTTTATCTTCGAAACTATTTCTGGAGCAAATCTTCTAGGAGCTTGTTTCACAGGTCGCTTTTCTGGAAAAGTAGGAAGTTTATGTTCGACCAATTCTCGACTCAAACCAGGCATTTTCATGGTAATCCCATGCAAAGCAATCCTTGTATTATTTCAACAAGTCAATTATTTTCTTCTTGAATTCTCCTTCGAGATTCTGACTTATAAAAGTAGGTCTTTTTTCGTCATAAGTTCCTAAATTCACTTCTTCTAAAGGATCTTGAGCTTCCATTTTCTTAATACCTTGAGATAAGTTCCTTCAAACCCAAAGGGGAATCATCATAAATACAATCTAATTTTCCAAAATCAACCCCCTTGAGTTTTTTGAACATAAGTTTCAACTTTCTGAATCATTTTCTCAAGATAGTCTTTTTCAGAATTCTCACTTCCTTTTAGAAATCTTTTCAGAATTTTTATTTTCCAAGTTTGATGACATTTATTCTTCTGTTATTTCCTCAATAACTATTCTTCCTTCTTGCCATTCGGCCTGAGTGGCCGTTATTTCATTATTACATCTAATTTGTTTCATATTCGGCTTCGAAAGCCGCCTTTCTACCTTCTTTTCGGCCATGTAGGCCGAAATTCGAGCCCAAAAGCTCGAATCTATTCTGGATCTGACCATTCAGAGATTTCTGTGGCCTCAAATGGGCCAACATCACATTGTAACATGAACCCACAATCAGGATTCAACCTTAAAGAGTAAGGTATTTTGTAGGCACCGACATATACTTATCAACCATTTTATACGGTCTTGTCTTCATAACCTTCTTTCAGTACTTCTCACACTAACAGCATCCTCTTCGACTTTGAAATAATTTTTGTCCCCATCAACATAAATGGGTACACCTTCTTTAGTCCACATACAAAGCCTCTGATGCATTGAAGATGGAACAACACCTACCCCATGAATCCCATTCTCTTCCAAGCAAAAGATTATAGTTTGCTTTCGAATCAACCACAACAAACATAGTGGGTCTCATAATGGTTCCCACTGTTAGTTCCAAACACAACACTCCTTCAGATTTTGAAGTCTTTCCACTGAAATCTGTAATGATCATTTGATGAGGCATTAAATCAAACCTTAGTCTTCATCAACTTTTTCATCATAAACTTCAGCATCAAATTCACTGCCGCTCCAGAATCCTAAGTACCTTTTTATACTTACATCTTCAACCAAAGCCCTAATAAACAAACGCTTCATTGTGAAGTTGCCATATCTTCTGTTAAGCCTTTCGAAAACTGCAGAAGTATTCTGACAAATCTGTTTACCAATGTAACTATAACAAACAGGATCCTCACCTATATCATCTTCTTATAGTCATCATCCTCCAAGTCCTTTTCATGTTCTTCTGCATATTCAGCAGGTTAAAACAGAAACAACTGCGTAAATGTCATCTAGACCATCTGCGAAACCTGTTTCGAAATCTCTCTGTCAACAAATCATCTTCGTTTTCGTTAAACCCCCAATCACTTGGAAAGAAGGTTTCTTCTTTACAACTTGTGCATATGAAGGATGATTTGAGTTCGCCAGAATTTGAAATAACTTAAGCATTCTTTGCTTGAACAGTCTTGGCTTGTGTATCACTTCTTTCAACCACCATGTTTCTTTTCTCTTGTTCCTCGAAAGCAGTCTTTCTCATTCTCGGTGCTCTCCTCCATTGAGTTTTCGTCATTTGTGGCCTATTTCCATAATAAGGCCTCTGTTGAAACCCTTGAAAATTGTACTGAGGCTTTGAATATCCAGGACGAACCCATTTGTTTGGAGGAACTTGACGATGATGGCACAAAAGTTCGAGGCTTTCCATTAACATTGAAATTGGGTGCATAGGTGCTTTCCTTTATTAAACTTATTCACCTTTTGAGGTATTTTTTTCCTCCGAAATGGACTCTGATTTCGAGATCCATCCACCATAAGAAGGTTTAACCTTTCTTTGCCTTTTTTCATTCTTTTGGCTTTTTACAGCCACTTCCTGATAATGCTTTCTTCATCCCAGAATCACGAAATGCCTTCGCAGCAGATCTATCAAATACTGCATAACATCTTGGACATAAGTCAATTAAAGCATCTTAGATTTCTTCCCTATTCAGAAACTCAAGTCAAGATTCTCCCCCTTTCGGGAAATATCTTGAATTCCTGAAACTTCCTCTGGAACCATTTCAATGGCTTCCTCAACAGAATTAGAGTCTTCCACTTCAACCATGTTCACACTGCAGGCTCTGCATAGTTAGCATTCACTTGAAGTGGGTCGGATAACAATCTTCATTGCCATTGGAGTTTTTTCTTCGAATTTCAATCTCCCTGTTTAATGGCTTTTTGGATTAATATCCCTGAAATGAACACAAACTATTAGTCCAATGTCCAAAAGTATGATGATATTTACAATACATTCGACCTCTTCTCTGTTCCTGAGAAGGAATCTTATGATCATCACTTAAAATTATTTGTTTGTCTTTACTAATATATCAAAAATTTGGTCAGCTTTCAAAATATCGAAACCATAATTTTTCTTAGGAAATCTATCTTTTGTATCATTATTAACATTTCCATTTGGTTTCAAAGATTTGACAAAAATAAGGAGGTTCTGGCTAAGTTCTGCCACCTGTGAACATCATTATCTTCTAAGTCATATTCGAAATCACTGTCATCAGAGACTTCTAAATATAATATTTTATCTTTTTTGAAAACCTTTTCAAGTTTCCTGAATCTTTCTTTTTCTTTCTTAAGATGTTCGATTGTCTTACTTTATCAGCCAATTGGGCCATATCCCTAAGTTGTTGATTAATCAATTTCTTTCGAATTGAATAATCCAAACCTCCTGCAAGCCATTTGGGACTAACTCATATTCGGGAAATCTGAGTAAAGCATCTTGCTTTCATTTGTCTAAATCTATTCAAATAATCATCTATTGATTCATTTGATGAGCTTTTAATATTAACTCAATCCAATAGAGTAACTTTAGTTTCTCCTCTAAAGAATTGCTCATGAAAACTCCTTTCTAATTGATTCCATGAATGAATCGAATTTGGGGAAAAGTTTTGTAAACCAAGTAAAGGCATTCTTGGTTAAGGAACTATGAAAATACTTCATTTTCAATTCCTCATTATTGGCCAAATCACCCTGCTTCGATTGGTATCAAGCAATGTGTTTGACAATAGATTCTCCTACTTCACCAGAAAACTTAGTAAATTTAGGGACTTCCATCCCCTAGGTAACTCCGTTTAGTAAACCATCTGGGTTAAAGGAGATACTACATAGGGATGATTTGAAAATCCTACATTAAACCCCATGTCTGTTTAGGACATGTTCGACACTTCCAATCAAAAATTTTTGTTGCCCCCTAAGTTATTTGCTCTTATTCTTTCCAGAATTTCATCAGTATTCTGATTTCTGTTTAGAATAACTCTAGGCACATTTTCTTCCCCTATTTTCGATTGGAGCAATAGGATTTGGTATTTGATTATTTTGATCCTCACAATTTATTGGGGGATACAATTAGCCACTTGCCTTACGAAGGGTCTGCAGGTGCCCCCAAATACATCTGCAATCCTTTCCATTTCCTAGCAAACAAATTATAGTTGGTATTTGTTCTTTTACTAGAGATTAAATATTGTGGTCATTTTGATGAGTCAACATATTATCATTTCATGATATTTTCATCCATTTGTTTGTCTCAAAGATTGTAAAGTAGAGTTTGTAATGGATGAAGAAGAACTTCC
This sequence comes from Sesbania bispinosa, assembly GCA_026901365.1. Classification (NCBI taxonomy): domain Eukaryota; kingdom Viridiplantae; phylum Streptophyta; class Magnoliopsida; order Fabales; family Fabaceae; genus Sesbania; species Sesbania bispinosa. The sequence continues at coordinate 714,894 of QLOH01000539.1, forward strand.
CACGAAGGGATTAAAAATTGGCCACGGTTTGCAAAAGGAAACCGTTGTTGGCACCAACTGTCGACATTATTGGTTGGGCCATCCCCAGAACTTGGGACAAAACCAAAAGGTAATCCATACATTGGATTGCCATTCAGAGAAGTAGAAATACTATTAGAAACCGGGGAGGCAAGTAGTCATAACTGACTTACACCCAGATTTTTTGGCAAAGTCGTAGAGGCCATTTGGTCTCTATTAACACTACTATTTCCATTTACCCCATTATTGTCATATTATTCACAGATTCATTTGCTTGGGGTGGTGGACTTCCAGAATTGGTAGCTATCCCTACTATTATTGTTTCCACTTCCTACTTGTCTTGCATTACTAGCCATTTGAACAGAAATTGTTCTACCACTTCTCAAACGCATGCAAGATTAATTCTCTGAAAATCATAACAACACTACTTTTGGCAATTTTGTCCCACTGGGCGTACCAATTGTTTGTGGTGATAAAATTTAAATCAAATATTATCTTTTATCACTTTTGATTCTAAGAACAATCTGGGGATTAGAATCAGATCCTCTTACGGGACTCGTTTTTATAAAGTAGATTTATTGCTGTTTCTGATTTGTAGAATTAGTAAGGAAAATTGATTTTTCCAGAAACTTTCAAAGGACTTGACTTTTCCAGAAATTATAATGATTTTTCCAGAATTTGAATTCTAGAAATGAAAGAACTAGAGTTAATTGATTCAGAATTTTATCAAAGAAACTTACTCTTTCAAAAAGTTTAGAACTACTTGATCAGAATTCTATCAAATAAAGTCTCTAAATTGGATTCTTGAAATCAAAGTTTCAAAAAAGTAGAAAAATAGAATTGAAAGAAAGAAGACAAATTATGCGTAATGTAAATTGCAGAAAGTAACTTGCAGAAAGTAACACCAACGAGAAGGAAATTGAATTGTAAGAACAATTTGCATATAGAAATTGATGGGTTCATCACATATTGTGCTCTTGTAACCTGTTTGTCGCTGTGAGTTTTGGACGTGTAAGGGTTTCAGAGTTTGAGTATAATGATTTGCCAACCTTTATTACATAGAAAGTTCACCTATTTATAGATTTCTATTCCTAACGGCTACCTAATGTACATATGACACATCATCTATCCCTATGTGTTGGCAGCCTGCATATTTGCCACGTTTTTGCTAACAGAAAACTACCTTTCTTCTTTGAACTTTTTCAAATTTCTTCCACTGGGATGTTGCCATCTGTCCTTGATCAGCAAACTTCTGTAACTTCCGGTAACTGTTTTCTTCTATCTTCTGTTTCCTCGAAAAGTCACTTTTAGGTTCAGAAATCTCCTAAGTCTTCAAACATTCTGTTTTCGAGTTTCTACCTTCTATCAATTCGAGATTTTATCCTTCCATTTCTCGAAATATTCTTCCTGGAATCTGACTTCATATGCTCGAAACTTCTTCCAGAACCTCGAAATTTTTCTTCCAGAATTTCGAAATCTTTTCTTTTAACACTTAGCTTTTATGATATGAATTCACTAAGTCTTTTTAGATTTCGAGACTTGTTCACCTCTTTCACCTGCCACATGTCAAGCTTCAATTGGTTGAGTTGAGTTAATGGTCATGAAGACCACCGTCCACTGTCCATTCACCCCATTATGAGGGTTCTTCCTGTTGGACGTTACAATTGGCTCATTTATGAACCTAACCCTCTTAACTCTATAAATAGGAGTTCATTTGGGTTTCTCTTCAAAAAAACCCTTCTCATTTCCCTTCTTCTTCTTATCTAAATCTTCAAAGAATATGAAGAGGTATATTCCTTTGGCTAACTCCGTACAATCCAATCTGGAATGATTTCATTTTTTATAGAATTGACGAAGTGGCCAAAGCTATAGGATTTTTCAAACCTTTCTTTTTGAGGTTTTCTTTTGGGTTGAACGTAGTAGTCAATTATTAATTCATTTAAAAATAAATGAATTTGTTTGTTAGTTCCCCAAGTACACCAAGGTTGTTCGATCAACCAACAATACATTCTTTTTTCCTTGGCTCAATCAAGCCTGTGGGGGAGAGAAGAGAGGAAGAGGCCTGGAAGACATGAGTCAAGTACTCATTTTAGCTCAGGATAGTTTCCTTTCTAATGTGTGGAGTTATTAGGATAGTTTTCTTTTCTAATAT